>CM018076.1:109765660-110994394 GCA_008658365.1 Alca torda
GCAGAGACCTTATAGCAGCCTTCTTACAGGAAAGATAGGGAGGGACCTTTGTCAGGGAGTGTAGTGATAGAACGAGGGGTTTTAAACAGAGAGAGGGTAGATTTAGATTAGGTATTAGGAAGAAATTCTTTCCTGTGAGGGTGGTGAGACACTAGAACAGGTTGCCCAGGGAAGTTGTCAATGCCCCATCCCTGGAGGTGTTCAAGGCCAGGCTGGATGGGTCTTTGAGCAACCTGGTCTAGTGGGAGGTGTCCCTGGCCACGGCAGGGGGGTTGGAACTAGATGATCTTTGAGGTCCCTCCCTTTCAACCTAGCCCATTCTATGATAATGTCAATCTAGCAATATCTTTATAATGTAATTATAACTGTTTTGGCATTTTTGTCAATAATCAAATTGTTCTCTTTCTACTTGTACCAAGAGATGAAGAAAAATATTTCCCTGCTCTTGCATGGTGTACAAGCATCTTCTACTGTAAACAATGACTTTCTATATACAGTATTAAACACTGAGAAATGTATTGGAACTGAAAATGTTTTCATTAATTATGACAGATGTCAGCTGCAGGAGTTTGTTATAAATGAATATAATGACATTTTTTGGAGCATTCATTATTACTGCTAATGTTGAGAACCTAGTGTATGGATTCATCATATAATAGCTGACTCTATCAGAAAGAGAGTATTGAATGCTGAATTTATATCAGTCCTTTCCAGGCAGGAGTTGTACCATAATTGCATCACAGAATATATTCTTTAACTTGGAAGAATGCAAATTAAATTTACGTTGTATTTTGTGAAGAGATGAAATATCCATTTGTTTATTTTATCAAAATGTGATTAGAAATAACATTTTTATGTGTTGTTACAAACTTTCTTTCTCTTTGGTGTTTAGCAGGTATAGATATTCACTTTTGAAAAATGCAGGTAGGAGTATGCACTTTAGAGCAATGCATGTTTTCCTGTTAACAATATTCATAATTTTACACAGAAAAGTCACAGGTATTTAAGTTATTTAATATAATTATATTGACACATAAAACAGTTCCTACAGTTATTCCTGCCTCTGTTCTCAGACATATAAAATGTGTGTGTGTGTGTGTGTGTGTGTGTGTGTGTGTGTGTACGCACCTGAGCTTGTGCCCAAAATAGGAAAAAGAGAGAGAGGGAAATACATTACATGACACTTGCTGTAAAAGAAAAGATGCCTCCTTTCTTTAGCTGAGGTGTAGCTACAGTAATTTCTCCACAGTTAATGGAGCTATCTGTGATATAAACCCTGGTGGGTTTGCTTTAGAGTGTGTCCGCATGTCATTACTGCAATTTTGGGTAGAGACAGGCAGACTCTAACTGTGCAAACTAGATTTTGCAATGACAGAAAAGTGCTAAAACATGCAATAAATTACAGGAGACACACTGAGTCTTTAGTTTTTGGCTGAAATCTTGCCTCTAATAACGTTTGTCTGCATTTTTTAATTTACTTTGTTCAGATTAGTAATTAATTTCACCCTGCTACTCCAGCAGCAAAATTCTTCTAACTCTGTGCTAGCATACTAAGACAATATTGACTCAAGAAACATGTCATTAGTTGATTCTACAGTGTCATTTACTGCAGATTCCTTGATTCTCCTCAGGGTCTCAGTATATTATATTGAATCCCTTTTTTTCTTAAGATTAGGCATACAAACCACTATTTCTGTTTCTAAGATATTAAATATTATACATAATTTTCTTTCGAAGTTTTAGTAACCTTAAATTCCCTTTTTGTGTGCAATTCTGACTTGAAACTACCTCATGTTTTAAGATTCTTTTAGTGGAAACAACTGTGAAGACACAAGTCCAGCCTTTTGTGAAGTTCAAATACTTTCAGCGGTACAGTTTAAATCCATTGAAACATTTTTAATCAAAAGAGTGCTTGAATAGAACAAGATAGGATTAGAATGAGATCTTGTGGAAACTACTAAAACATACAATTTCCAACTTGCAAAAGCAACAGAACAGAATTGTGGAATGTAAAGTGCAGGAGGTAATAAGGCAGGAGTTTTCAGAAAAAAAAGTTTAAGATAGAATATTTCAAATTGCAGTGCCATAACCACTTCTGCTGATTGCAGTTACATGGAGTCAAGATTACTACTATTGAATACTACCCTCTACATCTGAAAGAACTTCTGTGAGAGTAAACATACTGAGAAGTTAGAGGTTTCGATCATTACTTTTTTTCAGTCAAGAAACTGAGAGACAGTATACTGAAAAACATATTTAGAACTGAATTTGGATTTTTTTTTTTTTTTAATTGGAATCTGATTATATATGTTGCCTGTAAGATTTTGGTGACTTAAGAAAGGAGTTTCTTGACTGATCAAACAACTATAATTTACAATATATGTCTAAATAGCAGTAAATTGCTTTTAGTCAATGTCCAACAGTGCTAGAAATCCTGATAATCTCAAAAAAGAACCTTGTCATTTAATAAGGTGAGTTAGTTTAAATTGTACGAGAAAATACTCATCTTAAAATGCCTTCTAGATATAAACAGCAACTAATTCTTGTATGTTAATAAACAGAAATCCAAATTGCTGTTGTTAAATAATATGTGATTAAGATTGTGCCTGTGGATCTGAAAGCAGATGAGATTCTCCATTCATGGATTCTTATACTCACGATGTTCCATTTAAGGCCTGGACAACTTTTTTGGCAATATAATGATTAAAATATCCATAAAAGCTCTGAGTAAAGTGCTTTGTCCCTCATTACAGTCATAAATATTTTCTACAAATGAGTAGAGCAGATTATGGTTATACTGTATGTTCCTGTAGCCTCCAATAAAGTGTCTGTTCCCCTTTAGGCAGTACCTGCTGTGGTAATTCCAGCTACAAGGGACGATGCTTTAGGCCAGGTCTAACACAGTTTGCTACGCAGGGTGTCACCATACACTTTCTGGGGACACGAAGAGCAAAACTTTTCACAGCAATTCAAGACCTTTGCAATTCACAAGCAATTCGAGTACATCCTAGATCTCTTCAGTGGCATAGTGACATTACCTGTCGCATCTGTAACAACTTTACCATTTGATTTGCTTTCCTAACTTCTGCAGAACCAACATTTTCATGGAATTACCTAGTGTGATTGCAATATATCTTTTCTTAATGATAGTAGACATTACAAAACATATTTAAAATCAGGAAGTTTATTTTCCCCAAAATAATCTGTGTGCAGCACTACATTTTTCTGTATTAAATATTATCATTTTATTAACTAATCACTATTTATTGTAAGTTCTACCTTCATACATGGTCTTTGTTTTATCATGTTGATACCATAGTACTTTCAGAAAATACTGTGGTTTTAGCAAGAGTTGATAACTTGAGTGTAAAAAGAGCTCTGGGTCTGTTATCACAGTGATAAAAAAAAGGTCTACTCTTTGGTGGTTTTCTCTCTTTTCATCTCCAACTCTTTACGCCTCATATGGAGCACATGGAGAAGCTCTGTAGTGTTTAGTATGGGACAGAGATGCCAGTTAATTGGTTTTCTGAGTACCATAGCTTTAGTGTCATGAGACGAAAAGCTATGCCTCTCTTGTTTGCATTTGTTGATGAACCTCTTCCTTTCCTCTGATACCACAGTCCTAGAGGTTCCTTACAATGAAAAAGTATGAGCGTACTTGGTTTTTATTAAAAAAAATAACAGTTGCAGTTATACTGATAGAGTGACTGTCCTCCAAAGACAGGGGGAAAAAAAGTGGGAAGAGACTGAAGCGTGTTATCTCATGAACATACAGGTGGATACGAGGTAAAAGAGTTACTTGAGGTGAAGGCCCAGAGATCTAGACTCTATCCATCTAGGTTGATCCAACCTGAGGCTGTTGGGTGGCTACACAGTCAGAATCACGGGTCACAAGAAGGATCTACTAGCATTAGTGCAGCTGAACCCCATCCCATTCATTCTTTCTAAATATGAACAAATATTATTCCAAATTCTCTTGGGTCTGTTAAGTATTTTCAGTAACACAAATAATGTTCATTCTTAAAGTACACTTAAATATAGGAATTTTCTATAGATTGTAATTTTCTTCAGCCGGAAAACATAACATAAAGCACCGTGCTGTGACATTGAGATGCAAATAAAATGCTATAGATTGCATTTCTTTAAATCAGGAAAAACAGTAGTCTCAAAATTAGTTGCCCAAGATTACTTCACCTTCCCTCTTACATTACATTGACATTAAATTCTATTAATGTTACTGTTTGTTTTCTGGCACTTGTCTATTAAAGGGTTTGCAATGTTTAAGTTATTCCCTCCCCTAGTTCTTGATCTTTGAAAATTTGCAAGGTTCCTGCTACATAACACAATTACAGAACTGTGCCATATGCTTTATGCATATGTCAAGCATTTTGGAGAAGCTCTTAGTGTTGTGTTCTGCAGATCTGTGCAGAAAGTGCTACTCTGAGATTTGTGCAAATTGTTACAGCTGGAAAAAGATCATTTAATTATAAAACAATAATGAAGCTGGGTTGGACTACTTAAGGGAAACCTGACACAGATGCTTGTGTAATGGAACCCAGTTATTAATTTAGAGAATTAGCCCTGCCCCGCAAGCTGCTCCCAGCATGTGAACCCCATTGACTTCAGCAGGGGTCTGCAAGGGCATAGTGCCTTCCAGCCAGATGGACCACTTTGCAGGGTCAGAGATTAACTGAACCATTTGAGTTAGATAAAAAGTGACATGAACAACTGCGTCAGGCTTCCAGCCTTCAATCTAGCTATCATATTATCTCACTTTTTCACTACTTATTTTGTATTGCTATCATGCACAAACAGCTGGATGTGTCCATAATTTGGGGGAATTTTATTCAGGAAGTTAAGAGCCAGATTCTCAAATAGTAATTGTTCCCATGAGGTGAAATTAAACATAACTAGCTTTCAATTTCTCATTGCAAGATAGAATGAATTGGGGATTATGACCTATACCTCTCTTTTATGCTGTAAGAAACAGTAGCACAGCAGGTAGATGGTCAACTTAGTGTCTGCTAAGGGTTTTTCTCTAAAAGCAGGTTATATTTTCTATTAACTATGAAGAAAGGCAGAGTAGACAGTCTGAAAAGCTCTGAATTGTCAGAAATACTCACTGCAGAAACAAGAACCTCTTGTTTATATCGAAGGTCAGGCTAGCACTCTGTATGGTGAGTTCCAATGGTCTCAATATAAGGGAGAGCATGGAAAGAAATTTTAGGTTTGAGTTCCAAATAAGAGAACAGCACAGTATTGCACCTATATGTTCATGTTCATAATGCAGTAATCCTTCATCAGTAAGAATCTGAAAACATGCAAACCACGCTGTGCAGATTGACAATTTAATTGCTGAATACACAGGAAAGAGAAAGCAGAAAAGACAGCTGTCATAAAACAGGTATATTTTCCTTGAAAATATTACATAAAAGAAACTTAACAAAAAAACCCAAACCCAAAAACTGAAAAAAAACCAAACAACAGAAACTTAAAAAAAAAGAACAAGATACTAAGAGAAAGTTACTTTCTAAGCCCCTCAATTAACATGCTATTTCCTTCTTAGTTCTTCAGAGGATGTATCTGAGACACTTGATTTTCAAAAGCCAGCTAAATCTCATACTTACAGACCGTATCTGAGTTCTGTCCTTGCTTTAAAGCTAAATTGGTTTTCCTTTATGTTAAAAAAAAATATTCATATGAAAAATCTGACATGTGATTTTATTTATTTTTTTTTTATTTTACAAAGAGTGAGAAACTGTTGTGTCATGTGTAAGTGACCATTAAAACAATCATACAGAGCGGTGTTTCAAATACCTTTGCAAATGTAAACTTTGCTGCTTCAACAAACTATAATACATAGGTTTTTATGCTTGCTATGAAGTATTTGCTTTCTGTCCACTGCAGCTGATTCTACATTATAACAGGATTTCTTATTACAGAATGGATAAAAAAAACCCAAACAAACAAAGCAAGCCCCACAGTTCATTATCATCCTATTTGCATGTGAACTGCTATTGACTTTATATTAATGTTTTGATTCTGCAAGATAGAACAGTAGACAAAATAGACATCTCAAAATATTTCAGAAAGATAAGGTGAAACAATTAAATGTATAATATCAGTTAACCATAAAGGAAGTATATTAGATCCTTCTGTACAGGCTATTATTTAGGCATTAAATGGCCATCGATCTATTTCAGTCAAAAGTACATTTCTAATTATGACTTTTAGCTTTACAAAACTTAAATCATCTTCATCTTCTTCTTAAGGTCTTGATATCATTGAACTTCACATTTATAAGAATAACCAATAAGCACTCTCCTTCTCTATAATACAAATCCTTAATCTATTCTTATGCTTTCTTTGCAAAACTGAAACACTTTGGGGCAAGATATCGGTCTACCCATTGCAGTAACATATATTTCACTCAGTCTCCAGGATATTATGTTTTTTATTACACATTTTCCTATAGCAACTTGATCTGTGCAAGATTTTCCTGCTTTATTAGTTCTACTTCAGAGTACACTTACTTGTTGGTTATATTGGCAGGTTTCATGAGAAACCTTGATTTGCAACGTCTGGTGATTTAACCAGAAAACATAATGGATAAGACACTAAGGAAATCATCCACTCTTATACAGTCAATGCCACTACATCTTTCTTTAGGGTAATATTTGAGGCCAATAGTTGTAAATTGCTTTCCATTGAGATATTAATGACTCTGAGGTAGAACTCAGAGGTTTCTATCAATTTAGGCATACTGACATTTTGCTGAAGTAAGAAATCTAGAAAGCAAAGGCAGTAATTCTTAAACTGTAAAATTACTGCTCTTACTCCATATGATTCACTTCAAAAGCTTACTTTGTAGGCAGAAGATACCTTGCAGACTTTAGGATTCTCTTATGTGAGAAAAGTTTTCGTGGTCACTTCCAGGACGCCTACACATTGCATAAGAGTTTATTCAGTGGAAGTCATAGTGATTTGTTGGACAAGACACTAATAACTCACAGTTCCCAGGGATGTTCATAATTGTAGTACACACTGAGATTATGGGACACCTCAGCACTTTGCTGTGATTTTTTAGATATTTGTACTGGGTCTGGCTGGGATAATGACAATTTTCTTCACAGCAGCCTATATGGTGCTGCGTTTTAGACTCGTGACTAAAACAGTGTTGGTAACACAGTGATGTTTTGACTGTTGCTAGGCATTCGTTGCACAGCCTATAGGCCCACCATTTTTCCCACTCTGACCCTCAGCAAGTAGGCTGGAGGTGTGCAAGAATTTGGGAAGAGACACAGCCGGAACAGCTGACCCAAACTGAACAAAAGGATAGTCCATACCATATACAACATGCTCAGCAATACAGCTCAAGGAAAGGAGGAGGAAGGGAGTGTGTTTGTCATTGTGGCGTTTGTTTTCCCAAGTAACCATTAGGCGTGCTGAGGCCCTGCTTTCCAGGAAGTAGTTAAACACCTGCCTACTGATGGGAAGCAGTGAATTAATTCCTTCCTTGTTTTGCTTGTGTGCACAGTTTAACGTCACCTATTAATCTGTCTTTATCTCAGTCCATGAGTTTTCATGCCTTCCTATTTTCTCGCTCTTCCTATTCTCTCCTTCCATCCTGCTGAGAGGGGAAAACGAACTAGCAGCTGTGCAGGTGGTTAGCTGCTGGCCAAGATTGTGCCAACCCGGCACAATAGTCTTTGTTAATGTATAATCATTCAATAATTCAGGTTGGAAGGGATCTGAAGAGGTAATCTTGCCCAACCTCCTGCCCAAAGTAGGGCCAGGTTCTGGGATCAGACCAGGTCATTCAGGGCTTTGAAAACTTCCCACAGTGGAGACTGCACAACCTCTCTGGAAACCTTCTCTGCTTGACTGTGTTCAAAGGGAAAAGATGAATGTCTTTCTCTCAGTTCATGTCCACTGTGTCTGATCCACATGACACATTCCTCAGTGAAGAGCCTGGCTCTGTCTTCTCAATGACCTCCCCACAGGCAGCTGCTAGGTCCCCCTGAAGCTGTCTCATCCAGGCTGAACAAGCCCGTCTCCCCCAGTCTCTTCTTGTAGGGAATGTTCTTCAGCCCCTGACCAGCTTGGTGGCCCTCCACTGAACTTGCTCCAGTTTGTCATTGTCTCTCTTGTACAGGGGACACCTCAACTGGATACAGTAATTCATATGTGGTCTGATAAGTGCCGCATAAAGAAGAAAAATCATTTTGTTTGATCCACCAGCTGTGCCCCTGTTCATATGGCCCAGGACACTATTGACCATCTTTTGCTGCCAGGACCCACCGTTAGCTCACATTTAGCTTGCTGCCAGCCCAGAGCCCCCCTGGTCTTTTCCAGCACAACTGGCCCTCACTCATTCAGACTCCAGCCTATATTGTTGCAGGGGATAGTTCAGCACAGGTGTGGGAATTTTCAAGAGGTTCCTGTCAGGCTGTTCCCTACCCAGGCCCCTATCAAAGGCAGCCCTGCCCTGGATTCTCTGATGTCATCCATAAACCTAATGAGAGTATACTTCATCTCCTCCTCTAGTTCATTGATAAAGATGTGAAATAGGATAGATCCCAATGCGTATTCTGAAGAAACTCCACCTGTAACTGGCTTTAAGCCAGAGGAAGAATGTTCTTTGAGACTGACCATCCAACTTGTTTCTCATCTATCTCATCCACCTGTCTAGACCATAATGTGCCAGTCTACCTACAAGAAGGATGCTGTGAGAGACCATGTCAAAAGCCTTTTTAAGTAAAGACAGGCAACACCTACTGCTCTCCCCTCATCCAGAGGTCTTGTTAATTCATCATAGGAAGCAAACAGGTAAGTTAATCATCCTTGATGAACATACATGCAAAAATAAAAGTCTAATATTTCCTTTTTTGTTCTAAGTAAGTGTTCTACTGGGAACTTGTGAGTACCCTACAAAAGACTTCTGGGGCTTTCTCACGGTTTTCTTTGTTGCCAGCTCTCATGACTACATTATTCAATAGAAAGTGAATACCAGGAATTCACTTTACTGTCTGTATAATGCCTTCTAGCAAACAGCTGGCCTTAAGCTAAGGCCAGACTTAGCTTAAGCTTATGGAAATATGTTAATTAGGCAAATATTTTCTACATTTAGGCAAGAGATACAGCTCCAGTTGCAATACCAGGTTATTAATAATTGTGAATCACATGTGATACACAGTGGAGTTTTTTGGCTCTGTCTTTGCATTATGTATTATGTTTGTGATAATAAGCCCTGGGAAATCAGTACTTCACTGAGCTTTTCTGCAGTTTTAACCTTTTAAGTGATAATGTTGCTATGTAATTACTAAAAGGAAAAGGCCCTGCATTAAATTCCTTTTGAAGTCATTTTGGCCTCTGAAGAAAAACTCAAATAATAAATTATTTTTTTCTTCTTTGAAGTTAAACAATATATGGAGAGATTCTAATATTATTCATTTACTCTAAGGCTTTATATGCAAACTGTGTCAGAAGTTTTGCATTATTTTCTTTTTTATCATGATAATTATAATGATAAAATCTTTTCTGATACACCTATTTCCCTTCATCCAACACTTGTCCTTGAGTAACCAATGAAGGAAATTGTGAAGGCTTTTCATTGCAGTAAAAAGCCTCATTTTAAGTGTTCTGCACCTTGTTGCTTCTCCTTGAACTTGAAATTGATTGAAAAGACTTCATCATGCCATTGTGATTCTTTGGCAATTTTAGTTGCAGCATCCACAGAAAAGACAATGTACAGTGTATGTGCCTAACTCAAAGCAGTCTAAGAATCAGCCTAAGCCACTTTTGAGTTAGTTCATTTTACGTGTTACATAACAACCATTCACTTGATGCATCAAATTCTTCGCTTTGACAATACTTCATCTGTTAGTTTCATTATATATAACATTTAAGAGTTTTGAGGTCTTTTTTTGTTGTTGGTTTTGGTTTTAATTTTGTCTATAGGAACATTCTGCAACCAAACAAGACTTTAAGGGTAGGTGATTTTGTAGAATTTCTTCAATCTCAGCAAATCTATTATTAGTTGGTTTAACCAGAAAGTACCTCTAGGCTGTGGCAATCGTTAGGTTTCAGAGCACATTACATTTATTGAAACTTACATCTTGTTCCCGTCACTGAAGTCATCAGCTATTACGGATTGTTTGACTTTTTGATAGAGGTGGATGATGAGTCATCAACTGAGCTATCAAGTAGCTATTTTCCTAAGCATTTAGACGTTTCAAACTTTCTTTTTTCTAATTCACTAAGTTACTCACAGTCTGTCCATTGGGGACTGTAGATTTAGGCCAGGTCTTTACACCTTGCTGCAGTTTCTTTTGTGCCCCTTTGCCTGTACTGTAAAAAAACCAGATAACTGTATTTAGCTGTATAGCCCTGCTAGTAGGGTATCGAGCTCAGTTTCATGCTGACTTGTTACATAGCATCAAAACTACAGCTAGATCATGTCTACCCAGGTCATGTGCAGGTGTATCAGGTTCAAGTGTGACTTCCACTGTATAAAACTCAATCCCAATATATTCTTGGGTTTGCTTCCTATCCTCACTGCAAACTGCAGTTTCAATATCTAAACCTCCAACCACAGTCAAATAATTATCTCTTTTAATTGTGTTCACTTTCCTACATATATTATTATTTTTTTGAGATTCAGGCACCTTTTTGCAAGAGAATATAAGATGACTTTGAGGACCACAAACTAAAAAGATGGTACAAATATATTCTTGTGGAAACAACATAACTAAAAATCCAAACCATTTCTTATATTTTACAAATAATAAAACAGATGCATTTACATATCACCTTATACTCAACTCAGGAATTTTTTTTTCAGCAAAACATGATCTGCAACAATATTTCAACAAGAGGATAGAATAAATATTACATAATTTTATAAATGGATTCTATTAAAATTTCTCCACACTATAAAATCATTAACAATTTTCAATTGAAGCATTAAAAGATATTGTTGAGTTGGGGGTTTTGTTGTTTTTATTTAGAAAATCTGTGGTATTTACAACTCACTAAATCATAAGTGTTTGCTTTTGTATTGATTACTTTGCACTTCCTAATGATGATAATAAAAATTCATCGGTAGAAGTGTGTACACTGTTTATATGTACAGAAGAATATTAAGAACTATTTAGTGGGTCTGATGACAGATGAGTACTATATAATTACTCTTGCACTCGCTTTTCCAGTTTAAATTTGGTGGAAGATGCTAAAAGTATGTTCTTTATATATATAAAAATAAAAAAGGGAAAAAAAAATGGACTGTAAAATGGACTGCACTAATTGGTATTCCAATTTGAACAGTACATTAAAGGAAAAACAACACAGTAACATATGTTGTTCATTTGCTAGAAACTGATGTTATTTTAAAGTATTTAGGTGACAAGCAGTTACATTAGCTTATCTTTCTTGTGACAGAGAAGAGGAAATCTTCAGAATAAAAAAAAAACAAACACATTGATTTACCGGTGTTGATGTAGCATAAAAATGTAATATAACATATATCAAGGCCACAGACAGAATGAATTAAGTAAAGCAATGAAAATAAATGAAGAAACTGAGTGAGATTCATTTTTGGAGTGTATAAGTGGGATACATATTCTTCAGGCAGAGCATGAAAAGATTTGAGCAATCTCTCTGTGTAAGAGAACAGAGGAGAAGATGAGGATAGGTATGATTTCACTATAAACACATTTGTATCTACTAAGCAATATCCACACAACTGAAAGAACAGAACAAAGTGAAGAAAAACTGTGAAACAAGAATACTACTGCGCCTAAAAACTAAAAGTCATGTAGAGTGAATTAAGCTACTAATCACCCTCTTTTTTTCTCGGTTAAGTAACTTATTTTATAGACATTGGTGAAATATTTTAATTCTTGCTTCTGCAAACTCAGCCTACATGTGTCTATTCCTTTCATAACCACCTTTATCCCCAGTATTCAAAAGTAATGAGGTTATTTATTTCAGCAATAGTTAAATCCTCACACAGGGTGATGTAAGACTCACCAAAATGTTTCACTCAATCTTAGCAGGCAATTTCTTATTAATAAAGAGAGGCAATAGAATTCAATTTATGCAATTCAGTTTCTGCAGGATTTACTTTATTTTACAAGTTAAGGAATGAGTTAATATTCCTGCATTTCTCTTACTGTAGAGCCAACACTAAATTATACACAATTTTATAGGAAATTTTTCATATGTGAAATTAATATACAACTTACAGGAGCCTTTGGACAGTGGCTTCCTTCCATTTCAAATGTTAAAAACATAGTCATAAGTAACTAGCAGTTCATGACCTCACCACTAGGCCAACTGAGAAGTAAAATTTACTATTGGAGTACAATAATGAAGGAAACAAAAGAATGAAAATTGTTGCTGAATTTTTTAGAAAAAAAATACTTGAAAGATGAATTGATATGTTTATATTTCACTTATATAATTGATTGATATAAATCAATTATAAAAATAAGCAAAAGAAAAAAAATGTATATTATGGAAATTACCTTCCAAGTTGATTAGACCATGCTTCTCCCTATAATGAAGTAAGATAAAAATAAAAAAAGAAAAACAAAAACAAACCAAAACCCTGTTCTCTGAATTTTAGGAAATGTAGAGGTTTTTCCAATTGTTTTCTTCTTGAGGAAAACTAAGTTTTAGGAGAATCATTTTACAGGAACAATTTAAAGATACCCATTTCTACAAAGGAAGACTTGCTTTTTTTCAATGACTTGGAGAGATAAAATTAACAGTGTGCTCAGATACCAAATTGGCATATATTAAGTCACAGTATTGTGGATAAGAAATGTATATTTTTAGGATAGGCACTTATTCCAGCACTTGTTCTTTCACAGCAAGCCAAAAAAAGTGAGGAAAATCAGTTGCTCTCCTTACTTCAAAAGTTTTGGATTTTCTTTTTGCTAGTATTTGTAAAAAGCTTTACAGCCATCAGATGAAAAAAAAAAAACCTCTGTAAGTACTGATACCTAAATACCGAGGGGCTAAGCACTGGAAATATTTGAAACAAATTCTCAAACTTCCTCAGGGCAGACAAAGTTGGAAACTGAGATTTTATTGTTGATATCTGCTGAGAGTAAGGGGAAGAGAGAAAGTCTTCTTATACTTCCATTAAAGTTCTACATTAAGAGGTTTACTTAATTGTATCAAAGAATTACTTATGTCTATGCACAAAACTGTCCAAATCTGCATTAAAACATCCTTTCAGATTGCTTATTTAAACAATGGAAATTTTTTTCCCCCCATCCTGTGACCTTCAAGCAGCTTAAAGCCTTCAGGCATCTTCTATGCAAGGTAATAAAGAGAAATCAACCTATTGTTTGTAGGATTAAAGTTTGTCATACAGAAATCTGCAAGAGGACTGACAGTATACATTATTCCATATATTCCATACACTTCTCAGAGGAGATATTTGTAGCAACAGTGAGATAAAAGTGAGAAAGCTGACTTTTTAATGGTTCAACATGCATTCAGACAGGAAAATGTTCCTTATATATAGTCTAATGTTGGTAGAACACTTCTTATAAATCTTCTGAGGAGCTGAAAACAATTCCCACTGGAACTCTGGAAATTGTGCCTCTTCATCACCGCTGAAGTGTTGCCTTCTGGAAGGGCTGAGTAATTAAAGAATCACTTGCCAGTTCAGCATGGTGTGGCAGCAGCTGTCTGTTCACTCAGGTGAGAGAATTGAATCCTGGAGAGCTCTTGATTCACTTTCCCTGGCTTGTTTTTAAAAGGAAAAGGTCTATGCTTCATGATCTTCCCTTGGTTTTCCATCACTACCTAATACAAAGCTTCACCCCAGAGAGTTGTGTTCATCTTTTCCTTCTTCATGACAGACATTAGGTTGTTGGACTATTACAAGTTTATAGATAAAAGGAGTAAAAAGGGATTGGAGCGAGCCACTGAATATTTTCTGATACTTTGCAGACAGAATGGGTATTCTAGCCCCTCTTTCTGGCTTTATATTAATAGAATAAACACTATATTTCCTTACTACCTAATATCTAAGCAAGCAAAAGAAAGAAAACATGGAAATTAAGAGGAGTGAGGCATAAATGTGTATGGAAAAGAATATATTCAGTCTCTAGCAGCAAGACATTTCAGTTTCAACTTTGTAGAAGGTTTTTAGCATACAGAAAACATGAATTTAAAAGCTAGTTTCTGACTGGGGAGGAAATTTTATTAAAAATGAAACCCTTTCTGACATCATAAACTCAGACATTAGAAGCGGGGGAAAAAAAAAAAAGGCATGTTATAATGGAATTGCCTGCCAGAGTTTGAAGTACCTGGTTTCATATCTTTTTCTCTGTGTTGTTTTCAGGGTTTTTTTTTTTTTTTTTTTTTGTCACTACTAACTCTCTGATTCTATCTTTTGCTGTTTTCTGTCCTTTCTCTTTTACTTCTACTTCTACTTCTAAAGCATATTTACAGTCACTTCAATTTCAGCCCCAGATTCCTTCATCATATACAAAACCTGAAGCTGAGCCAGCAGTAAATTTGGCTTATGTTTTTTAAAGCACAGCCTGACACTCCATTTCCTAAAAAATCTCTTTCATTTTGGTTGAAAATCATTTCCACTGAAGGAAGTCAGTGTCATCACAAGAGGTGATACTAAAAGAATGGAAAAAAAAGGAACAAATTCTGCATACCAACTGTATTCTGGCAGTATCCCCATATGGATACATCACCTTGTGGTACTGTAAGACATACTCAAGGACTGTAAAAAATCTTTCCAAAAATATCATGTGTATCACACATAATCACATGTATATCATATGTAAGCAGTAATTAAAGAAAAAATAATTTGTTGGGAAGGTCAAAAAGATTCAATAACCAAAGGACCAGTGCAGTGAAAATAAGATCTCAAGTCTCAAGCAGCACATGCTCTTCTTTGCTCTAGTGTAAACTGTATGTTTACATGCCACATATGTATCTTCCATGTTTACCTCCAAACTACTGTTTCATGTATTAAATTGTTGGTGAAGCAATGTTTAAAACATCCAGCATATTTCCCTGTTTGTGAGCCAGCGTTCAATGCCAGTATAGATTCTATTAATTTTTTTCTATAGCCACTGTTATCACTGCTATCCAAAAGGGCATCCAATCAACACAAAAAAAAAAGGTGACTGAAGAGCAAATTTTTTTTTTTTAATTTTACATTTCAATCAGCCGTCAGCCTCTATTTTCTGTCTTCTTCTTTTTTGATGCCTTAATAAGGAACCACTTTCTTTACCAATAAACCATAAAGTTTAAATTTTTATCTGGAAAAAGTGAGATACGGTTCACATAAAATTTATCCTTGAAAACCATAGAGCTTGTCTGCTTGTGTTTACACTGTTGACTGCTATGTTTGCCTGCTATCCTTTCCTTTTTCTTACAATTGGCATTAAATGGAAGCAGCTTTTTCACACTAGTTTGTTAAATATTGTTGATATTAATGTTGACCATATCACTTTCTGAAAGGGTAGGTAATTAAACTTTAAAAACCATTCCCAAAACATCATTCTCATCATTAAAAGTTATCCAAGGACATTTCTTTCTGTATCTTATTGCTCTTACATTTTTTACCCAAAGAAGCATGTAATGACTGCATGCAACGTTTTGTAAAAAACTAGCAATTTTCCTCTTCCATCTGCTTCCTTCCTCATTATATCTCCATTCTTTTATTTCTGCCTTTTGCCTCTACTGTTTTCATATTTTCCCTCCCATCATCTATTCCTTCTCTCTTCTCTTCTTAAAAAGAAAAGAAAAAAAAAAACAAAACAGGACAGAGAGGAATGAAATTGTCAGAAGCAAATGGATTTTGTGAAATAGCTGTTTTACAGGTCAGCAGTGTTAAACAGAGACTGACGGTGTTTTACAGGAAATTTTAAGAACATCATTAATCCGAAATAGCTGTGTTTGACTAAAGGCTATTGTACAATAATGTTCAGTACCTAAATTCCATTTGGCCTCATTCTTTTTCTTTCTGCTTTCATCCCTCCAGTACAATCATACTTCCCAGGTAGGACAACCTTTTTCATGGTAAACTTTTTTCATAGTTCAGAGACATCCAGCTAGGGGTCAAGAAAATTTTTGAAAACATCCTGAAAGAGTTAGTTCAAAAACCATCTTGAAACAAAAGGATGGAAACTACTGTGGTAATAAAGGTAAAGAACCCTTAAGAAAGCCTTTCCCTGACTGTGAGTGAGATTGACACTGCACATTTTTATAAGCATGTGAAGTGGAAAAACTTAATTTTTGTCACTGCTGCCTGCAGGGTATCTGATTACTTAACAATTATCTATGAAGCCCTTTTTGGCCAAGAACTATCTGTGAGTTTCTGATGGCTAATGTCAATGTAACTGTAAAACCAACTATTTTAAAAATGTTTACAGTATTGCTGTTGACAAAAAAAAAAAAAAGAAACAAATACAAAAAAACCTCACTGAAAAAGTTGCTGAACAGTTTGCTTGAGAAAGCACATGCACATAAGTACACATACAGGTTTAATTTTGTCAAATAGAAATGCCTGAAGCTGGACAGAATGGTCAAGGAATGAATTAACAATGTAGTAACTAGGTTTTTCCCATCCTGGCACTGCTGACATTTACCATCCCTGCATTCACCCTCTACCTGCTGTCATAGGGAGCAGTAGCCCCTTCAAACAGGATTACCACACGATTTGATCTCAGTGAGCAAAATGTTGCTTTCTCAAAGGTGCACCTTAAACCAAATCTCCCTGTCTCCTTGCCCTCAGGAACTTAGAGACCAAGTGAAATACATATCACCGCTCAGCATCACAGTCAGAAAGCCAGTAATGGACCAAACAATATATGTCAGTCAAGTCAGCCTTTCTCAGGAAAGAAAAGAAAGAAAGGAAAAAAAAAAAAAAAAAAGAAGAAGAAAAAAAAAAAACAACAAACAAAATCAAACCACTAAAATTATAACTTTTCCTTTCCCTTTATCCAACACTATAGTACAGGTATAAGAAATGCAATCTTCTACCAAATTCAGACCAGACACTTCTTTTTCACCACAGGTAAGTACAGTACCACAGCAATGCCATATCAATCTTTTTGTCTATGGGTATGAACTGGAACACTTCAGCAGACACGACGGAGCACTCTGTGTCTCAGGACACCTGATATCCAAGAAGTTAAGGTGTTCTGCTTAACCAGGGAAGAGCACAAATGAAGTCTTTGATCTGAATCAAAGAAGAAACTGAATCAGTGGAGTTTTCTATCCAGGAGTGAGGCATAAATAACTGTACTGGACAATTTCTGTTTTATCTAGGGCTGGGGTTTCAACAAGCTTATCTACTGGACCAAGCACTGCAAGGATAGGCAGGAGACAAGAGCTGCTTATAACAACTGATGTGAGAACTTCATGTGGCCCAAAGTTTTATTGTGAAGTTTGGTTTAGTGAAAAATGCATATCACCATCAACAAAAATCTGCAGAAATGTGTATTAATTTTGACATCTTAGAGCACTTCAAGGGGAAAAAACTTCAAAAATACTTGATAAAGAATGAAAAATATTTGAGAAGTTTGTTTTTTTTTAGTTATGATTTTACTTACAAATGCTTAGCTTAGACATTTATTTCAATTTTATTCTAAAATTGGTAAAAGTCATAACATTTTGCTCAACTTTTTAATTTGATGGTTTCTGTCTTCTTCAAACTTTAGATTCACGCAGTTTTGGAAAGGAACAAAAGGATATTTTTGGTCTGAAACAAACTGGGCTTTTAAGGGTTTTTCTTTTCTAAATAAAAAAAAAGTTACTATTTAGTTAGCTAAGTTAAAGCATTATTTAGGAATATCAATAATATAGTAGTATAACTGTAGAAACATGTTTTTTAAAAAAAATGCAGTTTGTGGTACATCTATTTCTACAGTAAAGATGCTGATAGAATAATATACAACTTTTTTTTTTTTAAAACAAATGTCTTTGGTAATTATTCAGCAATCTAGTTTCAAAATATGATTTTAAGATGTTTTACAGGCTCATGAAAGGCTATTAAAACACCTTGGAAAGGATTCCTCTAATGGCTTTTGATAAATGCTTCTTTTTACAGCCATTGACTCTTCATGAAGAGCTCTGCAATAAATGGGAGCTCACTCTCTAACACAGTCATTGCTGGGGGCTTACAGGATTCTGTGATGTATACTTATAACTACCATAGAATTAAATATATACGAATCGTGTTCCAAAATTCCTATTAAACCAGCAGGAAAACATTTGCTCCTCGGTCAATATGTTCACTGGGTTGTCCTTTGTGTAATTTCAACCTGTAAATATCAGTTTAGAATCAATTCCTTTGACTCTGTTTTGAAAGATTGCAGGAGTGGGGAAACATACACTTAGTGCCACTTAGCTCTAGGCAACGATGTCACAACGTATGTGGGAACCAATTATAGCTAATTACAGTTTGACTAACCTTCTGTGCCATTAAAATTCTTGAAGAGCTTCCACAGCTCCTGCTCTTTGATAAGACTTTTTCTACGAATGTATTTGGTTTGGAAAAGTTTGTTGTTTTGTTTTGGGGGTTTTTGTGTGTGTATTTTTTTTTTTCTTTTTACTTGGGATGTCATATCAACTAGAAGAACATAGAGATTTAGGAAATGAAGAAGAGTCCAAAACAGATACAATAGTAACAGTCTACTAATCACCCAATTGCAGGAGACAAGTACAATGACCAGTTTGAAGATAGTAGTATTTAACATTTAGCTCAGTGGGTGATTTTCTTTAAGTGAAAATCAAACCCAAACCCACAGAAATAAAATCTTCAACACTGTCAGAAGGTTCTCAAGTCATAGTAATATTGACTGAAGCAACTCTGGTCACTTGTGAGATACTAAATACAGCACAACTGTGATCCTGTCAACTAATAAGAAATTTTTTCCGGGGAAAAAAAAGAAAGGTGAACACATCCTAGGACAGTACTGGGGACAGAGTTGTTACGAAAGCAGGAAGGTGCTGCAAGTTTCAAGTATCAGCAGGAAATGTTTGGGAATATGATGGTGGAAAGGAACTTGGGACAGTTTAACTATGAAAGAAAACCAAGAAAGAATACAAGGAAGAATGGAAGAAAGAGAAGGAGTAGGAAGGGAAGGGTGGGAGGTAGAGAGAGAAGGAGGAAGTAAGGAAGTAAGGAGAGAAGAAAAGAAAGGAAAGGAAGAAGGGAGAGAGGAAGGAAGGAAAGAAATGGAGGCAACATTTTTTTAAAAAGGCATTAATGAGTTCAGAGAATTGGTAAGTACACTACAAAAATGGAATTCAGAAAATTGTAGTGGCAGAAGTGCAGATTATTTCAATGCAAAAATGAAAAAAAAAAGCAAGGAAGATAAGAAAACATGTCATCTTGATAAGGCCACTGTAAGATAAATCATCATAAGAAATTATGTAAACTTAATCATGAGTACTTGAATTCCCTCAAAACCAAGACAGACACATACAAAATTAGAATACTGGGTTTATGATGCACAATATTAACATAAACCTATAGGGACAAAAATCAGTATACTCAAAGCACAAAGAATGATACAAGGGGAAAGAAATGTGAAACACTGTGTGGGGATACGTCTTACCTAAATTTAACTTTGAGAGATGAAAAAGTCTAATCAGAGCTAGATGACAATGGCTAAGGAAGAACACCTCCAGAAAACAACTCTGCTCACCTTTCTTATGAAGAGATAATTATCCTTGTCTTCTAGCTGCAGAGGGAGCCCAAAAGACCAAAATCTATTGATTAAACATTTATGTTTTAAGTATCTATGAATACCATAAATCAGGTGTTATTAAAACCATTGTCTGTAATTACTTAACTAATAAAAGAAAGGCTTACAAAAGGAAGATGAGAATTCATCCCCTGCTTGGTGATGAAAGCTGTTGATCCCAACAAGACAGAACAGATTAAAGCCTTTTTTACTTCTACATTCATTGTCATCACACACTTAAAATAATATATTGCAAGGACAAAGACTAAGATTTTTATTTCAATAGAAACAGAATGTGTTAAAGTGTAGGTAAAACAGATGTTTTCAAGTTGGCTGGGTGTGATGAAATTCACTATATCACAGTCTGAGAATTGGCTAGAGTAATCCCAGAACCATTTGCACTTGTCTTTGAGAGCCTATAGAAAATGGTGAAATCCAGAAGACTAAAGAAGTGTAAAGATAGTGCCCACTATCAAAGTAGGAGGGCAAGAAGAGGGAAAAAAGGAAGAAAAAGGAAATTATTGTCCAGTCAGCTTCACTTCTATTCCCAGAAAAATGTTGGAACAAACCAAGTGCTTTATAACCACCTAGAAGATAACAAGGAGATCAATACAGACCAGTACGGATTTATCATGATCTAGGCTCATGAAGATAATCTGATTGCTTCTGCAACAGGGAAACTGGCCTCAGGGTTTGCAGAGAATTTGTAAATACTAAATTACTAAACCTTCTAATGTTGTCTCACATATCGCTCTAAGGAAACATGGTCAAGACAGAATGTCTGTTGAATGCCTAACTGATTTGAAAATGATAATTAGAGAGTGATTATTTTTTCCCTGTCAAATGAAAATCTGTGTGAATGCAGTACTATGCTAAGTCTGGTTTTAAACATTTTTTATTTTTATTTTTTACAATTTTGATAAAAAATAAAGAGTGAGAAGGCAAATTTGCAATTGATACCAAGATGTGAGTATTTACAAGCACGACAGAGGCCAAGCTCAGAATTTGACATGATCACAGCCAATTGGAGAAACAATTTGGAGAGCAAAAATGCACTTCAATAAGGACAAATGACAAGCTACACGCTCAGCAGAAATAATCAACTGCCATAAATACAAGATGAGAAACAAATGATTAGACATCATCACTGTTGAAAAGAACCCAAGCATTAATGGATCACAAACTGAACATGAATCAACAGTATCACATAATTACCATAAAGGGAAACACATTCTGGAATACGTAAACAGGATTATTGTCTATGAGGCATGTGACGCACTGTTTTATTCTATTCAACACTGGCATGAACCCTGCCAAGCAGAATTTGCCACAGTTAAAGAAGGACACAACCCAGGTGGCCAGGGTTCAGAGAAGAATAATGAACATTATTAGACTTGTGAAAAGCTTACTTAGGAAGACATGTTAATGAGGAGGCAAAGAGAACATACAATGATAGTTACATGTATAATAAAAATGTCATAAAAACACAGTGGAAAGAAAATCTTCCCTTGGTAAACTTTTGGGTAGAACAACCTGTGTAAGCATCAGATCTAGAGCTCTTTGGTTTACATTATCAGTGCAAAGTTTCTACAGTACTGAAGCACAGGAATGTATTTTGGTGGAAATTACAGAAACTCCCCTATTGGAAGCTGAAGAAGTAACTGTCAGGAATGATAGAACTATAGCTGATCTTGCTTTGCAATAGTAGGCAATTTCTTATGTTGATGTGCTTCCTTTACTTTCTGTTATGAGGCTTGCAAAAGAATCTCAATTTATTTCTATGCTTGCTTTCTGCTAATCCAAGGGCATATTTCCCTTATCATTTGTTTTGGTGGTTTACCTGGAGAATTCTTTATGATATACTTGGTAGAATTTTTCATAGATAATCGTCCTTTTTATTCAAGAGCTATAGAGTTAAGACAATATTTTTAAGGATTTTATGAAAAAGGGTAAAAAAACCAAAACGATATGTGCTACCCTATGACATACGTATATGGCATGTTTAAACTGTGTTTTCAGGGTATACATTAGAGAAGTCTGAAAGTGACTATATTAAATTTTGAATATATACCTCTAAGTATTGTAGTGTCTTGTCTTAGTGACTTTGATTCATTGGTTACAATTGGTGAATAATAAAACAGAAAAATACTGATTGAAATATTCATGAACTTCAGATGTATATAGTATCAATAACCACTCAGATTTGGCCTCATATTGGTTACTGAACCTCAACTTTCAGTGTCAGTTTTCCACATGCAGATTTTTTCTTCAGCTGTAGAATTCTGTCACCGGTTCTGCAGGTAACTCAAACTCTTGTAAAAGAAAATATATCCACTGTCATGAAAGACTTTTTTATGGAAGCCCAGGAAATACTTCCTTTATTTGGGGAAAAAAAAAAAAAAAAAAATCATCTGTGTTATAGCTGGCAAGTATTCATTCAATGAATAAATTTAATAAAGAATCAGAAGATGTTCATCTGGAGGCATTTCAGAATTTCAAAATTTTGAACTTTTTTACATGTTCTTAAAGCCTACATTTTCATCTGAGTTTTATCTTGGCATGTTTTTTCTCATTATGATTATCAGTAAAGAGAAAATGTCACTATTCACATATAGAAATTATTTTTATTGCTGAAAACACAAACTGTACCAGATTTGCTAAAAGTTCTTTATTGTCAATAATATCACTAGATTGATACCAGGTAAAACTGAAATTCTTTATTGCCATGAACTTTGTTTATGACATAAAAGTAGTCTGTTCATATTAGGATTTATTTTTTTTTCTACACATTTTTACTCTATGAATATTTTTTCCAAAGAACTTCCTTCTTGGCAATTGAATTCAGTCAGGCTATCTTGTCTTCATCTGGGAAAAGCAAACAACAGAAAAAAAAAAAAAAAAAAACAAAAAAATAATAATCCAGGAAAAAAACCTTTCAATATAAACAAACAAACAAAAAAGAGGCATATAGCAAAATCATCCATGACTGGAACAGGTCTGAGGTGTTCTTCACAACTACCATCAATAGCACAAAACATTTCCCAAGACTTATTAAACATCTTTCACTGTTAAACTGGAACAGTTGGTAGAAAGGTGTTCAAAACCATCATTCTTCTTGCATAAGTAGGAAAACTGAAGAGGTTGGCCCAAGGAGAAAAAGAGATCAGCAGCAAGGCAAGTATATAATTCCTTAAAGTATCCTTTAAAATTGTATATTTATAAGAAATTATTTTCCCATATGCATTTCACTTCCATTTGGATCACTTCATAATCTTGCAAGCTCACGTTCAGTCACTGAGCAAGTGCTAATTGTAATCTGGAAGTATGCTATAAATATGCAAGAGTCATCTCTCTGAAGGACCAAGGATAAACAGTATGTTGTTGTTTTTTCTGCAAATGAATATGGTGTGCTTTTATTATTTGATTTAGGAATGTATGGGCATATTTTCAGTTATTTGTTCTAAAAGTTTATTTGAGAACTCTGTATTTTAGTTTCTCTGTAATGGTTTTCAATTTAGCTTCCCAATAACAAGCACAAATCATTTCTATGTATAACAAAGTGAAAAAAAAAATGCGTTGTCTAAGTGAACTAAAGCCAAAAACTCAGTCAAAACTCAAGCCAAAAATGAATGGTAGGAAGTTTAACTAGAGATCTGATCAATTCAGCTCCAGTTTCCTCTGAGAATTCTGACCCCTCAAATCAGATTTGCCTTCTCCTGATGGGTCAGTGCTGAACGTACCTCACTTTTCTCTGCCTCGTGCAGCTGTTAATAAAGAAAACAACACCACCTCAACAGGACTCCTTCCAAATGAAATCTCTGCAGATTGTACAGTAGTAAGATGAACACATTTCCCCACTGCTTCACAGAATCTGAAATGATAACAGTTAGTGCAAGTAATGTCTGCAGGGTCTTTTTTAGACAGTATTTTAAAATCAAAACTTGTGCCTACCAGGTGACTTATAAAAGAAGCATTCCATTTCAGGGGAGGGGCAAACTGCTGTGCATTCCCCACTGGGTAATCCTTGAAATAGGCTTTTGAAATTCTTTTGCAGCTGAAATGAGTGACAGTCATTCACCTGTTTGTTTAGTCTGAGTTTCATATTCAGACAAGTGGATAAATGCCATGTGAATAAAATGCTCCAAAAAGTGCTCTTGAAGTCTGTCATGGTTTTGGCCAAACTGGCCAATGGCCAGCGACAGATGCTCCCCCCAACCTCTTGTACATGGAGGGGAGGAGGAGAGATAAAGAGATTTACGAGTTTAGAAGAAACTAAACTGCTTTAATGAAACATTAATAATAAAATAAAAAGGAAAATAATGACATAGATACAGTATATACAAAACCGTATAAAGCTCCCAGGATGACGTCACCAGCAGGCACTGGGGAAGTCCCAGACTGGACTCAGAAATGGGTGGGAACTGGATTCCAGAGCTGGAGTCAGGAACCCATGTATCGGGATCAAAGGCAGATGAACAGACAGGGTCCTCCTCGGATGTCAGCCAATGAAGAAGAGAGAGCTGACCCTTTGATCCTTCAACTTTTATACTGAGCAAGGGGCAGATGGGATGGAATGCCCTGTATGTCAATTTTGGGTCACCTGTCCTGTCTGCTCCTCCCTGCAGGTGGGACTTCTCTACACTTTTCTGCTTCTGACCCTCCAATGGGACAAATAACAAAATTAGCTGACCTTGGTTGTTATAGCAATAAGTATAAGCAAGAGCCTCTCTGGTACCATTCCTTGGCACAAACTGTAAACATGGGTCTTATTGCTCTGAGAACAAACCATTTTTGGCACAATAAGATGTTAATTTCAGGGGGTTAGAACAGGCCTAGCTAAGAAGTAAAATTACTGAACAGAAAGTTGGTTCTGTTTTACCTCAAACCAGGACAAAGAGCCACTAAGCATGTAAAATCTTTCAAATTGTCGCTCTTTTAATAGCACCTTGATCTCAGACTCAAGGAGAGGTATATAAAGCTTACTTTTAAAAGATTTGGGGCGTGAGTCCCTATTTGCAGAATATTATAGTTTATGCAGTGTGTCTGTCAAGCCAAATTTCAGAACCCAAGTTTTAGTACAAAGCTGCCTCCTGTTTTCTTAGAGTGACTGCAACAGCCCAGATGTTTATGTTTGCAATAATTTAGTAAATGCATTGTGGCACACATACGTTAACGTGTTGCAACAACATTGTACAGTTAAGTTTCCTCCCTACAAAACACATTTGAAAGAGAACCTATTTATTTCTACTTTGCATATGGAGTTATGGGATGGGATGACAACTACTTGAATTAAATCTGGATTGGAATATGAAAATAATTTCTTACCACTACCAGTGAAAAGGAAATGAAAAGAGTAATGAGCAAAGTTCTGATATGAGGACATTCACAGTATCAACAAGGAACACTAAAGAATTCAATACCAGAAATGTACACTACATAGACAGTTCAAAGAGATTTTTAATATTAGATATTTATAAAGTGTTTAGCTGAGTTTGAATTCTGAGCAGAGCAAACTTTTTTACTGTATCTCATACTTTCGCTATCATTTGCAATAATCAGTTAGATGTATGACTATAAAAGTCTTTGAAACAGATTTTGTTACTTGTCAGACATCTCACCACTTAGAAGTTACATTTTACTAAAATGTTTTATAGACTTTATTATAATTCTCTGCATTCACCAATTATTAAGTTAAAATTGTGTTGATAAAATTATGTGACTTCTTAAAATTAAGGATTAAGAGATATCAGGGTCATACAACATTCTGTTTTTAATATTTCTGGTTATTTATGCACAATAATTCATACAACAGTGGTTTCTGGGGTGGGAACAGGGCAAGTGTTGAGAGCTAAAATTATATTTTTCCTGAAGCAGCAGCAATATAATTTAAGTGTTCTATCACTAGTAATTTGATTTGCTGTTCATTATAATAACAGTAATAATAACAAATTAAATTGCTATTAATGGAAATGTCATATGCACTTTCATAGAGGTTTTATTGTAATTCAGTATTAATCAGCATATCATTAAAATAAAGTGTTATCATCTAATTTGTGTTTATTCAAGCATAAAGGCAAAAAAGTCTATTATGATGTACTGTACCATTATGCCATCGGTTCTTTTAATAAAACAATTTTGCTATAAAGTTGCATCCATTTCTTACAGTATACCAGAATGTGGTGATTCACGTAATGTACACCCAATGCGCTGTTGCAATAGCAAGGTAAAATTTGCTCAGTGTTTTCCTAGCCAAAGCATCCCTGTGAAAGGTAACCGTCTTCAAGGTTAAAGCATGTTGAAATAGTTTTCAGGACCATGGTGCATCACATCTGTAGTAAAAGAGTATTTTTATTTGAATAAGTTGTCTTATTCAGTCAACAGATAGTTGACTAAACTATAGGTTGATAGTGGAGCTTCTAACCTGCATGAGGAGCAGATTTCTCTATTTTCATAATTAAAAATATGAGTTGACCGTTTTATTTTACATTCTCAGCTGTGGCTGTGTAGAACAAACAGAAATGCATCAAAAATCCTTTAAAATTGCACAAAAAAGAATATTAATTTAACTGATTTTTTAAAATTTTTGTAAAGTAATGATTGGGCCTCTATGATGAACCACTTTGGGGAGAAAAAAAACCCAAACAAGTAACTTCAAATGTAATAAATTATATAACTCATTCATTCTTTGAAGATTGAATTAAAGTTTCACAGTTATATTCAAAAATGACCTCTAAGATGTTAAAAGACTAAGGATTATGTAGACTTGTGGGTTATTTTGGATTTTTGAGGAGCCTGGCTCCTGCAGCAAATCCAGAGTTTGGGGTTAAGCTATTCCCATCAGTGTAAGGTTTGGGTAGAGTTGGGCTCTCTGAAATGGAATAGAGAGAAACCAAAATGAAGAACAAGCAAAGATCTAGAACTAGCAAAAAGAAAGAGTGAAGAGATATTGTTGTCTAACAAGAAAAAAAAAAGAGCACATTTGTGCACTAGTTAAGGCTATTACTTTAGACTCTTGTAAGTTTTCCCAGCCCTTGTCTCAGAAAAGTTTTTGCTTAAAAATGCTTTTTATTAAATGAGTGCTAATTTAAGAAGCAAAAGCACTTCTTGACAAAGAAGTGGGTCTCATGTCTCCTTATAAATGATTTTGATCCCATCTATAGGCCAATAAAGCTTTAATTCTTGCCTGAAAATTACTCACTTTCAAAATGAATGATGAAATGTTGCTTCAGATCAACCAGACACCAGGATTCTTGCCCAGATAGTGAAAATCCTGTGCCTGAAACCCTTCAATCCATAAATCCTATTCAATTATGTCTCCTATGTATGTCTCCTGTGTCTCTCCCCTGGGGAGGGGCTGTTTGCAAGGGCATGTAGCGATAGGACGAGGGGCAATGGCTTTAAACTAGAGCAGGGTAGGTTTAGATTAGACATTAGGAAGAAGTTCTTTACAATGCGGGTGGTGAGACACTGGCACAGGTTGCCCAGAGAGGTGGTGGAGGCCCCATCCCTGGAGACATTCAAGGCCACGCTTGATGAGGTTCTGAGCAACCTGATCTAGTTGAAGATGTCCCTGCTTACTGCAGAGAGGTTGGACTAGATGGCCTTTAAAGGTCCCTTCCAACGCAACGCATTCTATGATTCTATGTTATATTTGCCAGATTTTTGTAAAAGGAGAAAGCATCTTCAGGAGGATCATTCACTAGGAGTGAGCATAAAAGATGATGTCTTAAAATCATTGAGTAATTTAGGTTGGAGAGGACCTCTGTACCTTCTCCTCAAAGCAGGGTCAACTACAAACTCAGGGCAGATTGCTCTGGGTCATCTTGTTGAGCTGAATTATGAATATTCAGTGACAGAAACCTCACAGCATCTCTGTGCACCCTGTTCCTAACAGTGAAAAAATGTTTCCTCGTTCGTACCTGGAATTTTCCCATGTTCAGCTTGTGCCTCTCGGCTCTTATGTACCTCTGTGCACCTCTGAGAGGTGTCTGTCTTCATCTTTGCTGTAAAACAACCCAGAACCTATTAGGCAGCTAAGGCAGCAGCAAGGTCCCTCGAAGCCATCTCTTCCTTTGTCCGAACAAGCCCAGCTCTTCCACAGTTCCTTTGAATACCATGCTCTAACCCCCAGGCATCTCTATAGCCCTCCACTGGACATCCTCCAGTTTCTTCATCCTCTCTGCTGCACTGGGGAGGCCTGAACTGGACATAGTACTCGGTGCAATATCATAAGCGCCAAGTAGGGGTGATTGGGAATTTCCCTTGACCTTTCAGCCACTTTTTAGTAACACAGTAACAAAGGGCACGCCGCTGGCTCATATTCACCTTGCCCTACGACAAGACACTCAGGTCCTTTTCTGCAAAACTGCCTTCTATCCAATTGCCTGTCATCATTTACTGGTGCATGGGGTTATTCCATTCCAGATGACTTTTAATTTGCCTTTGTTGAACTTCACAAAGGTTTCCACCAGCAAATTTCTCCAGCGTGTCAAGAGCACTTTGAATGGTATCCCTGCCCTCCAGTACAACAACTGCTAAACCACACCCCTGTTTTATATAGTCTGTGAATTTGCAGAGTACGCTACACTCCATCATCCGATTCAACAACAATAAACAATAGTAGCCACTGTATTAAACCCTGAAAAATATTATTCTTAACTGCCTACCAGTGGGACTTCAAACTGCTGACCACAGACAACTGATCCCAATGGTCTGGCCAGTTTTGCAACTAACTTGCAATCCATTCATCCAGTACTTACCTGCCCAGCTTGGCTACAAGGATGCTATGGGAGATGGTTTCAAACACCTTGGTGAAGACAGGCAAAATGACAACCAACACTCTTCTCTTTTCTATTGAACTACTCATTTCATCACAGGTGGTTATCATGATGGTCATGTGTGATTTGTCTTTGATTAAATTATGGTGACATAAGCCACTACTTTTCAAAAATGGCAGAGGAAGGCCTTGCAATGTTGTTGGTGAGCTCCCTCTGCACCCTTCAATGTCTCCACCCCATCCAGTCCCCTATGCCCGCTTTGCCTGTATGGTCCCTAATTGATCTCCTTATAGCATGGGTAGTACTTCATTCCCCGAGGCTCTGCCACTAAGCACAGGGACCAGCAAACTCTGACTGTAAAGAGAAAGGAAAAAAATAGACACCTTCACCTTTTTCTTGTCCTCATTCTTCAGTACACCCACACGTTTGGTGTCAACGTACCCAAGAAAACTTTTGCTGCCATGCTATTCATTCACCGGTATCGTGCCCAGCTGAACTGTGGTTTTCACAGTCCCACAGCTGCATGCCCAGGCAAATGTGTTCTTTCTGGATAGCTTCTCCTGCCTTACACCTTTTCTATAATTTCTTTTTATGTTTGAGTAGAGTCAGGATGTTCATGGTAAGTCGAGGCAGGTTTTTGCCAGGCCTATTTGGTTTCCTGCCCATCAGAGCAGACTATTCCTGTGCCCTGGGGAGGCACTCCATGAAGGAAGATGCTGTACCTATGCACGTACCTGGAAAAAGGGCCCCAAATGCAAACCTACTGTGAGATTTCCACGGCACTGATCTGTACAGTAAATGAGTCAGGTCTGTATGGACAATGAGAATTTTGTTTTTAACTTGGAACAGGGAGGAGAAAGGGGAAGTCATGTTCTCCAGCTCTTCCACCTTCTAGGACATTTACACCAGAGTTATTTGCAGATGTGAATTAGGGATAATTACAGGCTGGACTTCCCACTTTGAGACAAATTCCTCTTGTTCATACCAGTAAGCTCCATCTGTTTAGGTCCTTTCTTCACTGTGACTGATCAGGTACTGTTAGTAATAAACAGTCATCTTCAGGTCATAGATTGGCACTGGAATAGATGTTTGTAAGACTATTATTTTTCTCATGGTGCAGTACTAAGTTATATAACCATCATCTTTAGTTCTACTGCCTCCTTATTGATTTAAAGTCTGGATTTCAAACAAATATATATATGTATGTATACATACAATGATATATCTCAGCTGGTGTGCTGCTTCATTCCAGTTGCTAACACCAAAGGGAGTTTTTGAATTAATGTAGACCATTAGTAAATCAAAAAAGCAATTCAATACAACACAGCAGGGAGAAGATGCAATATTCACAACATTGGAAAAATATTTTAAGAAGGGCTGTTGTTTGTTAAGAGCTAGGGAATTCAGAAAGACAATTTAACAGAATGGTCTAATAAAGATCAGAGTTGTGCTGAACAATAATAAAAGCCAGAATTGAACAAAACAAATCCCGGAAATATCTCTAAAAACCTATAAAGTAAAATGACATGCTCTCCCAGCCCAGGCAGCGGATTATAACCTTGGTCGAGAATAGATCTCAGAATTTTATGCTGCTCTGTGCCTTAAAACTCAAGGTACACCCGTGAAAATACCTAAGCACTGCAGCATACAACTTCTAGCCAGCTAACTCTGAAGTACATCCTCCCAGATCCTTGGTCACACTTAGCCACCATTATGGAGCATGTGGAAAAAACCTCTCATCTTGACATTGCATACGACATTTCCAACATGCTACACAGATAGCCAGTAAAAGGCAGAAGAGATACTAAAAGAGGCAACTCTTAAATACTGTATTTTAAAAATTGGATTGCAACTAGAACCTCTAAATTTCAATCAGGACTGCAAAGAGGATTTCCCATATCCTTGGAATACACCATCTGGAATTTCTTTTAATAGGAATACACATACACTTTTTTTCCCCTTTTTTTAGCACAGACATGAGCAGCATGTTGTGATATTTTAAGTTCATGTACAAGATACTACTCAAACTTTCCACTCCTCACAAAAAAAGCTGCCATTAATTGGTCCCTCACTGTTTTTTGCAGTTGCTCCTCAGTTCTTGCTTCCCTAAACTCATGTCAGCAGCTGGCTGGATGTCAATGGGTGATTTAACCTTCTCACAACTGTGCTCACAGCCTCCTGGGGCATCACGTAACTTCATTCTGTGCAAAGCAGAACTTCCACTTTATATTCAGAATTATCTTAATAACCAATAATTCTGTAATCAAAATAAGGCATATCCAGAAAGCATTAACATCCTAGGAAAGGCTCAAGAAGTCAGCAGTGTTTTTACTAATAAAAAGGAGGAAAAAGGAGCCAAAAGACATCCTAGGGTTCTGTGCATGCTCCTGAGTAGAGCTAAAATCTTCTTTGGAAGCTGATGGCTACTTCACATACAGTTCTTCAACGCCTGTTGGCGTTTGGACTTTACTAGCAGTAATAGCAGATGAATTGGTGAATGAAACTTAAAAACATACCTTTCAACAAGGTATTGAAAAGAAGCAGGCATATGCTTTAACTCTTCAAGTCTTTAGTGTTTGTGAGAGAAAATATTCATCATCAATCTCTTTGAGTTACACTACAGGAAAATGAGTGGAGATACTGGTCTGTAAAACATCTACTGATTTACATAGGAAAAGCAGTGATACTTTCTGATCCAACGAGACAAAGTATGCAGATTATGATTACAATTTGTCTCTGTCCATGACTATCAGAGGTTTTATTTTATTGTATAAAAGTGATTGCTATGTTGTATCCTGATTTGAACTGTGATTGTAAGGCACTTTTAGGTTTAGACCTTACATGATGCCAGGTGTTCTCAGAGCTTAATATTTTTTACTTTTTGTCAAAATAAGAATTTTACTTGAAAGAATACAGATAAATAGATCAGTAAGTCTGAGAGCTGACAGACATCTTAGGAATCGCACAGATCACAGAATGGTTCGGGTTGGAAGGCACCTTAAAGATCATCTAGTTCCAACACCCCTGCCATGGGCAGGGACACCTCCCACTAGATCAAGCTGCTCAAAGCCCCATCCAGCCTGGCCTTGAACACCTCCAGGGATGGGGCATCCACAGCTTCCCTGGGCAACTTGTTCCAGTGCCCCACCACACTCATAGTAAATAATTTCTTCCTAATATCTAATCTAAATCTCCCTTCTTTCAGTTTGAAGCCATTACCCTGTGTCCTATCATTACACTCCCTGATAAAGAGTCCCTCCCCATCCTTTCTGTAGGTCCCCTTTAGGTACCGGAATGCTGCTATAAGGTCTCCTTGGAGCCTTCTCTTCTCCAGGATGAACAACCCCAACTATCTCAGCCTGTCTTCATAGCAGAGGTGCTCCAGCCCTCTGATCATCTTCATGGCCCTCCGCTGGAACCGCTCCAACAGGCCCATGTCCTTCTTGTGTTGAGGACTCCAGAGCTGGACGCAGTACTCCAGCTGGGGTGTCACAAGAGCAGAGGGGCAGAATCCCTCCCTCGACCTGCTGGCCATGCTGCTTTTGATGCAGCCCAGGATGTGGTTGGCCTTCTGGGCTGCAAGCGTGCATTGCCAGCTCATGTTGAGCTTCTCGTCCATCAACATCCCCAAGTCCTTCTCCTCAGGGCTGCTCTCAATCCATTCTCCACTCAACCTGTAGTTGTGCCTGGGATATCTGGGACCCAGGTGCAGGACCTTGCACTTGGCCTGGTTGAACTTCACCAGTTTTGCACAGGCCCATCTCTCAAGCCTGTCCAGGTCCCTCTGGATGGCATCCCTTCCCTCCAGCATGTCGACCGTGCCACACAGCTTGGTGTCGTTGGCAAACTTGCTGAGGGTGCACTCAATCTCAGTGTCCATGTCACTGAGCACCAGTCCCAGTACTGACCTCTGAGGAATGCCACTCGTCACCAGTTTGCATGTGGACATTGAGCCATTGACTGCAACCCTTTGAGTGTGGCCATCTAACCAGCTCTTTATCCACTGAGTGGTCCATCCATCAAATTCATGCTTTTCCAATTTAGAGACCAGGCTGTCATGCGGGACAGTGCCAAATGCTTTGCATCAGTTCAGGTAGATGACGTCAGTTGCTCTCCCCTTGTCTACCAATGCTGTGGCAATGTCATAGAAGGTCACCGAATTTTTCAGGCATGATTTGCCTTTGGTGAAGCATGGTTACAAGATATTATAGTTATATATTAGGTAAACTGTAGTTTGTTTGGGTTTACTTATTAGAGGAACTAGCAACAAATTGACTCACAGAAACAAGTCTGTAAGACTTTAAACATATGCCCCCTTCATGGCATATGTTACAGCTTAGATCATTGTCATGGTTTGGGCTGGGCTGGACTGGCCACCAAATGAACAACAGATGCCCTCTTTGTTCTCTCTCCCCTCAGAGAGGAGAGAAAATGAGAGAGAGACTTATGAGTTGAAAAGAAACTAATCTGCTTTAATGGAATATTAGTAATAAAATAATAAAAAAGAAAATATAATAATATTGATAAGAAAATTACGAAATATGTACAATATATTCATAACTGTATCAAACTCCCAGGATGACATCACTGGCAGGCACTGGGAAAGTCCCAGACTAGACTCAGTGATGGATGGGAACTGGATTCCAGATCTGGATTCAGGAATGCATGGATCAGGATCAAAGGCAGATGAGCACACAGAGTCTTCCTTGGATGCCAGTCATTGAAGAAAGAGGCTGACTCCTTTGATCCCTCAGCTTTTAAACTGAGCATGATGCAGATGGGATGGAATACCCTGTTGGGAATACACTTTTCTGCTTCTGACCCTCCAAGGGGACACACAACAAAGTTAGTTGACCTTGGTTGTTACAGAAATAAGTGTAAGCAAGAGCCTCTGTGCATACCATCCCTTGGTATTCACTATAACATCAAACCTGATCTGCTAGAAGCAGACACTGTCTGAAGAATATGCTGTTAATTTCAGAGAGTCAGAAGAGGCTTAGCTAAAAAGTAAAATTACTGAAATGAAAATTGGTTCTGTTTTACCTCAAACCAGGACAGTCTTATAGTGAGGTATTCTACTTTATTTTTTGATTGAGTAGGCTTGCAACCTGATATAGTTCTAAATTCTGACGAGAGCTATGCGCCTATTCTGGATACTGCATACTATACATTTAAGGGGCAGCAAATAGACTTTGATTCTCAGTGTCTTGGTGCCCCGCTTTGCTTGCTGGTCTTGGTGAATTCCAGCCACTCTGAAGTGCAACTGGAGCCTGCATGTCCAAAGTGGTACCCTTGCTACAAAGCAGTGAGGTGCTAAATGTCACTTTGTGAAGAAGTCTGATGCCTGCTTCTGCTTGTCTTTCCAATTCCTCCAATATTTTCTCTCTTCTCCTTTTTTAGGAGAAAATAGTCTGAACTGTTTTAAATATAAATTATTCCCCCCTAAGCAGCCAGCATACCATCAGACAAAAACTAAGATCACCATCCCTGGGACTTCACTTCCTGTTTGTTTTACTTTCTTTTATTTGTACATTATCAGCTCATAAGGGAAGAGTTAGTAGACAAATACACTAACAGGTTTCTGACATTTCTGTCAATTTCTACCCAAAAGCTTTTTCCACCTGACCAACTGGTTCATTTTAGCTGGAAATGCATTTTTGCTGTTCTGCTTGAAAACTTACAAAATGTGTAAATGTGTTTGTGTTTTATATTCCTCTCACTGCTTCAGCTCAAGAAATCCAAACCCCAGAAGAGATGTCTTTGTTCTCAGATTATCTAGGGATCTTTAAAATCTGTAGTAGCTAAAAACGAGGAAACAAGAGACAGTATTCCTTCCCCCACATAGTAACCCGTTGATACCATGTGAGAGGAATTCCTGGCCAGAATAGTGGGAAGGTCTCCACAGATCTTTAACTGACTCTCAGTAACAACCATGGTGATGATTGTGACACACCTTACTCAAAAGGTGCTATAGAATTCATGAACAAAATTTAAGTATGGTACATATTATCTCATACTCATTGATTTCAGCGGGCTGGGGAGTAAGTCCTTGTCTCCAAGCCAGCCCCAAGAGTCCTTTCATCAGCTTTAGAGACCAAATTAATCAGATAACAATGAAAAGGTTAGTCTCCCACTTTAAATTAGGTTCCCTGAAACACAGGTCTGTGTATGAAAAAAACTGTAGGAAAACTAGCTGTTTAATTTGAATGTCTACATGATGTATTCAGAGTGAGCAAAAATTTTCCCTCCTTTCCTTGCAGTCGTTTCATTGCCTTTCCGTGGAGAAATTCTTACCGATCAGGAAAGCAATTGTCAGATAGTACATTGAGAAAGAAGCCCATTTTTCATCTTCTTCAGTACTCCGAGCAAGTCAGTTCCTTTTATTTGTTTCTTATGTTTGTCAGTTTTGCATTCTTATGCTAGAAGTGTTTATCTAGACTGAAGAAGTCTCAGTCCCTAATTCCAGTAGGGTGCACTTAAGAAGTGGATGTCTATTTAAACTTGGGTCAGTGTTGTTTTGGATATGGACTATTCTGTTACCTATTTATTCAACAGTGCAGCAAGTCTCCAGCTTTTGGTTCAAATCTTTAGGCACTACTGCAATTATAAACTCAAAAGTTATTTTAAATTTAGGTCTACATGGTATACATGTCATATTATGATGATTATGTATGTAATATTTTCAGAAATAATCTGCTATAAAAAATGTTTTTGTTCATCCAAAACCAACATAGACTTCCTGAAACAACTGACACATCTTATAAATATATTTCAATTGTTTATCCCTTAAAGAAATAATTCCCACATCCCCTGGTTTAACAGGATGAAAACCATGGGCTTTTCGGACGTGTCACAAAGAAAATGCAAAGAATTATTCAAATAACATATTACTTGTCAGTCTCTCTTGTGCATGCCAAATTATTTACCACTAATTACAGCGTGGCTTCTGCCAGATATCATGGTTAAATGATTAAGTAGGATTGGTTTCATAACTGCTGATATATACATGTCTTCAGAGTAACATTAACAAGGTCTGTATTAGGCAAAACCTAGCAGCAAGAGTTGCAGATAACTGCCAAGTTATTTGCTGTTATTTAATAATATTTTAGAGGCTTTAAAGTCAAGTAAAATATGAAACCATCTTTACCTGAAATTATTGAAATAGCTGTACTTTATCTCACCCTCTCAGAGTGCTAGATGTAAAAGAAGAATACACTATTGTATAAATATAGTGCAAAAGGCAAAGTAATTTTTTTTTCTTTTTTTTTTGGGGGGGGGGTGGGCATAGGAACTTCACATTGCTTTTCAGGAGAGAATTAAGAATTGCAAAGACCACATTAAAGATATTTTGAGGAATCATCTGTCTTAGAAATACCTTAGGCCCCTGTTCACATGTCCAGTTAAATACTTTGAATACTTTGTAATAAAGAACACGAAATCAAATAAACTCTGTATTTGCATAGTGTGACTCACCAGCTGCTTGATTTTAATAGTTTTTTTTTTTTTTTTTCACTTTTTTCCCAAGGGACCTTACCTGTGTAAGAGAGGTGAGTGGGAGTTTTTTGTTTAAGGAAATATTTTTTTCCTGTGAAAAAAAAACAAAGAGTAACCAGCATCATTTATTCCTGTTACATTCATGCAAGTAATACACACATGCTGCAAAATAAAGATCACACATTCAGTTAAAAATTACACTATTAAAACCAAAACTACGCTCTTAAAAAGAAAGGGAAAGTACATTTTGAATCCGTACATCTTAAGATTTCTACAATCAAGGTTAGCAACCAGCTCAACTTCTCCGGAGTAATTGTAAGAGACAATAATGGGAATTATAAGATACTATAAGAACTATAAGATACTATACTGGGAGATATAGGCCAGTCAGTCTCACCTCCGTGCCTGATAAGATTATGGAACAGATCCTCCTGGAGACACTGCTGAGGCAGAATAATAACGAAGAGGTGATTGGGTACAATCAACACGGCTTCACCAAGGGCAAGACAAACCTGGTGGCCTTCTATGAGAAGGTCACAACATCAATAGACAAGGGTAAAGCAACTGACGCCATTTACCTGGACCTGAGCAAAGCCTTTGATACTGTCCTACATGACAACCTGGTCTCCAAGCTGATAAAATATGCCTTTGATGGACTGACAATTCAGTGGATAAAGAACTGGCTTGACAGCCGCACCCAAAGAGTGGCTGTCAATGGGTCTATGTCCAAGTGGAGGCCAGGTGACAAATGGAGTCCCTCAAGGATCAGTACTGGGACCGGTCTTGTTTAACATCTTCGTCAGCGACACGGACAGTGGCATAGAGTGCACCCTCAGCAAGTTTGCCGAGGACACCAGGCTGTGTGGGGCAGCTGACACGCTGGAGGGAAGGGATGCCATCCAGAGGGACCATGACAGGCTGGAGAGGTGGGCCTATGCCAACCTCATGAAGTTCAACAAGACCAAGTGCAAGGTCCTCCATCTGGGTTGGGGAAATCCCAAGCACCAATATAGTCTGGACAGTGACTGGCTTGGGAGCAGCCCTGAAAAAAAGCACTTGGGGGTGCTGGTAGACGAGAGGCTCAACATGAGCCATCAGTGTGCACTAGCAGCCCAGAAAGCCAATCGTATCCTGGGCTGCATCAGGAGAAGCGTGGCCAGCAGGTCGAGGGAGGTGATTCTCCCCCTCTACTCTGCTCTTGTAAGATCTCACCTGGAGTACTGCGTCCAATTCTGGAGCCCCTACTACAAGAAAGATATGGACGTGCTGGAACGTGTCCAGAGAAAGGCCATGAGGATGATCAGAGGGCTGGAGCACCTCTGCTATGAGGACAGACTGAGAGAGTTGGGGTTGTTCAGTCTGATGAAAAGAAGGCTCTGAGGAGACCTTATAGTGGCCTACAAGAAAGGGGGCCTACAAGAAAGCTGGTGAGGGACTTTTTAGGATGTCAGGTAATGGTAGGACTAGAGGGAATGGATTAAAACTAGAGATAGGTCGATTCAGATTGGACGTTAGGAAGAAGTTCTTCACCATGAGAGTGGTGAGACACTGGAACAGGTTGCCCAGGGACGTGGTGGAAGTTCCATCCCTGGAAGTTTTTAAGGCCAGGCTGGATGGGGCTCTGAGCAACCTGATCTAGTGGGAGATGTCCCTGCCCATGGCAGGGGGGTTGGAACTAGGTGATCTTTAAGGTCCCTTCCAACCCTAACTATTCTATGATTCTATGATTCTATAAGATTACCCATCTTGCATAGAAAAACTTAATTTTTCTCAAAATTGAGAGAATCCTTAACTTTCATTCCAAACCACTTTCTTCTAGTGCTTTCACATTGTAACTCATTTATTTCTTTTTTTTACAAGTCTGAAAAAACAGACTCACTCCCAAGACTACCAGTATTACTGATATCCTTATTTATCTAGAAATCTCCATTCTCAGCATCTTCTCTCTTTTAATATTAAGATGGCAGAACATTTTTGACCAGGGTCATATTTACACAATAGAAGTAAAATCATTAAGTATAAATTGGGTAAGGGCGCTTGATCCAAACCCTGCTGTAGTCAAAAGGAATATTGACACTCCAGCAGAAACAGAAGTCATTCTATGAAAACTGCCAAAAAATAATATGCATTGACAATCAATGAAGTGTTAAATTTTGATTATGCAGTGGGAAAAAAAAAGACAAGGTTTTGCATAGACGTATGCTTATAGTTGCATTTTGCTAGCTATGGAAATAAGACTGATCATTTTTTGCTTTGAAAAGGTCCCTTGAAATCTGTATCTTCTTTTTCCTGACTATACTTCCTGTATAAAATTGAAGTTCTTGATAACCACTATCTAAAGTAAATGGAATAACCACAGGATAAGTTACTAATTGTTATGAATAAAAATAGAAATATTGAGTCCTTTGAAGGTATTGTCATTTTAATAACTTCATTCTAGTTCTATAATTTTTTAAAATCTACAAATAAAAGAAATATAAAGTAAAAGATATAAACAGGCTGACAAGTGCATGACAATTAATAGATACTGAACATTGCATTCCTTTTTACTGTATTTCTAAGTAGCGCTATCAATCAAAAAACTCTTTTATGCAAGACTGATGTCAAATCTACATATAATAACAGATTTGACAGGTACATTTTTTGTACACTGCTACCTCTTTGACATACAGGGTCTGGTTTTTGAATTCATAACTAGCAGATTCTATTATTTATCCCCGTATTTGGCCCATGAACCACTGCAAAAGACTAATTTTGGCACTCATTACAGCCTTCAAATATGCAACCCAGATTCTGATTCTGTTAGGTCTTTATTTAAAATCCAATACAAAACTGGCCTTAATTTCATAGGTATTTTTCCTTTTTTTTTTTTCTTTTTTTTTTGTCTTAAGCATATTATTCTGGCTGCAAATAAGACAATTTATTATACATTAGAATTAAGGGTCAGTAGTTAGTAGCAGTAAGATGTCCACAGAACATCTGAGACTGATTCATTTTCCTGAATGCATCTTATGTCTCCTTTCTCCCCATGGTGTGTGTATATGTATATTTTGTTCTGGCAGCACACCTTCTCCTGATATATGACCCCACATGCCAGAAACAGTTGGAATTTTTATTTTGCATAAGAAGTCTCAAATTGAGAGAGAGAGAAGGAGGTGAGGGGGGGGAGAGAGAGACTAAGCATGTTGCGTTGCAACATGTGAGGAGGAATCATCTTAGCACGGCTCTGCACTGGAAGAAGGTCCTCTAGATGAAATAACAAAGCTGCAGTGCTGCACCCTAGTTTTTGTGTTATGAAACTCACAGTCATCAGACAATATAGTGCGTGTACACGACACTGTCATATACCCTGACACACAGTGCCCCTGTCATGATGTAGCACGTGAGTTATTCTATTGAAGGATATTGGAAAGTTGAGATGCTTGCTAAAGGACCAAGTTGATTTCACTCATTCTTACAGGTCACCCATCCATGTATGTCTTCAGTAAGGTAAGAAACAGATCAACCAACAGTGGACAGAAGCTAGTAGTCCAGTTGCTCCTAGAAGGACTCAGTTTTATTCAGTAAATCAATCAATGAATTGCAATATGGGATAAGGAGGCAGATGGAAACACTTTTCAGTCATATGATGTATGTTAAACACTAAACAGATAAAATTATGAAACATTCAAACGTGACCTCTTAACTGACGAATTAATCAATAGCCACAAACAGTATCAAAAGGAAACACTAGCATTGTGACAGATTATAGAAAGACTAATTTTAACCTATTTTCTGACTTTGAGAGATAGTGCCTGAACTGTAATCTCAAAGGAATCACATATGGCTGAGAATGGGTATCTTCCATGCAGGGTTAAGCACTGAAGTTTAATGCACTCAAGCTAGAAGAATTTTCAGTCATTTAGAAAATCTGAAAGTAAACACCTAAGACTACTGCTGAAGTTGTTATGGACGATGAGACCCTAAAACTTTTCTACAAATAAAGGTTATTTGGAGAACAGTCTCTCATGGGCACGGAACAACTGCAGATTGCCGGGGTTGTATGCAATGAATGGTCAAGGGAAAGGACAGAGGGAAGGCTGCATTTTGCCAGAAGCTTGCTCAGGTGTCAGGAAGAACAAAGAAACATGAGGCGCCAAGGCATGGAGTGGATTTCCAAATGGTCAAAGCTTCTTAATCAGGTTTACATAAGAAGTTAGGCTCTACAGTGCTTATCTGAGCAGAACAGTGTTGCTGAATTTTCTCTCTTGAGCCTTTAGTTAAACTGTGAGGCTCTGAAAACTACAAGCAAGTTTTCTCAGTGCAGAATCTGAATGAAGGCGAAGTCACATCAGGGAAAAGATAATGAATTTTTCTTTGGTATTTAAATATTATATTCCTTTTGTGGAAAACACTCTGGGCTAAATATGGTGTCGTAATTCTTGTTTTAGGTCAAAAAGCTGTCTCCACATAGTTTTTCTTTTACTAATGATTTACTAATGTTACTACAGTTACTCTTTCCAATCATTCCCTCTCCAAATTCCATTCAGAGTTTGTGGAAGAAAATCAGAGCTCTTAGGGCTTATGCTGCTTTTCATACCTGCGCCGGCACTAAAACCTGGAGAGTTTCGCAGCAAGAGTTGATAACAGAGAATCTTTTAATTCATCCACACAAAACCCAAGTGAGTTTCCATCATGGTAGAAGTGTATACTGGCATATGAATGGGAACAAGCTGAAGCAGGTATGATAATGTTTTTGGGCTGGTCGAAGAGAGAGCAGAGGCTGTCATGTCTGTAATCTCTGTTCCTCAACCACTGAAGGGGAGCCAACATCACTCTGGAAACCCTAAAGAAACACTCGTGGGTCATTGTGGTCGATTTCAAATATGCCACTTCACATCAGAGCCTATTAAGTTAATCACAGCAGTGATATAACGTGGCTATATGCCCTCTTCAGCACTCAAAGGTGGGCTATACAGTGATATCTCTTCTGAGGCTAAAATGCACTTTCACAAAAGCACCACTCTTGCTGAATTACTTCTGTTTATTTGGTTGGTTTGTTTTTACAATAAACTTTTTGGCTTTAGAAATTTCAGATCATTAGGTTGTTATTCAGTCTTGCTATGTTACCAAGTAAGACACCTCTCCACTGAATTTTAGGAGTCCTGGTTTCCCTGAACTATTTATGTATTATATGTATTACATTCATTAGATAAATACCAGAAGTAATTCTATAAACTAGCAACCCAGGAAAACAAAAGAAGCTATCCTAGGTCTTGCCTCTAAACCTTAAGTAGTTTAAGTACTGGACTGAAGAGACAAACGGCTCTTTACTTCATTCATTATCTAGATCCTAGGTCTAGATGCCAGCATAACTGGCTACCTTTGACGACAGTATAGGAAGAGTTTCCATTTATCATTTTATTCCCCTTTTCACTAACTCAGTCACTGCGTCCTGTTTAAACCATTGTCCTAGAGAACTGTGGAGCAAAGCAGAACCAAGAATCTGGGTTTTTTTCTCTCTGCTTTTGGCTGAGTTCTCCAGTCCAGGCCTCTTGGCAAAAGGCTGGGGCTAGCCACACCACTCTTTCCTTAGGGACCTCAATTTGGGAAGCAGGCTCTGAACACCAGTTTCTCAGACAAGCCACGCCATGTCTCCAATTAGGTGCTTGAGGCCAGGCAGCAACACTCTTCTCTCCCTTGCTAGTTTGTTGGCTCTTGCCATCTATGTTGATAAGTTCTGTCACTTTCTTGGGCAACTGGCCTTCTTTTCTCACTCTATATAAAGTGGAAGAACCTAATCTATACCTGGGAATTTGATTTCAGGGCATATATGCTTACTTTTGATTGTGCTGTGTTAAGTACAAATCCATTCACCAAGGAGTAATACCTAATAGCTCAAATTCAGCAAATCAAATTCAGTAATCAAATTCAGTGCTCCCCAAATCCAACGTACACTTCAGGTATCCACTTCCAAAATGAAATACAATTTTCTTTAACTTTTTTTTTTTTTAAATTAGGTTGCAAACAAGTAATTTTTTTCTGTTTCTTTGCATGTGCAGTAAATGTTATTGTACATGTTTATTTGCAAGCCCTTGAACTGAATTTACTTATCAGAACTTACACTGTCTATATCTTGCTCTGTATTCTGACCAAACCCCTGAAGCTACAGAAGTAAATATCACTCACGTGTGACTGGTTTCATTTATGGTTCCTGTCTCCTAATACAATACCATTATGTACAATACTGCAAAGTAAAGGTTAAATTAACACAAAACAAACAAATCCTGGTTTGTTGACATTTAAAACCAGTTACAAACAAAAAACTTGTCCAGCCAAACCCTGCAGGGCTTATTACATCTCTAAGATAGAACCCCACATTTCGTATAAAGCAGAATTTCTCATAGGAAAATGTAACCAAAGTAGAATCCTGTGGCACCCATAGAGTTTGAAACCAAACCAGGTATAGTAAGCATGTTTATCTTGAACCCAGACATAAGGACACTAAATCAGGGCATTCTGTGACTATGTATAAGTATTCTATAACATTGTAAGAGTGCTAAAAGAATTTTGTAACACAGCTCAGCATAAATTTATAAACAATACTTAGCCACAAAGTGGTAAATGAAGATTTATGGTATAATTGCACAACTGGGGTGCAGGAAAATATGTTCAAGCAGTAAAATCTGCAAGGTAATAGCTAAAGATTTAGAGCAGGCAAGACATATGTGTGATTAAACCCAAAATTATCCTCCAGAAAGATTAGGAGAGATGTCTGATGGAACCAGAATGATCCTGCAGAGTAAGCAGGAAAGATGTCTGGCAAACCAAGAGCAAGCCCTGGTCCCAAAAATAAGATGCACTATGTCAAGGACAGATGAGATCCTTCTACTTTCTCCTCAGGAGAGGACAAGGAGCATAAAGCACCAGCTATGAGACAAGAAAGATGAGGAAGAAGGGTGACAGCCGGTTTCGTTTCTGTCTTCTCTAACCAAGGAGCTCTCAAATCTGATTGCCTTGGCCAAGGCAACAACGACCATCAACACTAACTTCTCAGTGTCAGCTCCCTGGTATTGTATATTCACAGATTTAAGTGAATATACAGTTCACAGAATCACAGAATCAAAGAATCAGAGAATGGTGGGGGTTGGAAGGGACTTCTAGAGATCATCTAGCCCAACCCCTCTGCCAGAGCAGGGTCACCTAGAGCAGGCTGCACAGGAACGTGTCTGGGTGGGTTTTGAATGTCTCCAGAGACGGAGACTCCACCACCTCTCTGGGCAGCCTGTTCCGGTGCACTGCCACCCTCAAAGTAAAGATGTTCCTCCTCATGTTCCGATGGAACTTCCTGTGTTCAAGTTTGTGCCTGTTACCTCTTGTCCTGTCACTGGGCATCACTGAAAAAAGACTGGCCCCATCCTCCTGATGGTCACCCTTTAAGTATTTATAAGTGTTGATAAGATCCCCCCTCAGCCGTCTTTTTTCCAGACTAAAAAGGCTCAAGTCCCTCAGCCTTTCTTCATAAGAGAGATGTTCTAGTCCCCTAATCACCTTTGCAGCCCTGAACTAAAGGCAGAACTTATAACCTGAACTATTTATTCAAGTTATAAGTGTTAAGGACTGACTGCTTTGAATATGTATTGATAACAATTAAAAGTGATTAAGAGCTAACCATTAGGAGTGTGATATTAATGACTGTCAATCAAGTTCTGATCTGTTGAAAGTGATCTGATTCATTAATCTTTCAAACACTCCATAACAGTAATCTCCAATTTCCTAACTGATACAAAGACATATATCATATCATATCATATCATATACATATACATATGCACAATTTATTTGTAAATGCATATATATAATGTGTTTATATTAATGTGTATGTACATACAACCACACATATATTCAGTAATAACAAAACCATCTGTAGATATGCCCTCTCAGATACTCCTTCAGGGTATCTCAAACATCTCAGGTATATGTAATTTCATTCCAGCTTCAAAAATATACTGTATAAAGGCAGGCAGACACACCATAGCTCCCTGCTGTCAGAATTAAAAGGAGAGAGATCTTGGATTGAACTGCTTGGAAGAAATAGTCTAGCTCTTCCAAATACGAAGAATTTGCTTGGCAGCTGCTGAGGAACTTAATATACTTTAGTTCATTGTATTGCACTTTCAAGGACTCTACTTTCTCCTGTCACTGCACTTCAGCCTGCAGGATACACCACTACTTATAGCAATCACCTTGAATATTTTCTTCACTTCAGATCACAGGGTCTTAGTTTCAAGTTTTCCCCCATAAGGGAGACAGCAAGTTGACAATCAGCATACAGCAGCTCAAGCTGTATGCCCTATAACACTGATCACAAGCATTACAAATCTGCTGGTGACTTTCAGGGGCTGTTGTCAGGTCTAGTTTGCCCAAAAGGAAAGGTTTTAACACAGTCATTTCATGATGCATCACTTTCTAAACCTTAGAAAGCAAACCTGAGGAATATGTAATCACAGACTATGCAGGAATTAATATAGAAATTTCAAAATTACATTCACTGAGACAAGAATTGTCCAGAACTGTGGCTGTGCAAAGCAGTGTTAGCTACCTGGACTCTCACCAGCAAAAAAATCTACAGTAAATAGTATCAAGTCTCTAACTGAACATTGACAGACTTTTATCATAGAAAAAGCATAAGCTCTGCACACCATAGGAAAGTGGTTTGGAGATGAGTATACTTCTATCCTGCTGCAAAATATGCTACTTTTATATTAGATATTATTTATTTTGATGTGTTGTCAGTCTTAGAGTAATTAAATGAAATAATGACCACAGCAGAACAGGATCCATTTCAAATTAATCAATAATGTAATCTTTATAATAATGTAACATTTATTTCTCAAGCCCCCAGCACAATACAATCATATCTTTTATTTGTTTCCTGGTATTCCTGGCTATATTAGACGTACAGGATGAACACACATGATGCAACCTTTTAAAACTCACAATTGAACTTTCTCAATTCTATTTGCCACTCCAGTCCTCAATGCAGTCATTTAATTTCATTTTCTGTCACCTTCAAAAATAATTACCAATTTCCCTTTCATGTTGTGACAGATACACTCAGTCCCTTAACCAAAGTAGCAGTATTTCAGTACAGGCGCCAAAGGAGGTAAAGGCCTGAGCCATAACCAGACCAAGAACTCCTTTAGTTTCAATCTGTTCTCTGAAAACCCACGAAGGAGCAGAGTGACACAGTAAGCATCGATGCATATGAGCTTGGAACAATGCTCATGCATGAACAGAAGGTGGCTTTTCCAAGACTCCTTTATCAAGGAACAAAGTAAGTTGTGGGTACAAGGAGCCTCATACATACCTTTCCCATCACATGTAATTTGACTACGAGACAATCACTTTATTCCGTAAATATGACAGCCTAAGTGAACCTTTTTTGAGCTCTCCCTGCTGGTCATCCTGGTTGCGTGGTGGTGAACCCCCCTTGAGCTGCAACACCTCTCAATGGCAGATCAGTAAATGACTGAAAGCATGCTGAATTAATACTAATGAAACATTACTAATACATGTACCTATTAAATATTAATTATTATAAAATTTATACAGATAATTTCATTAGACATAAACCATTGTCCAGGTCTGAGACTAAGATTAAACACAGCCGCACCTAAACTCAATCAGGAACTTAGAAAGCAAAGGGATCCACTCTGAACCTCATGACTTGATGGGAGGTTCTTCCTTACCCTTTTGCATCTCCAGTCTCTGTGTGAATCATTCTAACTCCATTTTCCTTTGTATGCTTCTTCCATGCAGTAATTAATAAGGTGAACCTTGCCATCAAACTTATTGAACCTTGGTAAACCACTGTTAAACTTTGTTATATTCCATTGAATTTATTGAACTCTGTCAAATTATTATTTTTATCTCAATAAAACGTATTGCTGCTTCTCTCTTTTGAGTAAGGTACATTCCACTCTCACAACACATCTTGCCTTTTTTTAACTGTGAGTTTCATTTTACAATATGGTCTTGCAAAGCTATGTAACTAAAAAGTTGCAGTTCCTTACCTTAAATTTTCCATGTCTTAATCTCTTTTTCTTGGCTATCAGTATCATTCACACTGGCATCTACACAGCATCAGAGAAAGCTGCTTCCTATATAAGCAAAACTGTAATTTAAATTTGATCTACATGATATTTCGGAGCAGATGGGGTTTATTGTGTGTCTCCTTGGCCTGAATCTGAATGAACGACTGAGTCATGCAAGTACTGGGATTGCAGTAATTACTTGTTGGTTTTCTTTCGGCCATTTGAGGCTGAAAGCACTTTTGATTTCTTTATTATACATTCGAGGAAGGTCACTGATTTGATTTGTGATAGCGTTCAATTCTTCTGTTAATGTTTGTGTCAAACATAGTGTAAATTTCTGGTTTATTATGTTTCCAAGACTCCTTATAATTGACATTTAAATTATAATCAGTGCATTTATCTCAAATTGAAGGTTCTCAAAATTAAATAGTTATATCCAGGGAAATAAAGTAGTATTTATAAAATGTGATAGTCTTAATCATCATTTTTACAAATTTAGAAACCGAGAGGACAAAGTACATTTCAGCAAGATAATAACAGTGCAATATTTTGTCTGAGAATATAAATATGAAATGTTCAGTATTAATTTTTGGATGAGGAACAGAACATATATACTAACTGCTTTATTACAAAATACACAATCTGGGGACTATAAATCAGCTTTTTTCTTCCCTGCTGTGGGAAATAGAAACCCTAGGACAATACTGCCCAAATCCTGCTCTTCTATATAGTTCTGCTGCAATTCCCCACATAAAAACACAAGTCAGTTCTTAAGAGGCCCATGTCACACAGATACTGAATGCCTTTGGCCATCTCTGTCTTGTCAAAGACAAATTCTACAATAAGATTTTCCTTTTAAGTCACTGCTACTTAGTGTTGCAACAAAAGGATAGTGAACACTCTACTGCTTTATAATGTTATTCCTGGGTTTGCACATGTTCAGTTTTGTAACAAATTACAATATGTTTCCTTTAAAACGGCATGCATATTAATGTATTATTGATGAAAATCTCTTGTTTCTTTACCTGCTGGTTGCCCAGCAGCTCAACATCTTTTTCTCTAAGTACTGCAGTGCCTGCTGTTTGATAACATACTGTCCACTCTGAGACATTAGTGTGGTTGCCTCGGTATGGCTAATTCATACTGAAGCAATATTACCTTATTGACATTGCTCTTACAAACATATGCTTGAATCTAGGCCAGCTGTGTCAGTTTGACAAATGTGAAGGGCATTGATTTGGATGGGTAGGGATTCTGATTTTTCTTCATTAGTGTCCCAAGTGCTTCAGAGCAGAAATGGTACTGCTAGCTGACAAGGCAAAAATTAACAAGCTATTGACTACCTCCATGATACACATCTGCTTTCACCCTAGATTCCTTGGGATCTTAAAGCTCAAGCAAACAGAGTGAAAGAGGACCGTAACCTTTCTTGTACTGTTTATTATCTGGATTTATCTTAAGCCACCTATGTCATCATCTTCTGGTACCCTAGCATGCCACTATATTCACTCCTGAAACCTGGAAAACTCATTTTCAATGTGACAGTTCCAGCAGTTGCCAATGACAGTAAGTACAGCCAGAATCTGCACTCTGGAGATTCTTTTCTAAAATAAACAGAAAACACTCCTTATCCTGTTTTTAGAAAATATTTTTTCTCTCTAACCCATTTCACAGGCAGTCCTTTCCCTTTCCAAACCCTCCCCCCCCAAAAAAAAAAAACCCCAAAAAACAACAAAAAAAACAGTCTTTGGGAACAGGCAACTATGTTTTAGCTGGAATGGAAAGTAAGACAAAAATTATGACATCAATTTTGGTAAACACCAGTGAGGTTTGCTCATGAGGGTTTCAGAAAGATGGTCTATTCCACAAGTGTGTGTGTCCATATGTGCACATATACATTGTGATTGCAGAAATTGTTAACTCCAGGCATCCTCAGTTGCTTGCCCGTACTAGCTTAGCTTAAACAGAAGATCTCTTGTAGTTGCCTATTTAGACTGAAGCGGATAAAGGAGTGCTCATACAGTTTAGGAAGAAAATGAACAGCTAGCTTAGTTGACAATTATGTTCTTTCTTGTCTAGTACACCTGTAGCCAGAGGCTGCAAGTCTTCATGCCTTGTTATGAAGTCATTTCTGTGTAGTTCAAAAGAATCACTAGTATGAAGTCATGTTTTCACTGCCACAAAGGTCAGAATCAACCATGTGAACACAGAGCAAAAACTTTGACAGTCTTTGCTCCCTAGGATAAAGAGCTTGCTCTCTAAGTCTCTTTTTATTTTTTTTTTTAATAACTTCGACTTTCTTCTCCAAATCCATGCACAAACTATAAAGTGAGCATATGACTCATGCACTCCACAGCACAATTCTGAAATCTTTTAATGAACACAGTTACAATCATAATCTGTTTTCATATATATAATGGAAACGTAGAAAAATACTAAGGAAAGCATCCAAAAATATTCAAAACTATGGATGAATGCAAATCCATGCAAATGTAGCTGTCCTGAATTAACTTTTCCCCTCTGCTACCTAGAAGAAAAAGATTATTCCAGCTTGAGGTTGTCAGCTCAGTGTCTTAATAAAAATACCTTTCATTTCCCATTCTCTTTTAGAAAAGTTCCCAAACAAGTACCTTTGATGCTTAGAAATGCATTACTTTAGTAAATTGTGCAACCTTTCAAGCTAATAAATTACATTTTTCCTCTTTTGGCAAAAAAACCCTTCTATCATGTGTAGGTCAGATGTTTCCCACTTACCAAAGTTCATAAAATTTGTGTGGAACAAAAGTTCAATATTCATTACAATGAAACCAGTAGCAAAGCTCTGGTCTAGAACTTCTTTTATTTATAAATATGAAATAGCAAGAGTTTTATTAAGCAGTCAGTACACCACATTTAGTTAAGGCATGGGTACGTGTCCAAATTAATTTAATTATTGTCGTGGTTTATCCCCAGCTGGCAACTAGGACCACACAAGTGCTCACTCACTTGCCCTGGTTGAGATCAGGTAAAAGTGAGAAAACTCGTGGGTTGAGATAAAGACAGTTTAATAGGTAAAGAAAAAGCTGTGCATGCAAGCAAATCAAAACAAACAACTGCTTCCCATCATCAGGCAGGTGTTCAACCATCTCCAGGAAAGCAGGGCTCCATCAGGCCTAGTGGTTAATTGGGAAGACAAATACCATAACTCCAAATGTCCCCCCCCACACTTCGTTCTTCTTCCCCAGCTTTATACACTGAACATAACGTCATATGGTATGGAATATTCCTTTGGGGAGCTGGGGTCAGCTGTCCTGGCTGTATCATCTGCCTGCTTCTTGTGTCCTTCCAGCCTACCTACTGGTGGGGTGGTATGAGGAGCAGAAAAGGCCTTGACTGCCTAGCAACAACCAAAAACATTAGTGCGCTGTCATCACTGTTTCTCATCCCAAATCCAAAACAAGAAAGTTAACTAACAAGAAAGTTAACTCCATCCCAGCTTAAACCATGACAACTATGCACTGAAAAAAAGAATTTGGAGACTGAATTATCACTATATGCAAAGTCATTGACTGTCTTTTTCCATTTGCAACAGATTTTTAGCACCCAGTTGAAGGAATTCTGAAGAAAGAGAGTAGTAGATGACTAGGTGTGCCATGCACCACAGACAAAGAATAGAAGCATTAGAGAAAAAAAAAAAAAAAAAGAAACACTGAAGGAATAAATTTTCTAGACATTAAACTGTGTGTTGTAAAATATTGCACCATAGCTATCTTATAATTAACCATGAAAAAAAAAAAAAAAAACAGAGAACCATGGTTGTTTCTATTACATGGTTTCATTCAACTGGGCAAAAAGGCTTATATCTCTAATTTTGCAGAAAAAAAAATGTATTCTTTTTCTCTACTTTAACAATTAAATCTGTAAGAGAAGGGAATAAAACCACTCAAAGTCAGTAAAGGCTGGTGAAGAAAAAAGGTGAGAAAGAATCAAAGATGTTTTCAGCTCTTGCTTAAGTAATCTAATCTCTCTAAGCAGATCTAAAACACTTATTGCTCTAACATTAAAGCAAAGTGCACCTTAGAATGAAAAGTCTAGAACTATAGCAGGAAAAGACTTTACATATGTATGTAGGAAAGGTAGTAATGCTCTGTTAATTTGGGAACCTTTAAATAATTTTTTTTAAAAGATAGGTGATGTAAAAATATATACAAGTGAAAGGTAATAAATATGCTGACTAGCGCTACCATTAATCTTATTTATGACACCTAACATGAACTTACACTGACCTTTTGGCCATTTATAAAAACATGCACTAACACAAGGAGTTATGGTGAGACTGACAAGTTTCGTGAGTGAATCCTAGCTAGTCAGTGAGTTTGTGGAGACTGTCTCTTTTTAAGACAAATTGCCATTGCATCCACTTAAATCATGCACCTAAAACTATAATGAGAGTAACGCTCTCTCTATAGTGAGATTTGTATAGTATTCTTCATTCACTGGTCTCCGAATTTTGGATGAACCAGTTTATTAAATGAGGATGGATTTCTCATCAAGAAATGAATGGAACATAACATTTTCCCAGGTTTCCAATGCAAAACATCTGGTTCAGAGAAAACTTGCAAATACAGATGGATATAATTTAGGAACTCTAGCTTCACGGTTTAATTTCATAGGGTAGAAAAGCATGAGGCCTTATCACAAGTTCTTTTTGAGTTTAGAGTCATTATAACATGCATCAACTAAATGTGAAAAACACATTCCAGAATTAGACAAAAAAAATTTAAACCACTCTTTACAATTCATGGTTAGTGCCAATATTTTAAAGCCCTGATGTTGCTGGGAGGAAAACACGTGGCAGAAGCATGAGTCTCCTTTCCTCTTCTCTTGATGATAATGCTGCACTTGGAATTTAGCTGTAAAAGCATTTTTGTTTTTCTATCAGAATTCAACTGCATCTCCCAAATCATCTGGTTTATCTCCTCCATGATCTGTGGCAAAGGGAAAACAACTTGAAGCCAACAACAAAAGTAGTTCTTATCCTGTGGGTTTTAATCCAAGACAAGTGATTCCTCTCCCATTGTACCACCTAACACATCTTCTTGCTATTTTGTTCAGTAACACCAGTGAATCAGGAGCTTCTTTGACCAGTTATGTCTGTCAGCGTGTGGGGCAGCATGAGGTCTGCTCACCTTGCACTCTCATAAGTAAGAGAGGAATAATCTGCTACCACACAACCAACAGTCGCCCTTCAGCAGTGAATACTGGCTTTAAACAACTGGGACTGACTGTCCTTGAGTTAGGAGAGCTCCTCAAAACATCCCTGTTGTACTGAAACTAGTAAATTATATTTTGTGTTCCATGAAAACAGAGAACCATGCAAACTCAGTTGCAGCGATTCATTGGCCAAGTAGTTATTACACACTCTGTGTGTCTGTGTGCGTGTGTGTGTGTATGCGTGTACACGCACACGTGTGTGTGTGTGTGTGTGTGTGTGTGTGTGTGAGAAAAGTTGTTTCCAGACATCTGTAGGAAGCTACTGAGTGTTATTCACAGCATTTTTGCAATCTGTATCAGAATGAATGCCTGCCGATGCCTTTGATAAAAGGCAGGAAACTCCCATTCATCACCCAGCCAGCTGCTGCTGTTACCAGCTCATTTGCTGCTTCCGCTCTCCCCTTCAGGAGATGGCTTCTTGGGAGCGGAGTGTGCCATGAGTCTGTATGAGGAACAATAGATTGAAACAGAGCAAAAGACAATCTAAGCATGAGGATGGTTTTGTTGTTTGGTTAATTAAAAATGAGAAGAGGGAAAATGCTAGAAATCATACCGTATTTTACTGTGCATAATTTCTGCCAAACACTTCTGCCACTCTTTCAGCTGCTAGTGCAAGCATTGCTCCCACCATTCCCCTTGAGCCTGGCACAGGCATGGCAGCAGGAGACGTCAACAGTTAGCTTCTATGGGGAAATGGCACGTGTTAATCTTACCCTTAAAAAACCCTTTGGAAACAAATAATAACAGAAAAAAAAAAAAAAAAAAGCAACATTTGTCTTCTCCAGGACTGAAGAGAGCATCTAATTTCTTCCATCATGAATTTTTAAGAAAACTTGAGAAGGAATGAAAACACAATTAAAGACAAGGTGACATTTTCACTGAGGCAAGTAAACAGAAAATAACAAAAATAGCCCCCTTTACGTGATTACCTTTGTCTCATTAAATTGCAGGAAGGTACTTCACTGAGATCACTTACAGCTAAAGACTAAACAAGGGAGACTGAGCAGTCACAATGCACTTTTCCCACTCAGAGCACTCCCGCATTAAATAATCAGTTCATTTAAACATTCTGACAAGATGTTTTTCAATATGTTGACTAATTACTGTGATAAAAATGTGATTATGTAAAGTATCTCTTTGTGACTAGTAACCTGGCCATTTTCTTAAGTGTGCATTGTTATAAGAAAAGAAAAGAAAAGCAAACTGTGGCATCACAGATATACACATTCCTCATAGGTTTAGAATATTGATTATTTCAAGAATTAGAATTTAAAAATTGTTTTGTTAAGAAAATTGCTGACAGGCAATATACTGATGGAGCAGACTATACCAGGATAACTTCTCCAGCAGCTTACACTGGTTTTCTTCTTATTTAAGACAAGATCCCTGTCACTGAACTCAAGATAATTAAAAGATATACACCTGGTTTAAACCAGTCAACTAAGTACCCATATAATCAATGGAGAGGCAAAGAAGAGAGTTGTCCTTATCTAAGACAAGTGTTCAAGACAGTTTGGGTTAATTGGCTTCAAGAAAAGTCTAATCCTCACTGTAACTTACAGAGAGAAACGAGGTGATTAACAGAAAACACCATAGCCAATGTTCAGGCAACTTGGATAATTAATGGCTTTTAAGGAGTGGCAGGGGAAAAACCTGTATATGTTTGTGCCTGAAAAATAAATGGTCTGTGTTACGGATATGTGTCTTAGACCAGTATTGGTGGAAGCAGCATGAATTCTTGGAGGTATAACATGTAGAAGGTGCTTCAGTTGAATGATAGATCCTAAAGGCAAGCTGAAGGAGGATGAAATTGGTTTGGAGATAGGTTGTTCCAAGACCAACAGGCATCAGACATTTAGGCAGATGAAGACAACTAGAATATGGCACTGTCCAATGTTAAAAAAAAAAGCACCTGAAGCTGCCTGTATGCGTATTATGACAGGACAAACACTGTCTTGGAGCAAAGAAGGATAAGCCTGTGCTTTTTTAGCAGATTAACACTAGGAAAGCCCTTTAGATCAACGCAGTGAAAGAAAAGGGACAAACTGTTATCCCTATCATTTTTCAGATGCAGTACAGAAAATCATGTTTTGCAGAGTGAATATTTCTAATGATTTAAGGATTTCCAAAGCCTAATTAGAGTGCCAGCATACACTTCCATTTTCTCTTGTTAAAATGTTACTATGGTTGGTTACCAAATGCAAAGATGTGAACAAACTTAGAAAGTCATGAGACAGTTTTGCCAGAGTATTACACAGAATCAGAATTTCCATGCTATAAAAATTAAGATCATCACTAATTAGAGTCACAGAATCATAGAATCTTCATGGTTGGAAAGGACCTTTGAGATCATCGAGTCCAACCATACACACACAATAAAAAAACCCTACAATCTCTGTCACTAGAGCATGCCCTGAAGTGCCAAATCTAGATGTTTCTTAAATACCTCTAGGGATGGTGACTCAGCCACCTCCCTGGGCAGGCTCTTCCAGTGCCTGACCACTCTTTCAGTAAAGTAATTCTTCCTAATATCTAATCTAAACCTCCCCTGCTTCAACTTCAGACCATTTCCTCTGGTCCTGTCATTATTTACCTGTGAGAAGAGGCCAACACCCACCTCTCTACAACCTCCTTTCAGGGAGTTGTAGAGGGCAATGAGGTCTCCCCTCAGCCTCCTCCAAACTAAACATCCCCAGTTCCCTCAGCCTCTCCTCACATAGCTTGGTCTCCAGACCCCTCACCAGCTTGGTAGCTCTCCTCTGGACACGCTCCAGCACTTCAGTGTCCCTCTTGTACAGAGGGGCCCAGAACTGAACACAGTACTCGAGGTGAGGCCTCACCAGTGCTGAGTACAGAGGCACCATCACTTCCCTACTCCTGCTGGCCACGCTATTCCTGATACAAGCCAGAATGTTGTTGGCCTTCTTGGCCACCTGGGCACACTGCTGGCTCATGTTAAGCTGGCCGTCCACCATCACGCCCAGGTCCTTTTCTGCTGGGCAGCTTTCCAGCCACTCTTCCCCGAGCCTGTAGTGTTACTTGGGGTTGTTGTGACCGAAAGGCAGCACCTGGCACTTGGCCTTATTAAACCTCATACAATTGGCCTTGGCCCATCAATCCAGCCTGTCCAGGTCCCTCTGTAGAGCCTTTCTACCCTCAAGTAGATCAACACTCCCACCTAGTTTGGTGTCGTCTGCAAACTTCCTGAGGGTGCACTCAATCCCCTCATCCAGATCATTGATAAAGATATTAAACAAAACTGGCCCCAGAACTGAGCCCTGAGGGACACCACTGGTGACCGGCCACCAGGAGGGTTTCACCCCATTAATCACAACTCTCTGGGCACGGCCATCCAGCCAGTTTTTAACCCAGCAAAGAGTACACTTGTCTATGCCATGATTCGCCAGCTTCTCCAGGAGAGTGCTGGGGGGACGGTGTCAAAGGCCTTACCAAAGCCAAGATAGACAATGTCCACAGCCTTCCCCGCATCCAGAAGGTGGGTCACATGGTCATAGAAAGAGATCAGGTTGGTTAAGCAGGACGTCCCTTTCCTAAACCCATGCTGACTGGCATGAACCATACTCATGGTTCATTTTGCAGAACTATCCAGATGCTCATTTTTAAGGTAGTGGTGGACAGCATAGCAGCATTTTCTAACACTTGAATTAAAAGGAAGAATTCTAGCTTTTCTCAAATATTTAGGTTTCTTTTTCAGCTTTGCCAATGTCAGTAGTGTTAGAGTTTGCATCTGTCACCATTGCTAAATATCTCAATTGCCATCTGCACTTCAAAATCACAAATTATTTCTCAGAACTTCCTTCATGACAAAATCTCCACTTCCCCTTTCAACCAGCTGCAGAGATATCTGGTGCCTCAAAATAAAAGTGTTTTGATGTTTAGAATGCTGTTGAGTAGATCTGAACAAGGGATATTTCTAATGATGGGTACAATTCAGTGTTGCCGTAATTCAGAGATCACTGGAAGAGCACTAGCAAAGGATCAAGCCTGTCACAGCATAGTGGTATCTTTTTATTTTCAATAAGTTCATTGCTTTTGGAAATATCATGGCATGTGTTAACACAAGTCTTGACACATTAACCAGGAGGTGTCCTGTGTGTGCCTTGTGTGACTTGACATAACATTTGAATAGTGAGACACAATCTGCTGTCAGGAATTTTTCTGTCATCCTCGGGTATACTAATTTTGTGTGATTGCACCGAAGTATTTCAGACCTTTGGAAATTGCTGGGTTTATATCACTGCCTGGCACTTTATATATCCACACGCATATACGTGTATATGTGTATGTGTGTAAAAACGTGTGATAGATGCTTGCAGTGTAATGTCTACTGTTTAAAAATATTTAGAATATAGGCAAAATTCCTGATATTAGCCTTAGTGGGTTAACCTCAGCAGGCCACAAGGTGCCCGCCAAGCCACTGTCTCACTCCCTCTCCTCAGCAGGACCAGGAGAGAAAATACAATGAAAAAGCTGATGGGGTGATAAGGACAGGGTGATCACTTACCAATTACTGTCACAGGCAAACCAGACTTCACTGGGGGAAATTAATTTAATTTAATGCCAATTAAAACCAGAGTAGGATGGTGAGAAACAAAACAAAAACTAAAACCACCTTCTCCCCAAAACTCCCTTCTTCCCAGATCTACCTCCTCCTCTCCCCCCTGAGTGGCACAGTGGGATGGGGAACGGGGGTTACAGTCAGTAACTGCTCTCTCACAGCTGCTGCACAGTGTTTTTTTTACGCTTGCCTAAATATGTTACCACAGAGGGGCCACCAGACAGCAGGTCTGTCTTGGAGCTGTCTGGCACTGGCTTTGTCGGACATGGGGGAGCCCCTGGTGCCTTCTTAGAGAAACCACCCCTGCAGCCCCTCTGCTACCAAAGCCTTGCCATGTAAACCCAATACACTAAGTCTGGCAGAAAGCAACTATAAGAAGAAAAAAAGTTTAGCCATTGAAATTATCTATTCAGTCTTTAATTTCTTCACTAAAATGGAAAACAAGTACATGGCTGAACTTTTTCGTACCCAGACAATAACATAAACATTAAACCATCACTTTGTCATCAAATAGTAATGAAGTTCAGTTCTTATTGATATTAGATAGGCTTATATTACACAATAAATATTGTACACCCGGTCTCCTAGCCAAAGATGAATGCTGTGTGTGTGAATGGTTAGCCACTCTGAAATTCAAACATCTTAAATTTATTAGTCAAGAAATTTACCTTGTGCAGGACCATGAGTTAAGCAGACATGACAAATAAACCACATTATCTTAGATAAACTTAGATATAGCATCTCATCTATCTTCTGAGCTATCTTAGTGTTATTGCATCTTTTCTTCAGTGGTCATTAATCCAGGCAGTAATTTTTAAACAAACTCTGCCCAAGTATTGTAGAAAAACCTGGCCATCCTAGTGAAATGTGTACTGTACTTACCTTTCCTAGTAAATTCATTTGAGACAAATTCTTTGGCTAAATTATTCCATATGACTATTTATCATCCTTAGTGTAAAAATCTTTGAGGAAAAACTAGAACAAAAGAGTTCCTAAGCTAGATTTAATCAACTGTACTAACGAGGAAATTGTCTCAGTTTTGGTTCACAAACACTGAGAAACAATGAGGAATCATTTCAGAAAAAAAGTGTTCTTTCATTTTTATGAGCTTAGGTGCTTAACAACACTTCATGGACTTTAGGAATGAATTTTTATGGTCAGGTGCATGAGCACAATTTGAAGAGAACTCTGATAATACTTGTAAAAGCCTTAAATACATTCAGAGCATGTAAGCTGACCTGACACCTAGTGAGAGCACCACAAGACAGAAGGGTCTGGATAATAGCATCAGATAACAGTATGGTATTTATATGGTGATCTTTCCATTCTCTTCCTACTATGTAGAGAGAGATTGTTCTCCTGTGGCTTCAATGATAGACTAACAGTGCCTCTGCAATCAAGTGCTTTTATTTAAACAGATTGTCCTCTCCTAAGCTTTGCTCAACGTGTCTGAATTTCACCCTGCTGTAGAGAGTCAGTACAAAGCCTGTCTACCCTTTACTAACACATCTCTTGAAGACCTTTGGCCTAAAGGAGTCTGCAATGGGTCCTGTATGAATCTCTCGATAAAGATTTAGTTTAAGTTCAAAAGAGCAGATGACCAAAAAAAGAAAAAGCCAAAGTATCTGCCAAGTGACGCCCCAAAGGTTTAGATCTTCAACCAAAGCACTTCCTTACCTTCAAGTATACTCCTTAGTTTGAGTGATTCCAATCAATGTTAATTATACCTCAAACATGTTGCTGAACTGGTGTCTTAATGCAGTGCTCTGCTGCCCACATAAAGCTTACTGGAGAGCAACAGAATGAAATGACAGAAAATGACAAAAATGAGAAAATTAATGTTATTTGGTTTACTGTCAAAGTCACCTTAGCTATTTTGATGTGGTTTCAGTTTAAGTGGATTGGCAATTACCACTGTTTCCTTAACGGACTGCATTATAAAAGTTTGTTATGTGTGGGGTCACCACGTTCATGCTGGAAGATACAACACTACTACACGGGGAGAAATGCCTTGAGGTCTTTTAAGATCAGGCCAGATGACCATGCAGCAAACTCATGGCCAGTCACAGCCCTCTGTGAAGCTGCGTATCCTCCGAGGTAAGCCCATCTGAGATGCCTTGAAACAGCCTGAGAGATGGCCCTATAGATAGTCTGTGTATGGGGGCAAGCAGATTGAACATAGCCTGATGCATTTTCAGCTGCTCTCATGGCTGTCCATCAGCTAATGTGTTGATGTGGATGAACAGATCCATAGTTAGGCCGAAAACAATAAATGCTTCAAAGTAAGGACTACAAGAAACGTGAGAGCAAGAAGCAGCTGTATGCACATTATTGTCTTTTTTAATATAAATGGCATAAATGACTAAATACTACCGCAAAAATCTATTGTCAAATTGTAGAACTCACTTAAAATACATTCAATATAATGGCTAAGGGTATGTTTTACATCAGCTTTATACTATTCTATCCTTAAACAGTACAGATGCAACTGACATAGTTAACATGTTAAGTGAAGAAATTGCAGCTGTGAATGTTTTTAGTTGTGGATTGTATGTGTTTGAAGTAAGTATCAGTTGATTTATCTTTTGATCACTTTCCCTGATTTCCTTGTTGAACCGTGCTCTTTTCCACATATAGTTTTAGTCATTTAAGAAATTACCATCCCCAGCAGCTTATTACTTCTCCTAGTTAGATGTTTCTGCCACCACAGTTGAAATGTCATAAAGTTAGATCACCTCTGTTTAAACTGAGAAGAGCTAGAGGTATGGAATATACAACTTCCCCCTGAGCATTACCCGCCTGCTGCTGAATACCAGTGGTTCATAGGAAAGTTTCTTGTTTGTGCAGCATCACCCACGTCTTTTCAAAATCAGCCGTTAGCGGAAACTTCTGAAATGAGGGGCTCGGCAGCTGCAAAGCCAAAGGAGGCAGAAAGAAGCATAGCCTTTTTTCTTCAAAAGCCATGCCTTGGTGCTGAAAGGTGTTCAAAGTTCTCCAAGACAGTAAAAAAAGTGCACAAAAAGAGATTGGACTCTTAGTTCTATTTCTAGTGGTTTTTATTTTACACTGAGTTTTCATTGGGTGAAACATTTCAACATGACTCAGATCTCCCATAGGTCAGTGCTGCAATTTGCAGTAGGGTTTCCTTTTAATTCTTTCTTTGTTCCCTCTTTGTCAGGTACATTTCCAGCATGGATGATTCATCAATAAGACCGGAAAAAATGCACACACAGAGCACACACACACACACACAATGCAGACTGGGATTAAGGTTCTGCCTGGGAGAACAGACTGGATCATATCGTCCTCAGTCAGTACTGAGTAACGCTAAACAGGGAAAAAAAAAAAAGACAAAATAAGATTTCCTGTGCTTTAAGTTGCCCGTCAATTGTAGTAGCAGTAATGATATGATATTATCAATGTTGCACATTTTTAACAATGTTGAGATGTCGTTGCATAATAATCAATGTATTTGTGCCAAATAGATGGACTCTTGCAGGTACTGAATGGATTTTGAAAGCTGACAAATAGTATTTTCAATAAGCAACTGCCCTGTTCTCTGCGCTCACCCTTGTTCTGGGTTCTGGTTACCTACTTTCTCGATAAGCCATTACTAGCTATTGTACAGGCAGGAAGTATAACCACCTTGTCTGAAAAGAAAGCAGCCCATTACTCATTTTATGTGGCAAGGCATTCTCTCTGACTTCTAGTGATGTGTAGCAAGAGCATGCCCTGAGACTGCTGACTGGATCAGCTCACACAGAGGACGTTGACTGAAAAACACTTGGTTTATGGATTCTGATTCAGAGATTTACAGCAAGTGGCTTAGCCTTGATAATACGGGTGTAGTTCCAAACATATTAATAGCGCAGTTTTAGTTATTTTGGAGCAATGAACAAAAAGAGCCAAGGCCTCCACAGGATCTGGTTAGCTTCACAGTTAGATGACATACGAAGAGCAGGATCAGAAGTTAACATCTGGGTGTTTTTCCTACATCGCTTTTTAGATAAATAGTATTTATTTACAGCCATAGATATTTTTTGAAAGATTTGTTTTATTGCGGTTTTCAAATAAATCCTAAACAGCTAGAATGCTTACTCAATGACGTGGTTTCTGGTAAAGCAAACAAACATTTGAGAAAACAAAACAAATATTTGATGCTTCTTGACCTAAGCCTAAAATAGAGTTTTTTCTAGGATTATTTTTTTTCAAGTGCATACATATACAAAAGAGTACATTATCCCAGGAGACTATTCTTGTGGAATGCTACCAAATAACAATAAAACTTAAAAAAAAAATGAAGCATAAAAGCATATTTTAATGATCTTTTAAGTGAAGTGTTATGAGGTTAGAAGCATCAGCTCATACACAAAACACATATTTTCTGGCACTTCTATCACAGTGTTTCTGATTTACTGTTGTTGAGGTTTTGTTACCTGGTGTATCAAACGACCTTTGACCCTGACACATGGAAAGACAATGCTAAATATATACTTTCAAAAAATCAGCGTAGTCAAACAGCATAAACAATTTTCATAGAGCTGCAAAGGATATTAATGAGAGCTACATGGAGGGATTAAAGGAATATTTTCTGTGGATGGTTCTTTAGACTTCTCTTAACTTCAGTAGCTGGAGATGTATTATTTTAACACTATAGTATCAGATCCACATTGGGCCTAAACTGGCACAGTGCCACTAACTCCAGCCAAGATAAACACATTTATTTATACTTCTTGAGAATGTGGACAGCTGCTGTTTATACACTGATTTCCAGGGACAGGATTTTATTTCCTTCCCATTCCTCTGATGCACAACATTGTGATTCATACATAGGATGCCTATGGGGTGATCTCTTATAGAGAGGATCTTTTCTCTAGCTTTATTAATCTTTCTCAGGAATCTGTACCTGGAGAAAAGAAATGCTTTTCTTCAGTCACAGATACATAAGTCTTTGAAGTTTAGTCTTTAGAGAAAACCCTTTTTGTATTGTAGAGTCATACTGTGAGCAACAAAATCCATAAATAAAAGAGTGCCACACAGCTCACAGGTTATCTGTTTAACAACGACAGCTTTGTTCTTCTTTCTAATTTAACACATTTCAGTATGCTAAGATTCTGCAGTTCAATCATTCTTAACAATTGACTAAACCAATTCCCACTGAGATTTGAAAAGCAAGAGCAACCAGAACACAGGTCTAAATCAATGTGTGCCCTACAAGCGGGTTGAAAATTAGAAAAGGTTGGATCCTTTATTTTATTATGTGAAAAAAAAAATTAAAAGTGGTAGGAAGCTTTTTAATTATATAGGCATGCTTAAGTCTCTAACTTCTAGATGTTTCTTGGAATACAATTACAAAATAAAGTTTTAAAGTCTCAGTTCTATTGACAGCAATGAGATTTTAGGCATTGAGTTGAATTAGATTAGTTTATCCCTCACGGAAACTTTAAAATGAAAGAAAAAAAAATATCCTTGGATTTATTTTAACTGAGTAAAATAAGGTTCTTCGCTGGTTTTATTTAATGCTTTGGCTTTACTACATACTTCATTTATATGATTATTAAGTTATCAGTAAAATAAAATAATTGTAAGAAAAAATATGAATTCTCTGAATGTCCCTTTATCAAGTTATAAAATCTGTTTTGAATGTATGTTTTTACTTCTAACTAAAATGTCTAGCAGGTGCTAAGCATTTATTTAAGCATTTTATTAAAGAACATCTTTTAATAGCTCTAAACACTCTGTTGATTCCTATCTCCAAAACATGGTCTTCAATGGAAACAGCTCAGAGAAATCACTTGTTGCTGATAGATGAAACAGAGAAGTTTTAAAATTACAAAGGAGCTATTGCCAATCATTTCACAGCCCAAGACAAGCAGAACTAAACACTTTGTAAGGCAGGAGTGAAATGTACCAGTTCTCTTGCTTTCTCTGTGAGATTTCTTTAACAGACCCCTGTTTGATACTTGCTTTCTAGAGCAGCATTTATTCCTAGAGGGCTACTGTATTATCTCTTCAGTTCTCAGATCCCATATCAAAGACACGGATGAGTGGCTATTGCTTTTGGCAAAAGAAAAGCTACAGCATAATATAAACCAGACAAATATCTGGTCAAAGGATGACCCTCCCTCCTGCTGTTGGTGTTCCTGACATGAAGGTGGGGAGATCCTGCAACCCAGTGCAAGGAATTCAGTGAACTGGGCAAGTACTGTCTCCAAAGTTTGAGAGGTGTGAGCCTAGTTGCCCTGAATGCTTGTGAAACCCAAAAGGAAGGAGTGGATATTTAGAAGTGAGGTTTAGGAGTGGAGGAGTTTTGTCTTTGAAAGTAAGAGTTCTGTGAGAGAGAACTGGAAATTCAAAAATTGCACAGGGAGGAACACAGTCTTAAAAAACACTGCTGGCAACATCTGTTAAAGATCTGGAGCAATTTCTGTAAAAGAATGACTTTTCTTTTAAAAAGATTGTCAATGACATTTCACTTCACTTTTTTTTTTTTAATGTTATAGTATTTTTCAATATTACTGTGGTATCATGTCAAAATCACAGGATGAAAAAATTCATTGCTTTCAGCATGTCAAATTCTTTCATTATTAAAAAAAGGAGAAGTTCTGACAATGTGAAATTACAGATTCCTTTAATTTTAATACAGAAATAAAATATAGTGTTTAGTCCAACCTATTCATAGAATCCTAGAATCATAGAATGATTTGGATTGGAAGGGACCTTAAAGATCATCTAGTTCCTGTCATGGGCAGGGACACCTCCCACTAGACCAGGCTGCTCAAAGTCCCATCCAGCCTGGCCTTGAACACCTCCAGGGATGGGGCATCCACAACCTCCCTGGGTAACCTGTTCCATTGCCTCACCACCCTCAGAGTAAAGAATTTCTTCCTAATGTCTAATCTAAATCTCCCCTCTTTCAGTTTAAAACAGTTACCCTTCATCCTATTGCTACACTCCCTGATAAAAAGTCCCTCCCCATCCTTCCTGTAGGCCCCATTCAGGCACTGAAAGGCTGCTATAAGGTCTCCCAGACCCTTCTCTTCTCCGGCTGAACAGTACCAACTCTCTCAGCCTGTCTTCATAAGAGAGGTTCTCCAGCCCTATGATCATCTTCATGGCCCTCCTCTGGACTCGCTTATGTCCTTCTTATGTTGGGGGCCCCAGAACTGGACGCAGTCTCCTGAAAGCAGAGTAGAGGGGCAGAATCACCTCCCTCGACCTGCTGGTCACGCTTCACACTGCTGTGATGCAACCCTATTATTTTATGTTATAATATATTCCTAATGACTTATGTTATGAAGGATGTATAAAATACTATGAGCAACACAAGAAAATAAAAAAATAAATATTCTTTTAAATACAATATTTGTAAGTCTTATGCAAGAAATCATCACAATTCTGTATGTCTATCTTGCTTTTCTTTGAATCCATGAGGATATAGAATAGTTGAATTTGTTCTAATCAGAATAGAAATCTTATATGAAAAAGACAATTCAGCTAGGAACAGAGCAATTTACATTTTGAATAGCTCTAACTTGAACTTCTATAACTATACAAAATGCTAAAATTACAATATTGCTGTAACTATTTCACTAGAGTATTGTGCAAGACAATGTATGCCTCAAGATACTGAAACCTATTTTACCATCAAGTTCAATAAAACTGAGTTTCTCTTCCTGTCTTCAGTTGGAAATATAAGAGTTTTATTTACAAAACAAGTGGTCTATAGCAGTTGTTAATGATTTATAAAAGCAAATAAAAGCAAAAAAGAAATTGACTTTAATACATTTTGCACAAGAATTTAAGCAGTCATGATTCACTAATGGGATACATAGACAGGATTATAAGCCTTCTGCTCTGCTGATGTTACTTCAAAGGACACGTAGGCCAACTAAAAAGAGTCCAAGTGAGCATAATCAGAAAATCCAGAGATTTGCAAAATATGACCTATAAAGAAAAATAAATTAATAGTAATTGGTTATTCTAATTAAAGAGAGAGTAAAGAGGGAGATAACAATCTTCATATACATAATCTATTTTCCATATTCATGGAGAATAGAATTAAATGAGATTATGTAGGATCTGCAAAGTTAGACAGTGCAATTTTTCAATGGTAAGGTCAGTGAGGCCCTAGAGCACTTTGCTGAGGACAGTTATGGGCTTTCAATCAACAGAGGCTCTTTGAGAACAAGAGATGTCCAGAATAACACAGTTATAGAAGATCTGCTCTTCAGAAGTTGTGGATGGTTTCCTTTGGTCTCTTTGAAATGGGGATATGATGTGCGTAATGAAAAGAGTGATAGTAAACATGCAAGAGTGATAAAAAACTGCAATAAACATGAGAAACCACAAAAATCTATAAAATTATTTAAAGTGTTTGACCAAATAAAACCAGATACAGATAGGACCAGAGATCTTAATTCCTACTTGTTAAATATACGAAGGAACTGATCTCATGTTTGTTACCCAAACCAATCCCACAGGACACTGAACCTGCAAAAGGGCTGTGGAGTAAAAACCTTCTTCATTATGGTCAGTATAATGCATGACTTGGAACTTAATTCGCATGCTTGCTAAGGTATTCTTATTCGTTTTAATTAATGTATCATTAAACTGTTGCATTTTGGCCTCTATTTTCTGAATAAAGGCCTTTGAAACACACAAGTAGAAGAAGTAGGTTGAAAACCAATGCAAATGATTCTAACATACTTATAAATACTTTTTTAATGTCAAAGAAAAGTTACTTTATTTTTTAAAATTGACTTGATATTGATTACTTGTATGTGATTTAATTATTTTTTCAAAACTGAATGGTTCCATTTACAGATCACAGGGATTATGAATGCAAATTGGAGAGGGAGGGAAAGCAGTGGGTAGGTAACCGTGGTGACGGTTCATTTCTGCTGACACTAGGGTTAGCAAAACATCAATTGTGGGTAAATTGTACTTGACATTATTGATGAAACAGAGAAAATGACAAAAAAATTCCAATATCTCTTTCATTTATTTAATAGATTCATGGACTTTTCAGGCCAGAGGGGGGACCATTACGATCACATGATCTGACTGCTTCTATTACATAAGCCATACAACTTCCTTGGATTAGTTTCTGTGGCTACATTGGAATATAAATTGTTCTAATATTTTAAAATGTGAATTATTTCTAATCTGAATATGTCTACCTACAACTTCCGTATGCTATAATTCATTATTCAGTTTCCTGCTAGATTTCAGAATACTCTCAATAATTTTTTATTCCTTATATTATTTCCTATCAACTGCAATCAAATCATACTTAACAAGTGGGAGAATTGATGTGGAGTTCGTGAACTATCTTTTTTTTGCTGTGGAATCTTTACATTTTTGCAAATTTAGCATCACTATTGGGGTTTTCTGTTTTATTCTACTACCTTTATGCCTCAATTTTGAGGAGAAATTCTGAGGGGAAACAACACAGAACTAAAACTAACAAACAAATTAGGAAAATGCTATTTGAGAGTGCAAACAAACTAATGGAGTAGACCAACTAGTCAACAACAGATCAACTAGTCTGAAATGTATATTGATCTTATCAGTCATTCAGTTTCAGAAAATTACTCTTTTTAAGTATTGGAGATACTCATCCCACTGTGGAGATGTTCTGTCCCCACATATGCTGGTGGAAGAACAGTCTGACAACACCACAAGACTGAATGTGACAAAATTGTCTCATTCTTTAGATGATACTAGGGAAAAGCCATCATATATCTGCCTAGAAACAATACCCGATGTTTAGCCAGATCGATCCCAATCAGATCCCAATCAGCTGTGACAATCCAGAGAACTAGCGACAGCATGAATGGATGCACAAAGATGCCACAGGACAGATGAGTGGCAGCAGCACCCACGAGTGTTGGGTTTGTGCAGGGAGCTCCAGTGGGACACCAGACCTCCAAAGAGCCTCACAGGAACCCCGCAGCCCCCTTGGATCCCAAAGTAGCCTGCTGGGACAGAGGGCAATGGTACAGGAGAAAAAAGTGAGGAATCCCATCTCTGGGAGAGGCAATGTATGTAGGCGTGTGTTGAGTTTTGTGTTTGGGGATGGCTGCACCTATGGCATAAGCAAACCCTTGCACTGCTCTATGATCCTGCCATACATCCATTGTCCTGACCTGCTTTTGCTAGAGGAAATTAAAGGCTGTGTGATTCAAAATTTTAAAGGCATATCCAGAGTTTGCATTTTAAAGGCATATCCAGAGTTTACATTTCCCTCCCTGCATCACTCCCAAACAACAGGCACGAGCAAGAAGAGCTACAGCTCTGCTGTACTGAAATAGAAGGGAATGAGCAGGACACCACACACAGTCAAAAGACATGAATGAGAGACACCATTTTAGAAGAGACATCCTATGCTCGAAAAAGATTCTAGGTACACTGGCCAACTCTCAGTGAACTGGAGAAAGGTGAGGGAACAAAAAAAACCCCAACTCTGACTTTTAATATTTTGTTGAGAACTGACATTCTGTGTAGTAACTAAAGCAAAAGGCTTCTGCCCAAAACCTCTACAAGCCTGTTAGCAACATCATTTGGTTATTTCAAATCCATGTAAACAACCAGTGTGGATTACAGGAAAAGGTATGCTAAGGTGATCAGTGATGATCCTGGAAAGAAGGGCAGTTCAGCTATGAAGTGCTGCCTCTGGAAAGGGGCACCAATGCCTGTACCAGGCATTTAAGAAAGGACAGATAACTGGCAGGACATCCTTTCACAGTGCAAGAAAAGACTGGGAACACAAAGGTCTACTCTGATGAGCATCCAGCTGTGAAGAGCTATGAGTGCTATAGACACAGTTCTTAACCTTTCCTTTGCTAAATTTATAGTTTGAGCTCCCTGAGTCTCTCATAGTCCTTTAATAATTCTCCTGGCTTTCCCTTAATCCTCTCCAATTTATCAATGCCCTTTTTGAATTGTGGATTTCAGAACTGGAAGAAACAGCCATACAGGGAGAAGTACAGAGGTAGTATAATTCATTTCTACTCAATATTTTCATGTTTATGTCTCACATTTGCCTTTTCCATCTGGAACTGTATCGAGTGTTCATGTTTGGTGTGACTTCTTGCACCTTTTTAAGAGCAGCTGCTCTTCAAGACAGCATTTGTAGCCTCAAAGTGTGGCTTCTATTCACACATCACTAGATCGAAATGTGACTTGGCTACACTGAATTGCAAGTTGTATATTTATACTGTACTTACCAAACAACCTACATTTCCCTGCTGAATACTATTTCTTTGACATTCCTTTATGTGCGTGTGTGCATATGCTATAAATTCAATCAATAACAGTTTTGTTTTCCTCCAAGTCATTGATAACAATATTAAATAGCAAAAGGTCAAGAACTGATCCTTAAAGACCTCACAAACATCAGTAAGAAAGGCAGTGTTTAATCAATATGAACTGTTCTATTGATTTTGTATCATCTGGCTTCTTAATCAAAATATCATACTGTTGCAAACCAAACAGTTTACAGAAATGGAAGTGGTAAATTGCACTATGCTGTTATCAATGAAGCTTACATTTAAAAGGAAAATTAATATCCATGTAGAACTCATAAACCCAGTCTGCCTAGTACTGTTATCAGTCAACTTTGCATTATATTGATAATTACATATTTATTATAAAAATGCCAAACCACCTAGCTGCTGAGCATTAAGGAGTTCACATACACGACTCAGCATGGCCATGATGTTCAATCATCATTAGCACTTTCAAGCAAACAGCAGAAGACATAGACATCAGTCATCTGATAGTTACTCAGAAGTATTACGCTTTCCCCTGTCAGTCTTCAGTCACGTAGGACTGACACAGAAAGAATTATTAAACTGAACTTAAGGAAAAAAAAAAAAGGAATATAATACAATTACTACAGGTAATGTATCTGATTTTTTAGGTGTCTGATAACTCGCAGCAGGAATAAATGGGAAGAGAAGGTTCAAGTCAGATACTATGAATGTATGTAAATATCTGAAGGGAGAGTGTAAAGAAGACGGAGCCAGGCTTTTTCCAGTGGTGCTCAGTGGCAAGACAAGAGACAATGGGCAGACTGAAACACAGGAAGTTCCCTCTGAACATCAGGAAACTCTTCTTTTACTATGAGGGTGACCAAGTAATTGGATATCTTGCCCAGAGAAGTTGTGGAGTCTCCCTCCTTAGAGATATTGCAAAACTGTCTGGACACTGTCCAGACACTGTCCTGGGCTCTAGGTGGTCCTGCTTGAGCTGTGGGGTTGGACCGGATTACCTCCAGAGGTCCCTTCCAACCTCAAATGTTCAGTGATATGTCACTTTAAAGGAGACATAACTGGGCATCCCTTTTATCAGTAATACTTCTTGCACCCTGGGAAAATGCCATCACCTTCAGGATTATATATTGGTTAAATTTTGGACCATGACAATGTAAATACTGAAGCAATATGAAATATTCTGTGTCATTGTTTACGTAGGCAGATCTTGAAGTGCCTCAGGGAGTGCACTGCATTTCCCAGTGGAGGGAAATGCTATCTTGTACTGCAGCAAACTTTGCACTGTCATATTTCTTGTTCCCAACTGTCCCCAGCCAGATTGTCTTCCCTCCAGCTGACACAGTAAAGCAGGGGCAATTGTCATCTAAACAAGTTTCTACTTGGTAAACCAATCTATTTTATCTATTGTGTTTTAAACAAAATCACTTATTTTGTAAGATAGTTCACATGAGATTTTTCATGCCTGAGATGGCTTCCACTGCTCTGCATAACTTTTTTTTGTGGTGGGGAATCGATCAAATTGAAAGCATTTCAGAAACAGTTAGAAGTAAAAATTACAAAATGGGAGAGACCAGATATATTCATTCATAAATATTCTTATGATAAGGGCCATGTAAGGATTTAAAAGACATAAAGCAAGACGAACAGATATTAAAATGAAAAAATACACTGGGAAAGACTAAGACCTCTCTCACAGTAACCTAAAAAGCTGGATAATGTGGCATTCTAGAGCCTATCAACTTTTAAATGACTACGTGATATTAACGCAGTCTGATGCTAACCTCTGTATGTGTGAAACAAAATGAAAATTTCTGTACAAATTAGGACTGCTGAAATTAGCAACCACAGTATAGAAAATGCCAAGAAAATGAGAAAATGCAAATGACAAGGTTATGGACCTAAATATGACCAACTTTCTTCTTAGAATTATGCTTATCTGTATCTGATAATATCTTTTTACTTGAGTAAAATCAAACAAAACAAACCTAGTTTGATCTACTGGATGTTGTACTCAATTTATACACACACAAATTTCTCCATATGGTGAATGATAAAGGAAATTCTGTTCATCATTTCTTTTAATTTTGTTGCTCATAACTGAAAACACATTTTAATACTTTTCATATGTTACTGTGGCAAAATTCAGCCTAACTCAATTTCTAAAGGTGACCAAATTCCACCACAAACATGCAAGCTTCAGACACATCCCTTAACGAATTAACTAAAGTAACACAGAATCATAGAATTGCTAGGGTTGGAAGGGACCTTAAAGATCATCTAGTTCCAACCCCCCTGACATGGGCACGGAAATCTCCCACTAGATCAGGTTGCTGTCTGTTGAAGAAACAATATTCTCTTTCCTTTCAGGTAGAAAAAAATTTCCTTATAGATAACCTAAAGCTTCACTGGCCTTACTTCACAGTGCCAGTCATCTCACACCTGACCTAGGAAAGAACATTCCTGGAGGTTCACCTTGATGAAACTGGGAAGCTATGATCTATAGCAGGAGGAGGAAGATCACAAATGATGTAAAACAAGTACACAATTCATTCTGTTTCAAAGTTAAGTATTGCAAGCTGTTTAAGTTGTGATATGCATTTAAAGGACTTCTTGTCACTCACATTTCACTTCTTAAACTTTGTTTTTGTTTCAATGTTGAAATTCCAAAATTGTGTTTCGGATGAGCACTAGCACTCAGCAGCTGCAAGCTGTTAAGATATGATCTCTTCCTGCTATAAAAGCAACAATCCTACAGAAATGCTTACCAAATGCATAGAGCAAATCATTTAAACAAAACAGTCAAACACATTTCTCCAAACATTAGGGGAAAAATGCATTCAAGAAATGGTAAAATTACTTCTATATATATTTTATTCCTAAAAATATTCCCCAAAGCACTTTTGCAAATTGCTCACAAGCAGTTCTTTGAAAATATCCATTGCTACTGGCATTGGTTAATTTTGATCAAATATCTTTTCAGCTACCCAGAGGGAGGGTATGGAAAAGATAGTGCCAGACTTTTCTCAGAGATACACACTGAAAAGAAGAAAGGCATTGGGCACAACTTGCAATGCAGGAAATTCCAATTAAACATAGGAATTTTTTCACAGTGAGGGTACTTCAACACTGAACAGTGAGTCAGCTGTGAAGTGACACTGACTGGTAACGCTAGTGGGATATATCCAGCCAAGTTAACTAGGCACAATGAAATAACTGGAAATGACAGAGAAGAGTGAAGTAATGTTACTGTAACATGAAAAAAATAGTGAGGGAAGAGAAGATATTTTGAATGATGGGGTTGCAGAAAAAAGAATCATTAAAGAAAAAGAAAATAAAAGTCAAAGAAAAAGCTACAATAATAAGATTAAAAGGAAATTTTAGACAGTTACAATCAAATGAAAAATATAACAAATGAAGGTAATTACTGACAGTGCTAACTAATTCAGATAGGAATAAGAAATAATCAAAACAACTACAGTGATTTGTTAAAGGTTAGATCTCAGATCAAGTGGAATGTGTCCTGGTGATCATTAAAATGATAGGTATATTGATTGAGTCTTTGGAGATGGAAGAGAGACACGTTTGCAAGGCACAAATCCAGACATTTGCTCTGACTGGGTTCTTGCTACAGCTATAAGAACGCTTGCGGGTGTTGTGCATAAAGCTGATGTTATACAGTAGTCTGTTTACTTTTAATTTGACTTCACATTGTGAACAAACAATTAAAATACCAATTACATCTCCCATTTAAAGGGAGTTCTCAAGCTGAAAGAAAAGCTGAAATTTGAAGGTTTGCTCCTGCATTTATATATGACAAGAAAAGGCATCTGACTGCTTTAAGTAAAAAAGGATGTGTTTCCAAGACTCCATTTGCAAGTCCTTTTCAATAAAATTGCCTGTAAGGGTCAAAGTTTTGCCCTACTAAGGGAGTTCTTGAAAATTTCTTGCAATAAGTAAAAGCAAAGTACAGGTTCTGCAAAATAAGCTCTCTGTAATGTTATTTCAAAAGATCCTTGCATTTGGGAAAATGTGGAGCCCTGCAAAATTTGCATCACTTATTGTGCAGATTAAGGCATGTTAGAAAATTGCACTGCCACTTTGCTTTCTATGACCTAAGTGATTTAGTGTCAATACTACTCAGGGAAGACAAGTAATAGTTCTTACACTGTAATATAGTTGTAAATAAAGCTAACTAAATATTTACATAGTTGATCTATTTAATTTCCCCATATTTTTTAGCTCAGACATGACTCCAAGTGTGTAAAATATCTACTTCAACATAAAATGTTGCTGGATTTTCTTTTTTTATAAATTCAAGATGCCATGCTTCTGACAAGGTAAAGCTATTTTTCATTTCTGTAATGACAAAACAAATGCACCTGTGGAAAGCAGCACAGGTATTTTGGGAATAGAGACTGCTTGAATTCCCAAGCAAATTAACACTTAGAAGATTATGCTGGTTCACCAGAATTTTGCTCTCTTTAATTTCTGCAATCTTTCTAATTTCTTTTATTTTCTGTAAAGAGTTGATAAGAATTGAAATTACAGCTGATTCAAGGCCCAATTCTGCTATCACAAAGGCCCTACAGTAGTTACTGAAAGCTTCATCAGTGTAAAGGAGTTCAAACAGAACCTATATGTCCTTACCCTTGTAACCAATTACTGTCTATTGAATGAGAAAGGAGAGCTTTTTCTCCTACTTCTTTGCTTCCCTGGTTCACAAAGCCACACATTCACCAAAATACATTCTTCCTCTGTGCTGATCTTGACCTTACTCTAAGCTTAAATCAATAGCTACTTAGCCTCTGCATTTAGTCACACTAGGATTGGACCCATAACTCCTTCTGTGTTCTGTTGCTATATGAAAATGGGTTTTTGGTGAATTACTCATTCTTTCCTAGCAGACTCTGTCCTCTACATGAAAGAAACCTCTTCATTTCAGTTATTCCTGAAGCTCTTTGTTGAAGCATCCTCTCCTCTGTTGAAACACCTCCTTATGTAAAACTTCTTTCTCTTACATAAATGTGTATGTCCTTTTCTATCATGAAATGTAGGCCTACTTAAACTCCCAGGAAGAAATATTTTATTACAAACTATACTCCTTAAATCCGTAGTTCATGCTAAAAGGGCTGTACAAATTTGTTCAAATCTTTAGTATTAGCATAATGCAAAAAATGTTATCTTCATGTGACCCAGAACTCACCTATATTTTGTTGTTTCTTTTTCAAAGTAACCCCTGGACTAGAGAATGTGAGAATGAACAGTAATGCGTCTGGTGGAATTAATTTCTCTTGAACTAGGCAGGACTATCAGACACTTCTAGTGCCCCATGCTTTAAATGTTGCTTTTGTGTGCTCTTCTGATCTCTACCTACCCGAAACAAGGCAACAAGAAATTTATTAATGCATGGTGCACTCTGGGCTAAGCCTACACAATCTCACTATTGTCATGGTGTGACTAAGGAAAACTTGTCCATTTCACTTATGAGTAATTTTCTTGAACTTAACTGCTGAAGTAATAAATTTCTGAAAAAGAGGAAGGGAGGAAATAAAAAACGCTATAGACATACTGTGAGATCAGAGAGAAGTACAAGAAATATTACTGTTCTGTGTTTTATTTGTCTTCACTTGAAGATGCATAAAAGTAGGCCTTAAGTCATCAGGAAAAAAAAATCCAGTGAGCATGGATATAAAAGTTGTGAGTAAAGAATAATATACTATCTAATATTAGACTACAGTGAAAGGAAGAAGCACAGGATTGTCTGCTAAAAAGCGTCATAGTTGCTTGTAATTTTTTTATAACCTTTTGTGCCACTGTTTAAAGGGACAAATTTTCTTGTGATCTTTGCCTAGTATCTCACTAATGCAGCTACTGCAAGCTAAGTTAGGGTTTCAAGATCAATAGCCTCACATATTCACTCATTTCAAATTTAAAAAGAACCCATTTTTTAAAGAAATAACAGCTATCATCAATTAAGAAAACAGAAAATTTGTTTACAAATTGATCTGCTATAATATCAAGTGGTATTTAAAAAAGTTTTCATCCTTTTCAAAACCAAATACATCAAACACACTCTTTTGAAGATTACATTTCCTCTTTTTATTCTGACAGCTCATCTGTGGATTTAAAATAATACAGAAATAAAGCTTTCTTGCAGTTCAGAAATTCTCTCATCTGTGTTTGAAATTACATAACTGCCTCAATCAAAAACCCTCTAGAAAATACGTACCTAGAGATTTCTGTGTTTGCAGTTTTGGTGAATAGATCAAATGTGCCACTCTCTGTATGTTTTTAAAATCTTCTTACAGGAGAAGTCACAGCATTGATAATACTTCCTTTACAGTGAACTAAAAAAATAGCACCTCTCTAAACAACTCTGCAACCAACAGTCCTTATACACTGAAAAACACAAACTAGTTAGAATTGGGCCAGTTCCAGGTTGTTTTTTTATTATTTGCCCTTTTTATTCCTCCACTACATTCCCCTTAATGCTTCTAAATCATCGACTGAAGCTGAGAGGACTAGAAAAAGCTAATGAAACTAACTTAACATTCACCTGGTAAAAATCCAGATAAAATTACAATTGTTATTTAACCAGTATTGGGTCTTGCTGAAGGCAGTTCCTGCTTATTCAGAAAAACAGTCTACTGTTAAAGCAGTCATAATCCAGGAGGAACTTCTGATCCAAAGATATTATTCAATATGCTTTAGGTCATGCTGCAACCTCTTCTATTATTCATGGCCGTTACCTTGCTTGCTTAGGCTTGGTTTGTGGCTGTGCTCCAAGACCAGAAAAAGCATCCAAGAATAGAGTGTAAGAGGAGACAGTGTATGAAGGCATTAGGCAGGAGAGGAGAATCTGTAACTGATATGAGACATACTTGAGAAGTAGAAATGCACTTTCAGCAGAAGCGCTCTATGGAAGTGGTGTCAAAGTGTGAATAAAGACAGCCAGGAGGTTCTCCAAGAAGAAAAGCCAGACTGTCAGGAGTCTTATTTCAGAAATGGAAAGAGGAAAGGAAAACCTGAAAATTCAGAAATGAAAACAATGACATAGCCTCAATTGAAAGAATGACTGTTTCATTTGTCTTAGACCTACTGAGCTTTCTATATTGAAATTTCACTTATCTAAGTCTATCGAATCCTATTCTCAACTTGGTTAACTGCAAACTTGTGCCTAGATTAGAGCAGGTCAGCATGTCATTGGGACAATGGACACACTATGTATTTGAGCAGGGACTGGCAAAACAACATGCCAGTTCTTTATAGAATTGTTAGTGGTTATATCCTTCTCCACCATTTTAAGCTCAACTCTATGCACTTCTGCATATCAAAACATACCTGGATATGACACATAATTGCTGTTTCAAATGTCAAGACTTTTCCTTACTGACAAGAGTGACTGCAAGTTCCTCAATGTGTTTGCCATCCAGATGGTAGCATTTGCTATGGTTATATTATTTACTTTCTCATTCATACTATATGCAGTACACTACTGATTCTGTTACTTTTTCTTTTCTTCCACTGCAGTACAGCAGACATTTAGTGATACAACCAAGAAAAACAGTGAATAATTCTAGAGATTAGCTATCTCACTGAAAGACAGTATGAATTCCTTAAAAAGTCCTACCTTCCCCCCTCACTTTCTCCCCTAAAAATATAATAAAATCTTTTAATCACCTAGGCAGAGTGAAGGAAAGAGGAAAAGCTTTATGGAAAGTATCTAGATAACGTCTATTATTCTATGAGAATAAGGCTTATGAAATAGGCACCAGAGATTTATACCCAAAATACTCATCTTAATAGAAAGTAGGTCATGGCTAACGTAAAAGTGAATGCTTCAGAATAATCATTTTAAAAGGGTGTGACAGTCTAAGAAATTAAAATATATCAATTCTAAGCAGTCATAAAAATCCACTTGTAACCAAATGTGTTCCAATAAGCTGCTTGTACCTAATATTTTATTTAAAGGTTAGCATTCTCAATATCTACCATAATTTAGTTTTCTAAGAATAAAACAGAGCTGCATATAGAACAGTTGAGTGGAGATTTGTTTCTCATGACTGTCAATAGATAACCTAAGTATGCAGTCTTTTCCTGGCGTAGACAGAAGGGGAGCTCTTGTTATTTCTACTTTCAAAAGCTTTAATAAATCTGTGTTCTTTTACAATGTATTACAGAATGAACAGGAATATTTTCAGAGGTATAATTTTTAAAGCAGGGGGTCATTAATTTAAAGTCTGAAGGCAGTACCTCACTGAACAAACTGAGCAAAAAGCCAAACAAATTTCTCACAAAAATGAGTCAATTGAGTTTCTCTGATCTTTATTTCTAAATTTTAACTAGTTTCAGGTAACATTTGTAACAATGATAAAGCTATAGTATTATGTTTTCTATAGTTTTATGTTTTAATATTGAGCATTCCTGAAAGGAAATTACCAAGATTCCAAGTCAAATATTAAAAGAATAATAAAAATCTCCAAATAAGGCAATAATATTCTTCATTTTTCATTCACCTATTTCTATCATGTTTCCATATATCTATTAGTATAAACATACATCAGAAAAAGAATTGGCTGTTACAATTATTGAAGACAAACAAGTCAATCAAAGGCTTGCACCATGTTCACAAAAACTCAGGTACATGAATATCGTGTTGAATCTATATTTGTTATGCCTGATTAATGAGCACTTGTAGAGTCTCTTCATTTTACAGTTTTCACATAGAAATATCAAATTGACAAACCTTTAGCAGCTTTTGCAAACTACACCCAGCACGTTTGTCATACAATCTTTCAACCATGACTGGGATATAATTCACTATTATCTTGTTGACAAGGCTATGATTCGTTTCACACATCACTGTTCATTTAAATAATATGTAACTGTGCTTTGTCCCACTTCTACCAACAAATTCATGGTCAATTAGTTTAACTGAATGAATAACAGTTAGAAAACTATGTAGGTTTCTCACCTTTTTGTATTTTGTGTTTACATTAAATTAGAACCTCATAAATCAATTACAATACAGTGAATTAGTTGTGGTTCTCCATTTCTTTCATTTAGTGGAAAAAGATATGTTATTTTCTTTTAACTTGGATACGAAAAAAATCTCTCAAATAATTGATTTATTTCTGTAGGCTGGAAAAAGCTGAAGAAACGCAAAATTAATTCTCCTAATGAGATTTAAAAAAATAGTACATGTTTCTTTGGGACTTGCAGAAGGAAAGATTCTTTCCTGTGTAATGCCTATACTCACAAGACTGATCGTTTATGCTCATATTGTTGGTGTTGGTGGATGAGAAGCTCAACATGAGCCAGCAATGTGCACTCACAGCCCAGAAACCCAACAGGACGGGGAGGGACTCTTTATCAGGGAGTGTAGCAATAGGTGTTTTGAAGTGAAAGAGGGTAGATTTAGATTAGATAGCAGGAAGAAATTCTTTACTGTGAGGGTGGTGAGGCACTGGAATAGGTTGCCCAGGGAAGCTGTGGATGCCCCATCCCTGGAGGTGTTCAAGGCCAGGCTGGATGGGGCTTTGAGCAGCCTGGTCTAGTGGGAGGTGTCCCTGCCCAGGGCAGAGGGGTTGGAACTAGATGATCTTTAAGGTCCGTTCCAACTCTGTCCATCCTATGATTCCTGGACTGGAAAATTAGTGCACAACTAATTTTCCTCATATAGATACCATGGAAGCAACACTTCTTTCACGGAAAAAATGATGTGCTTTAGAGGCCATTGGAGTGTGCCTGAATAAGGAGGTCTAGAATATGACTGAAGAAAAGTATAGTGTTAATCAAACAGTTTGGTTGTGGGTTTTTTGGGTTTTTTTGGTTAAGAAGATGCTTCATAAGAGTCACAAGACAGGAAGACTCCCTAATAAAAGACCAGGATTCAAAATGTAAAATTTAATTATGGGAATGCTTGTTACTTATCAGACTTGTAAAGAATTATGTCACATATCAATTTGTACACACATTTGAGAAGCCCTGAATTTAAAGTACTGATTTAGAAAGAAATCATTGCATTTACTGTCATCTGTGCTTGCAGGCTAGCAAGGACAATTTGGGGATGACTTCACATGCTCTTGAGACTGGGAGCTTTGGAAAATGTGACACAAAGGTTACTGGAGTTACCAGTCAGGGAGCCAGTCGACGATGGTGATAGCACCTCTGTGATAACATATATAAGAAGCCGAGGGGGAACTGCAAAACACCAACAGCAGCTGGAGAGAGCAGTGAGAATATGTGAGAGACATAACTATGGAGACATCGAGGTCAGTGAAGAAGGAGGGGGAGGAGGTGCTCCACGTGTTGGAGCAGAGATTCCCCTGCAGCCTGTGGTGAAGACCATGGTGAGGCAGGCTGTCCACCTGCAGCCCATGGAGGTTAACAGTGGAGTAGATATCCACCTGCAGCCTCTAGAGGATCCCACTCTGAAGCAGGTGGATGCATCCAAAGGAGGCTGTGACCCCATGGGAAGCCCACACTGGGGCAGGCTCCTGGCAGGACCTGTTCCAATGGAGAGAGAAGCCCATGTTGGAGCAGGTTTGCTGGCAGGACTTGTGACCCCATGGAAGGGACCCACACTGGAGCAATTTGTAAAGAACTGCAGCCCATAAGAAGGACTCACATTGGAGAACTTCATGAAGGACTGTCTCCCATGGGAGGAACCCCACACTGGAGCAGGGGAAGAGAGTGAACAGTCCTCCCCCTGAGGAGGAAAGAGCAGCAGAGACAACATGCAACGAACTGGATGCAACCCCCATTCCCTGTTCCCCTGTGTCACTGGCAGGGGGAGGAGGTAGAGAAAATCAGGGGTGAAGCTGAGGCTGGAAAGAAGGGAGGATGGGAGGAAGGTGTTTTAAGATTTGTTTTTGTTTCTCATTACTCTACTCTGATTTGATTGGTAATAAATTAAATTAATTTTTGCCAAGTCGAGTCTGTTTTGCCTGTGATGGTAATTGGTGAGTGATTTCTCCCTGTCCTTATCTTCACCCACAAGCCTTTTGCTATATTTTCTCTCCCCTGTTCAGCTGAGGAGGGGTGTGATAGAATGGCTTTGGTGGGCACCTGGCGCCCATCCAGGGCCAACCTACCACAACTGTCTTAGCTATAACCTACTGCAAGATTCAGTGAGGAAGTCTAACAATTGCAGAAAAGGAAGAGATAAGCAAAACTTAAATCTTAGACATACAGAAATGGTTGTCTAACTGTATCTTGGACTCACAAACCAATACATGCCCAGATACTTGTGGGTTTTTATTCTGATTGTCTCCAGAAGGAGAATCAACTGTTCTTCAGCCAAATGGCTCTGATCATAGTCAATTATTAGCACAAGTTATGAACAAAATCATTATTTTCATACCACTTACCTATGTCCTGCATATCAACAAAAGCTAAAAAAGCTTTTAAAAAAGGCATGTCTTTTAGGTTGCGTTTTTCTTAGAAACAGAGATTGAGTAATAGCCATAAAATATCTTCCTATAAAAAGGGTCTAAAACCCTGGAGCAATAGTATAATGGGAAATGTTCTTACAGTAGCATGGGCATCTGGAGGGAGGAAGTAAAACTTCTTAAATATTCCAGTGTGATTCCTCAAGGGAAATATCTCATACTTCTGCAATCTCCAGGGCAAAGCACAAACAATAAACTTACAGAAAAAAAAAAAAAAAAAAAAAATTAAAGGCTGGTTTGTCAGTGCCGAAACAGCAGATGATGTGTTTATATACCAAGACCAAAGAGACTTTTAATCTTGGATAGGGCATTTGGCAACATAAATAAGAATTTAAAGCTTAAATTTAGGCCTACCTGATTTGATTGGCTTGCTGATTTCAGACAAAAAAGCTTAATTCTCCCATACCCATAGAAGCTGCTGGGTCCAAGCTAGGACACCCTGCCAGGTATGACTATCATCATTTAAGGTTCTGCCCTCTCACATAGATTACACTAAGAAAATCCAGCTTTGGCAATGTTCAAGATCTAAGAGGGATAAGATTTTCAGATAACTTGACTGACAGCATCTCCTGCAGTGTCACAGGGAAGTGGTGGACTCCTGCAGAGAGTTTCACAAGCTGCCGATGCTTTTTGTACTCCTCCGTGTCATTTCTCACGTATCCGAATCTAGCTGTCACTGCTACCTTGTCTACTCTTCTTCACTTGGTACTCAGCCCCACAGCTTTTACTCTGGCTCTGCCATGAAAGGTGATGGATAATCTCCTATCTCACATCCCCTACGAGGAGATTCACCTGTGTCATTTGAGGAGAGATGACAACTAACACATCTATGTCATGAGGAGAAAGGGCAGTGAAAGGTGGTCTTTGCTGAGTGAACAGCCAAAGAGCAAGACAACTGGATCTCTGGAGACATCCATCACTATAAGACTATATGGAGGGGATTCTAATCCCATGCATTATAATAGAAGGAGATAGCATTGCTGTACTTACAGAAAGTTGAGTTTTGGCTCAACACTGCACAAGAACAATTATAAACAAAATTAAGAGAGAGTGCTTGCAATCTGGCAAATACAACTGCATGTCCCTACAACAACTGTGGTTGGGAGATAATATCATTCCCAAACTCACTGTTTATAACTTCTCTATGCTTTGCTTAGTTCCTGGGAATGCGAGACACCGACATGAGTTTGTAGTGTTAATAAGACAGGTGTAATTTTTTTTCCTGAGGTATATATTGTTTATGAAATAATTTTAACTTGCAGGAAGGAGTTATCTGACTTAGAGAGGTTGGTCAGCAATGTGCACAACTAAAGTGGAGAGACTCAGCCAGCCCCTAAGGACAAGAGAAAATTTCTCACTTCCTATTGATATTTATATGTATTAAATAAACCATAATTCTGAAGACTATAAAGGAAATCTCAACTTTGAAATGTCTTTTTCATACTTTTTTATTCTCATATAAGTCTTATGATGACTAAGCCTGTCCTAAAAAGCAGTATTTCTTTTCATGTTTTCCTTGCAAAGAAACCTGATTTACAATATATTTTGATGAAAACACATTTTTTCATAAGAATGATGGAACAAACTTGCAAAAAAGTTGCTGCTATACTCACCAGGTATCTCAAGAGTATAAATGAGAGTCTACATGGGGAGCAGAGGCAGCATCTCAGGCTTTGCTCTCTAGGAAGAATGTCTATAAGACAGTCAACCTGGGGGCACCGACAGCTGTTGAGATTCTCCAGTAATACCTGATGACAGAGATAAGCTTCAGGACGCTACTGACAATATACTTTGTTGCTTTTTGTGCCTCAGTTTACAAAGTGCTTAATCAAATGTTTACTCTGAGAGAATAAACTAGACTTACCCTTTGTTTTAAAAAATCATATAATTATCCTGGTCCCAAAGTTATTTGAGAAAGACTAGTTATGCTGTTCCTACAAGAGCAATGGATGATGAGTTATAATGGCTATTACTAAAAATAGGATTCAGAGCTGGAGTACATACTTTCAATCAAGCTGCAAGGACTGGTTTAAAGATAGATACCAAAACACTGGAAAAATCTCCTTTGGCAGGCACAACTTCTTTGGCAAGCATCACAAGAGGTGTGAATACAGTGCATTGCTCAGAATACTCATGCAAATTACGGAAACCTACTTAGAAATGTTGAGAAAATTTGGATTCCTTACTCTTCAGAAGAGGATGATGAGACAAACAATATTCAAATACTTCAAAAACTGAGGAAAAGAGGAAAAGAGTAATCTTTCATCCAAGTGTGTAGAAGGTAGGACAAGAAGTTCTGGCTGTGGAAGTACCAAGAGAGATTTAGGTTGAATGTTATTTTGAAAGGAAAACTTTCAAACTAATGATACCAAATGAATCCATTACTAGTGTAAGCTAAACTCTTCATTTAAAACATGTTAAATGACAGAGCTGCAGGTCATCCTGACATGTTAAATATTGCATAAACATAAGATTTTATGGGCATTTTGTCTGCACATGCAATATAATTTTAATAATAATTTACATCATAAGCTGTCCACTCCTGTTTTTCCTACACAGTGTAAGTTTTACAGAACAAAGTTCATCAAATAGCAATACCATTATATTACATTATTGTTTGAAGATGACAACCAGATGATGGCAGTTAGTGGCAAGCATTGTGAAAGTTTATAGTAGATACAACACATTTGACCACTGACCCAGATCCAAAGACCTTACTACCTAATAAGCACTTCAAACAAATTTACAATTAAAATACAAAAATATAAAAAGTAAATAGAAAATAATTTTGAAATTAAGTTCTACTGTGGTACTTCCATGGAATGGCAATTAGTTTGCATCATGGTGCTGGCTTGGCTTTAAAAATTACCTTTTTTTTGTGCTAAACTTTTCCATACTAATCATGAGCTTTTTTGCACTGGAAAACAGTAAAGATTTGACAAACAAACATCAATGAGCATTTTTCCTAATATGCTCAGGACTGAGATCTTAATGTCAATTTTAAGTTTTATGCCTTAATTCTGCCAGTGTTTATTCATGTGCTACCACTGTTATCAATGGAGCAATAATGTCAACACCAAGTCTTCACCTAGAAGCATCCCTCCCAAAAACCAACAATGTAAAAAATTGAGGCTTGAAGAACTTTATTTTGCTGCAAATTTGGTATATAACTGTTTCTAAACAGTTATAAAATTGCATTTAAATGTTAACATCTATAAATATCATAGTGCCTCAAACATACACAAGGGCAGAAAATGTTCAATATCACTACTGGTATGATACATCAGTTAAAATATATGCATTCTTTTCTTCATTTTTCATTTACATAGTTTATATCAGCAGTTCTACACTTTTTAATGGTTACCTGACTGTTAGGAGAAAAAAAATAAAAAGAAACACATGCCATCTCATATCCTCTCTCTTTTTTTGGTCACTGTGTGTCAGGAGAGATACAGAAATAACATACGAACCAGTAGAAATACCAGAGTGATTATAGCTACACTAAATTCATTTTAATTAACTGACTCACCTCCATCATGCCTAAGAATCCATGTGACTGTTAGCAAAAGCATAGCTAAATTAGATCAAACTTGTCTGGGAGAGTGGGCAGAGGGAACAACTTCCTGATTATCAGGCTTGCAGGAACTTGGTCCCAGCTGTGACTACATGGAGGTGTACAGCAGGAGGGTAATGAAGCAGATCTAGATACCAACTCTCTGTCTGAGCAAGGAGGAGAGGTAGAAAGATGAGTATTAGGATTATTTGTAGTAAACATAATTTCAATTCTGATAGAATACTTTGCACCACTTCTGCCAATTCTTATTTATAAATAGCTTTATTTCTTACAACTAATATTTCAAAATATTTAAATTTGCATAGTTTTAATAAAATTGTGTAAAGCCTATATAGAATAAATCTGTCACAACTTCAGTTTTTCTAGTGATTAATGAGTGATCATGAGCTAAGGCATTTACTGTAGAAAAGCATACAATCCTAGCTTAAAGACTAGAAGTGACCACCACGTCCCTACAAATTCTTCCAGTTGTTTCTTATCTTCACTGTTAATAATGTATGTCCTTTTTCCTGTCTTAATTTGTATAGGTTTGAATTTCAGCCACTGAACTTTGTACTTCTTTGGTCTGGTTAATTTAAGTGTCCTGTTCTATTAGAAATCTTTTCAATTACTGATGACTCTACTAAATTACCTTTTTAACCTTCTTTTGGATAAACTAACAGAACAGTAAATGTTAAGAACACACGTAGATTGACTGGATGGCTTAAGGGTGATATAACTCCACCTTCACGTTTCTTATTAGGTCTACTCTGTAAAATGTAAATTTTCCTAATCAGATGAAGTGGTCCAGAATTGTATAGTCCTCCCATTCAGACATTACCTAAATGCAAGCAGCTCAGAATAATTTAATGTATCTAATGCATTTCATCTAAAATGCTGAATAATTTAAATAGTTTATTCAGTACTTCTGAAGTTCTATTGTCTTCAAAAGATTTTAAAATTAAACCAACTTAAAACCAAGATAATCTCATTTAGTGTCATTTCATCTATAATGGTATCTGGCAATCAACTTTCCTCTTGATTGATGAACAGTAGGCCTATAGGAAGTCAAAGTAAAATCAGCAATAAAATTATAATAATATACACAGAGGGGTTTTTTTAACTGTTGATTGTAATTCTGGGATGTGCTCCATCCTGCTCATGACAGTTTGATATCCAAATTCCTGTGTGACCACTTCTTAAAGCACATCCTTGCCTTATTTTGTGTTTTCTCTGACTGATTCAACAGTCCTCCAGAAGGATAATGCTATGTTGGTAGATAGATAATATTAAGTAATAAACATTGTTGAACTTAAGTAGGGAGATGCAACTTAAACTTAAGAAACAAGCAATGACTTGCCTTTTTCTCACTCTCCATGGTCAGTTTTCTTGGTTCTACGGGAGCTGCAAATTTTATGAGAAACAAACAGGGTTTAACATCTACCCAGAAGCACACGGAAATCACAGCCCTGAGGAACCCAAGTGCACTGGTAATTAATCTTGTGGTTGAAACGTATCTGAATCATGGATAAGCAAATCATATTTAAAATGCCAGGAGTAGATAGAGTTGCAGTGATTAAAAAGCATGTAGATACTACTAATAATGGTCTTAAAAGTTCCTAGAGAAGTTCCTAGAGCATATCACATAGATGCTGAGTACAGGAAATACACGTTTGTATATTTCAGCTTATTGGAAAGAGTTAAAAACCCTCTGTTCAATTAAAAACATAAAGTGTTTTTCTTATGACAAGGTTTTTTTAGGTTTCTTCTTTTGTTTGTTTGGTTTTGACTCCACAGTCCCTCCTTAGTTATATTTTGTTAGAGGGGAGGACATAGAAGAACAGTTATTATACATTATTATATACTTAATAACAGCAGTTAACTGGGGGTGGGGAGGGGACACAAAAAAGGTGGAGCAGTGATTGCCAGTTCCTAACCAGAAGTTAGCTGGTCTGTACTGGGGTCTTTTGAGAAGCTTTGTTAAGAGATACTGCATCATGAATTATTCATTTTATCAGCTCTATTAATTCCATTACAATGGTAACACATCCCCAGGGACTGAGACTCAACTCTCCTTCTGTCTGCCAGCATCACAAGGAAATCTAAAGGAGAGACTGAAAATGGCCCTACAATTCATCACATTTTGTTTGGTACATTCAGAAGAGCATATTATTTATACATGAAGATTAAATATGCATTTATTTATCACAGGCAAGGATAAAATGATTAATATGACTTCTGAAAACCAAAAAGAGCTTACAAGGGAAACAACCAATCCAAAATTATAAAATCGCAATCAACTTTTCAGTGATACAGTAAAATGATAGAACAATGGGTAATTTCACCGCACAATTGAACACTTGGTTTTGATTTTGCATCACAGATCCACTTCTGGATGAAAGGCCGGTAATTATTTTAGACAGTACATCAGATAAGAAGCTTCAAGAAATGTAACCACATAGGTGTTGCTACATCTTATAGAAGAAACTAAATACTTCCTTTTTATCCATGTATATTAAAAAAAAAAAAAAAAAAAAAAAATCATATTCAACAGCACCTGCAGTTTGCAAGGCAGGAAGACACCTACCTCAGTGATCTGAGAAAAGGGTAATGATATCATAACGAGCACGGATGAGTCACCACTTATACAAATAGTCCTAATGGAAGTAACTGCTTACTAAAATACATGTGAAGATCAGAGAGCGTGGAACAAGAGAATGATGTGGATAAGGCTGGTGGTGAGAAGTATCTGTTTAGGTGTGGATATTTTCAGGATTTGAAAGAGTATGTGCTACAACTCAGCTGCCTTTCTTTTGAGCTATCAGTTATGGAAAAACAGGCCAATGAAACGAACTCTTGAAGAGTGGAGGCAGCCACAGGCAAGAACCTGGAAGAAGGTGTGAAGAAGCAGTAAGAGGAACAGCTAAGTGTGAAGGTACTTCTGAAGGATGACCAGCTCAGGACTGTCATTCTCTGTGCAGCGGAGGGCTGAACAATAAGGGAAGAGCGATGTCATGGGGTGAGCTGCATGGCAGTGTCCTCCACTGTGGATTTCGTGCTCAGGTCACTGGGACCCACTTCATTCCTCCCATGTGGAGTGCCGTGGGTGAATACTGCTGATCACCCCACACCAGTGCCGATTCCATACCACTCCTGGGCACTCTGGGCAGATGTACCAGGTTAAACAAAACAAATCACTGATAATTACGTGTATTTATGATTTATATTTGACTGATATTATTTCTCCATCTCTCTCCATACAAAACAAGTCTCCTTTCATGAGATAAAGCTAGCAATACAGACTTCAGGTACAAGTAGGAATAGTAACAGTATGTTTTAAAACTTATGAAATATTACATTTCATTTGTGTACTTTTTAGAACTTGCAAAAAATTAAAAAATGTTCATATTTTAAAATCTAGTATGTTGAGAACTTCAGGGTAACAGACATGTACTTCTAGAGTATTGGGAATTATTTCTCCTGTATGTGAAAATTCATATAAATACTGCAAACAATCATAAACAAACTGTTCATAGATCATGTGCTGATTAATGACTCCACAACCCATCACATTCCTGTTTTTACAGAACTTTATGCCCAGTTTTAGGTTTAGTACAACATGAGCTTAAGGACATAAATTTAACACATTGACTAAAGCACAAATAGGTTGCAGAAAAAAACACGGTACCAGGTGCAGGTACCCGGGCATTGGAAGCTGGGGTGCTGCTGGGCAGCCTCTGTGGTGCCGGGCCGGGGCTGCCCCGAGCCGGACACAGCTGGTTCCAGCCGGCTCCAACCCACCTCCCGCAGGGCACGGCTGAGCCCCTTACTCAACCAAGGTGGTAGCTGCGTGATTGAGCTCCCTTTGCTCATTCCACAAGGTTTGTCATGCTGAAGGAAATGGGCTGTCCAGGCATTTCAACACTGATGATGAAACATAATCCCCAAAATTCAGGACTTTGGGAGAGTTGTGAGAAGCTGGTATTTTTAAGAATCCAAATTTGGAGCTCAAGCACCTAGAGTCTGCCTAAATTTTACTTGGAGAACCATGGCAGCCACACAAAATGCAGTATTGGGAGCCAGGTTTCCCTCGTTAAAGGAAGAATTTGCAATGTTACCTTAATTTATCCTCTAAACTGTCAGTTCCCTGAAGTCCATATACCTTGATACCTTGTCCTTTTGGGCAGTATTCTTCTAAGTGAAAATCTCTCAGAACAGATTTCTCTGAAGTCCCTCTGAGAAGCTGAGCCATTTGCAGATATGTTCTGGAAATTTGTCACAATTCATCCTTGGAATATGGGCCAGAGTAAGATGATGCTTTGGAGTCTTTCTGCCAGCATAGCTGCACTCCTGTGGCAATAACATAAAGAAAGGAAGGAAAAGTGAAATGAAAATTTCAGTGGGCTATCATTGGGATATGGAGAACACTGCTTCTGCAGAAAAAATCTTTCCTGCCTCTTAGGTCCTCATGTATTTCTACATGAGATGTTAGATGAGCTGTATAATTCAAAAATATGGCTGTACATGCACTTAATTCTCAAAACTGATGAGAACTGTAAGCATAAAGAGCACAGAACCATAGTCATAAAAACCAAGGAAAATGAAGCGTTTTCTAGATCTAGTATCTTGTCTAAATATAATTCATTCAGTATAGTTCATCAACTTTAACTATATCTACTTGTTCAGATTATGAAGGTCAAATACAAGAATGGATTTGATCTCCAGGCATTTCTATCTTTCTAGTTACCAACATCATATATCAATGGTTCATATAGTGAACAAAAATAAACACTTCACTAGCTTGATAGTCTGTGGAAGAGACAGGCTGGAAAAGATGCAAATAATTAGTGACACACCATATATAAGAGAGACCTGGAAGAAGGTCAAGAAATCACACCATAAGAAAGACTCAGACATACATTTAACACAAGAGCTCTCTCTAGGTTATCATGGTTGCATTGTTTTATTATTGTTGTTAAGAGGAGAAGTAATATGACTTGATAAAGCAAAGCATAGGGGCATATTTTCTTTTCACTGACTCAGAATTCATTTCAAAGTCTTAAATGCAGAAAGTCCAGGAGGTGGGGTTTTTTGCATGTTCTTCAAATATCAGACAACACAGCATAGAATCAACTTACAGTGGGACAGAGATCAGACATTTTAGGGTAGCCCTGGGGGATGATCCTTGTCATTTTTTGTAATGGCAATTTGGTAAAATAGTCAATAGAACATTTATTTTTAATGGTACTGCTAGGTTCTGAAATTATACTCAGCAGGTTGGGTGATCCTGCAGAGATTTCAAACACAATATTGCAAATTGTGCAATAAAGCATGTTACTTTAATCCCTGTATTAAGGACATACAATCTTTTCAGATAAACTAAGAACCATTGCAGACTTTCTTCTAGCTAAATGTATGAGGCCAACCTAAGCCTGCTTTGTAGGTTTAGCAAAATTTGGCTTAGGCCATCAGCAAATATAGCAGACACAACTCAAGCTTTAACATAATGTGCTTGTGGTTCAAAAACAACTGAGGAAAAGGCTCATTCAATAAGTTATGACCTTGGTCTTGTTGATGTTTTTCTACATACTGAACTCATGCATATGGATAATCCTCCAGACCACAATAGCATTATTCATAAAGTTAGCAAGCACTGGAATAAAGGGTTCAATCCTATCTTTAGTGGTAATTGTTATTGATTACGTTATGTGTTTGCTGTTTATTAAAACTCTTAAAAATACATTTTTAAAATATAAGTAAAAGAAACTTACCAAGATTCTTATTTCCCTGATTAAAATTTTGTTACTTTCATATAACTGATGTGTTAGAGTACTTGGTGTTGGAGGTACATGAGCCCTTGGAAATAAGCATGTAAAGTCTTGCATTGGCATAAGAGTAGACATTATTTTTTAGTAATGGGGTAACAAAAACATTTATCTTTGCAAGGCATTAATGGATTTGGTTTGAAATACTTGTAAAATATATATAAATATATAAATGTAAAATACAGTAGGAGGGTTTGACTATCAGTTATTAGATATTCCATCATCAAGTTCAGTTGTCAGTGAAATTAGACTGTCCTTTTCATGATATTGCAAAGTTAATGGCTGATGTTGTAACTCTGGTGGTGCTGCAATATAAGATTGATAGAAGTGCAATATTAAATTAGCAGAATAAGTTATTGGTACAATACTACGGAAGTTATTTTGGATATGGTGTACAAATGTGTATGTTGGACATGTTAGGGCCACAAGTAATACATTGTAGGTTGTTGTTTGTTTGTTTTATGAGGAGGAGTTATTCTCTTCCTTAAGAGGATTCTGACATACGACATTTCTTTTGGTTCTTGCCAAGGCAGAGAAGTTGTAAAGATGATAATAATTGCTACGATGTGTTTTAGAAGCATGTATGTTTAACATTCTTTACAAACTTGCTTCATAAAAAAATGTATTAAGTTTGTGACTAATTCCTGAAGAGCAATTATACACTATTCCTCATCATAGCATCAACAGGAGTAAAGAGAGAGACTAAGATAGATGAATCTCAGTGAAAAATGGGAATTTCATAGTCAAATTTGCAGAAGGAAGAAAAAAATATTGGAAGAATCTTTCATGCAAATGAACAGTACTTTTTTTTTTATATTCTGTAATGATACAAAGTAATGATGCAATGGTATCATTACAGAGCATCATTACAGAATGATCCTGAGGAGTAAAGGAGCTGCTGTGCTGTACAATACACTAAAGTTCACACTATTTATATGCTCTTATTTCTACAGCCTTTAAAAAAAGTGGTATAACTAACTCTGTTTTAGCAGCATTTTATAATTTGTTCTGCACAAAGCAGTGTGCTTCGCACTCTGGCATCTCTCCTCATAGGCTCTAGAATGCAGGGCCAGCATGAGGGCAATCGTCTGAAGCGGAGTGGTGCCGAATGGGTAATGCTTGCCATTAGCATTCCCACAAAACTAATACTCTAAACGCAGATTAGGCATACTGAACTTTCATCAATAGATGCCATGCTGTTTCCTGACTGGCAGCTGGAGATTTCTGTCTTCCAGTGGGTGAAAGCGGGGACAATCAATTTTACAGGCAGCTCAGGTGACATTTTTTATTACCACAGGTTCACTCATGTGACCATAACTATTTAAGAATTTAACTTATTAGCAGGATTTCCAAAGTTTCACGCTTACAGTCACAAATATCAAAACATGGTACTTAAGGAACACTTAGAAATGTCTATTTGAGGGCATCACTGTCAAAGATTGATTTGGATTTTTATGTGTTTTCCTATTTTGTTTGTAAACACCAATGGCTGAGAAGGCATAGAACCTCACTTTAAGAATAAACATATAATATCTGCACCTGAGAAATGCTTTTAGACTGCCTTTATAGTCAGTGGGAGAAAAACCCAGTCACTTCTATAGTTCCATTAATCTTGTCCTAAAACATATAACACAAGACAGACAAACTGCACACAAAACACCTCTAACTCCATCAACCATGCAAAAATCTAGACGATGGATTCCTAATGGCGTTGTGGACATTTAAAGGAAGATGAGTTAAAACTCCATTTTATGACTCCATTTGTCCAAGCAAAAGAAAACTTCCCATAACTAGAAATTCATATAATCATAGAATGTTTAGAGTTGGAAGGGACCTTAAAGATCATCTAGTTCCAATCCCCCCCCTGCCATGGGAAGGGACATCTCCCACTACAAAGCCCCATCCAACCTGGCCTTGAACACCTCCAGGGATGGGGATGGGGCATCCACAGCTTCTTGGGCAACCTGGGCCAGTGCCTCACCACACTCACAGTAAAGAATTTCTTCCTAATATCTAATCTTAATCTACCCTCTTTCAGTTTAAAACGGTTATCCCTCGTCCTATCGCTACACTCCATGATAAAGAGTCCCTCCCCATCTTTCCTGTAGGGCCTCTGAAAGAGGGATTCTGGAAAGCCGCTATAAGTTCTCCCCAGAGCCTTCCCTTCTCCAGGCTGAACAACCCCAACTCTCTCAGCCTGTCCTCATAGGAGAGGTGCCCCAGCCCTCTGATCATCTTCGTGGCCCTCCTCTGACTCGCTCCAACAGGTCCATGTCCTTCTTATGTTGGGGGCTCCAGAGCTGGATGCAGTACTCCAGGTGGGGTCTCACCAGAGGGGAGTAGAGGGGCAGAATCACCTCCCTCGACCTGCTGGCCATGCTGCTTTTGATGCAGCCCAGGATGCAGTTGGCTTTCTGGGCTGTGAGCACACATTGCCGACTCATGTTGAGCTCCTCGTCCACCAGCACCCCCAAGTCCTTCTCCTCAGGGCTGCCCTCAATCCATTCTCCGCCAAGCTTGTATTTGTGCTTGGGATTGCCATGGCCCAGGTGCAGGACCTTGCACTTGGCCTGGTTGAACTTCACCAGTTTTACACAAGCCCATCTCTCAAGCCTGTCCAGGTCCCTCTGGATGGCATCCCTTCCCTCCTGTGTCGACCGTGCCACACAGCTTGGTGTCGTCAGGAAACTTGCTGAGGGTGCACTCAATCCCACTGTCCACGTCGCTGACAAAGATGTTAAACAGCACAGTCTTTTCCGTGTCTTCTACTTATATAGTCCTATTTTCCTACGCATCAGCTACATGAGCTGTAGGTGTAAAACTTTTTTTTCTAACATTTGTATCTATAACTTGGTTCCAAAGTCTTGTCTTTTTTTTTCCCTGAAACCCCTAATTTAATGGAAAGTTTTATAATTTAAATTTTATTCTTTTCAGTTCTGTCCTTCTTGGAAATTTTAAAGATATCACAAATTATGAGAAAGAAATACATGTATTACTTCAAAGAGATAAGAAAATATTTTTCCATACATTCAAAGCAGTCCTCACTTCTATGATAATGAAAATAAAAACCACGCAAGGGCCTTCTAGAGCCATCACATTCTACTCACACCTGAATTTTAGCTTAATTTTGTGAATTCTGGTTTATTCAGAATTTCCACAAATGTTCCAGGAAGTCCTATGAATGTCAGACCTCCTCCAGTCCATTCTAGCCAGACTACCATCTCACAGCAAATCAGATGCGGAGCAAACCATAACTGCAGCTGAAAACAGCAGAGAAAAGACTAGCTATCCATATAAATATGGGAACAGGGTTTCCCCAATCTAGAAATGTATCAGGATAGCCTCTTGTTTATGTTCCTGCACAGATGGAAATGAAGAGCTTGTACTTAGAAAAAAAAACATCAGATAAAGAGAAATGGAAAAATAGCATAATAAATAGGAGTAAACAGTGACAGACAAGAGGGTACAGAGAAACAAAAATAGAAACAGGATTCCAGTAAATAGGATTCAAAGCAAGGATGGGAAATAAACAGCAAAGTAGGATATATTAAGTGACAAATAATACAAAATAAATCTTACTATACATATATTCACGTAGGGCAAGTCCTGCCTGACCAACCTAGTGGCCTTCTGTGATGGAGTGACTGCATCAGTGGACAAGGGAAGAACTACGGATATTTTCTATCTGACTTCTGTAATGCCTTTGACACAGCCACCCACAACATCCTTCTCTCTAAATTGGAGAACTATGGATTTGATGGGTAGACTGTTCAGTGGATGAGGATTGGTTTGGATGGTCACATCCAGAGGGTAGTAGTCAAAAGCTCAATGTCCAGATGAAGACTGGTGACAAGTGCTGTCTCTCAGGGGTCTGTATTGGAACCAGTACTGTTAGATATCTTCATCGATGATGTAGACAGTGGGATCGATTGCACCCTCAGCAAATTTGCAGACGACACCAAACTGAGTGCTGCGGTTGACATGCCTGAGGAATGGGATGCCATCCAGGGGGATCTGGACAAGCTTGAGAAATGGGCCCATGTAAATCTCATGAGGTTCAATAAGGTCAAGTTCAGAGTCCTGCACCTGAGTTGGAGAAAACCTCGATATCAATACAGGCTGGGGAATGAAGGGATTGAGAGCAGTCCTGTGAGAAGGACTTGGGGGTGCTGGTGGATGAAAAACTGCACTGACAATGTGTGCTCACAGCCCAGAAAGCCAACTGTATCCTGGGCTGCATCAAAAAAATTGTGTCCAACAGGTCAAGGGAGATGATTCTGCCCCTCTACTCCACTCTGGTGAAACCCCACTTGAAGCACTGTGTCCAGCTCTGGAGTCCTCAATACAGGAAAGACCTGGACCTTTTGGAGCGGATCCAGAGGAGGGCCACAAAAATGATCAGAGGGACGGAACACCTCTCCTATGTGGAAAACCTGAGAGAGTTGGGGATGTTCAGCCTGGAGAAGAAAAGGTCTGGGGAGACCTTATTGAGGCCCTTCACTACTTAAAGGAGACTTATAAGAAAAATGGGGACAAACTTTTTAGCAGGCCCTGTTGTGGTAGGACAAGGGGTAATGGTTTTAAATTAAAAGAGGGTAGATTCAGACTAGATATAAGGAAGAAATTTTTTATGCTGAGGATGGTGAAACAGTTGAACACATTGCCCAGAGAGGTGGTAAGTGCCCCATACCTGGAAACATTTAAGTTTAAGTGGGACAGGGCCTCTGAGCAACCTGATATAGTAGAAGATATTCCTGCTCATTGTGGAGGGGTTGGACTAGATGACCTTTAAAGATCCCTTCCAACCCAAACTGTTCTATGATTCTATACGTAGAACAATAAACTTACCTGTAGTCAGCAGTGGTTAGGGAAATTAGATGAGGAAAAAATGACAATATGACTAATTTCCCAACTGAAAACTGTGGTCACTATAGTGACTTGCCTACCAAATAACATCAAAGTTTTTACTTATGTCCTTCCATCGATTTCCTGAAAGGCCTTTCTTTGAAGACTGTACTTTTATAAATGACATAGCATGTAACTCTAGTATTTTGCTGACATCAAGATGTTATTCTCAGATATAATACCTTTTTAAAATGCTGCTTCCAGAGTGAAGCAGTGACAGGGTACTCCTCTAGATTACAAGGGTTAATATACACATGATGAGAAAATGGTTAGCACATAGACAGTGGCACTAGATTTCCTTAATACTGTACTGACTTAGTCACTGACTTAGTTTTAGCAGAGTAACAAGTTACAAATAACACTTGTACACGTAGACCTTCAGAGTTCAAGAACTACATGAAATAAGTTTAGTGACCTCGATCCAATTGCCAGAAGCCAAGTGTCCACATAGATATAACCATGGATTCAGCTGAGACTAATTAGCACACTAGCAGACAATATCAGTGCACTTGCCAATTACTGAATGGTCAAAAAGCTAGACCTCTTCTGTCTCTTTTCAGAAATGTGTTGTGGGATGAGAAATTTTTGCTGCTGCTCCTCATGCTGAACCTGGTTTTTGGACTAAGCAGAAGAATGAGGTCTTCAGGGATACACATCAGGCATTTCTCTGGTAAATTGTATCTTCACAAGTAATTAAGCATATGTCTTACTAAGTCCAGTAAGAGATAACTCCATTTTAAATGGAATTATTGTCTCAATAAACAGAATGATATATCTTGGCTTCTGAATTCCCACGTCACTCCTAGAAGGAAAGATCTGCTTCTTAATACATGCATTTTCATTTTGCCTTTCTTAATACAAATCTAATTATCCTCTACATTTCAACATTTTACTCATTTTATCTGTAGACTGTCCAAACAAATACACTAAATGATGGCACTTAATGAAACCTTTGTCCACAGTTTGTTTATGAAATCATAAATATTTCTTGGACCAAATTCGCAATAGCAGAAGCTCTTTCAAGCACACACTTGACAATATTGAACAATTCAAGAAATGCATTAGGATGTCACATTTTATCCACAAACGTACTTATTATTTCCTCCTTCACAGTACCCTCTGTAACAGGATGTTTAGGGGAATGGTCACACATCAAGCCTCAAAAGTGTTTGGACTGTAAGGTTCTGTGAGAAGTAAACAAAGATTACTTCTAGTTTATCAAATAGTGCAGAGCAGAAGGGCCCTGAGTAGCACTAAGCCTGACCAGCCTCGCCTGGGACCTCCACCCACACCATTGGACCTAGGAGCTCTATTTAAGCTCAGCCCCAGGCCTTCATTTTTCCACCTGAGCTATGCAGAAGGAGTGCTAGTTTGGGGGATGGAAGCAAACTGAGCATGAGCTAGCAGCCTGCACTGCTAGCAGACATGGCTAATAGTGGCCTGGGCTGTTATATATAGGGACACAGACAGTAGGTTCAGGAACATGGGCATGCCTTCTATTTGTTTTTCATTAGATCATATTTAGATGCCATGCCCAGTTATACCACCCAGTATAACAAAGGCACCGAGAAACTGAAGCAAGGTAAGAGGAGACACACCAAGTCAATCAACGCTGGAGCACTTGCCATGTAAGGAGAGGCTGAGGGACCTGGGCTTGTTCATCCTGGAGAAGAGATGGCTGCAGGAAGGGGTTGGGACAAAGAGCTCTGTGAAGCTGTAACTGTAAGGTAGGAATGGCTGGGACATTCACTTCAAAAATACACCACTAGTGCTACAGAGCTTATGGCAATGGATTCAAGCTGTTACAATGTTATACTGGTACTGCCATAGCACCATTCCTGACTAATTTCTATGTGTTTTAGAAGAGGATTCTGAGCCTTGAGAGCAAGCGATCCCAAGGCAGAAACAAACCATATAGATTGTCTCCTTTTACGAAGATGAGCTTCTGGTCTGAGGAAATGAGTGATACAGGGAAAAGAGCTAGCCTTAGCAGGTAATCCTACTTTTCAGTGATTGTGTGTGTGTTTCCTCTGTTACAGCTAAAATCTCATTATGGGTGAAAGGGAACATCTCATATTCATTGAGCTAAGAGTATATTAGTACAATTAATGCTGTAATGTTCTAATAGTCCAAATCATGCAAGTAAAATAGAAAAACCTTATTAATAAAACATTAAAATCATTATCTGAATAAGTGTTTCTAGTATCTACCCCTTTTCTCTGCTTACCCTTTCATGGTTCCGTGTGTCCCAAGGTTGACATTTTCAATCTTCTTGAAAAGACTGAGGGTTTTTATGATGAGCTATGAGTATGCTGCAGTCTTCACTGGGAGTAGCATGCTGTTGATAGTGGGATATTTTTCCTCATCAGTCCTGGGGTCCCCTTGGCTTTCTTTAAATACATTTTTCCCATACCCACCTGCTCCCTTACCCCTGCTCCCCGGGAAGGAGTGAAAGCTGCCCCATGGCTCCCCAATACCCCTGGGGACCATTTGTCTGTCAGGGACTGCCTGGGGCTGTCAGCCCTTTCCCAAGCAGCACTCACAGAGCTGGAGCTCAGACAGGCTGGGCAATGGGCATTTGGCCACAGGGCGCCAGCTCAGCCCCACTCAGGCCAAGGACAGCCCAGACGCCCCAGGGACTTGCGACAGATTGGTGCCTGTCCCCAGCAATGGCAAAACCATATTTACAGGGCTAGAGCTCACCAGAGCTTGATGCAGAAAATAGTATGGATTATAAGTCCTGATATGGTACCTATCTGCTAGTAAATAAGGTAGCTGAAAACTGCTTAAAATTTATGTATATTAAAATGAACATTTTGCTTCTCTTCAGATGTTATTTCTTAAACTATGTTCACCTGTCAGTAACGCGAAGAGGGGACTTTGGTGCCATGCAAATGGAAGACAAGAAAGAATGAATACTCTATCAATCAGGTGAAATTTCTAATAAGTACCTATTTTAATTATGTGGAAAGGGAAAGCAGATATATTATTTGAAGTATCATGGAGAAGACCAGAAATTTTTAGATCTTTTTCAATCAGACCGCAGAACATTTTCCCTGAAGAAAAGACGAATAAGGTGAATAGTATTGAAAGCTTTTCAGTAGATAGATTATATGTGAACTGAGGTTGAGGATGTGCTCACCTGAAAATTGTTCAAAGCTATATGTACTAGGGAGGTGTAAAGGTGACAATATTTCTGTCCTTAGACCATGGATTGTTTTTATTGTATAGTGACCACAATGCTGACCTGCCAGAATTCTTTCTCTTGCTAGAGGCTATTAAAACCCTATGATCGACAGTCACAAACTTTGAGAGCAGAGGTGGGGATCATGCCCATGCTGATAAATTAAGTGTGGATTTGTGATCTAAACTGTTTCCTCAGTGGATGATTGAACACAGAATCAAAGAAGAGATGAAAGTTAGTGGTTTACCCTCTGAGCCACCCTGCTTCTTCATTTCTTTTATTATTTTCCCAATATTCTGTTCATCAGCTGCTATTTTGCAAAATTCAGGCATGGATGAACATTTTGAACCATGTTATGTTAATTAAATTTCAACTTCTGAAGTATTAACTAACCAAGTACCTTTTGTGAGTCACTAATTCTTCAATGAACTTGATTTTCAGCATTAGATTTTTACCTAATTGCATGTATTTGACAATATATGAGAAGGAAACTTGCATAATAAAACATACAGCAATGCCTTTTAGAGTTAACCCCAATAGGTTTTAGGGCAATAGGTTTTTTTGGTTTGTTTTTTTTTTTTTTAATACTTTGGAAGGAAACTTGTCAAAAGGCAGGCCAACAATTCCTTTTCATTTTTAAGGTTTATGAAAGCAGCTCTAATAATGGATGAACTCTCTCCAGACAAAAAGGTGGAGTTAAAACAACCTAACTTTAAAGACAAATACCTTTGATACACGTGAGAATGAAATGAGTGAAATGTTTTGATGACAAGTAAAGGTGATTAGTGTATAAGTTTACAGACATTTGAAACTAATTTGAATAAATAAAATTTAAACATTTTTTTTCCTAAATAAAGGTTACCAGGTTGTTATATTAATTGACTAAGTACTATATCTATTTGGAGAGCTTTTAAAATGTGTATCTTTGACCTATAGACATTAATGAGCTCATTATAGATAACACACCTGTCTTTGGGCATCTGTTTAAGCAGGTTAAATTGTGTGATCATTTGTTGCCACCAAATCCTCTGAGCTGGTGTCTAGAAAATGTTCTTACCTGTTCTCTTTATGAATTAACATGGAAAAAAAGTGTCTTTATTTGCAACTGAATAGGGAGAAATTTCTCAGTCAAGCAGATGAAAAGATTCTGAGCTTCCATTTTTTCATTCATAGATCAGAAAGCTTCCCCCTAGATTTCCTCAAGTCATGTGCACAGTGGCCTAGCCTTCCTCCCACTAGGTAAGCTCGAATTGGGACCAGAGTAGCATTCACAGACCACTGTTGCCACTAACCTTTCTTTGTCAAGACTTCAAGCACTCTTTTAGATGTGCACAGTTTCAGCAGAGAAATAGCTCTTTATGGTTCCTTGTGTTATAACAGATTGAGCCTCAACAAAGAATCAGGGGTAAGGGTTCAGTTTCAAATTTTGTCATAGTTTTCTAGCTGAATTTGAGTGGGTCACTCATTCATTCTGTTTCTGTTTTCCTGTCCAAAAAAAAAGGAGGAAAAAAAATTACCAGTTTATAAGGTTCTTTAAAATGTATAAATGATAAATCTCTATAAAGCTAGTTATTACTGCTGTCTCTTGTAATTATTCTACTGAAAAATTATTCAGTAAAACACTTGGTTCAGGATACATTTATCTATAATCTACCTAGGTTTGTATTCAAAATTGGGCAATGTTTTTTGGTTGTTTTTTTTTTTTTTAATAAAATTAAAAAAAAAATAATTTTTTTCTTGAAGAAACAGAACTTAAGATTTTTAACCAGAATAAATTCCATATTCTAACAAAACTGCTAGTTATGTGTCAGGGTCTATCATTTACTAATGAAGGGTTCAAGCAAAGTCACTCCACTTTGAAAATAACTTTCTTTTGAATTACTTGAACAATTGACACCCACAGATTGTCTACATATAAGCAAGCTTTTTTATGTTGTCTTTCACAAAGTGTGTATATTTACAAAAAAATATGCTAACATCACTTAAAGTGTCATAAGATTCTTTTCTTAGTCATTCTAAGAGGTTTATTATCTGTTTATAGGTTTACAATGACAGAAAAGCACTTAAAAGCTACCAAGAAGTGTCTTGTCTCATTGGGTCTGAGCTTGTGTACTATTATTTTTTTCCTGCAGTTTGCTTGCTGTTAAGAAATGTACATGAATTTTCATTTAAACACTTAACACAAAAAACCTCTTACTTTTAAATGGTTATACTAATAGATAATTTGCTTCTTAAGGTAGATGTTCCAAAATTACGCCACCTAAAATCTACTGAAGGTAACTGATAATCTAGCATCAATGCAAAAGTCACATTTAAATTTGTGGTGATAGATACTTTGTGCTTTTAAAAACACAGACCTAAAATGACTGTTTCTTTTTCCGAAATTTCTGTTATAGTGAATTTACAGTCAGGAAAAAAACCTTAGCAGATACACAAAAGTATTATCTTTACCATTCATTTATTGTAAGGGGTGCTATTTAATTTGCATACAAATCTATTAATATAACATTAGAATTTATTTCATTCACCTGAGGTTTTGAAGTGAGATACATTGGATGGAGATGAACTAATTTCATTATTTTGCCAAACTGGCTGGCTTCAATATATGTTATTCCTTTCTTAGAAAAAAACCTGAAAATCATAATTACATTTAATATATAAATAAGTATTGAATTCTCTTTGAATAAATATCATATGGTGTTCAATAGAATTTAAATAACTATTAAAGTATTTCCGGCATTTTCTTTACAGTAATCTAGACCCGACAAGTCTTTGGAAAATGTTCATTTAAGATGGCTGTAACATTTTAATTACAATCTTTTAAAGAAATTGTGTAGATGTTTTGCTTTCCCTTTTATTTCTTTGTATGCTGCAGCTCAACAGCTAAAGTTCGTGGGTTTGAACATTATATGTAAACAGATACACATTTAGTGCTTATATATAAACTTAACATATATTAAATTCAATTGTCTTTTCTCATAAACAAAGTTCGCTGACATATTGCAGTATATAATGCCATGACTTTTTGTGTCGAGGACGAAAGCATCAGAATGTGGTCTGAGGAGGTAAGTCACATAGCTTGCAAGTAGTCCAAATCCAACAGTATACAAGAAGGAGGTAATAAAGGCAGGAAAGAGCTGGGTAATTAATAATTAATCAAAATGATAACATGAAAGGAAAAGAAGCATACCTTGATTAATCAACTTATCTCTCATCCACTTGCTAAAAATACAGGAAACAACAGACTACATGCATCACTGGTAAATTCATAGCTGAAGGACTGACATACTTTTGACTGCATACTTCACTTATTTGGGTTTGGCTGGTGTTTTTTGTTTGGTTGTTTTTTTTTTTTTTTAACACAATAGATAGTTTAGCAAGTAACTGCACCTAAAACATATCTAGCTATCTACCTGGTTAGCCCTAGTATTTAGAGATAAAGAATTATAGTATTTTCTTTTCTGGTCTGTTACCACATTCTTACTCTTTTTGAGTATAAACTTTTAAAATCCTTTTGAAACTGTTTAGGGGGTGGAAGTTATCATTTTGTGGTCTCTCATTTAGTCCCTCTGAAAAATTCACTTCAGAAGCATGAAAACAGGTGTTGCAAGTTCAATCTTAATTCTCTTCTATACATTGTGAAATTAAAACAAATAATTTATTACCTCCAGAAACAAGCATTTTCATTCTGAAGGAATCAAATGGAATATTTTAGTAATTTCAGAGATCTCTTTCCTATTTGAAAATCAAGCTGCAAAAGGTGCCAAAAACAACTAATCTCATAAATGGTTTGAATATTTCCATTAAAAGACAAACACAAATAGTCATAACTTTCACCATAACTTCTGTTACTGCTGTTTTTCCTCTCAAAACCCACCCTTGACGAGTGAAGCCTTCATTCTAGTATTGTTTCCGAAAATAATCTCCAATCTTGAGGTATCCACTAAAAGGTCAGGTTTCCACATGGACACCTTATTAATTTTGATGAGACCCGCTCCCCACCCCCTAACGTTTGAGTTTTGCTGAACTGAACACAGTGCAGAATGGAGAGCCTAGACTCTATTAGTTAGATACACAGAGAAAATTAAATGTTCCTTTAAGAAGTGTAGTTTTGTTTGGGCTTGGGATTTTGTATTTTGTCTAATGAAGCTCAGATAAAAGGCAGTTGTCCTACAATTGATCCTCTTCTCTCCTTCTACCTGACCCTACTTATCTTTCCTATTTTTTCCCTCTTTCCAAAACAGCAGTTTCAACAGGAATTACAAAAACTTTTACCTGTTTGGAAAAAAAAAAAAGCATTCATCTGTATTAAGATCATAAATATCTGATGGTGATAAATAAACAGAAGTTAAGATAATTTTACAGTGGAATCCTAACTAACTCTGAATTCATATAAGCTATTTTTCTTACCAAATTATTTGAATGTTCCCTTTCAATAAGGTCACACAGTAATTTGCAGAGCTTTAGCTAAGCTTCAAATTCTGTCAGTAGGTCAGTAGAGTTGTAGTTGCACAATTTTTATTTTTATTTTTTTTTCTTTTCCAAGGTTATACTACTACAGCACATATTTTCTTCTAAAATAAAAAAAAAAAAAACACTTAATTTACAGTTTTCAGATAATTTACATTGCAAGTCATCTTTCAAATATCAAAACATAGTGTCACTCCACTCTATAATGCAATATCTGCAAGATCAATATGGCATGATTGATTTGATTCAGTGACTTACCATGGTAAGGATGAAGAGAGACACAATTCATTGACAGCATATGCACTTACTTTGCAAAAAAGTTATGTTAAAAAATTAAGAAAAAATGATTATGTAATTAGAAACTTTCAAGAGCATTAAAAATGAAGACCACAGCAGAAAAATAATTCATATTTTGAAGACTGCTTCGCCACCCACACAGACATGTTAAAAATATTGCCTTTTTCTACTTGTGTAATGCCGAGTTCTTAGAGCAACACGTACTATTCTGTAATCAGTGTATGCTACCAATTCTACTACTAGCAAGGTCAGCACCTCCATATTAAATTGGTGTTAACAGAATTTAACAGTGCTTAAACAGTACCACTCTGATGTTCAACATCATAAAAAGCACAACTGAGGATAATCAGGACATTTTCACTTCAATTAGTTGATGTTGCTAAATCTATACATATGTATAAATGTAATTTATATATATTCTTTTGCCAAACCAAAAACTACTTTACAGAAAAATAAGTTTTCTGGTAAGCTGTTAATTAAAAATATTTTGAAACTGTGAAATATTTCTGAATATCATGTTTTAAATTTCTTTTGCTCCTAAATGTAGGTTGATGATAGCACTTTTTAAAGGATTAAGTGGTTGGATAAGGTTTTTCCCAGTTGCCCATTTTCAATTTTCTAAATAAAGAACTTAGATTTTCTGCTATTAACCATTAATGTTCTTCTATATTCTCCTATGAATAAGAATATATGTACACATACACCCCTATATTTAAATAGATTTTTAAATGGATGTAAGCCACTTTTTCACTCTTTTGTAAACACAAATAGGAGGTTATAGAGCTTCCCCCTGCTTCTGAAAAAGACATATTTTTTTCATAAATAAATTCACTTAGGTGAATTCACTTAGGTAGTTTAATTATAAATCAGAGTAAGAACATAGAAATAACATTCTCAAGGGATTATTACTATAATTCCCTAATAATATTGCTCTGTAGTTTCCAACTGATAAATTGCATTAATGCTTCAAAAGAAGCATTGATTAGGGAAAGAGTACATGGGTTTCTTTTTGCTGAAGTGCTGAATCTCTGTGTGTGAGCTAAAACCACACAAGTACAGCATATTAATTATCATCAAGCTGATATTTTCTTGCACCAGGTCAGTTGTGTTCTATATTGATTGCAAAACTAGTTTCAAGCATCCTAGTCTTGAAGTCAATTCATTCTCAATTTTTAAATTCTCATTAATTAAGCATCTTTCTCTGCAGAAAGAAAGATAAAACTCACACACACAGAGTATGGTTGATTCTTAGCAACAAGTCTCAAGTCACCCAAATGGCGTAAAAACTGCCATATCGATAGTCAAAAAACATTATTTTAAGTGCCTAATCTAAAATAAAGAAATATTATTTGTCTTGATTACTGTTTTGGGTTACTTTCCCCTTCTCCTGCCATCTTTCTAATTTCTTCTTCAAATGGTGAGAAATTCATATAAGGTCTAGGATTTTTTGTTAGAACAGCTTAGGTGGACCAAAATACAAGTGATAGCCTTGTATCAATACACAAAATAGAGATTCAAGATTATAGCAGAATTGAAGAGGAGTCTATTTCTAGATTAGAAGATTCCTGTTGGAACAGAAAAAATAAAGCCAATCCAGTCAAAGTCATTACGTGTTTAACCAATTACCATTATTTATAATTTAGGCCCTAGTTTGGTTTTCAGGATCATGGCTACCTGTAATGTAGGTATTAGAAGTGGTAACTGACACTGGTCCAATCTAATGTGCCTTCAGAGGGCTTCAAATTTCTGTCTAATTTGGAATATATCATCAGCTATATAAAACGAGAGATATCACCTTTGTCCACAAAATGCTTCATAATGTGTCATTTTCAAGAAATTAAAAAGGCAGAAAAAGAATTAAGTGAAAAATCATAATAATAAATAACCTGTATTGAGACCTGTGTGTATAATACATTTTATGGAAACTACTTATTGATTTATATTTTGCATATATTTGTTTATTTGTATTTTATATTTATAGTTGATATTAAATTTCTTCCCTCCATTCTTTCCTCTTCACCAAGTCAAATAAGCAATTGGTATCATTAGGTCAATTCAAATAAAGATGTCGTTTACAGATTCCATCATGAATTATGAGTCTTTCATAGCTGCAGATATGAAAGGGACTCTCCCCAGCTGGGGAGTCCTACAACCTGCTGTACATTTTCTATGTAACAGGAAGAAAGATCTCTCATGCAAAAAAAAATTGGTTAAAATCTCTCCCAGATGCCAAGGACTTTCTGTTGACTTCTGCAGAGCAGGATTTTCTTACTCTCATTTTCATCTTTTGCAACTTGATTTTATTCTGTACGTTCCCTGTTAGCAAAGCTAATCCCACCTCAGCAGGAGACCTTATAAATATAGCTGAAGCCTCTTCTCATGAGGAGGCTGCAGGGCCTAAGCATCCCACTCAGGCTGTCTGTATGCCAATAGCCTACAAATAATTTCTTGAATAAAATACCACGATAGTTCCCTTTTAAAGTTGGAAAGATGCACTGTTTATTCTTTCTTCTGAAATATAACTTAAATAAGGGAGAAAATAAAAATAAATTATGGTATGGAAATTAGGGTATGGTATCCCTAGGAAAACAGATGGTAGATACAAGGTCCAGTATTCCAGTACGTAGGAATATGGTGCATCTAAAAATCATTCAAAATGACTGTAGTGTATATTAGACATTTGCAAATGCTTTCAACCTGCAGGTAAAAGCATCTGTTCAACCTATAGCTAAAGACCACGTACAGTCTCTGTAGATGATGCTGCCTTGTGCAGGTAGACATAATACTTTATCTATTTCAAAGTAAGCTTTACCTATCCCACCCAAAGCCGTGAAGACGTACAGGTTGTGTGCACGCATGAGGCCACACTTTATTATGTGAATAAAAGCAGGTAAATATGCTACCACTGTTAATAAAATTATAACATATGAGTATATATACTTTCTTGAATTCCTCTAACAGTGCAACTCTAGTGTTGCCTTAATGACGGCATTGTTATTAGATACACATATAAAGAGAGTACATGCAATTGTGTATATATATATAAATTTACACTAAATTATTCTCTACAAGCATTTCACAAATTTGATAGCTAGAATATTGACATAAATAATAATTATTCTAATATTAAAAATTTTTACTTTTATAATTATGGAACAGGAGTCTTGTATTTTTGCTTACTCATCTGATCAGATTACTCTAATTTAGACTTAGCTACAAAATTTATTTTTTTATATAGAAGAAAGATGTAACAAACAGATGAAATAAAATCAATTTTGAGTCCAAATTCAAAATTAACTTGGGGAAAAAAAAAGCTAATCAAATAACACACTCTGACCATTTCTTTTTATTTGTAATCACTGACTAAAAACAGTAGATCAATTTAAGAATAGATTATAAGATATTTTAACTTTCTTCTTTCATTTTTATTGCATTCTTTTTGTTTTGTTTGTTTGTTTCCTAGTTAGTAAATCAGAAATGATGCATCTTTCAGCAATTTTTCATTGACCCTAGTGGTCTTATTAAGGTCAAATAGCTAACACCATTTTTTACATCCTCACCAGCATTATTTACTTGACAATATTTATTACTTGGTAAGCAATACGGATTTCTGACTTGTACTGAAATCAATTACTTAAAAGAGCAAGGATGCTGTTGCTCTTACAAACCTAGTTTTGTTTTTGATTTTGTTTTTTTTTAAAAAAAAAGAGAAAGAGGGTGATGCTGTCAATTTACCCAGCTATGCTATATTTCATTACATTATAGTCAGTATGTGACATGAGATTATAGCTCCCCCAGCTTCCTGAGCATTAGTTCATGTCTTGGTCATGCCGCTCCCATTGATACATTAACTTCTGGAAAACCTCCATTTCCCTTTGTGCTGCAATTACATTCTCTGCTCTCAACATGGTGAACCCAGTGCATCTACACTGGGGTCCTGACACAACAGGGTTTATGGATATTTACCTTAGCTTGACACCTGAAAGAGTTAAGTACCTATCTAATATTCAGTACCCAGATATTCTATTCACCCTCCTCATTTTGAATGAGTCAACCCAAATGCCAATTTTTTTTTCTTTCATATGAGAATTTGTAAAGTCTTTCTAATTAAGAAGCAGTTTATATCCAGAGTTCTAATACCTATTGCTATACTGCTTTGTATGTTCAGAAGTTTTTCTTTACCTTCTTTGAAATATGTATGTCATGGATATTTTATGAATAGAGTAGAAAAAGCAGCAGTAATTGAGAGACAGTATCAAGGGGACAACACATCCTCCTTGTCCTGATAATTACTGGTCCAGAAATTGTGGACATAAAAATATGTGTTGAAGTGATTGAATATTCTGACAACGGAAAAGGAAAGCAACTCTGTTACTCTCAGCTCATTATATTCTGGCAAATCTTTGCCTATTTCACAGGTTCTCACAGTAGTTACTAGGGCCAAAAATGTCATAATTCAGTGGGAAAAATAAGTGTAAAGTCACTTTGTCATCTTCTTTAAGTCTTACGAACAATCTGTGAAATCACAGATTTTTATGAATTTTCACCTGAGATTAAATGTCTTACTCATAACTCTGAAACCTATTAGCGTTAATCTCATAAAAGTCCAAAGCAAATAAAAACTGCCAACAAGCATTTAATGTTGTGCACCAGATCCATTCAAGTTAACTTGATCCTTCCATGTAGAGCCTCTCACTGAAATAAAGATGTCATTCTCCCTGAGTTTATTCCATTAACATAATTTGCCCCTACTACGCTTTTTTTTTCTTTTTAATCAGATAAATTAAAAAAAAAAAAAGTAGATATTCAGATCAGATTTTTCGGTGGCACAAACAGATGAACTCATAACAACTACTTTAGATTTTAGCTGTCTGTCTTTGAAATACAGAGTTTGGTTTTGTTAATCAGTGAAGTGAATTATCATTCTGATCTTTTTTATTTTTCTACCATACATCTTATTTTACCTCTGAGACTCTGCCTTGAAAAGTGGTACCGATCTTTTAGTAGTAATAATGTAATAAAATAACATGAACTGCTTTATAAAGGTATGCTACAAATGATCAAGAATACCGCTAAAATTACATCTTTAGAAAATCATAAACCTATTTCTCACCAGTGCTTTCATGCAAATGTTTTAAAAAGTATTTCTGAAACCTATCATTTCTGTTTTAAAGATCCTAACAAACCTTCTCACTGTGTCTGAAGCTATGTTTAGAAGTCATCTATTCCAAGCACAATTACCTTCACGGTATTTTGTTAATGATAACAAGCCCTATCTATGAAAGCACATGAAGGACAAGCAGGTGATCAGGCCCAGTCAGCGTGGGTTCATGAAAGGTGGGTCCTGCTTGACAAACCTGATCTCCTTCTGTGACAAAGTGACCCACTTGGTGGATGCGGAAAAGGCTGTGGATGTTGTTTACCTGGACTTTGGTAATGCCTTTGATATGGTTTCCCACAGCATCCTCCTGGAGAAACTGGCTGCCCATAGTTTGGACAGGAATACTCTTCACTGGGTTAAAAACTGGCTGGAGGGCTGGGCCTAGAGAGTGGTGGTGAATGGAGTTAAATCCAGGTGGTGGCCGGTCACGAGTGGTGTTCCCCAGGGCGCAGTATTGGGGCCAGTTTTTGTTTAATATCTTTATCAATGATCTGGATGAGGGAATCAAGTGTACCCTCAGTAAGTTTGCAGACAACGCCAAGTTAGATGGGAGTGTTGACCTGCTTGAGCGTAGAAAGGCTCTGCAGAGGGATCTGGACAGGCTGGATCGATGGGCCAGGGCCAATGGTATGAGGTTCAGCAAGGCCAATGCTGTGTCCTGCACTTGGATCACAACCATCCCATGCAGCGTTACAAGCTTGGGGAAGAGTGGCTGGAGAGCTGCCTGGCAGAAAAGGACCTGGGGTGTTTGTCGACAGCCAGCTGAATATGAGCCAGCAGTGTGCCCAGGTGGCCAAAAAGGACAATAACATCCTGGCTTGTATCAGAAATAGTGTGATGAGCAGGGCAAGGGAAGCGATTATCTGCGTGTATTTGGCACTGCTATCCAGTTTTGGGCCCTTCACCACAAAAAAGATGCTGAGGTGCTGGAGCATGTCCAGAGAAGGGCAACAAAGCTGGTGAGGGGTCTGGAGAAGTCTTATGAGGAGCGGCTGAGGGAACTGAGGTTGTTTAGTCTGGAGAAAAGGAGGCTGAGGGGAGACCTTATTGCTCTCTACAACTACCTGAAAGGAGGGTGTAGCCAGGTGGGGATTGGTCTCTTCTCCCAAGTAACAGGCAACAGGACAAGAGGAAATGGTGTGAAGTTGCGCCAGGGGAGGTTTAGACTGGATATTAGGAAAAATTTTTACACTGAAAGGGTTATTAAGCATTGGAACAGGCTGCCCAGGGAAGTGGTTGAGGCACCATCCCTGGAGGTATTTAAAAGACAGGTAGACATAGTGCTTAGAGATATAGTTTAGTGATGGTTTTTGTCAGAGTTAGGTTGATGGTTGGACTACATGATCTGAAAGGTCCCTTCCAACCTAGGCAATTCTATGATTCTGTGATTCTATCTCAAGTAAATGTTCTGAGGTTACAACTATTAATATTTTACACACCTTAGTTTATACTCAGAGACGTTGGAAATATTCCTCACCTTTTTGTCAGGGAGAAATTCATGTACACCCTTTGCAGTCAATTAACAGTTAAACCTACCTGGCTTTTCAAGATAGGAATGAATTTTGTGATGATGGCAAGTGACTGAAACTGTGACTGCAGCAGTGTAGTGCAGGAGACAAGAGATAATGCCCTATCAAATCACTTTCAGTCTTGGAGATTATAGGAACACCCAGGGCTGAACTTCCATTCAGCAGAAGTCATCCAAGAAAAAGGGATATAATAAGAGACTTCATCTTAGAGCAGTATACTTCTCAGAAAGAAAAGACTGAAATTTATCTAACAGACCGCTGCTTATTTCCTGGGAGATGTTTGAATTGACTTCAGAGATAAGTGACTTGTTATTCACTAGCAGAGAACACAGAAAACATATTGAAACCAAGCTAGAATGAGAGCTAAAGGAGAAGGAATACTGCTTTTTTTTATTTTTTTCTTTTGCCACCCTCAAAAGAAGGTAATTACTTTTTTCTTTTTCCCAGTCTTTGTATTTTATTAAAATAAACTTATTTTATTTTATTTAGAAGTTCACCCTGGTGCTGCCAGACTGTCAATCACCAAATGGTCCAGAGCTGAGAATAGGGAATGGATTCTCAGCTGTGGAAATCTGCACTTCAGGAGGGAATCTTCTGTATATCTCTTGGAGTACATCCACTAGGATGCAAGTCACGATTCCTTGGTCTGATGACACAAGGTTCTGGAAAAAGTGGCAAGAATCTCCCTGGCAAGTGTAAACTGGAGTATTTTTGAGACTGTATGCATCAGCTGTGTATGCATCAGCTGTGTATGCATCAGTTGTACCTCAGCAGAAAATGATATTACCAAGAGAGTGTCAATAAAAATAAACTTTCCAGAAACATGGGAGCTAAGCATACGCATAGAGGACATTGGATAGTATTTATACAAACCATACCAACAATGACAAAATGTAAAGAATAGAAATGGAAATAATAATGACAGTTGATGATCCTATAAGGAAGGTAACGCAAAAGATTACACAAGCACCAAAAATGTTAGCTAATTCTTCCATCCGTTTGCAGATAGAGTTGGTTAATCTCCTCAGGATTTTGGAAATGTAGCCTGGCAGGTGCCAGTGATCAGCTGATGTTGATGTTAAAGAATCAGGGATCCAATTGCAAATGGCGGTGTAACCTAGTAGTGGGACTCACGACTTGATAAACCTCTCTCACAGGAGATCATAATAATGTCGCATGATAGCTATGTTGCATTGAACATAATTCGTGCAGACCACTGAACCTAAGAAAGCTGGGACAGAGCGCGGTTACAGGCAGAGAGCAGTTACGTCCAGTTTGGGATTTCTTCCAGTCTTCTCACAAGTTCACTATCAACACACAGCGGAGTGAATTGCAGCAAATGTGCTGACTTGTGAAACAAATCCACCTGTGGCCTCCTACTCCTGCTCTGTCTGCTGTGATTCCCTGCTGGGCTTGAATGCCCATTGGGTCCTTTTGGACCCTACCCAACTGAGAATACCCTACCAAGTCTACATGCCTACCTTCTCCTTTAACCTGACATACAGCTATTATGGACACACTCTAATGGTCTTTGTACTCACAAACTCCTCTCCAACTGTATATTAATGAAAGGTAAAGACAAATATATGTGGTGTCCCTGTTTTTGTAGTGGGAGTAAACATTCAATGACACTTCTGAAGCACTAGCTCTGACCATTCACATCTAATCTTGATCCAAGCTTCAATAGAAGGACAGTCTGACTGTATACCTCTGGGGAGAGGGACTGCACTGTCAGTGAGAGCTGCCTGCAAAGGGAGGTGTCGAGGGAAAAAAGTGAACAATGGGTCCTGAATATGAGGTATAAAGATGAAACATGAGATGGAGTAGAGACATCTAAATCAAGACTTAAAAGCTGAGAGGGTGTCATTATAAGGTGAGACACAGCTGCCTAAAAGAAAAAGGCAGGCCTAACAGGGCAAATACATCAGCAGAAAACTGGACTTAATGCTCCAGGAGATTTCTTCCACTCATACTGCTACAGAAAAATCTTACTGTCCTAGTTTGAGCTACACAGGACTAATTTCTTTTCTAATGCTGGGTAAAACTCCACTTTTGGAAGACTCTAGTGTCTGAATTTGTGAAAATATTTACTTTATAGTCAGATAAGCTATGCAGGATTAAAGGTCTCAGTGTTTTCAAACCTTGCAAGGTGCAGGGATGAAGAGGAACGAGGCCTGAGCATTAGACCCAGGATGGCCACCAGGATTATTTCATACCATGAATGTCACATTCTATATAAATTAGAAATTTTGCTGTGTAATTTCTCTCTCCCTTGATGTCAGCAGTCCAGAGAAACTCCTTGCCCTGGCGCCGGACCCCTGAGGTCTTCCTTTCTTCTCGAAGCCATTGTCTGACATTTGCTGTCCACTGCTGGGAGTGCACAGCTTCCTGCTGATAGAACTGGCTGAGTATAATTCTTGTATATCTTATATTAGTATTGGGATTAATACTGGTTCTTTAGTATCATTGTTAATTATTTAGTCTTATCCTTTTAAATCTATTTATGTTTCAACCCTTGTGTTTCCTTGCTTTCCTTGATTCCCCTTTCCGGGTGGGGAGGGGTCATTGGGTGATAGAATAATTGTCTAAATGACAATAAATTGTTATGGATTTCCTCAAACCATAACACTTACAAATTCACCTTAACATTTCTGCATGCAACTTATTTTTTCCCCATGCTTTTTAGGGGGATGGTAGTAAATTATTACATTTTCTTCTAGAATTTTGCTACAGCTTTGATTTTGGAAGGAATTAACAATCCTCTCTTGATTAACATTTTTATTTGAACTACTATTTAAACAAATTGAATGTTGCAAGTAGCATTCTGAAATATATTTGCATATCATATATTGAAGTCAACTAAATAAATATTTCAGAGTGTCATAAAAAGAGCAGAATTTCACTTTAAGGAGATATAGTCTGGACATTTTCTATTATTATTATTTTGACACTCTTGCTTTGTCCAAGAAACAAAAGTAAAATTTCAAACAGCTACTTTATTAGCCTCTGTTAGAGTAGAGATGTACTGAGCTATACCAGGATAATTCGTAGAAATAACTGTTCAGGAAGAATGCTGATACCTGATATTTCTGCTTCCATTGTTTTATTTGCTTTACGCTGCTTAATAATCCTGGTCATGTTATTTTTCATTATTTATAAATGTGATAGAGCAGGTAACATATTCTACTGTACGCAGTCCAGCTTTCATATGGAACAGTAAGCCAGAGGGAAAAAAAATAGATCATGCACATCTATAAAACTAGAAACCGTTGTAAAATTGGACTGCTTATGTTTCATTCTTGTCTCTCAGTTTTATTTTTAGCTGAAGGATAGATTCATGCCATTCCATTTTCTTTCCTTGTTTCATCAGTTATTTTTCAAGATTATCTCATTTCTGGATTTTTTTTTTCCTTTAGAGTAATGTATCAAAACAGAATGTCAAAGCTACTGGTTCCTAAAAAATAACAACAGCCACCCTGCTGCATTCACTGGCCAGCCTCCAGTGACTATCATGGTTCAAAGTAAAGGGAATAGAATGACCAGTAAATCAAACAGTTTAACATTACTGATATTACCCAATTGAGTAAATATTTATACAGTGATAGTATGTCTTCAAGAATTTGAAATTCCAAGTTTGTATGGGTCTTCTTGTCTAAAAATCCTAGTAAAATTGAGTATTAAATGCATGTGTATATATGCGCAGCCCATAATTTCATGTGTACATATCATGTCAAATATAAAAATTCTTTTAACTGATATGAATACTAAACTACGTCACTTATTTTTCTCATCTAAACTCCTTATACAGCCTAGAATTTGGGAGATAAATGGAGACTTTTTTCAAGTATTCATTAAAGAAAAGACACATAGATAAACCTTACTATGTTTTTCATTATAGAAAAATCTACCAGTGCTCATCACTATCAGGGAAGTTGCCTGCTTATAAATGCATCTACACAGCTTGAAATATACATTAGAGCCTTCTGCTTTCCTATTCACAGTACTACTGTAGCTGAAACATAAGAGGCGAATCCTGACAGTGACAATGTTCACAAAGCCAAGAACTTGTTAATCCCCTTCTCTTGGTTGTATGTTTGGGGAAAGGGTAGCTTTTTGGAGGAAGAAGTAGAGAAACAGAAATATTCAATCTATTTTTAAGGTAGGGTATTAGAAGTAAGGTATTAGAAACAATGGATAAAACAGTAACTGGATAGTTAGTTGCTGGCTTGAAGTAGTTTACTTTATGTGTTATTGTCATGGTTTCAGCTAGGACAAAGTTAACTTTCTTGCTAGCAGCTGGTGTAGTGCTATATTTTGGATTTGGAGTGAGAAACAGCGATGATAGCGTACTAATGTTTTTGGTTGTTGCGAGGCACTGAAGACCTTTTCTGCTCCTCATACCACCCTGCCAGCAAGCAGGCTGGGAGGGCCTGAGGAACTGGGAGGAGACACAGTGGGGACAGCTCGCCCCAACTGACCAAAGGGATATTCCATACCATGTGACGTCATGCTCAGCATATAAGCTGGGGTAAGACAAAGGAAGGGAGGGATGTTCAGTGATGGTGTTTGTCTTCCCAAGAAACAAAGCATGATGGAGCCCTGCTTTCCTGGAGATGGTTGAATACCTGCCTGCTGATGGGAAGCAGTGAATTAATTCCTTGTTTTGGTTTGCTTGTGTGCACGTTTTTTTCTTTACTTATTAAACTGCCTTTATCTCAACCCACAAGTTTTTCCTCACTTTTACTTTTCTGATTCTCCTCACCATCACAGCTGGAGGGAGTGAGCAAGTGGCTGTGTGGTTCTAGCTGCTGGCTGAGGTTAAACAATGACAGTTATCTAGTAACTTTGTACCACTGGATTGCAAAGTGACATGGGATTATTCCCAGAACAGTCATGCCAGAATCAGGAGAATGCACAACAAAAAAGAGAGGAGGGAGTGCTGAATTCGTTGCTACGTTGGGAGACAAGAATCATAGAATCACAGAATGGTTTGGATTGGAAGGGACCTTAAAGATCATGTAGTTCCAACCCCCCTGCCATGGTCAGGGACACCTCCCACTAGACCAGGATGCTCAAAGCCTCATCCAGCCTGGCCTTGAACACTTCCAGGGATGGGGTCATCCACAACCTCCCTGGGTAACCTGTTCCAGTACCTCACCACGCTCACAGTAAAGAATTTCTTTCTAGTACCTAATCTAAATCTACTCTCTTTCAGTTTAAAACTGTTACCCCTCGTCCTATCTCTACTCTCCCTGATAAAGAGCCCCTCCCCATCTTTCCTGTAGCCCCCCTTTAGGTACTGGAAGGCTGCTATAAGGTCTCCCCAGAGCCTTCTCTTCTCCAGACTGAAACATCAAGAACATCAAGTCCAGAAAGGAGGACTTACAGAGGCTTTCGGTACCACTTTTCATTAGCACAGGTTCACATAGCAGGAATATCCACAGTACATTGTACAGTTGCACTGCTGCACAGTCTTGTCATTGACACTTATGCTGGATCTTGTGGGAGTTGACTACTTTTATAAAAATTAATCTAAATCTGCAATAATGTAAAGTTTAGCATAAAGGATAGATAAAGCCTCAAATCATCTCTTACTTGTCTTAGACTTCTCAGACTAGACCAGTTTTAGCATCTGAAGTGATTAGTTCTTCTGAGAGCAAAATATGTTGCTCTCTTAACACTGCTGAGGCTGCAAGGTACCTCTGGCCCCCTAGTCCAACCTTCTCCTCAAAGCAGGGTCAGCCAGAGCAGGTTGCTCCAGTTGGGTTTTTGATATCTTCAAGGATGGAGACCCCACAACCTCTCTGAGCAACCTGCTCCACTGTTCTATCACCCTCACACTAAAAAAGTGTTTTCTTATGTATAAATGAATTTTCCTGTATTTCAGTGTGCCCACTGCCTATTGTCCTGTCACTGGGCACCATAGAGAAGAGTCTGGCTCCTTCCTCTTTGCTTCCCCAATCAGGTATTTATACACATTGATAAAGTCCTCCCTAAGTCTTCCATGCTCCAGGCTCCTCATGTATCACATGCTCCAAGCCCTTAATCATCTTCATAGCCATTTGTTAGGATCACTCCAGTATCTCCCTGCCTCTTGTACAGGACAGCCCAGCACTGGACCTACCACACCAGGGGTGGGTGGAGTTAAGTGTTGAGATGGTGTCACTATAAAGGGATGAATAGAGGGAAAGTATCACCTCCCTCAACCTGCTGACAACATTCTGCCTAATTGAGCCAAGGAGGCTGTTGGTCTTACTTGTCACAAGGGTGCACGGCTGGATCCCAATCAACTTGGTGTATATGAGGACCACAGATACAGGACTTGGCATTTCCCTTTGTTGAACTTCATGAGATTCCTGTTGGCCCATTTCTCCAGCCTGTCAAGGTCCCTATGAGGAGTAGCACAACCTCTTGGTCTATCAGCTGCTTCTTCCAGTTTACTGCAAACTTGCTGAGGGTGTACTCTGTATCATCATCCAGGTCATTAATTGAGTTGTTAAACAATAATAGCCCCAGTATGAATCTGTGACATACACCATTAGGGAATGTCCTCAAGCTGGATGAGGTGCCCTTTGAGCTAGCAGTTCAACCAGTTTTCAGGCCACCTTACTATTTATCTAATTCATACTTCATCAGTTTGTATGTGAGGATGTTATGGAAGACAGTGTCAAAAGCCTTACTAAAGTAAAAATAAACAAGACATACTGCTCTCCCCTCCTCCACTAAACCAATCATCTCATCATAAAAGGATATGAAGTTGATCAGGCATGATTTCTCTTTCTTAAACCCATGCTTTCTATTTCCAGTCACCTTCTTGTCCTTCAAATATTTGAAGATGATTACCAGGTTTATTTGTCCCATCACCTTCCCATAAGCTTATTGGCCCTAGATCCTCCTTCTGGTCCTTCTTGAAGACAGGAGTGACATTTGTTTTCTTCCAGTCCTCAGAAATCTCCCCCAGTCATCACAGCCTTTCAAAGATGCTTGAATGGCCTCACAGTGACGACAGCCCATTGCTTTAGTACAAGGGACTGTGTTCCAAGGGACTTGTGTATATCCAGCTTGTTTAAATGTTCCCTAAGCTGTTCTGCCATGGGTAAATCTTCATTGTTCTGGACTTTCCCACCATTCCCATGTGCCTGGGATTCCTGAGGGCAAACCTTAATAGTAAAGACTGAGGCTAAGAAGGCATTTTCCATGTCCTTTGTCACAAGCTTACTTGACCAATTCAGCAGTGGACACACATTTTTCATGGTCTTTGTTTTTCTGCTGATGTACCTGTAGAGGCCTTTCTCTTTACCCTCCACATGCTTCAACAGATTGAAATTGAGGTGGGCTTTAGCTTTTCTAACTCCATCCATGCATGATTGGACAGTTCCAATTCTGTATTTCTCCTGGATCACCTGTCCCTGCTTCCACTTCTTGTATGCTTCCTTTCTATGTTTGACTTTTGTCAGCAGCTCCTTGTTCATCCATGCAGGCTTCCTCCCACCTTTTTTTTGGTTTCTTTGCACACGGGGATGGACTTGAGCTTGGAGGAGGTGAGCCTGAAGCTGTAATTATGAATTTTAGGTGTCTAATAGCCTAATTTAAAGACATTCCTAAAATTACTATTGTATTATATGCTTTAAAGAGTGAAGAAAGAAACGGGTTTTTCCATCCATTGATAACAATTGGCACAATAACTCTCTACATTATTTACATTATTTTCTAGTTATTTTTTCATGAAAATTCCCACTTCCCTAGGAGAAAAATCTGGTAATTTTATCAATCGATAGTTAACATCAATATCAAAACTTTGAGATTTTTATTCATAATAAATCTAAAACTTCTGAATTTTAAGGGGATTAAATAGGTTAACAGAACCCTTTTATGCTTACTTTTGGCCTTGTAAGTTCTCAAAAAAAATGCAGACTTCGTTTTTATATATTCTCTGTGCATGTCATCCAGTATTAAAGTAAATGTATTGAATTTACTCAAATGAATCTTTTTATTTTTCAACCATTTGCTTTGAAAAGCAAGAATCTTAGGTTTATGAATTAGTTTGTTGTAAACAGTGTTTTGACAAGATTAGACAAAGATTAACCTATTGCTTTTTTTTTGGCATGTGATTGCCAAAAAGATATAGTTTCATTGTTTTATGACTAAAGGAATGAAACTTATGAATGAGAAGAACAGTAAATGATGAATAACAAAACCATAAAATTGCTCATGAATGCTGGGGTTTTTGCATGCAAAACTAAATATTCATACAGAGAACAGTAATTTCCTAAATATTCATGTTGAACAAAAACTTCTCTGCATGAGTGTTTGCTAGCAATGAATATTAAGGAGCAGGAACACGATCTGCAGAAACAGCTGTGCAGAACTGAAACAAATGTTCACTTAACCCTATTTTTGTAGTAGCTGTACGGCTCAATTTATCAGGAATCTTTTACTACTTACTTATGGCTCCATCAAGATGCACATATACATAGAGAGAGCTCTTCTATTCCTTCTACACAGTTCTGCCAATTACTGCCATAAATCAATGTTTTACCTCTTTATCCCATGCCGGTGTTATACAGGACTTGAGGTCTCAGGAAAGCAAGCAGAGGGTAACTAATTTATTTCCAAACTGCTAGGCTGGAATTAGATGAAGTATTTTACAACATCCAATGCCTTTCACTTTCTTGTTACAGTCATGAAGGGCAAAGGTCCTTAGTGCCTTATTACTGATTTACAATATTGAAACACGTTGTAATTTTTGTGAGTTTGAATTTGTAAAGGGAAGTCAAACGCTTGGTATTACTGAGTAAGGGATTAATGTTGTCAAGCTAGGTACATTGCAGCATTGATCCTCCAAACAGCTTGATAAAGTTACATTTGATTTGGTTGAGTGACTTCAATTTAACATGGAACATGACCTTACAAAAAAAAAAAAAAACAACCAAAACCAAACAGCCAGTGAATAAATGCATTGCCCATACAGTAAATTTGAAACAAACTGAAGGAGGAGTAGATAACTGAAAGGAATGTTGTCCATTCTTATTAGTCAAAAAACTAGTGGTCATAAATACAGCCCCCCAAAAAATTTGCAAATTTTTTTTTTTATGACTCTGTAAAAGTATCCTAATGCTTCTGCCTTAGCCATCCAATACACAGAGTTAAAAAAAGAAAAAAAAAAAAAAGGAATCTGCCACAGGCCTATTGATTTGATATATGATTGCATACATTTTCTATCAGTGGGTTCTTGGGAATAGTCAAGGCTTTCAGTTAGCTAAGATGGCTTAAGTAAAAAAAAAAAATGTCTTAAATTACATATACTTCCATTCTGCATGTAGTTTGATTTTAAGCAGTTTCAGTGATCACTGCAAATTACTACCACCAGTTTACAGTCTTCATGAAATAAAGTGTTTACATCTGTAATTTTTAAATATTCAGATACCCATAGTGCTATCAATCTACTGCTACATCTGTTGGTGAAAGTCAGTAGCAAAAAAGTCATAAAGCAAACGTGATACTTTCAAACTAGAACTGAGAACTGTTGTACTGGGACGGTTCCTGCTAGATCCCTACAGGAGATGAATAAAGAACTGCAGTTTCCGGAATCCAGCCTAGATAATTTCCCTGATCAATCCACTGATTTCAGTATTTTTACAGGTAATTTTCTAGGGTACTTCTAAAAGGAAACACTCTTAAGATAGAGATCTTATAAGGACTTTGATTAAAACAAACAAACAAACAAACAAGCAAACAAACCCCAAAAAACCCAGAAAAGCATAACATGTAGTTACACTGACAATGACTTTAACACTTTAACACTTTTCATACATTTTAAACATGAACAAGGAATTTTAAAATATTATTTGTATTAAAAGGAATCAAATATTATCTTACTATGGATCCTGAAGTGGTTAAAATTTTTGAAAGAAAAAAAAGAAGATGGTGCGTCCAATTTTTTTTTTTATTCTATTTTGGCATTGAAACTCTTCAAAAGACGCATTGTGAAATATGAAGTGTTTTCCATAAGCTCTTCCTTTTGTTACACGTTTATTAACTAATTTGCTGGCAATGGACAGTTTTCTTGACTGCAGAAAGTCTTTCTAATTTTGTATGTCTAATTTTATTTCAAAGAAAGGAAAGAAAGGTAGAAAAGAAGTTAGAAATACACTGCAAAATGATAGAAAAGAGCAAAAAGATGGGTTTTTTTTTTCTTTACTATGTCATCCCCCTTTGTGAATAATATTTCTTTCTCTACATTTTGTTAAAATACTACTGAATGATATAATAAAATTGCTTTTCAACCATATTTCAGTGTTACTATTTCAGATTTCCCCTATATATAAAATTTGTAATTATTTCTTTCATATTTTTACTTGCAGCAGATTTTGTTAAAATTATAATGGGCTCTTATAGCATGAAAGAACATTTACATTTCACAGTTTGTGTAGCTCTGAGAATTTTCTGCTTTTTACCAAATTGCCTTTTCATGATCCTCAATGGATAATCCAAAATTTTCAAATGACTACTTTAAACTACGTGACTACAAAAATCCATTTAAGAAAACCAAACTTATTACAGTACCAGAAGATTTTCTATGATTCTTTTAGTGTATGTTTAAAACTAGTTATAAGAATTGAGGGCTACGTCAGGTTACTTTTAATACATGGATCAAATCTTCTAGAAACTCATTGACACTAAGAATGAAAGTGATTAAATATTTGGTTTACTGTTTCACTCTGAAAATACTGAAAAGCTCTATTAATCTACTCCAAATACAGATTTCATCATGCGTTCAAACAGGAGTACCATGAGCCAAGGGACAGTTAGCTCTTTCTCAATAAACAAAACCTAGACAAAAATTTTCACTAAAATATGTCCATGATATCCTTTATAGAAATCAATATAATATTCATTACAGAAAATGCTTAAAAGTTTTATGTAAAATAGATAGGAAATATAGTGCCTTAAAGATAAGTCAATATTTTTATTTAACTGTAACCCTAGTTTTCAGCATAACCTCACGATATTAGACTTATGAAAGGGTAAGCTTTGATCTTACAAACTCCCTGTGATATCTGATCTAATCTGTGCTTTCCTTTAGCTATAAACAGCCCCATTAATATACTGACAGTTACAAGATTTGCAAAAAAACCCCAAAAGTGATGGAGAGGAAAGAATATCAACTAAACAGATGAGTTGGATGGGTTCATTTTAAAGATTTTTCATATGTAGTGCATATATAGTATGCATACATACTATTAACTTCTTTTGTAATTCATTATGAAGAGCCAACCATCAGAAAGAAAATTTAATTTCTCCTTGCTTAGGTGGTGTTTGCATTAAATTATTTTTAGCACATAATAAAAAAGTACTTTGTGTTTTGCTCTAAACAAAGCAATTGCTGGAAAATTTAAAAAGGAAGCATGAAATGCGAGAGAAGACCTTAATCTATTTAATCATGCCTAAGAGTTGCAAAGTCACCCTACAGACCAAATGATTGTTTACAAATAGATTTTGCTAGGTAATTTCACTGAATACTCCACCTACATTTTAACTTTATGGGTCCAGTCCTACATCCAATGAAATCAACTGGCAGGTTGCAGTTCATTAGCACAGGAATGTGATTCACGTTCTTCCAAGAGGAGGGGAAAGTAAGCAGATCTGGGGACATTTCAAGCAATAGAGAATCACAGGAAAGCTCTGGTGTTATCAGTCCTTGGTTCTGCCTGTTCAACTCCAGCTGATACGGAACTCACAATGAATTTGGGAACACTGCTTAAGCCTGCCCACATATAAATTAAGTTTCTAGACAGGAAGGATAATGAAAAACAAAAAATAAAAAGGCCAGAGGAAACCTGTTGGAGGAGTATCCATATAACAGCTGCAAATGGCTGGATGGAATCTATTTTAAAAAATATTGGAGGAAGGAAGCACATCCCATATCTTCCATTTCCTGCCCTCCGGGCTGTGACAACATCTGTCTCTTCCTCATATAGCTTCCTGGATGATTTGATGGACTTTTACTCTTCCAATCATTTCCTCTTACAGGCCAGTTGTACTGAATTACGTAGCGGTGGTAGGGAGGCATTGGTCTCTCTTTTTGCCACGGGGGAGACCTTGATTCTCAGCACCATACACAACAATCCCCACACTGCTGCGGCAGTATGTGGAATAGTAATTTAAATGTTTATGAATCTGTTGCCAGTACTTGCTGTCTCCTGTTCAGCTATGTAAAACTGAGCCTCAGGTTTTGGTCTGAAATGCGGCTTTTATCTAGACATTTTCAAAAGAAGAAAAAAACACAATTAAAAGAGGCTAGAACTTTTCCAGAGGGAGAAAAATATTCTGTATCTTTAAAAATGTTAATATTTTCTTTTAAGTCCTCTAATTAACAGTGAAACCTATTCCGCACTCATAGCCCAACCAAAATTCTATTGGACTCTATATTTAGTGGTTGTTAAATTACATCTATAATTAATATACACAGAAAATGTGAATAAGATTAAAAATGTTAACATTTGTTTGAAGTGGCAGAAAATTTATCATGCATTTACAATTTCATTCTTATTCTTTTTTACTATAAAGCTGTTTGTTTTATTAAAATATATCTTGAGGCTATATTGAGACAGATACCTGATTTCCACAAGTTTTGACACTAGAGCCCGTCTCAAGATTGAAAACACTGACTAACTTTTTTCTAAAGGATTTACATTTTTCAGCAACCCTGAGTCGGATGCACTTGCTGTAGTAAATAATTTGGGGGGAGGGGGATGGGGCAGATATACTCTGGTTTACTTACTGGGCATGCCTCATGAGACTGCTTCCCTCTATGGAATGATATCTGGATTCTTCGGTGAGGGTCTCCTGGTGAATAAGGTAAGATTTCAGGTTTAATTTTTTAAAGCATAAGAGAAAACATGTTAGTTCACTGCTTCCACTGCTTGAATAACCTTTTGTGCTGGTTTACTGTAGAACTACATTGGCACCAGTATCCCTCACAACCATTTGATTTCATGGAGTTCTTGCAATGTCCAGTAACAGACCCTAAAGTTGATTATTTACTGTAATCCAAAAAAAAAAAAATAAAAATAAAAAAAAATCTAATAATAGCAGGAGTTAACAGAGCAAGAGGTGGCTTCCCTCCCCTGCCAGGATTATCATTATTGGCTGATAAAATTATAACTTAGGGCATATTCAAAGTAATTTTCTGCATAGTCTTATAAATTCCCTAATAACGTTAGTCATTAATAATTATTAATAACATTAATCACTGAACATTATCCCATATTTTTTGCTAAAACAAACCCCCTGAAATTATATCCAAAACTCAATGAATTCAATGGAAATACTTCCATGAATAATGACTCAGATCTAAAGTTAGACAATAGGTTTCCTCTGGTGGTAAACAAGTATTATGATTTTTCCTTCTAGTCTCTAAAGCAACAGGGTAAAATAGAGGTATCATTGTCTCTCAGTTCTGCAGGTAACACACAGCTCTAACCTAAGTATTTAGGGATTTTATTCACTGCAGGTGACATTTTGATATCTAATTAAATTGTTCTTTAGAGAAAGAACGTCATAAAGCTGGCTTCAAAAGACCATGAACCTTATTAGTTAAGTACTTGCTCTTTAAAAAGTGCATATTTTATGACACAAAAGTGTTGGGCGGTACATTTTCAGTACAAATGAATTTCTCATATGAATTTGACAAACTGCTCAAAAGGCTGCAGACAGTAGTTCATACACTATATCCAATTTGTTTTCAGAGTGTATTATTTCAGAACAAATAGCCATCATAGCAATGTCATTTTCCTGATTAAATATTCTTTCTGTTTAATGATATTGTATACAGTATCTTCACCTCATTACATTGCATTTTTATATTGTTTTTTGTTATATAAGAGAATCCCATTGAGTTTGTTTAAATAATCTATAAAATCCAGCAGAATGTTGATTTTCCATTTATTCACCCAGGAGAGCTCAAGCCACAAAAAAAACTTTATTTGCTCAAAACTGTCAAAAAGAAAAGTACTGAGTTCAGACAGATATGAAAGATGAGGCACCAAGGAGAAGATTACAGTACTGTTTCTATTTCATTGGCTTTCCAGCTCTCACACTAGCTCTGGTTAAACACGCAATCCAAATAAAGAGAGAACAGTACTACTTTTGCTATTTTCAGAAAAAGCAATCTCAAAATCACAAATTCCTTTACTTCTTCAGAAGTCTTGCATTTTCAGACTTACCAGATATTTCAACAAAATCAGAACTCAATATTCACTTTCCATACCCTTAGAACTCATACTGTTCCTCTTTTGTTTTTTTTAAGTCTATACATTTTTTAATGGAAAAAAGTTTTATTTCAGTGTTCACCTGACAGGTTCTTGTGGGGCATCCAAAATTCTCAGTTTCTACTATAGCAGGCATTTGCTATTAAAAAAAAAAAAAAAAAAGTTTTCTATCTCATTTTCTGTCTTGTTTTCTCTATACTAAAACCAAAATGGTAAATATAGGTCAATCTCTTATATTTTAGATACAAAGAAAGTTGAAATCTATAGATAAATTCAGATTATTGATTTAAATGCAGATTTAGATCGAGGGATTATTTTGTGGCATAAACCCACCATGAAGATGGTTTTATTTTCCAAGACTTCTAATATTTTAGGTGTCTTCTGACCTGTATTGAACTTTTTCCTTTATTTTTTCTCTTTCAGAAAACATACATCAAATACTAGCTTCTGGCAGTGCCTGTAATAAATCATAGCCATCTTCCTTCATTTTCTTATCTGATAGTCCTAATGCAGCATATCTGAATAAATGTCTTCATTCATTTTAATCCTTGAATGTTACTCTGTGATACAACTATCTAGATAACTTCTCCTTCTACCTTTGTGCATTTGGCACTAGCCTGTTACTTAAACCATCTCACTTTCTTCTGCATGTGTGCTCATTCTACAGAATTCAATCCATTTATCTAATTTAGCAAGATTGTGCTGATTGTAGATCCTATCTTCCAAAACAGCTGTGATCCTGCTCAGTCTGCAGATGAAAATGAAAATCCAAGTATTGCAGAATGAGGTTTAAGATTTTGCTAGGGCCTACACTTTTGGGGTTTTGTTTTGTTTTTTTTTTTTTTAATATTATTGTTATTATCATTATTATTATTATTATTTGGGGAGTTTTGTTTCCATTTGGTTTCAGTTTGGGGTTTTGGAGAGTTTCTTTTTTTCTAATATTCACCTGATTATTAAAATAAAATGAAATAAGTTACATCTATTGATAAAAGATTTTTTGCGGGTAGGATTTGTTCTAATAAATTACAGCTCAGGTGACTCAAAGTGCACAGAATTACTTCTCCTCTGTATCACATGCATGCAATGGCACTGCTGGTGAATGATTTTATAACATGGGTAAATCGGAGTCAGTTGCTTACTGGAAAAAAAATGCTGTTTTTCACAGAGACTGTATTTTTATTTATTCAGAAGCACTAAAGTCAGAAGGAAAATTGCAGCAAACAATTCTGCCTCCTCTTAAGCCCCCAAGGCTGTGAAGTTCACCTTCAGTAATTCCATCCTGGTTTTGTCACCTGATGGCACAATTTGGAGTGATTTTTGTTTATTTTTGGAATAGACATATAGGGTCAAAAGTCTAATCTCATTATCAGCAATACATACATAAAAAAAAAATAGTGTAAGCAAAAGAAAGCATTTACTACAGTAAGATGTGCCTACAGCCACCCTGAGGCTTAGACACTTCATGAGTCAGGTGCGTTATCTTTGTGTCCAATAGCTGTCAATGGGTTCCACATCCATTAATTTGTCTATTTGTTTTCTGAGCTTAGCTGTAAATTTTGCATATCCTGGAGCTGCGAGTTCCACAGTGATCAAACAGGGCTGAAAAGAGGTAAATAGACAACGAGGAGCAAATCATAAGGAGATCTTATTTCACTAATCTTCATCATATTTGTCCTGTGTCAAAGTGTCAAAAAGACCAATACAATCCAACAGTTTACAGTCTATTTCTGATATTATAACTTGGGAAAGCATGCTTTTATATGTCAATAAGTATTACATAACCAGTAGAAAAATAAAAAGTGGAAGATGTAGGAGCACTGTCATGGACTAAGGCTAGCATTTAAGTGTAAACAGATCTCAAATCTAAATGCTAAAACAACAGTTGAATTTTATTTTGAGAAGCATATAACCACAAATCCTCAAAAAAACCAAACATCAAAACAGTCTCAAGACTGCAAGTAAAATACTGGCTCATTCATCTTGTTTGAATCATTCTGCCTTCTTAATTATATTTTGGAGGTATTCCCTCTTAGTTCCATTTCTCTTCAAATTTTCTGCTATCTCCATCTGGAGTTTGTTTACCAGAACTTGCTCCACTTCTCTCAGGCTTGAGATTCCACTAAAATGCATTACTGACATTCATTAGAGCATATGATATTTGCAGTGTTTACTTTGCCGCATGCTTTTGTCAGAAGGATAATAATGCAGAACCTTTCCTCAGAGTTCCTCTCTCTCTGTTCTTTCAGGTGCAAAGGAAAGTACTCACAAGCCATTGCAAAAGAAGGAAGTGTAAGCAGATTTTGCAAAAACAATCTTCATTACTTCATTTTAAAATATTTTAAAATTACATATCTAAAATGTACACATATATAAAAATATATTTGTATTAACTGGTACTCTTTGACTTACTACTTGAAGCAGCCTATCAGGTATAAAGAAAACATATTATTTCTGTGTAACATTTCTACACTAAGCACAAGTTTTCCCAAACCCAAATCTTAATACAAGATCCTTTTTGTTGCTTCCACTTTTTTGCTGAAAAAAATAAAATTCTCACAGCAGTATAAACAAATCCAGACCACAGCAGAAATTGATGAGAAAAACGCTCTAAGATCCTCATGTTAATTCTTTTTATCTTATTGATTTGCTGAGTTATAGCAGAGTTTACTCCATTACTGTTAATTTTAACTGTGGAACTTTTCTGTAATGCATTTTCCATTACTTTTGGATTCTACAGATATCATGCCTGTGTTCAGTCACCCTGTCCATATGAGTAATGTGGAGATACAAGGGAGGGAAAAAGGAAGAGAAAGTGTGAGAGGAAGGAAGAAATAGGCAAAGACTCTCTGAACTGTATCTTTAAAAGCCTAAAAAGCCTAATCACCATTAGAAAATGCAGGAATGGATGAAAAGCTGGGAGAAGAATACTGGCAGCAGAGTTGATTGAACATCAGACTTTTCCCAATATTAACCAGATTATTTAATCTGAACTCAGATGTCTCCATAAACACAATCCTTTTTTATACACACAGGAACATGTAATGGAGAGAGGCAGACCAATTTTCATGAGATCTTCAGTTCTGTTTTCACTGAAATCTATTATTCTGTCCTATAACCACATTTTGCCATTTTTGGGTACTTTTTCTTTACATCATTGGTAAAGAATTATCACAAAATTGTAAATACATCATTTTTAGCTGCAAGTCAAACTGACAGGAATATGTCATTGTGTTAGGATCCTACAATGTGACTCTCCATGATAAACTGCAAATGCATACCACAACCAAGTCACTACCGATATACTTCAACTCACAAAATACGTATCAGTTCCCAAAGCCTTCTGCACTTTGGGTAATTACAGAGGTATTAGTTTTCTTCCATGAAGTGTAATTATAAAATAAAGAAATAAGCATTATCATGGTGCATGATGTATCAGTAGTTAGAAAGTGGCTCTTTCATCAGAAGTCAATGCTGGGTTGTTTGCTGAAAAGTATGTCTAGCTGCTAGTGCTAACAGTCTTTCTATGGGGTATATGGCTGTGGTCATTAAAAAGTCCTCCGGGCAGTTTCAGTTTGCAAAGAAGTTGCACACCAGCTACATACTAATGGCTGATTCTACACTTCCCTCATAGCTTTCCCACCAGGTAAGTCATACTTCAGAGCTACCTAGCTCCAACGTAAAACACAGTGCAATTTGTCAATATGCAGTATTTTTTCTATACATTAGGAGCCTAAACCTATAGATTATGTGTACTACAGATTATGCTCCATCACTGAAAGAGGAGAATTGCACTTCCCTGAAGACTACAGACTTAGAAACACATAAAGTCAAGGACATTGCACTGGAAATGTCTTGACACTAATTGTGCTTTTCCTTTAACTCAGTAAGGTTTTCTGTGTTTTAAGTGAAGAAAGAAAGTCTCCAGGGACTCATCTGTGACATATTCTATCAGAATGAAGGAATTTTTACAGGCCAAAATCAGTGAAGCTTCTTAGAGTAATGAGTGCTCTCTGGAAGGTGGCACAAAATGGCCCTCAGCAAAGTAGGAAATAATAGATTGGACTCCAAACTACCTGAACACCAAACGAAAGAATGCAGAGCAGTGCTACCTGCAAAATATGAATGTAAGAAATGTCCTGCTATCTCAGAAGCATGGGCCATCTATTTTGTCTCCAGCTGGCATTAGGAGATGCTATTTAGAAATATGCAGAACATGCAAAACCAATCATCTTCTGATGTCTATTCTCCTCATACTCCCTGGGCAGCCATAATTATGGTAGAGTTGTTAGTATGCTGTTGCCTAGTCCTGTTCGTATTTATTTCTGGACCTGCTGTCCAGAAATTTATCTAATCTCTTGAAACTACTGATGCTGTTTCCCCCCACAATTCCCTGTGGCAGCAAGTCGCATAAGTTTATTGTCTATTGTGTAAACTATCTGTCTCGAATCAATCATCTCACTAGTTTCATCAAGCGCTTCCTAGTTTTTGTATTGTGGGTATTGAAAAGCAAATCCACATTCAGTTTATACGCTGCCTCACGACTTTACAAACTCCTACAAGTTGCAAATTTGAAGATTTCACTGTGCCTGCCATGCCATGACTTTGTCAGGCTGAGCCAGTATTTCCCTTTACAGAAGCCATATTACCGCTTTCCTAACAGACTGTTTCTGCGTGCACTCAGTCTTCTTATTTCATATGACAGACTCTGCCATCTTACCTGTAACAGAAGTCAGGCTCACTGGCCTGTTGCTTCCAGGACCCTCTCTAGAGTTCAGGAGTGGCAAGATACACACAAAGAGCCTCTTAAGCCTATAGCAACAAAAATATATTATGTTGGTTGCCGGAAAGTCTTAATTCCACAACACAGATACACAGATATCCCACTACATTCAACATGACCTAAGGAAAAACTCCTATGTGCTTCATTGAATAGGAATAAATAGAGCACGTGCTTAAAAGCACTGTGACCTAGAGACAAGTATTGCCAACCAAAGAGCCTCTGCTAGTGTTTATGTTCTCTTGGCCAAGCACCAAGCTCCGGCAGTTAACCACAACGACAGCGTCGTGGTTTGGGCCTAGAGTAGAGCCCCAAAAAAGCCTGTTATTTACCGCCACCCAAAATTCTTGCAGAATTCATTCCCAACATCGGTTGGAGTGTTTCTGTGGAAAAGTATACTGAGTGAGGTTGAAGCCTCTGAGAACATAGCGTCATAACAATTAGTTTACACAAACTGCTTATCATTTTTTTGTCTAGAACATGAAAAGAGAGCAAACATCTTTAAAGAATTAGCTGGCCTCCTCTGTTCTGCATATGGCACCTATAAAGACAGAAATCACCGCTCTTGAAGTCTTCAGCGGGACTATGCACAGTGACAAGAAGCTTGTGCTATGTGGTGACACATCTCATTAATTGTCAATGTTTTTTATTTTAATAATAATTTCAAAAAGTATCGCAAGAAACAAAGCAAGTCCAACTGAACTAGAAAACCTGATCTGAAAAAACGTCTCTAAGAAACAGACTGAAATTTTGCCCATGTTTTTTTTTAAGTTGCTTTCTACAAGCAATGCTAGCTTCACCTAAAATTGGTTGCTGTGAATCAAACCCCAAATTAAATAAATATGGTAACTTCCAAAAACTTTCTAAAGTAGGTTTTGTATCATCAGAAAAAGTTAGCATTTTAATCCACAACTCCTGCCTGATCTACTACTAATGAAAGATTCACTAAATTATCTTCATAAAGGTCAAAATGCTAATTAGGAGATTCTCTTCAGTGATAAATCAGAGATGTGGAACAAATTATTAGATCAGCTTTTTCTAGAGTTCAATTACCCTTCTCTTCATTCTAAAAACATAAAAAAATCAAAATAAGAACTGAATTTTGTAACATTAAACATTTCATTTTTAATTTAATAGAAAATGATCTTGAAAGGTTTGAGTTTACATAAATTATATTTTAGTTAAATTTATGGGCATTTTTACATGTACCATTATCATTTACTTATTAGCAGCAATGCAATTAATGGCTATAAAATAATTTAAGAGATATCCTTCAAGTTAATAAGTGTACTAATAATCTAAACTATATGCATTTAAATAAAACACATCTTTCTAAACTACAAAGTCAAAATATAGCAATATATAAAAAAACAAGGAAAAATATAATGTAATTTAAATGTAAAAACACTATTTCTCTTTTTAATCATACTTTTAGAAAAGAAGGATCTACCAAGAATTTACAGAAATAATGATCTATGTGTTTTCCTGAAAGAAACATTAATGAAGAAAACACTTGTAATACCTCATCAAACTGAAATACTAGCATTTCTTATTCTTATTTGCAACACTACTGTAAGCATAAGGCTTGTAATATATACTGAAGATGTGTACTATTAGACAAAAAAATAATCCTCTCAAATTCCAAAACTGTAGGGCACTCACAGTAAACACTGTAAATACCTTTCACCTAATTATACAGTTTAATAGAAACTTTTATTCTAATAGCATTTTCAGTAAAATGGCAGGGAAGCAGAAGCAAGTTCTTATATGGATAGTTTCCAACTCACCTTAAGGATTTGAACTATTTATGCCCACTGGAAAACTGCCACAAGCTATAAGGATATTGTGCCCTTCAGTAATGTGCTTCTGATGACATACAGTGTGAAACCGTCTACATTTCTCAAGAAATTTTTATACATAGTATGGGATTAGATGTCCAGCCTCTTACAAAAAGAAAGAGACATGTACTCAAATCTTGAAGTCAAACCATGACATAGCCTGGACTCTGCAGTCATATGTTCATCTATCATCAGCTGAGAATTCTTCATTTCTTACAGGTACGTTGAGGTGTCCAGGTATTAACTGATATAACAATGAAAGTGGATTAATTTATGTTTCATTAATACTTGCAGGATACAGAATGAAAAGACATTTTCATGCAGCCTTCACAGGTTTGGTCTTTTATGTAGGTATAGATAACATGCAAATTTTTGCAACAATTTTATTGAACAGATAAATGTTTTCCCTGACATCTGACACAATGGCAAATTTAGAAGCTTAATGACACCTCCTTGTAATTTTTTTTCTTAGTGGGATCATATTGGTTAATTGCTGTTTTGGACTATGTGAAACCAAATGTGAGTATTTAGCAAATATATTCCTGGGCTGGTTTTGGCCCAGCCTGTGATACGGTACCTCAGCATTCTACCATAAACCAAAAAGTTTGTGAAGAACAGCACATTAACTTTTGAAAGACTATGGAAATCAAGATTAAAAAAAATGGAGGAAACAATTTAGCTTTTACTGATGCCATTCAAAGAAGGGGATCTACTGAGACATGGAGAAAAGCCTAGCCCTACTTGGCAACACAGGGAGACAGCTTTGCAAGAACTGACTCGGAGTTAAACTACACTTAGCTACATTGACTAAAGAATCCTGTAAGCAGAGATTTGTACCTTATTCTGAAAACACACTGTCCTCAATGTTTTATAATCACTTCTTGATTGCATATCACCACTAAAGATATATGATCCTTAATCAAGAAGAAGTAATAGCCCAAAAGCCTAGTCACAGAGGAAAATATCTACACTCAGCAGTTTTAAGGCGAGAGTGCATGTCTGGTTTCAGTGTATTTTAGTATGTATGATGTATTTTCTTTAAGCTGGGTTGTGGCACTGACTGAGAAAGCTTATTATTTCAGCTGTACTGAGAAAGAATTGACACCTTCACCCCATGCCCAGGATAAAGACAACCCACAACCCGGTTGCCTGTGAGCCAAGACCCAACTTTGTGAAGCATTGCTGGGTGACTTTGGTCCAGCTGATTTAAAAAAAAATATAAAAATAAAAAAAAAAACATTGTCAAGTTGTGAGAAATTACATAAGCTAAAAATAAGTCTGCTCAATAGTCACGGACTCCAGGGAAAACTGAAAAGTCCCCAAAAAAGTGCAGGAAACTAGAAGACAGTGACTCAACAGGACTGAGGATCAGCCTGCACCAAGGTGCAACAGGGCTCACCTTACCCACCTTACTGCAACCATCTGCATGCGGTGACTTATCAGGTGCCTGCATCAGAGCTGACAAGCATACAAGTCCTTATCCTGTTATATTAGCCCAGGCAATCTACTAAGTGTGTTAGTGCTGTGTAAACATAACTTTTCTATAATCCTGCTTCTATACAGTAAAAGGTTCCCAAACAAAAGATGGCTAATAAAGGAATACTATGGGACTTTTGCCAGTGGCAAGGAGTAAGAGTATGTTGAAGCAATTGCATGTTGACTTGTTATTTAACCTCTGAATCTATGTAGACAAAATAAGATCCAACTTAACTAATTCAAAAACTGTAGCAGAGTCTCTACAGGCCTTAAAATGTGTAGAAGTACTTTGATAGATGCTCTGTGTAGTGTGAAACTTAAAACTGATAGCAAGACATAAACTTACCAGCATTATATCACCAGCCCAGTACAGAAGGAGTTTTATGAACCAAACATTGAGTAGAAGCATGTCACAGGTGTGCCAAATAAATGATCTCTGAGAAGACTTACAAATGCTGAGTAGAAATGCTAAACATAAAAATAGACAGGCGAACATTCTTGATGAGGTAGGTTGTACTAACTCCTCATATTTGCCATAACTACTCATATGTTTTCAAACCAAATGTGAGGTGCCTCCAGTCTAATAGAACTTTTCTCAATAACTCGCACTTCTATAACTTAAATCAATTCTCCCCTCACATTCTTTCAAAATGAATGTCTTGAGGACTAGAAATTTAGTCTTTAATGACCAGAGCTGTCAGCCACCGATAGCAAATATCTGCTAGGTGGATGGAAAACATCGATATGATTTCATTGGAACCAATCAAGGAAAGAACAGAATTTGGTTTTAATGGACCTGAAGCTTCCTCGACATCTGTTAGAAAAGAAACCAGAGGCCAAAGCTATGCATTGATCGTGCAGCAGGTGTATGACAGGGTATATCCTCTTTTACTGACCTTTTAATCTATACGTCCAAGGTTTCCTTCTCTTGGAAACCTAAACATCATGGAAAATACTGTACACATACAGAGTCAGGATGCAACTACAGTTTTCAGAAAGTGCTCTTCCGTCATTAATACTCACAGACCCCATAGGTGAGAGAGACAGAAAAATACTAGCTGCTTCAGGCTAAGATATGTTTCCCAGTGTTTAGTCAGCTTCGCTTTGATCGTTTAAATCCTGTTAAACCTAGATGCCTTGAATAGCCTAAACATTACATGTAACCACCAGACATCTCCCCATTACACTTTTGGAAGCTGATGAAAAGTTTGCAGCCAACAAAATAACTAAAAGTGCCTATCTACGATGATGAACTGAAAATTCAAGGATGGCACAAACTATGAAACAATACACTTCAGCTTTCTTAAGAAAAACTTCAGAATAACTTACTGGATCAGATAAAGGGTTAAGTTGGTCCCATGGGTTTCCCCAGTAATAGCTAACAAAGCATGCCAAGTGAAGAACAAAAGTAGGCAGGGATACCTGATGTTTCTGGTAAAAATGTTCTTTGCCTTCAATTATTTTCATTTTACTTAGCTCTTCCAGACCAGGAGTAGTCTTACTCATTTAGCAAGTCTCTGTGGATTACTCTTACATGTATTTGTTCAGTCTTGCCTGCAATATTAATTAAAGCATCCATGTTAAGCTGTTGTAATGAGTCGCACAGACCTGTTCTCTGACATATGAAAAACCACGTCTTGTATATTTTGACCCAGGTCTGACTAGTTTCTTCTGAGTTTTGCTGCTTGCATTGGAAGGGAACAGCTAATCCCTGTATTCTAATGCTACTTATGATTTTGTAGACCTTTATCTTATCCTCTATAATACCAAGTCATCTCTTTTACAGTCCTAACCTATTCAGATGTCCCTGATATAGAAGATATTCTTTACCTTTGATCATGTGTCTTTGCCAGCTTTGAGAGTTTTCCAGTTCAATTATTCACTTTAAGAGATGAAGGAATCAGAATAAGGGGAATTGCCGTACCTTCACATTCAAGGTATGAGCAAACTAGGAATTCTACAATGTATTGATTGTTCTGTGTTTTTCTTTCTAAAGCCTCTGTAAGTCATAATATTTTATTTTCTTTTTTGACTGCTACCGTGCATTGAGCTGACATTTTCATAGAGTTTTATTCCATAACATCAAGATCTTGCTTCTGAGTAGTAACAGTCAGCTTAGAGCTTTACATATCATTCATATCTTGAATTAGGATTGTTCTTTCCCATGTGTATTACTTTACATTTATACACAATGAATTTCATCTGCCAGCCAGCCACTATTATAAGGTGCCTTGAAAATCTTTCGTAGTCAGCATTTGTCCTTAAACTCCTCAATAGCTTAATATCATCAGCAAATTTTGTCACATTATTGCTCACCTCTTTCCCTGACTGTTTATGAATGTGTTCCACCACAAACCCCTTTGGAACTCCAACAATGATATTCCTCAGTTATGAGACCTGCCGTTTGTTCCTACTCCCTCTTTCTGTTATGTTAAACATACTTAACAAATCAAGTGAAGAAAGAGGAAGAATAGCAGAATAATAGTAATATATTTGGAAAGAAATAGTTAAGTAAATTTAAAGAACATGACTTATGTTTCCATGGTAAGTATTATTTTTGTTTCTATGGGTGTGATTGAAGATATTGAAAAGATTTATTTACAGTCATGGGTTCCTAGTGCTAGAGTGACCTCGGAAATACATGTCAACGTAGAAACTTCATGGTGTTTCTGTAGTACTGGAAACATCAAAAACCTATAGTATGATTGGTACTTAAGCAATCTTATCTGTTTCAGATGAGTGCTGTAATAGTATGAGGGCTTTTTGTAAGAAGCCTGATATCTCTGTTATACAGCTGTATATATATCACAACTCTTCCTATCTCTACATAATCTTAATGCCTGATAAACAAATGCCCCAAAGCAAAAGTAAATTAGTAGCTACTGAGGTTGCCATAAACAGAGATGCTTACAACTGATTACATTAAATTAACTGTTTAATTGAATGCATTTGCCTGTTTGCATAAAACAACAATTGTGTCAATTTTTTTTCTAATTGTATTAGTTTCTGCCTTTGGTTCATTGCCCTTTCTTGGGCTAACTATAGCTGATAAAATTGATTAATTTTGTTATTTATGAAGCTGTGGTAACAAGCAGATTATTTGACTTTTACATTGTTTTCCATATTGAGAAGTAAAATAAGTCTCCTTTTTTCCTTTCAACCTCAAAGTTAGAACTATACTATTATTAAAAATTGTTGTGGTCGTCCTGCAGTACCTGTGGATACAAGAATGGCAGGAAATGTTATGCAGGTTGCAGAATAATTTTCACTCATTTTGAAGAGCTCAGAAGACTTACTCATAGAGATCAGTGGAAGACATTTTGTCTTCCTACAGAACATCCCAAATTTATTTTTTTCTCTTCAGCTTCCTTTGTGATGAAATCAAGAGTTCATAAAAAAATTCCCCTAAAAAGTGTTGTGGGGGAGGGGGGACAACACTTTATACAACTTGTTCTGTTAATTCTGTCAGAGTCCTGATGAAATGGTGTGGAAGTCAAACATTTTGTCTTCACACGAGGAACTAAACACTTTTTATGCCTTAAGTGTCTTATAAGGAATAAGTAAGTACTTTAAGCGCTGGGAAGCTGACTAGTCTGCAGAGACAAGAGAGAGATTTTTTTTATTTCTCCCACTGAAAATATAATTAGTGGGATTTGATATATTTAATTAAGTATGTATTAATTAAGATAAACATTTTTACTCCATAGTCCAGAGACATGAATAACTACATCAGAGACATAATACCAAAGTTCAGTTCTCTCTTCCTATGCTTATTTAATTAGCATACAAAGAGGCAGATTTGTTTGTTACGCCGTAGGAGAGCTCCCCACTCTTGCCGTTTTTGAAGACACTATCTGACCTTTCTCTCTCTCTTGCCTTGACCAGAAATTCTCTCTAAAGTTCTTTTTGTAAATGTTGCATATGTGATGAAAAAAAATATTGTTTTTACATAAGTTATCATATTTTGTAAAAATGCTTTATGTGAGAAAATTTCAGACTACCTCTCCTTTCTTTTTACCTGTGCCAAGTAAAAGGGTTGTCATTGAGAAAAACTTCACCTGTCTTTATGGAAAAAAAGAAGATAATATCCATTTAGAAAGCCCCTGTCACCATACCTTCTCCGCAAAAGCCAGCTAAAGCTGTTACTTCACACCACTAGGTAAATCCTGTAGTAGTAGTAGTAGTAGTAGTAGTAGTAGTAGTAGTAGTAGTAGTAGCTACTGAGGTTGCCGTAAACAGAGAATCAAAACCCAGATGAGCCAGTCGATAGTAAGACCGCAAGTGTAGACACAAATCGTTTTTGAAGATAGCTAGCTTGTTCTTAACAGTTCACGTTTACTAATACATGATTTACTTGTTTGTATTTCACTGTTGGGTGGGTTTTTTTGTGGGTAACTGAGTGTTTTTTAATATATACGTCAATATGTGTTGTTCTGTTTGTAAACCTCAATCCCTGTAATATTCTTTCTACTCCTACTGATCGTTACCGCCCACATTGTGATGGAATTGATATACATTCATTATACTGAGATTTTTCTGACCCATAATGTTCTAAATAAATACGCAAAGTCAATAACTCATGCCACTGCTGCAAACATGCTATTAAAAGTCAGCCAGTTCCCTGACTCAATCTACAATATGGAACAAATGAAAAATGATTAAAATTATGCCCAGGGCAATGTCTATTACTTGTTCACCATGTGACAGTGAAATCCTGCTTAAAATTTGAGGGTTTTAATGAAATGCATTAGCGATTCAGCTGTAAGGTCTTCTCTGCACTATTTCTTCTGTTCTTCTTTCCACCTGTTGTGAAATCAAGAAACAGGTAAGAAAGAGAAGTAAGATGTAACTTTTATAATGAAATGGCTGAATAAAGAAAGGTGATTTTGGCTCCAAACATAGTTATGCTACATTTTTTTTTTTTCTAAAATACATTGGAAGTGTGTGTGGCTGGGAAGTTTCAATTAGTTATTTCTTTGAAAATATGTATGTGTCCATGTCAGGCAAAACTCAGCTGTAGCACCAAAGCTAAGTCTACTTCAATGTTTAGGTCACACTAAAATTTTCATTTAAGAGGTTATATACTTAAAATCTAAACCCAGCTGAATCTTACATAGAAACTTAACTGAATTTCGGTGACTGAAAACGTTCATACATTTGACATGATCTTTTCTGCCATGGATTTGAAATTTATTCACCCATTGCAAATTCTCAGGTCTTTATTACCCATTAGTAGAGCCAAACCTGGAAATATAGGCCACAGGTTGTTTATTTTTTTTTTTCTGTTCTGTAGTAGAACAGAGCACAGGGAAAGAATAATTTGTACCAAATCAGACAATTTTTGGAACTGTTGGTAAACAAAAAAAGTAAGAAGCAATAGTTGATTAAGCTTCAAACAATATTGTGTGTTCTTTTGGATTATTCATCCTATTCCCCTACTTATAATGCAAGCCACATTTTTTGTTGCATAAAGAGAGGTCCTTTCAAAAGGAAAAGGTGGAATGTTTAATTTCCAGATGCTTAAGTAAAGATCTGATCACATACTAAATAGTATTTTTTCTGTGAAAACAACAGAACATTCTATTTCAGAACAGAGGAATTCTATGTTTCAAAATACATCCTCCTCCTCCTATTTATTCCAGTTAAAATAACGCATTGTATTTGATCTAATTTTGAGACTCCAAAATGGTTTTAAACATCCTGCAACTCAGTTTCCTGATATTTTACTATTTATTGGAAGAAAAAGAAACGTGATAAATGACAAAAAAAATCCCAACAAAACCAACAAACCAAAAAACAACCCTCATCCAACTCTCTAAGTTTTCAATGCACATCAGAAAAAAGACAAGTCATCCAAAATCCTCACATCGGCTCTCTGGACTGAGGTGAATGGTACACTTTTGCTTTTCTTGGCTACCATTAACTACAGTAATAGCAAGTGAGCTCTGTAAAGAGCCTGTCAAATTTTTCAGATTTATAATGCTATTGTTTAGCTTCCAAACTCTGCCAGACTTTAAAGGAGAGGAAGCTAAGGTGTCTTCAGAAGTTGGGGTTGCAGGTTTTTTCATCATACATGCCAACAACAAAGACTGTACAAAGGCTTGTTTTCTTTTTTTAAGCAAATTTATAACCTCTGAAATGGAGCTTCATGTCTCATTCTCTTATAAAAAAATAGCTACCTGCAAAGCAGTCCAGAGCAGGCAGTTCCTGCTGTTTCCAAAACAGATTACACTTTCTATTATTCCTAGTAAACCTTGAGATCTTTCCCATATTATTGTTGTACTGGTCCATCATGACTACAGCAGTGCTAGGGACACAAGACAGATAACTTTTGCAACGCAATGTAGTATCTTTTTTAAGATCAGCTGGAGGAAAAAAAAAAAAAAAAAACATGTTTCTGAGCACAAAGGTAATTTTCAGTTTTTCAGGTGAAATTTTTCCTACTGACTTTTTTTTACAGATATTTAGGGCCCTTACAGAAATGTCTGTATCTTCTACATTAAACAGAGATTTAGGAAATCTGTGCCAGACATCAGTTCTCAGACTGCTGTATGTTACATTTATTTTTGGACCAAGGAATTTTTTAAATAGAGAAGAACAAACAGGTTACTGCATCCTATATATTGAACCTTATAAATGTACCAGATCCTGTTAGTTTGTGTTTCATTCTTCCTTCTCTAGGTTTCACATTGAAATGAAATAGCTTTATTTCATGCCCTATAATGTGTAAACAGGTATTTATGATGTAAAAATACTTTAACATCTTCTACAGAGGGTTCTGTGTTTTCTTCAGAAGTTGCCTTTGAACTTCCCGTTTCCTTCATGGATTCAATCTCCCGAGACTAGTCCCATCTCTGCCTTCCTCTCCTTCTTCACCCAGTATTTCAGACAAAAATAACAATACCGTAAAAATTATGAGATCAGTAACTTTCTGTAGCAATATCTCTAAGTTTTTTGGAGTTAGAAGCCTTTGGCTCAGTTACTCTTCATGGTGAAATCTATCCTCAGCTTTCTAAATTAATAGAAAGGCTGAAATTGTGCACATATATATTATCTGTTATCTAATTAGGATTATCTAATTGTCCAAATTGACCCCAGTACCTCCCCTAGTTCTATCTGGAAAAAGTCTTTACAGTAATTTATCTTAATAATGCAAATCGATTGTAATCTTAATTATATAGATGGGTATCACTTCTCACAATGCATAGTGTAAGAATGGGTTGACAGACTACTGACAATTAAGAACTTACTATCAATTCACATTACTCAGGCAAAGACTTCAGTTTGAGGTTTACATCCTGTAATAAGCTATTTGTCACATAAACATAGATTAATATCTCAATATTAATAATCATCCTATGTTTTATATTTGCTGATTTATTAAATCATAGTGCACAATCCTAAAATAGAGGCTCATTCAACTTCTCTTTAGGTTTTTATCGTTAGGGTAAGTATTTAAATATTTAATAACAACATCAATGTCTTGTGCTATTTCTAAAAAAATAAGATAACATAGCAGCAATGTGTTACTCATCATTGCAATAAAAGCTATTAATCAAGCAGGAGTTGAGGTCATCATATGTGGATTAAACCTGAAGCAACCGTGGAGGCAAATGTCTGCAGGTCCAGACGTTGGACTGTAGGCACATAAAGGTTTTAGATGAGACCATTCACAGTTCCCTTCTGCAATGGCACTTTATGCACCATTCTTCTGTGACTTTTATACCTGTTTTATTTTGTAACACTAGTAAGTAAAATGATGAGTTGCTCATCATTTGTGTAGTCAAAGTTCCTCTGAATTTTTCTACTCATCTTTTTAATTACATTAATTGCAAACACAGGTACGCAACCTAGACATGTTATTCATGTATCACTCAAGAAAGCTCAAAGTTATTAGTATATATTCAGAGCTTTTATTAGTGAGGTGTTCAGAAGAACCACCACTGGGATTCCACCAAGGTAACTATATCCCTACTAGGCAGGAGGTTTGCTTTCTGATAGTAATCTGATGCCAACGCTTTAGGACTGTTCTGAGACACTGCCAGACAAAAGAATTTAATGGGTTTACTCTGCTCCTCTAAAAAGGCTGCAAACTAGTTCAATGTGCTGGAGGAAGGAAGTCAGAAAAAGTGCAGGATTAAAATACTCCTAGGCAGATGAATAAATTCATACACAGCTATTAACAACACAAATTTTCCTGAGGAAAGTCAACACGAAAAGAAAGCATAGGACAAAGGAACCCGTGGGATCCTGTGCAAAATGCTAAGCCTGTCAGGTTCACTCATATGATCGTAATACCTCAGGTATGATAGAGACACATAAATATTGATATTTTAAAATCTGCCTTTCTCTGGTTTTGGTTTTGTTTTGTTTTGTTTTTTTCCCCTCGTGTTAAAATAAAATATATTGTCAAGACAGCTGTCAGTCACTATGCCACTAGTCACAGTTACCTCAAGGGATGAGGCACAGATTCCTCAAATACACCCTCAAGGAAGTAAACAATTGGGTCAGATGGGCAGGCCTTCATGATCTGCAGCATGAAGAAATGAACTGCAAGATTTCACTCAAGTGAAAGGACAAAAGTGCAGTTAACAACAACAAGAAAAGTGCTGAAATGAAAACTAAAAAATAAAATTGGATGTCATTAATATTCTTCCAATACACACCATCTGATAAGTTCTTTGTTTTTCTTACCTGTGCTACATATCATCTAGAAAGTTAAGCAAGAAAAAGGTAACATGTACTGCAAAGAAAATGGCTTAATTCACAGATCAGTCACAAACTTCTGTTCCTTTAGAATTTAGTAGTACACTCTTGTACTGATTTTGCCCAGGAAAGAGGTAATTTTCTTCATAGTAGCTTGTATGGGGCTGTGTTTGGGGTTTGTGATGAAAGCAGTCATGGTAACACAGGGATGTTTTAACAACCACTGAGCAGTGCTTACACAGAGTCAAGGCCTTTTCTGCTCCTCACACTGCCTGCCAATGACTATGCTGGGGGTGCACAAGAAGTTGGGAGGGGAGAGAGCTGGGACAGCTGACCCCGACTGGCCAAAGGGCTATCCCATACCATATGAAGCCATGCTCAGCATACAAAGCTGGGGGAAGAATAAGGAAGTATGGGACGGTCAGAGTTACAGTGTTTGTCTTCCCAAGTAACTGTTACATGTGATGGAGCCCTGCTTTCCCAGAGATGGTTGAACACTTGCCTACCAATGGGAAGTAGTGAACCAATTCTTTATCTTGCTTTGTTTGCGTGTGCAGCTTTTGCTTTACCTATTAAAGTGTCTTTATCTCAACCCACAAGTTTTCTCACTTTTAGCTTTCTGATTCCCTCCCCCATCCCACTGCTGGGGGGAGCAAGCAAGGGCTGGGGTGGCTAAGTTGCCTGCTGGGGTTAAACCATGACAACTGTCCTTTAAAGCAATGATACTGAAAACTCAGACCACATTTTAGTCAGGCTGGCAATCTAAGAGCTAGAGAGTTTGATACTGTTAGGGATTTTACTTATTTATTTATTTATTTATTTATTTATTTTTAAAGTTCTCTGCAGATCCCTGTAACCAGAGAAATGAGCAGCTAAGAAACATGTTTAGAGGGCCTGGTGTAGAAGCAAATTATAAAGAATGGAAGAAAATGACAATTTTTATGTACTTTACTATTCCCTAATCCAGAAGTATTTAATATTTGGTCTGTTAAGTTCCTGGGACTACAGTACTTATATGTCTGCAGACTCGAGGAAACAGTTGAACATAGTTTGTTTCTATCCCTTGTGTCATCTCAAATAACACAGGAGTTAAAATCATACCTTTTTCTTTCCTATTTTTGGGGGGGAATGGAAAAGGACTGGTTTTGCAGTTTGGGAGCTAAGTGGGGTGGGATGCAATTACCTTGCAGAAACTCTGCAAATGCCTCATCCAACGCTGCAATACACTGTCTTTCTAAAGAGGGGCACGTTTCAGAGGCAGGAAGTCAGCTTAAAGAGGAAGCAATATAATAGAAGCCATTTCTCGACCATACAGAATTGTTTAGCTAAAAAGCACCAAAGCTGTTTCAAAAGTATACATCTGGAAGCAGCAGGATGATACATCTCTGCAGCGATTTAAAAGAACTAGATGTGTGCAGTCAAAGGACATATCTATACAAAATGATTAAAGGCAGGCTCAGTCACCCTTTGACCATGGCCCGAGTATTCTTCATGGCAGTTACTACAACCTCAAAAATATACACATATGTACCTTCACAGCAAAGAAACTAATTTGCCCTGCTGAGATCAGAGTGTTGTTTTCACACAGCAGTATTCTTACCAGGTAAGAGCTGTCTTACTTCTAGACAGCTTAGACCACAGATGGCATATCATGGATCTTTCTGAGCCCATCAGACCACCCACACAGCCTATATCATTCTGTCTTTGGAGAATATAAAATATTCAAACATTCCGAACACATCAAGGTTTGGAAATTATCAGTTAAAATTTAAAAATTAAAAGGAATAGAATAAAACAAAGAAAAAAGAAATTAACATTAATTCTGAAATTATACAAAAGGACAATCAATATCTGTTAATATCATGCCATTATTGCAAAAAAAAGGAAGTTGAAAACAAAAAAATAGGACATTAAAGTTGCTCTGGTTACCAGTCTTCCTTGTTTTCAGGTATGCTAGATTATCAAGATGAAACATGCACAGTAACTTGGGTGTATTACTATATATAGTGTTACCCTCTTAATTTTCATCTATAGTGAATCTTCTGAGGAACTCTGGAGTATCTCTCTGAATGCATCGTCATTGTCATTTAGAGATGACAATTTTGAGTTCCTAAGCTTCAGAAATATCATAAGTGTGAGTGAAAGGACCATCCCTACTCCTGGCATATCCATCTCACAAAACTTTGATTTAGTAATCTTTAATTTATCAGTTTTTCCTATAACTCATCTGAAATAACCTAACTCATTTTTCTGCTTCCAAATGGGATATCATAGAATTGTAGAATGGTTTAGGTTGGAAGGGACCTTAAAGATCATCTAGTTCCAACCCCGCTGCCCTGGGCAGGGACACCTCCCACTAGGCCAGGCTGCTCAAAGCCTCATCCAGCCTGGCCTTGAACACTTCCAGGGATGGGGCTTCCACCATCTCTCTGGGCAACCTGTTCCAGTGCCTCACCACCCTCACAGTGAAAAATTTCTTCCTGATACCTAATCTAAATCTACGATCTTCCAGTTTGAAGCCATTACCCAATGCCACTGATCAATTCTTTAAGGAGTTAGTCTTATGGAAACAGATTTCAAGCTCACAAGGAACAAAAATGGATTTCTTTTGAAGAGCGAAAAATATCTTGAAGCTTAGTAAATAAGGATATCTGCTGCTGTAAAAAGTCTCTACTTACCTTTTGATAACTTAGTGGTGGAATCTCATTACATTGAACATAATAGATTTTGACACACTTTGCATCCATCTATAAAATTTTGTATATGGAGATTCATACCTAGTCAATGTATTCCCTTGACCAACTTGGACCTTATTCACTGAAAGTCTTCCATGTGACTCCTTTAAACAGGTAACGTGTTCTGTTTTATATTGTTAGGAAAAATGTTCCTGTTTTCCAACATCAGTAAATCTTGTTGAAGTGAAACAGTGCCTTTCAGACCCAAAATAGTAATAATTTATTTTGTTTACCTCTGCACAGACAGCTATTGGTGTTATTCTCACATTACAGGATCTATTTATTATTTTCTGATTGTTTAATGACACTTTTCTGTCAGTGATCTCCCCTTTTGATTCTATTGCATACTTCACATATTGCTCCCCGACATGCCTGCTAGCACTTCCTAGTCCAAGGATGAATGTGGTTTAACAATTTTTCTCCAATTGATGTGACATATGCTGCCCTCTTACTGGTACTTTCAAAAGTTAAACAATATGGAACTGCAAACAGAAGGCACTTCAGTACTCTGCACTTCAATCAATCAATAGATCCTTCTCGTTCAAGCATTATTTTGTTCAATTTTTGACTGCATTTGCCTGTGAGATGACAATTTTTTTGAGACATAGAGCTGGGTATATTAAAGAGCCTTGTCTTTTGCTGTTGCAGCGCTTTGTTATGTGACGTTTCAATTGTATTTCACCGGTTTAAACTCCTTCTAATGAGAATAACTCATATTTGTTACACTTCTTTGATGAAGTGTTTTAATATTTTCAACCTGAGGTTGTCTCATCTTTCTTATCACATCCTGCCTTGGCTGAAACTGTTATGATATATCATCAACTGCTACAGGGACACCCACAATATCCAAAACCATCCTTTGCATGAAACATTTCACTTGATGAATTTGCATTGCCCGGGAAGTCTAGTGAGTGAAAAGCTTAGCAATTCCTAACTAATACAATTTGACAATTTTTGCCTTTCCTAAAGGGAACAGCAAACTTGCTCTTAGCTGAAAATGAGGCAGAGAATCTTCTTGGAATACAGTACTGCTGTATCAGAACATCCTTGTGACAATGTCTGGGATTCAGACAAAAAAAGTCTGCCATCTCTCATTGTGGTTATTTCCAAGCTGTTGACTCCTGGAATAAGCATTGTTGCTTCAGATCTGTTCTTGCTGTACACCTCCAAGTCCAGCAAATAATATGCAATGACTTGATAGTACCATACCTAGTATTTCTCTTGAAATTCTGTTTGCCCTTGACGACATCTAAGCAATGCTCACCTTGCTACTATACGCTGCTGGGTGCAAAGGTATATGCCATGAATAGACAGCTATAAATCTTACATGAGTAAACAAGTAGAGATAGTTGTGAACTACTGTATCGTGAGTGGAAATTTTTAAACAGAAGATGCAGAAAGAAAGTGAAAAGATAGAACTTGTGTATAATCTAAGTTTGAAGAACTGATCTTGCCATAAACAAGTTGCAAAGGGATAGAAGACATTGTGAAGAAAAATTGGAAATTAGACCCCGTATTTGATGAGTTTGAGTACTATTAAATGAAGTATGCATTGGAATTTTCTGAGGGTAAGACATAAGTAACATATAATTAGCTGACATATTTCTAGAGAAAATATTAAGGGCCTTATTGTTTTGGGCAGATAAATGCTATAATAAAAAAGGAATTGTATCTATAAAGAGGGAATAGAATGGGATACTGAGTATACTCTTTGGCTGAAATGATTTCTACCAGAGAATACATATACTAAGATGAGATGATTAAGAACCAAATAGAGAACTAATGGATAAAAGCACTGTTGTGATTGGTAAAAAATTTCAAGGCTGTACAACAGCACAGACCACCTCAGAAACAAACTAGGCATAGTGAGTTACTATATTTATGTTGGTTACACAGACACATACACACACACATACATTCAAATGAACAATAATAATACACTGGGTAAAAACTGAACTACAGTGAGGATGATTAATCATCATAACAAACTATAAGCAAGCTGTCAGTGCTCTCCTTTGAGCAGTACAATATACAACACACAATATACAATAGGCAAACTACATCTCCCAGAAGAGTAATCAAAAACTGGTCATCTTTTAATCTGTCAGCTAACAAAATTAAATAAGATAAAGTATAATTGTCTGTGATCTGACTTGAGTTCCTATCAGAAACTAAAGATTTCCTCTCTCCTCCTACATCCTCCCCCTCCTCTTTAATAGCATAGATCTGGGACAAACCAAACTGTGTAACTCAAGTCAGTAAAAAAATATTTTGCTTTCTGTAAACACTTTATCTTTTTGCCTCTGTTCTTATCTTAATTAAGGATTTTTCAATTTTGAAATTAAAAGTCTAAATATTTTATTCTTGCAATATTTTAAATTAACATTTTATCTTTGTAAAAAAATGATAATTGAAAAGAATATGTCTGCAGCTATTTCCTAGCTCTGAAAATGTATTTGGCCTCCTTGAATTTTATTTCTTATCAAAATTACTGTTTGTGAAGAGGATCACAGGAGGCAAGAGAATACAATTTAACAGTCCCTCTGGCCTCATAAATGCTCTGATTCTAAGCCCTAAAGTTGAGAATTGAATAGGAAACCTATTCATAAACACTGAGACCAAAGTGTTTTACAGACTATCAGGTTTGACCCTTCATAGCTGATGAAAAGACCTATATATTAACATATCACGTTTATTTTGAAAAGCACTCACGACACTTCGGTAAGAGCATGACAGTTTCTGATGAAAACCAGAAATCAGAGAAGGAATATCTTGACTGAAAGAGCTGATCCAAGTGGTCTCAACCAGTGTTGATAAGTACCACAAGTTGTGCTGACTGATGATTTACTCTTTCAGAATGCAGAGGTGAAAAAGGAAAACTATCATAAGTGACTGAAGCAACGGACAAAAAGGAGTAGAGGTCAATAAATAACGTATTTGATGTTTTTCACTCAGACACTACTCTCCTGAATTATCTCCTAGTACTTGAATCTGATAAAAAGAGGTAGAGGTTAAAAGAAACACTGTCTGAAGCTAGTTAGAAATTAAGAAGAGGAGAGAAAGACTGAAAATCTTATAGCAAGAAAACTATAAATAGATTGTAAACTCAGTTTTAATGCTTTTAAAGCTCACACTGAATCTGGCTGTTAGAGACAAATGTCTTGCCATGAAATGTCTACACTTTAAGCTTGTTTTATTCTTAGTATTTAATTATGAGCAATATCATAAAACTAGGCAGTATTTTCATATCTAAAAAACTGGTCAAAATTTTGCAATGTATTATGACTGTTCAACCACTGTGGGGTAAGCAGCACCCATTCATGGGTTTAACTAACTTTTGATTTAATTACTGTCAAGTGGTAGGCCTTGTATCATCAAACCATTATGTACTTAATTGCAAGACTCTTTACTGTAAATTAGAGAAGGATCTGGGGCCCCAGCATGAAGGATCATGATCTCATCCTTTCCTTCCCTACCCCAAAGTTCTGCATGTTTCAAATAGCTTACTTTAACATACACCTACATTCCTGTCAAGCACCACTGTGATGGGAGTGCTCCTGAATGAGCTGAATATCCTTATTTGTTCCATAAAGTAAAAAACTTTGCCTTAATGAGTCTTCTATATTATTTAGGCAAATGTAGTCAAAGATTATGAATCTCATGTCCTGCCTTTTCATTAACAGACAAGAGCAAAACAGAGGATGTTATGTGTTTAGAAGTGTGCAACAGCTTCGAAACACTATGTCACGAATATCTAAATACTACTTGTCTCAGTTGTCATGACCATCCATGTCAGACCCAGAAAGGGTCATAAAACTCAGTATATTTTATCATGACTGATATATTTGTTTACCGCTTACATACATTTTGATTTTCCAAAGGTCATACTTGAAATTATTTTCTGCTAGCTACAATGGCTACTGAATGTTCATGTGCCTTCAGTGCCCAGCAAAACGGCACTGCTATATCAAGACAGATATCCTTATTTGTATTGAAAAGTCATTTCTGATCTTTTATACTAGGGACAAAGAGACCATAGATTACTCCTACCACAGCATCAAAGGTTACCTTAAAAAGGATTAAAACACCCAATTGATTTCTTTTAAGCTCTCGACATTTTGCTACCATTAATGAGAATTTACTCAACCCGTTTTTTATGCTCACCTAAGACCAAGTTAACTTAAAAAGATATTTCTTTTTCCTATCGAACATTTTACTAAAATATCATGAAACTTTTTGGAAAATAAATATGTTCATAAGACGCCATTAGAGCTATTGCTGCTCATAACACATCCAGATGAAGGTTAGGTTTTACAGCCACTTACTTTTTCTTTATTTTATTATTACTTTATTAAGCTCCACTTTCTTAATTTCAGCTAATTTTGTGATTTACAATAAGAAAGTCAGTTTGGGACACTACTGATAGGAAAGAAATCTACCTAACACAGAAATACAAATAAAATTTCTTGAGCAATTTGATCAAAACACAGGCAGTGCAATCTTAGGACCTGTACTAGAACAACCTTCCACACTGTGGCCATTTTGTCTAGAGAGCACGAAAAGTGAATGGCCATTAAACACCCATTGAATGGATTTGCTAAAGGAAAGAATATGACAGCAGGATTTGAATAAGATATTAATTAACAGTTGTTTCCTTCTTTTCTTCACCTTTGCAATTCTACCTCATTACCTCTCTACATTTTCACTTTTTTTGCCTATTACCTTTGAGTTATTAACTCCTTAAACTTCAAATAATAGAACTTCAGATCCAGAAGCCTATACTGGAAGCTTTTCAGGGTTTTACTTTGTCCTATTGCATTACCAGAATGAATGTATCAATATTCATCCCCTCAAGACTGCATTTTCTCCTGCTTCTGTGTATTAGAAATGCAGCATTTGGGCTTATGATCATTGAAATGTCCCAAGCTGACAGCACAAAGCCACTTAACATAAAATGAGTGGCTCTCTAACTCTGCTAACAGTGCCAGGTTTTGATTATGACTGTGATTCCAGGGATACCCATCACAGACAAATCTTTGGTACTTAGGGGATAAACATTCATGCTTCCATTTAATTCTCCTCTAATTATTTGGGATGCAATATTAAATATGAAAATGTTTTGTTTTGTGAGATCCAGCAGTTTTTCTTTTTCTTTGCTAGCTGCCTGCATGCTATGCATCTGCATCCATATTTAATATTTTTGGAAGGGGTAAAAATGGTTACTTGAGTTGTGCTAGTTAAACAGTTTAAAGAGGACAGATTGCAGCTGTCATGTAAAGAATGAGGAACTAGAGGATACACACTAGGGAACAGTTGGCACAGAGATATAAGGCTTTCACTAGATAGTCACTTTCATTTCCTCCAAACAAGTAGGAGGAAAAAATATGTGGAGCAAGTGGGAGGAAAAAAAAGCACAATAAAAATAAAAATAAGGAATGCAGTATGCAGTTTCTGTTTGGTTTCTGTACTGGTTTTGCAAGACTCACAATCACAAATCACAATTGGCTTTTCTGTCTCTTTTATGCTACTGTTTTTGAAAATTATTTGAAATATTTTGAAAAGGTATTTTAAAATTAAATTTCTCTTCATGTGAGGAATTTAGCCCCCTTCAGTCCCCACTTAGAATCCTGAAAGAGCTATGTCCTTTGAGGTAGATGGACTTTAGGAAACATCTCATACCCTTTTGAAGAATTTACATGTTCCCTTGTACTTTAGGCCTTATTATCACTTACTATCATTGCTGTCGTGTTTAATATACTTTTACAAATTCATATTAAATTAAGAAAATAATATCTTTAAAGTATGACTTCCTTTCTCCTATTCCATCCCAGAAAGACACATATTTGTCTTTATGTGTGTTTTCTTAATGTTGAATGCTAAGGTTGATGAGAAAGTAAAGATGACTTCACTTTAAAATTGAGTTAAAACCTGATAACTCAGTCCCTACAGCACTTAAGAAACGGGACTGATTCTACAGGCTTGTTCTAACATGAAACTGTTCCCTTCGTCATGCACAAATCCAGACCCTGTGACATGCCTGTTGATACCTTACTCTAAAACAGCAATTGAAAACTGATGGTCAACAAGAGACAGCCTCTTAATTGCCATTAGAATGAGTGTAGCATCCTCCTCCTGAATGACTTAGAAAGGAATATTCAATGGCAATAAATATAAAATAATGCACACTGTTATATTGAATCATATAATGTAAACCATTTAATTATATGTATTGTAGGAGAGTTGCAAGAGCAGGGTGTTACTTAATGGAAGGTAAACTTGGACTCCAGGGCAATCATAGTGCAAAGGCAAAATAATGAGCCAAATCCAAGGTCAATCCAGGAAAAAATGAAATTTCAGGAACAGGACAAGGGGCAACCTGCAAGCAGGAATATGAGCAGGAAGGAACTGATTCTTTCTCAGAGGCAGTCACTGAAATTACCTGGCAGCATTTTAACACAAAGTGCTTTCTTATGCAGCTTGTAATTCAACTGCAGAAAATATTGTCACCAGATTTAATGGAGGCCAAAGGAATATGTATGTTCAGAGTGGATTTAGGAGAATTCACAGATTTTAAGCCCACCAATATCAATTATAATTGTGACAGTTGGATCACCTGGTCCTTAATTGCCAAAACGTTGATTGCTGAACTGCAATACTGGCTAAAAGATCACTCTACCTACTCTTTCTGAAAACATTTACTAGTCATCGTTAGGAGCATGATGCCTTTAATTGATCCTTCATTTTCTTTACAACAGCCTTTGTATTCTTTCAAGAGAAAGGATTTATGTCATAACCATAATGTCAGGGGAATGAAAGACCTCATTACAAAATGCAGACATAGAGAAGGAGAATGTATAGACAATTAAGTCAAGAAAGCAAGAGATGTTGTCCAAAAACATTGATTTTAAAACTATCTACTAAATCCTCAAAAACTTTTTAAACAACCTAGACAACTAATCTTTGTGTGAGAAGATTAAGCAGAACTCACAATAAAAATTGATGAGTGAATAGGTCATAAGAGGTGATAAATAGGTTAATAAAAGATAAAGAAGTGATAATAGGTGAAAAAAAAAGGTGATAAGAGCATTTCCAAGACAGTCTGAATAGAATAAAACCTAGGGTTAAACCTAAGTACTCATAGAAAAGCCTGAAACTTCACTAATTAGTTGTGACCTGCCACTAAATAAGAAACAACTGAAGCTGCTAAAGAAGTATGCAGGAAGCTGTATGGCCAAGGCGGAATATCAGACAGAATCTGACTGCAGAATCTGAAAGAAATGACCAAACATCTGCAATAATGCATTGAATACAAAAACATATCAACCTTAATTGTCACAGTGCCACAGAAGGAAGATAAGCGAAAATATATTAAGCAGTTCAGCAGAACATTACTGTCACTTCCAGGAAATGTTCACAGCAGATTGATATTACAGCAAAGGAAATCTAAGAGAAAAAAGATGGTAAAAAAAGAATCTACAGTTGTCAGGGAAAGGACATTATATACTGAACAAATACAGTGGTTTGAAGAGTGCTAGGAAGGTTCACTGAAATGCAAAATGCTAATCACTATTAACCTGCGCCAACCTGAAAAATCTTGTTATTCTTGCAGAAAATGCACAGAGGCTAGCTGTGGATTACAAACTAAGTTAGTGAGCATGGTGGACTAACCTTGGCTAACAGGTAGCATCCAACTACTGCCAAGGTAGCCAAGGTAGCCAAGGTACTGCCAAGGTAGCATCCAACTACTCACTTTCTCCCTCAGTGGGATGTGGGGACAAAATAGGAAGACCAAGAACACCCACAGGCATAGATAAAGACAGGGAGATCACCAATTACCGTCACAGACAAAGCAGACTTGACTAGTGGAAAATTAACTTAATTTATTGCCAATTAAAATAAATATTTCATTACCGATGTGTGTAGTGGGAAACTACCAACACCTTGCCACCTACACCCAATATAATAAGAAAGTCTGTGTTAAAAGAACATACTTCATCCACCCTCAAGCCAAAACCAGTGTATTATTTATTGAGAAGAATAAAAAGTAAACCATGCAATTTTTCTTACTTGATGACTACATTATGAGAACAAGACTTGAAGGAAAAAATATGGAACGCCTTGAACTGTGAGTCAGAAATGTAAAGACCTAGGTATTGAAGGCAAATATTGAATAAACTCTCTCCCAATTTCTGCACTTTTACAGTGCACAAAGAGTAGCTCTAAGGAGACAGAACTGAAGTTTTGAACATTACAACCATTCCTTTTGTCATCAGTGTTTTTAAGAGGAAACTCAAGATTCCCATTAAGTAAACATTAGGCATTTTGTTATAGCCAGAACTGGGTACTGACAGACAATAATTCAAAGGCAGAAAGAGTAAGAATCAGTAGACTATCTCTAATGAACCAGCCACATAACATCTGGACTATGGAAACCTATCCAACAATAACAATTTCTGAGGCAAACCTGCATGCTTTTTCACTAAATACCTGTTAATACCAAAAAATCTTAAATGGATAGACCAGGCTATAAAACTGGACAAATATAAAAGATTCAGGAACATATCAATTGCTAAACTTCTATTATGGAAAAGAAGGATAAAATGGTTTGGAAATGTCCAAAGAATAGATGCACAAGTAGTCCTTACTGCTCAAAACACTGTAACAGTGAACTTCTACTAGAATCACAGAATGGCTGAGGTTAGAAGGGAGCTCTGGCGAATATCTGGTACAACACTTTCCTCAAGCAAAGTCACCTGGAGCCCATACCCCAGACCATGTCCAGATGGCTTTTGAATATCTCCAGGGATGGAGAATCTACAACCTCTCTGGGCAACCTGAAAGATAGAAAGAAAGATAGAAAGATAGTGAGTCAGGGATCAAATAGAAGAATAGCTAAAACATTTGAAGGATTAATTAATTGTTTTAAAAGGCAATATTTGCCTTTTGTTTCACAGAATTCAAGAAGAAATAAGAAAATATAGACTTACAATGTTAAACTTTTGGATTTTTTTAATTAAGTGGTTAAAAATTACTGTATTGGGTTTGCGTGGCAAGGTTGTGGTAGCAGGGGGGCTACCAGAGTGGCTTCTGTGAGAAGTGGCTAGAAGCTTCCCCTATGTCCAATAGAGACAGTGCCAGCTGGCTCCAAGACAGACCCGCCACTGGCCAAGGCCAAGCCCTTCAGCGATCATGGAAGTACTTCTGTGATAACATACTTAAGAAGGGTAAAAAAAAGAGAAAAACTGCACAGGGGAGTGGTAGAGTGGCTTTGGTGGGCACCTGGCATCCAGCCAGGGTCAACCCAACACAGTGATGATACCATGTTATCATTAACATGTTTGCATGTCTAGCTACATGCAGAGAATACAAGACCTTGAATTTAGCTATTACCTATTAAACTCAGTTAAGAAGCATGATAAAATCTCGCTGATTGTAAGACACTTTTACATATTAAAAAATCATTCTATTAAAATTTGAAATGATTTATGGAGATTTGAGATATTTTTAGATCAAATAGAAGAGGAGATAAAATTAACAGACTTCAAAGGTGGCCTTTTTAATCCTTTATTTTAAAGCATTGTCACTGAATTGAAAGAAGATTATAATTATAAGTTAGATTTATAATTATAAAGGAAAATGCTGAAACTATCTGTTGATATAAAAGTGAGCAAGATGATGATAGCAAACTACAAAATGTGTTTGTTTACCTAAAACTATTGAGCTGCTTCAGTTTCTTTTTGTCTCCTAGAGACACATTTTGGTAAACCTAATGTGAAATTTAATATTTCTCTAGCTTTATGACATACCTGTGGTACTACGGAAGGCAAATGCTTTAGATCCTCCACAAATAGCACCAAGTGCACCATTGTATGTTTTCTCTATTACATGATACAGTTCTTGTCACAGAGCTGTGAACTCTTGCCCAGACACATAGATTTTGTACCCCACATAAAGCTTTCTATTTACATTGGAAATTCCTATCTACTTAGGATATCTTTGGAACTTATAGCCCTTACATACACCAGAAAAGAATAAACACAAGGATAACTACAGAAGTGTAATAGCACTTACATTATGGAGACAGGCATTTAGATTTTTTCTGCTTTTACAGTAAGTGAACACTAATTTTGGTTAACCAAATAACCAGCTCCTTAAATGATGAAGTAATCAGCTCCTTCACACTTCATTAATCCTATTTTTGACTCCTCTTTACTAAGTCATAGCTTGCAAGTAAAGACAGTGGGGTGGATTGAAAACTGGTTGAAAAATAGAGCTCAGAGGGTCGTGATTAGGGGCACAGAGTCTAGTTGGAGGTCTGTGACAAGCGGTGTTCCCCAGGGGTCAGTACTGGGTCCAGTCGTGTTCGATATATTCATCAGTGACCTTGATGAAGGCATAGAGTGCACCCTCAGCAAGTTTGTTGATGACACAAAACTGGGAGGGGTGGCTGACACACCAGAAGGCTGTGCCACCATACAGTGACACCTGGACAGGCTGGAGAGTTGGGCAGAGAGGAACCTTATGAAATTCAACAAGGGCAAGTGTAGGGTGCTGCACCTGGGGAGGAATAACCCCACACACCAGTACAGGTTGGGGGCTGACCTGCTGGAGAGCAGTTCGGTGGAAAGAGACCTGGGAGTCCTGGTGGACAACAGGATGACCATGAGCCAGCCATGTGCCCTGGTGGCCAAGAAGGCCAATGGCATCCCGGGGTGCATCAAGAAGAGTGTGGCCAGCAGGTGGAGGGAGGTCATCCTCCCTCTCTACTCTGCCCTGGTGAGGCTGCATCTGGAGTACTGTGTCCAGTTCTGGGCTCCCTGGTTCAAGAAGGACAGGGAACTGCTGGAGAGCGTACAGTAAAGGGCTACAAAGATGATTAGGGGATTGGAACATCTCTCTTATGAAGAAAGGCTGAGGGATTTGGGTCTCTTCAGTCTGGAAAAAAGACGGTTGAGGGGGGATCTTATCAATGCTTATAAATACTTAAAGGGTGGGTGTCAGGAGGATGGGGCCAGGCTCTTTTCAGTGGTGCCCAGTGATAGGACAAGAGGTAACGGGCACAAACTTGAACATAGGAAGTTCCATCTAAACATGAGGAGGAACTTCTTTATGTTGAGGGTGGCAGAGCACTGGAACAGGCTGCCCAGAGAGGTCCTTGAGTCTCCACCTCTGGAGACATTCCAAACCTGCCTGGACGCGTTCCTGTGCAACCTGCTGTAGGTGACCCTGCTCTGGCAAGGGGGTTGTACTGGATGATCTCCAGAGGTCCCTTCTACCCCCTAATATTCTGTGATTCTACGATTGCTTTTTTAGTATGAAGGCATCAATGTCTTCTCAATTTATTAAAAAGACTTTAGATTCTCAATGGATTAAACCATACTACATGCAGAAAAAAGGCAGTAATTCTTTCCATTAGCACCAAATCAACAGTTCAGGTTTGTATTCCAAAAAGAGGATGAGAAACTTGAAAAGATTTCAGAAATGTGAAAAAGTTTAAATCTCTAAGGAGTTAAAAATTAAGTTGAATGACAGTAAATGAATTCCTGCCCATGGAACAAATTACATTAAATGTTGTCGGTATATAAGATTTGTGAAATTCTATCTTTTACATGTACCTGCATGCACACAAAGAAGCCATCAATTAGTGCAGGACCATGAGCAATAAAATGTCCTCTTGATGCCAGGACTCGCCCAGAAAACTGATCCTTCCCACAATGTAGCACAGAAATGTATGTTTTCTGGAGATAAAAGATGGAAAAACTGACAGATGGGAAAGCTGATATTATATGTAACCTGCATATTGTCAAGAGCATCTTTATTTCTGTATGATAAGTAAACAGTGTATTTGAAATTGTAAGTTCCTTGGGGCAAAGAAAAGTTTTGTTTTGTGTGTGCGCAGTTCACTTTCACAGCCTATCCTCCACCCAGCAGATGGGCCTTTTGGCATCTGGTATGATATAAAGCAAGAGAATCTCCTACAGTGTCCCACCAACTTGCAACCACAAATTGAGATGTACGTCTCCAATGTAACACTAGTGTTCCTACTTGCAAACTGGGATCATAAGTGCCATGAGTTTCCGTGGGGAGATTCACCATGGCAGGCCATATTACATATTTGGTGCCTTCTGCTTCCCTTCTCACCCAGCCTTCCAATTTCTGTTGCAAGGAAATACCCTTCATAGAGGCACCTGCACCAAAATATGTGGGAGGGAGTTTATCCCTCTCTCAAATTACCTTATATTGCAGAGGGCAAAGCTCTGACAAAACAGCTACAAGCCCAGAATGAAGAAGGCTGCTGATTGCTCTTGGCAGCAAAGATGAGTGCAAGGATTAAGTGCAACAGGTGAACATGAGGCTGGGGACCTGGCCTCCAGACAGGGTTCAGGATAGGAACAGGAAAGTAGAGGTACAAATCTGGATTTGACTGGGCTATTGGAGAAAGACACACAGGGAAAATGAGAAATTGCTTTAAGAACAAATTCAGGGCCTTGCATCTGAATCTTGCCTGGTACTCTGTGTTATGTAAGTCTGGGTCTGATCATGGAATCATAGAATTACACAGTAGTTTGGGTTGGAAAGGACCTTAAAGATCATCTAGTTCCAATCCCCTGTCATGGGTAGGGACACCTTCCACTAGACCAGGCTGCTCAAAACCCCATCCAACCTGGCCTTGAACACCTCCAGGGATGGGCAACCTGGGCGACCCTGTTCCAGTGTCTCACCACCCTCACAGTAGAGTCATTTAGGCTGAAAAGAACCTCTAGAGTCATCTGGTCCAAACACTTGCTGAGGGCATGTCCGGCTTAGAGCAGGGACAGTTGATCATCAGCAAATGAAAGAGATAACAAATATATTGCCATAGAGCAGCAATACACACCCCTTCCTTGTTATTTGGTGTATGACATAGTTCTCATTTCTTTCTGTAAGAACATTTATCTTTCACCATTTTCTGTAAGACTAAAGGGATATGGTAAGAATATTTAAATCAAGACAAATATCTGGAAAATATTACAATAGTCCATCACATACTTATTGTGATAGAGTGCTTAGAAAGCAGTGGGCATCTACATACATTAGATCCACTGAGGATAAACTAGAGATGACTCTTAACTTTTGGAGATGTTAAAAAAAAAAACAAAAGCAAAATAAAGGAGGAGTGAAAAAAAGAAAAAAAAAAGAAAAGCAAAAGAAACAGAAAGAAAGAAAAAGAAATCATACTGAGAAAGAGTGGCAAATAAAAACCACAAAGGCATCACTTAAAAAAAAAAAAAAAAAACCCACAAACCAAAAAAAACAAAAAATGAATGCTCTAGACTAAGAAATTTTCTGAGTTAAAAATCTCAATAAACTTCTGAATCAAATGTATGTATACTCAGTTGACATATTTAAAACATCATGGCTCCCTTAAAATTTTTCTTTATTTTTCATAGGTCTCTGTTTGTTGATGTCTATTGAATGTGTTAAAAATGAGGAACTTGATTTTAAACATGGAACCACAGAAATGTTCTCCAACTGACTGACCATATACAACCCAAATTCAATACTCAAGTGAGTTGAAGCAACTAGAAGTTAATGGAACTGCAAATAGTCACTACAGCATGCTTGTCATTCTTTGTAAAGGAAGATGAGTTGATTGAAATTCAAGCTGGTGAAACTGTAAGCAAACCATAATGGAGGAAGACTGCCTCTAAAAAATATTTTTGTGAAGCTTTTTAAAAAATTGTGAAAGTAAATATGATTGTAGAAACCACAATGTGCACTCACTGGAATAGATATAATTACAATATTGCACATTTTTTCCTGACCTTCACAGTTACTTCCTACAGCAGCATAAACTTGGGAAATATAAAAAGTCCTCCAGGAACTGAGGGTCCAGAATGCTAAGAATTGCATATTGTGCAATACTGGAAGGGCAGTACACAACTAAGTTGCTTGTATCTACAGCTATCCCCCCCAAAAATTAATTTCAGTCTCACTTTTGTTCTAGAGAAAGTCTGCTTTCTTCGTCAAAACAACTGCTTTTGCTCAGGAAGAATAGATCTATCTTACATATGACTTATGAGGACTGATCTCTTTTTCATCTTTATTCACATACTACGTTAAATCCTTTTCAGAAGTTAGAATGGCTTCAAGTCCTTCCATCAACAAATCAAAGTTTAAGACACATACTTCTGTCTTAAATTTACAAACAGAGTAAGTAAGAACTACAAAGTACTAGAAGACCTGGGTAGTTAAGAATAAATAAAAAATAAACCTCAAAAAAATATCTTCTGCTGGTCCTAAAATAGCACAAATATTAGTAAGGGATAAGGTCTGTCTTCTCTTCATTATTATTACTAGATATTTAAACTTGTATTTCAGACTATTAAAAGTTATGTTCTCAGTAGAGGACAAACAGGACACATCTGGACTTCACAGTGAATGATTTCAACATTGTCTATTAACAAGCTGCCCCACGGACAACGAAGACACCATATTTTATGTACTTTGTCAGACATGATCTCAAATGAAATCAAGAATAGCAGTCACGCACCTGTGATAAGATGCATTTCTATTAGAAAATTGGGATAATGAGTTCTCATCATCTATGAAATGCCCCATTATCTGGTGACTAAACAGCACATTACCAGTGAAATAAAAAATTATCAAAATGAACTCATCTTAATTTAGCCTGAAAAGGTTATTGTCAAGTGTATTTCCAGATGGGAAGACCTTTTAAAAAGTTTATAAAAGAAAACAAATTCATTTGTGAAACATTATAGGGATCTGGTGTAATAAAGTCTAAAAGCTCTGAACAAGGTGTCAGAAATATTTCACACTGCTGAAAATCACCGAATACAAACTGGACATCAGAGGAAAGATTGACAGTGATTATGTTCCTAAGAAACATGTTAAACCCCATCGTATAATGAAGAATAGGATTTGTTCAATTTCACTGCTCTTTTACGTCACTGTCCCCAGAATACCACTCCTCCTTACAGTAGGGTTGCCATTGCAAGGAGACGAAGACTAAAAAGAAGGCATTCCCTTCAGTAGGAAATATACTCCATTACATCCATCCATCCTATAACCTTACTAACAGGTTTTATGTAGTAAAACATTCTTTTACAGTCTGAAAAATGTGTCTTTCTATTTTATTAAATATTACAATTAAAACCAGAAAACTATAATGCAAGTGGAACTAAAATGTGTAAAACCCTTTATTTTTTTTATCTATGTAACTGAAAATATTATTGTATCAATAATCTGGGAAGGTTAATACTTATTCTGCAAAACTACTTATCTCCCAGGTTTTCTGAGATATTTTATCTTCACCTTTAAAAAAAAAAACTTTCCCTAAACTTATTTTTGCAACTACTTAATCCATAATTGTCTTCTACACAAATCATGCCACTAATGAATGAAATTAAGTTTGTATTTACTACCTTGCATGCTGTTATTCCAAACATATTTTATTGATCAACAGTGTTCATCTTGGGATGAGGACATGCACTACAAAGAATCACAGAATCACAGAATGGGAGGCAGGAAGGCACCTCCAGAGATCATCTAGTCCAATCCCCTGCTCAGAGCATAGTCAGCCAGAGCACATTGCTCAGGACTGTGTCTGGTTGGGTTTTGGATATCTCCAAGAATGGAGACTCCACAGCTTCACTGAACACCCTATAACATTGTGTTCATGATCATGTAAAAAATAATAATAATAATAATCCTGTGTTTAAATGGAATGTTTCTGTATTTCAGTGTGTGCCCATTGCCCTTCTCCTGTCATTAGATATTACTGAGGAGAGTCTAGTACTTTATCCTTTTTTACTTCCCCCATCAGATATTTATAAACATTGAAAAGATCCCTTTTAGTCTTCTCTACTCCTGAATGAACAGTTCTCACAATCTCTCCTTCTATCACAGATGACTGAAGCCCTTAATCATCTTTGTGGCCCTTCAGTACACACGTTCCAGTATATCCCTGTCTCTTTTGTGTTGAAGAGCCCAGCACTGGAGCCAGCACTAGAGATGTGTCTCACCAAGGTTGAGCAGAGGGGAAGGATCACCTCCCCTGACCTGCTGGCAACATTCTTCCTAATGCAGTCCAGGACAGTTTTCCCTTTTTGCACTGCTGACTCATGGTCAAGTATCAGTCTACCAGGACTCCCAGGGCTTCCTCTGCAAAGTTGCCTTCCAGCTACTCAGTCTGCAGCCTGTACTGCTGCATGGGGCTATTCCTTCCCAGGTGGAAGACTTGGCATTTGTCTTTTTTGAACTTCATGAGATTCCTGTCAGCCATTTCGCCAGCCTGTCAAGGTCCCTATGGAGGACAGCACAACCATCTGGTCTATCCACCAGTTCACTGTTTCTCCCAGTGTTTATCACCTGTGAACTTGCTGAGGGTACTCTCCCATCAGCCAGGTCATACTGAAGATGCCAAAAAATACTGGCCCTGGTATCAATCACTGGGGTATACCTCTAGATACTGGCCTCCAGGTGGACTTAGTACCACTGATAACAACCCTTTGAGCCCAGAAGTTCAGCCAGCTTTCAGTACACCACACTGTCCACTTCCCCTGTCAATACTTCATCGGGTATCTATGAGGATGTTACGGGAGACAGCGTAAAAATTCTTGCTAAAGTCAAAATAAACAACACACATTGTTCCCTATTCATCAACCAATCTAGTGATTTCTTGATAGAAGGCCATTAGGTTAGTCTGACATGATTTCTCCTTAATAAATACATGCTGATTACTCCCTGTTACTGTCTTGTCCTTCATATGATACTTGATACATTTGGAAATAGTTATGAGGATTGTCTGCTCCATCAGTTTCCCAGGGACTGAGGTGAGGCTGACCAGCCTATAGTTCCCTGGAACCTACTTCTGGTCTTTCTTGAAGAAAGGGGTGATGTGTATGTCCAGTTTGTTTGAATGTGTCATAACCTGATCCTCCCTAGAAAGAGTAAGTCTTCCTTTATCCCAACTTTCCCTCAGACCGCAAGCACCTGGGGTTCCTGAGGTCAAATCTTACCAGTGAAGACTGAGCTGAAGAAGGAATTGAGTACCTAATATTTTTCAATATCCTTTGTCACCTTTTCCACCCCTTTTTTGATATTCCTTGTAGTTGATAGTGTGATCTGAGTCTGTTCAGTTTCTGTAGGTCTATTCCTAATGACACAATAGCTGAAAATTCAGATATATTGCTTTGTGTTTGAGATCAAAAAAACCCTAAAATTAAGGATATAGTGTAAAGTTCTCCTTGAAATTCATACCTTGCACAAAGGAAATAGACTAGTCATCAACTAACAAGCAGTAATGTGACGTTTCACCCATGGAAAGACTGCTGCTCCTACTCCTTTCCTGAACAGACATCATCCACAACGACAGCTTGGAGCCCTGCTCCTGTGTAAGACATGGTTCCCCCAGCTCACACCAAGTCCACGAGACATTAGGAGTGTAAAAGCCAATAACTCTAGCACCCCCAAAGGAAGGTATTTTATATCAGGGCCCCATGGTTCTCTCCCATTATATAATGGGAGATTCTGATTTGCAAGAAAAAGTGTTTAGACTAATCTCTGGTAAGGCATCAGTTCCTGTAGAGTTTTGAACTCAGGGGAGCCAAGAGAGGTTATCTCATAGAGAGGCAAGCCCTTGTGAGACAGCTGCTCCTGGCCTTGCTGCTGCTCTCAACTCCTATAGAGTTGCTTCAAGCAGTGTGGTTGACCTGGAAGTCACTATTTCAAACAAGACGAAGTTACTCACCGCAGTACAAGACAGCCTGAAATCAATGGGATCAGGAGTTACTGCCTCACAGGAAGCAGTGTATTTGTGCAAGACAGTCATTTCTGGTTCTGTCTGAGTTCTCACAGCTGTCCAAGATCTTTCTTTTGCTTAAAAAATAGGAGGATGGTGTGTCAACTCACACTTGCAATTTAAATAACATGAGGAATACAGAGTCTGATCTGAACTCTCTCTCACAGAAAAAGATTTTTGTCATGAATAATATTACTTCCAATATACTAATACTTCAAAAAGCCTTTGGTCTTCACAACTAGTAGAGGAAAGCCACTATGAACTGTAGCTAGATGACTGAACCACAGGTTGTAAATGCATCTTAATTTCTACATACATTAAAATGTAAGCTATGTCCCAAACTTCTAGCATGCTAGATCCAAATATACAACAACTGGTACTTTCTAATTATTCTGCCACATCTTCAGATACTATTTAAAAACATTCTGAGCAGAGAAAACAAAACAATACCTAAGCATTTTCATGAATTGTATTCAAACTCATTGATTTTTAAACACATTGATGTATTTGATATTAAACTTGGAAGGTCTGTAATTTTTTTCTTGTTTTTAACAGATCACATCCTGTGCAAAAATATGAATCACATTTTGGTGATATGTATGCCATGCTTGGCAAAGGCTTCTGAGTTTCAGAATTTTGATGCATAGAGACCATTTTTTCTGTTTCCATAAGTGTTTCTACAGGTCAATATTATGAATTGCCTTTAAGCAAATCTAGATAGAAAAAAATCTAGTTTTCTCATTTACACTGTACTTGCCAGTTTATTCAGGAATTGGTATCATCAGTAGTATGGCTGAATTTTAACAGAAAATACATTGGATGTGAATTTAATAGTTCTGTATCCACTTAAACAGTTTTGCATTCATTGGTTATCTGGAGCCTATTTTTCGATTGGAAGATAACCCAGTAGCTGGATTACAAGCAGATTTTAATGTTCCATGTGTCTGGATGGAATGCATAGTCCAGATGACTTCTGATGAGTATAGAGGGAAAAGGAGGAAACAAATTCCCAAACTAAGCAAAACAAACTACAAAACCACACACACGCACAAGATGAAGAACTATAATAGCAAAACCAACAAAAGAATTCTTCTAACTTAATGTCAGGTGCTATTGTAATGAAATCATACAAGTTTCTGTGAGACAGCAATGCCCTTCAGAAATAAAAATCCAGTATAAAGGAATCTGCTTCCTCAAAAAAGTAAGAACAAGTTCATCTTTTTTTCACATTCTTGTTTACACTACATGCCATCTGCAATGAACGGAAGGACAAACAGATATTTTTAAAATGGATTTTTATTGGTGGTTTTGTTTACTCTTTTTTCAGTTTTAATAATAGACACCTGTCCTTCAGAAAAATGTAAACTTCCTGATTAACAGATTGCTGGAAACAGAAGCATATTCTGTATGACCTCAGTCTTGCATTCCCATGTATCCTCTGAGGCATCCACCTCTGACCACTGTCAAAGACAAAAGAGTTGGTAAAGTTGCTGCCTAACACAGACTGTTCTTTTGTGCACAGGATCAAACAGCCCATTTAATACCTTGGTCTACTGATGTGTTATGAACTGTCATGACAGTGGTCATCATCAACATGTTCAATTTTTAGGATGATAAAGCCAACTAGAGCATCATTAGATCTCTAGCTATTATAACTTGCAAGCGATAAAGATTAAGCAAATCTGGTTTTAGGGCCATTCTCAGCTGAGTAGTCATTTGAAAACTTACATTAAAAATACATAAATGTGAAAAAAAATTAAAGGAAGCATATAAGACTACCAGGAAAAAAAGTGGGAATGTTTTTTTTTTATACCTGAAGTTGCAATATTGTTAAGCATTGCAAATTAGACATGGTCAATCACGTTCATTGACTGGGGAAGAAATCTATAGTTCCTTCAGATGTGAAGGTTTATTCAGTTTACTGTTGAGAAAGTGGGCATTAATAATTCTATTATTGTTGTGCCTTCACTAATAACATTAGAGTATGGTGATTGCAAGAAAGCGAGTTGACAGTATTGCTTTTAAGGTTCCATATCTGCATGCTAATCAGACTGTTGTAGAAACTAAAATTCCTGACTTCACTGAACATTATGAATCTGTTTTCATCCAAAGCCAGGGCAGGGTACACACTTATGGTGTCAAATGAAGGAGAAACACTGCAGACATAAAAGGACTGTGTCTTCAAACTGGAACTGATTATAGAGTTGTTTCCAGGTTTACCAGGACAGCCCAGCTAGCCACCCTCTCTTTTAGTTGATAGAAAATACTCTTGCAAATTTTCAGGTGAATTTTCTTGCTGATTAGACTATAAAGTGAGACCCTTATTACAAGATTAAGGGAAAAGATAAGTTGCTTTGGAACAACATATAATTATCAAATTCAGCTCATCCAAATTAAAGAAAATGTTTGCTGAAACACTCACTTTTTTCATATCATTTTTATTAACATTTCAGTTTAGCCCCCTTTTAAAACCTATATATACACTAATGTATCCAGGGAGACTAAATTAAATGCAAAGCTCATCATGCTTTTTTAACAATATAAAAAGCCCTGTCTTAAAATAAAAACTGTTACATAACAAATTACTTTTAAAAACAGTAGTATCATGAATCCTTTCCAAACTTAATTTAGGCTTCCTTTTTTTTTTTTTTTTTTAATATTATGACAGAACCTTAAATACACCACCATATATAAATAAAATAAAATAAAATAAATTTTGCAAATAAAAATAGCAAAGAATCAATCAATATTTACTGACAAGAGAAAGCAATCTGTTCAGCCTCTTGTCATTGTAAATCCCAGTCCCTTGTTCTAAGTCCAATTCAAGATTCAAGTCCTGAGAAGACAATCTATGAACTACTCATGCACATTGTTAGTTTTAAGGGTCATATGAGGTAACCTAGACTTACAGAACAGTTGCTAAAAGGAGAGAAAACACAAATACTTTTGAATTATTGTTAATTTCATATATTTCAATGACCTTAATTGAATAAAATTATTTTTAGGGTTTTTTTCTTTTAATTATTAAGAACCTCAACCATCATAGTTATTAGAATGTAATAAAATAAAATAAAATAAAATAAAATAAAATAAAATAAAACTCTGTGAGAAGACCATCATAGCAATCATCAATTGTGAAAATGCTATTACTTGATCAGTTGTTCAATAGCATGAGTGATTTTAAAAAGTAATTCAGATTTTGCTAAGCTCTGACATAAGGTCTTTTTAAAAGTCTACCCTCAACTTTTCCTTCCCTTATGAATAGGAGAAGTTTAATTTCAAAAAGCTGGAAATTACTGTAAAACTTTGTAGGTTTTGTACTACTTTTCAATGAACGTGTATCAAGAATCCCTCTACCAAAATCACGGTAGTTTTACATTGGCATAAGTGTTAAGTGAAATCAACGTTAAGCTCCACAGGTTTTTTAAATGATTCTGTTATATTTCATGTTCTGATTGACAGTATTGAAAAAAAGGGAATAAGAAAAGTAAGGTTTTTTTAAAGTAATTTGCATTATATGGAACAAAATTCTGACCGGTTTTCTTGAGGAGGGGGTGGGAGGGGTTTGAGTGTTCAATACTGTTTTATGAGGAAGAGGGGCTTAAGCTCAGGAGAATAGTTTCTTTTGCACAAAACTATCCTTTTACCTGATTGCACTGTTCTTCTACTCTCTCAAGTCTGAATTGTGCTTTTTAGAAGACCGTGCCTTAATAAATAAATAAAGCATACCCAATGTCATAGGCTACAATTATTCTCTGAAATAATAATATCAACTCCTGATATCATTCTATCTCTGTATAACAAAATAATTCATGGTAGTACACCTGGAAAACTTGTCATCTTGTCACATCACAGGAAAATAGTCATCCCTGAATACTGTGTGCAGATTGGAAAACTTGTTGCAACATTTATTGGGTTACTTGCAACCAGTTTCAAGTTACATTGGTCATTTAGTTTCCACTGTCATAGTTTTTGTTCACTTTAAGGGTGATCCCCAGCTATGATGAACATAAAGGCCAAAGGCAGGTCTAGAAAAGCATCTGTGTTTTACTGATATGAAATTGATTTTGCCAAACTAGTTCAAACACTGAAATTGCCTTGTTTAATCTGTTTAATCTGTTTAGTCAATGTCCGTAAGGCAGTCCATGCTGTATTTCAAACTATTTGTTAACCAACATAAAATTGTTGTGTGAGGTTAAACAGAAGGTCTATCCACCTAACAGGAAGTGACCGGTAAGGGAGAAAACTGCCTTGTTGTTTTTCTGAGCAGAGCTGACCGAGTGCTTTGTGAGATTATTTCCTGCTGCCCAGGAAAGACTATGCATTCTGGCTCCTGAAAAAAGCTTGCTTCTGCTATCAATACCACACGAACCACTGAGTCTTCAACTGGTTTTGTGAACACTGCCATCATCAGATATGCAAAAGAAGGAGAAGGAGTAATGGGAGGAAGAGGAAGAATCAACATCTTTATTACTCTAACATCCTTACTCTATCTCGCTAGTCTGCATCCTCACATCTCTTCAATTTAGCCAGTTGACTCAGCATTCTTTCCTCTCCGGCTATTTAATGGATAGATTTTTTAACACTGTGTCTGACTACTTTCCCATTTTTACCTTCTTACTCCAGAATTCTTCCTGAGTTTTCCCCTTCTTGGTCCATCTGTTTCCCCCAGGATTTACCAGGGTCTTTTCTTCCTTTTCTACCATCTATGCCTCTGCCTACTGTAGGCTGACTGCCTCCTCATCTGTACCCCATCTGCATCTGCTCAAAAATTCCCACTTACAATATGACCATACATCTTACTAAGTCCATGCATACACAGCAGAAGCTTACCTTACCACCTTACGCAGACCACCCAAAGGAGTATCCCCCTTTCTTCCCTGCCAAGAAATGAGCCTCCTCTCTATTCATGTTTTATATTCTATTCTATTCCCATCTCACATCATCTACATCTTCCCTCTTTTGGCTCTTCCTCATAAACTTTGCTCTCATGAACAAAGGGAAAAAGATACTAGCCAAGATACACCAAAACGGAATGAAAACCAAAACCAAACAAGCAAACTCATACGATACATACAGTTAGGGACTGTTACTGTGGCCTCAGCCTAACAACATTCTCACTGCTTTGCCTTCTGCCCTAGTAATTCACAGTCTCCATTGATTTGTATTATTGTCTATTTAATATAATGGTCTACTTAATCCCATTAGTAGTGAAAATTATCTTCTACCTTTGTTACTTTCCCTACCCATTATTTTTTTTCCAATGAGCAGGGTAAACTACAGTGTCACCAACATTAAAGATACAGGTGCACCATAGACTTCCAGACGGGCATTTTGCCGTTTATATTTTGTGTTAACTTTCCATCCTATCTTCTCTATTTATTTGATTATTTTTTTCTTACTGGTAGCTGAATTTTGAGGCCATGCTTTCATAGAATTTATCAGCTCCAACTGAGTTCATTTTCCTGGTAATTTGGAGTCTATCAAAGCAAATTCCAAGGGTAGTTTTGTCCACAAACACTACTTTGTGTTTACTGACACTAGATTTCACCTGCATCCCATGCCCCATCGACTCAGTATCCAGCTGCATCTCCTCACTGCTGGATTTGCGTTCTGACCTGAATAACTGTAAACCATTCAGAAACTGTTCACCTTTTCTTGTGATTGTTTCCAAACATATGAATAAGCATACAGCACAGAAGATATCACAGTGTGATTCCAATAGTGGAGTCCCTTCTTTATAAACCCAGGCCACATTTTTTGCTTTTTCTTTCCAGGTTTTATTTAAATATGAATACAAGAAGATTAAACTCATCTTGGAGTTTAGCAGCCCTTTGGAGTAAAGGCACAGGAGGCAATGAACGGATATTAGGAAAAACTTTTTCACCATGAGGGAAGTCAAAAACTGGCACAGGCTTTCCAGAGAGGTTATGGAAACTCCATCCTTGGAGATACTTGATTTTTGATTGAACAAGGGCCTATAGCTGAAGCAGAGGCCTACAATTCCTATAGATGATAGATCTATTTATCAGCATATAGCTAATATTAGATTGCCTGGAATCCAAATATTGCTGTACTAAACAGCAGTATGTAAGTATTCAGTAACACTGTGATGGTATAGACAGACAAAATGTATGAGCATTTTACAGAAGTATGTGGGCAACAGGACCACCAGGGACGTGCATTTGCGTGTAGGAGCCTTGCAAGAAACAAAAGTTTGCAAGATAGAGAAGCAGCAGCATAAGTGACTCTGAGTAACCTGGTCTAAACTGTTCACGCTTTGAGCAGGGATTTGAATGAGACACCCTCCAAAAGTTGCTTTCAACCAAAGTCACTCTACAGCTGAAATATTTTTGTAGTCTAAGGTCTATAGTGGTTTACAAAGCACAGTAAGTATGCTTTCTATGCTTATCTCTCCTTTCAGCATACAAAGTAAACACAAAATTCAGGTTGGAATTATTACTAGAATAAGTGTGTTCATATTTAAGATAATTGGAGTAGCTTAAGTTCAGTAAACTCCCTTTTTTTAGTAAATACATATTTTGTGTAGCAAAACTTTCATACAGAGCTTAATATCAATTAAAGATATAATTTAAATATATAATAAATTTAAAATATAAATTAAAGATAAAATAAAATTTTTAAAAATTGTCTTAGATCTGATATATAATGTAATACTGTGATGTAATACAGATAATTATACTGGTCTCACCTCAAGTATTATCCAAAGAAAAACACCTGAAATTCCTTTAGACTGTAACTTCAAATAGTTCTTTGGCAACATAAATGTGAATCTTTTTAAGCTTTTGTGTGGATCTTACAATATATGTAAGAAATAATCTATTAAGGGATATAACTAACAACCTTTGATTTTAAACCTCTTTGTCTTGAGAGTTAACTGATTCATGAAAGCTATGGAGTGATATTAATAAAAAATATAATGTTCTTGTTGATGATTGGCTAAATCAGATACATCAGTCATCAGAGCTACAGACTGAGTTTCACTTGACTCAAAGAGACGACAGTTACAGACAGAGTATTTTATCAATTCATTACACATTTCCCAATTTACTTTTTTCCTTTTAGCTTATAACCCAGAACCTTCCCCAGTATTTGTAGATTAAAATATTGTACTAATGGGCAAATTAGCAGGAAGAAAGAAATTGAAGAATTTTTCCTGAGCAACCTACAATGGATGCTAAAACAGGGAAAGGATTAAGGGGCTTCCAGGTGGTCTAACCTAGCATCAGACAGCTGTTATTTCATTACCATTTAACACTAACTAGTACTCACCAGAAATGAGAAGACAATCCACTCTGAGAGTCTTACTGACACATTTCCACCTTCTTTGGATAATATACTCTCTGTCAACAGAACATATTACTAGTGGTTCTAACTGGAAGACTTGTACATAGAGGATTTAAGGATCTACCTTACAGTTGATTTGAGTAGGTGCAGCCTGTGCTGTGCTGCACATACAACTTGTCTGCTGGATGAACTTTAGTGCATTGATTGTTACAGAATCCTGAATGTGGCTCCCACTTAGTACCTTGTGATTAAGCTACCTGCATGTCTTATCTTATCTTGAAGTAAAGCAGCATGTTTTCAGATGCCATCCATTTGCTTGACAGTAGAAATTAATATTAGAGTTGCTTACTTCCAAGAACAACCCATAAAAGCTCTCAAGACTGCAAACCTTTCCACAGACAGGATCTCCACAGTGCAGTGTTCCGTGCCCTGATTGGAGGCCCATCTGATGCTGCACAGCTCAGGCTTCCCATCATCTGAAGGGATGTAAGTTTATCTGTGCTATCCTCTTTTGCATTCTCATTTTATCTCCAAGCAATGATATTTTGATCAATACATTATGGGCTCTGAGTGCCTTTCTTACCGGAGTCCATAATTAACAATTGCAACAGTGTATTACAACATTAAATATTTAGCTTTGAAAAATCCAAAAGCAAGGACAATGTATATACACCAATATACTGTCTGACTTTGTAGTATCAGAACTTCTGATGATGATTATTCATGCATGTGACATAGGAGGCTGCATTAACATATAGTGACCACAATACAATTCATTTAAGTTTTCTCTTGAAGCTTTTACTAGAGTTTGTATATGCAATACAAATAACTCCATATCAGACACCAAAACAACTTCTCCAAGCCATCTCAGCTGCAAAGCTGATAGCTGCATGATAGAATCCACCATATCAGCTCTGGAACACAGACTTTTCTTTTTGATATTTCTTGGTATATCTGGGTATAAATTAGCATCACCACTCCCCTTTCCAAACCACTTTTAATTCTATTTTAAGCTGCTAAAGGCATAGCAACACACTGTATCTCATAGAAATAGGTTGTTTTCTATAGCATTAGGAATTTCATTAAAAATCTAGGAAACGAAGCTGGGGAGATTTGAAGAATGATGCTGGAACTTCTAATAGAGAGAAATCCCTTCTGAGAAAACTCATTTTAACCACTTAACATCAATCTAAGTATAGAATTCAGAGTTAAATGTTCACATTCACAGTGAGGTATGTAGCTTTCTAGTGAGGTACTTAGCTTTCCAGTTGCATCAGCTTTTAAAGTTAATAAAACTTTAATTTGTAATGAAACTCAAAACCTTCCAGCAGTTCTTTGGTGACTATATCTTAAATCGCCATTTCTGAATCTATTGGTAACGGATTATATTTTTTTATTTCTTGAATGATGAAAAAGTCAACTGACAGTTTACAGTAAACATGTTTCTGTGGGTAAACTAGTGACTGACAGATTGAGCAGCCATTTCTGCTGTAGACATGAAAGAGCCACCTATTCAAGGGCCTCATGCCCACAATGGCTATTTGCTCAAATGCTCCTGGGTTTGAGGGAAGGACGTGGGGTCAGTGGAGTGGAGGGTAAATCTGCACTTACAACCTGCGGTTTGGGAGCACATAAAAACATATAGAGAAAAACTCTGAAACAGGACTAACCAGGAACAAATTTTCAATATATGAATCACAACAATGAACTTTTATGCAACTCAATTATATTAAGACAATCTACTAAAATCCATGACAGTAGTTATAGCCAGGGCATGGATCCAAATAGCTCTGGCAGGGCAACATGAAGCAGGAATATCTGTCTGATAATATGTCTATAATATAGAAAGGCTTTAAATGTGGCATTGACACGTTTAAAAGGGCATTTACCCTCCCTGTGCTGCTTTTTTCCTCACTATTGTGGTACCGTATTGTTGCTGCTTTTGTGCAAGTAAAAGCATTTATTGGACAACTAAATAAGGATAAACTAGATCAGGAAATCAGTGTAAGATGAATTTACAGATTTGGTTATTTTTAAAAGACAAGATTCAACTCCAATCAATGCTGCAAGGTAATCCTCTTAGCAGAGTCGCAAGCAACTAAAGTAGCATAAAAGAGAGAAAAACATAAATCTCTGCTGATGGTATTGATACATGAAAGAGACCACTGAACTACAGCATAAATAATCCTAGTGCAATCATAAAATTTGAATCATGTTTTGCTTAAGCAAAGTTGAAAAACACTGGAGTGTCTTCCCAAGAAACATGGCATGACATTATAGACACACCAACAAGTACTTTAATCTGTAATAGTTCTACACTCTAAGGTCACTCAGCTAAAGTCTACTCCAAGTGGAAGTAATCCTTACATAGATTTTTGTGTTTTCAGTGCTCACATAAAAGAAACATTTGTCCTTTCTCTATCAGGTATGCTATGGCTACTTTTAACTGGCTGCATAAGGATAGATGCTAAACAGAGGGGCAAAAAATACTAATATAGAAAATAAACAAATAAGTAAATAAATAAGTCAGTAACATATAACTGCAACATGATCAGAGGGAAAAACATGAAAGAAACAACATGAAAATAATCACGGCGAGTAAGGATTTGAAATGAACTTAGGATCAAGAAAGAACAATCTAAATGACAGAAATTCACATATTCTGCTAGAGATATCACTGCACAAGGCATTTCACAACAAACATCAATGCAATTTATGAAAAAAAGTGGGGAAGGAGGTATATGTATAGAGAGAGAGACAGAGAGATTAAAAGGAATCTATAACAAAGCAAGCAAGCAAACTTACATCAAAGATCACTGCTAAATCATTTACTTAGATTAGCCCAATTTATAACTGAAAAAATTCTGAAGTGCAGTGAGGGAAAATAAATAAAATAAAAACATTCTTCTGTCACAAAACTGAATTGTAACTAGTTTTGTTTCATTTATGGGCATGAAGTGGCTTTTTTCTTCTAGGTGTTTAAAAATTCACTATGGGGATTGGAAGTTGAACATTGAAATATCACGATAAAATTAGCCATCTTTCTTTTACAATTTTTGAAAAATGTAGAACATTTGAAGTGTAGAAAAATCTAGAAATGTAGATTGTTTCTACATATGCCAGTACAGTTGCTGATTATGTCACTATCTTTGTTATCATAGAATGGTTTGGGTTGGAAGGGACCTTAAAGATCATCCAGTTCCAACGACCCCCACCATGGGCAGGGACACCTCCCACTAGACCAGGCTGCTCAAAGCCCCATCCAACCTGGCCTTGAACACCTCCAGGGATGGGGCATCCACAACTTCTCTGGGCAACCTGTTCCAGTGTCTCACCACCCTCATGGTGAAAACTTTCTTCTTAATATCTCATCTAAATCTCACCTCTTTCAGTTTAAAACCATTATCCCTCATCCTATCGCTATTCTCCCTGATAAAGAGTCCCTCCCCATCCTTTCTGTAGGCCCCCTTCAGGTACTGGAAGGCTGCTATAAGGTGTCCTTGGAGCCTTCTCTTGTCCAGGCTGAACAACCCCAACTATCTCAGCCTGTCTTCACAGGAGAGGTGTTCCATCAGTCTGATCATCTTCATAGCCCTCTTATGGACTTAATCCAACAGTCCATGTCCTTCTTGTGCTGAGGACTCCAAAGCTGGATGCAGTACTCCAGGTGGGGTCTCACAGAGCGGAGTAGAGGGGTAGAATCACCTCCCTCGACCTGCTGGCCATGCTGCTTTTGATGCAGCCCAGGATGCGGTTGGCTTTCTGGGCTGCAAGTGCACATTGCTCGTTCATGTTGAGCTTCTCATCAACCGATACCCCCAAGTCCTTCTCCTCAGGGCTGCTCTCAATCCATTCTCTGCCCAGCCTGTATTTGTGCTTGGCATTGCTGTGACCCAGGTGCAAAGCACACCTCCCCACCAGAAAAGCTCAAAGACTTGAATAATTAAGCAATACTGTTACCTGATTGTTATATCTGGATACCCCAAAATGATTTATTATTTTAACCTTCAGTACTGTAAAAATAATGTTGAAAATGAGAACAGAAATTAATGAATGGTTTTAAATTAACTTGTGGCGATCAAAAAAATAATCATGAAAACAAAGTCTTTTATTTCAATGGGTGTTAATTCCAAACATATTTATGACGTTTAAAGCAACAGCTCATCAGTTCTTATCAGAGAAAAAAAGGAAGCAGGGAAAAATATGTTTAAATACTAGGAACAAGGAACATAGTCATCATTGTAATGAAATAATCTGTTTTTCCATTCAGTCTCAGGACCTGATTGTTATAGTGAAAGATGCACTGCAGGAGGCAGAGAATAATGTGACTTTACAAAGCATTCTTCAATGTTGTAATAGTTAACGATCAGCTTAAACTTAACATTTTTTGTATACCATTTACATGGCTTTTGCCAGACTTTGCTATTATAGGTATAGATTATAATTTTGATTGTTTCACTGCCTCCAGAAAACTTACAATATCTTACCTTTGAGGGTAGTTTTAAGTCATTTTAGACTATGTCCTCACACCGGACTAATTGCAACATCACTGAGATATCAGTGATTCGGATGAGAGCATGAAAAACTAAAACTTCAATTTTCTCTCCAGCTACAGGGGAACACAGATACACAATCAATGCTAAAATACTAAAAGATTGCACAATGCAGCACCCAATCCTAAACCATTAATCACTCCATTACTTCCATTATTGAGCAATTGCATAGGCATTAACAGGCATTTCTCTCATGTGGGTATCAAAATACTTTTCTCTTGGCACCAGCTGATACAATGCTTATGCTGGATGCCTGGCTACTTGAAAAGAAATTTTCAGCTGGGTAGCTGTTTTTGACCATCCAAATGTGCACAATCAAGTGATTTGTGAATGTATGGATATGACATAGCTGATCTCAGCAAAAATAGGGTGAGTTATAAACTGCCAAAGCCATACTACTCAACTTCCTGGATATTACTCAAGTATGAACACCTCAGAACAAAAAACAGTCACCAAGACCAAACTTACGTGAAAAAGCATTCCTTCAACTTTTTAGCAGGATTTGGAGCAAATTTGGATGCCCCCCTGGAAAGAGAGAAGAAGGGGGAAAAAAAGAAAAAAAAAAAAAAAAAAAAAAAAAACACGAACCAAAAACCCAGACTTCAACAGACATTACTTCTGTGTCTAAGTCTGAAAAAAAGTGTGTATGATTGTTCACAAGGACACAGGAAGGGAAAATTGATATATTTTCAAAGACCAGTCAAAGAACAGATAAACAGCAAACAGCAAACATGCTGAATGAAAACTAAGGAAAGCTATTTCCCCAAATCAGCAAGACTAAAAGGCATTAGGGATAAAATGTATGCAAAGGGATGCTTTGGCTTTTTAGGGTATTTCTTTAGCCAGCTGAAGTGTAGTGTTACTGGGTCTCAGAAAGTTATAAAATTCTTATTTTTCCCACTTCAAATACGGTGTGTCATTAAAATGACAACAAGACAAGTTGGCAGAAAACCTCACAGAAAGCACATGAGGAGAAAGTGCAGGACTGCGTGTCACCCAGAGGTCCAATAAAGGCAGACTGTCTATGGAACACCAGGCATGCACCATTCTGGTTTTGGTGTGCATAAGATGGAAATTACAAGACAACTGCAGCAAATTTGACCTGTAAAAATGAAAACAGTTTGAAAGAGAAGGAGTAGCAATGCATTAAAATAGCAATTGATGTGCTGCAGGAAGAAAAAGAAGATGGAACAGTTTGGATAATGTACTGCAAAATGGAATGATAGTCTGATGGAAAGGATTAGTATTCAAGGAACATACGTGTTCTTATCTCAAGGACAGACATGTTATTTCACATCCGCAGTGCAAGCCAATTGCACCATTTATACTAAAACTGTTGCCCCCCTCCCCCGCAAGAAAAAAAAGTAGTGCTGGGCATCAATGATAGTGTTTATTACCTCTAATAAGATTACAAATGACAAAAATGTGTTTGCTATCTGTGGGTTTTTCAACACACAAATGGCTAATTTTATTTTCTGCAGCAGCAATAGTTGTTCTTCATCAAGAAATAAAAATGTCCCCTTCTTAAAAATAATACAATAAAGTGCTCTTGTTTTAGTGTTAATGAGCAAAACATAAAAGTTGTGTATGAAACAGTGAGAGTGCGAGGTTCGCTAGTTATCAGTTCTTGCTTCCAATAACCATTTTACAAATCCTCAGCCATGCTTTTACCAGTAATGTTGCAACAACATCCTCCTCCTCATGCTGTTATACAAAACAGTCCTGCTTCAAGCAGGACTTCGTAACACTACAATTGTAACACTACAGTTTTAACTAAAAGGTCACATGCAAGGCACCTGACCTTTCATGCCTTTGCTTTAGGTCCAGATGCTTTAAAAGATTTTCAGTATCATTACTTTGGTGAGTTGTATCTAGGAAGTATATTTGTTAACAAATACACAATACAATAGAAAACTATCAAATATTAACTTACAGAATGAAAGCTTGAAGGTTTTGGTTTCTGAGAACTAATAAATCCTTTCAGAGTTTGAAATACTACAAAAACGTTAGTAACATTTAAAGAAAAAAATGCTTTTTGAAGTGGTGAGACATGTTTACATGTATTCCCCTCTGTGGTTTGTGCTGCATATCTGCACCCTAGTGGCTAGGTTTTGGCAGACAGTTTCAAAGAAATCACTTAGGAGCTCTAAAAGCCAAATGAAACCTACGCATAGATTCCAGCCTCCTGCCCTTTTTTCTCTTTAGAAATACTCTGAAATGATAATTTCAGAAATTTATCTTAGCTAATATCCGTTCCAAATTATGCACAATAGGCTGTACAATATTGATTTGACTGTTCACATTTATTAAGAAGAACCACTTTCTTATAATCCCCAGTGTGAAATTTAGGCCATTCTGATCATGTTTCACATATGAATGTAATATTTTAGGTTTACTATAGGTCTTAGTAGAAGACTTATTTCTCTGCTCCTAATGTCATGTTAGTCATCATAGATATCCCTAAATACATGTTTCTGTAACCAATACTCAACTCAGCAGTTAGAATAAGGTGAAGCAGAAATATGGAAGAGGATGATAAACAGCACTATTTAAATAATACTTTGTTATCAGGTAAGAAGAAGAAACTACATTTCTAACTTGGCTCTTTAAGGTCTCACCGTTAGTAGTCCATAGCAAATTCTTATCCCTAGCAATTTATTTATTTATTTACTGCTAAATAATTTGATGGTCAAATTTGTTTCAGTGCTCTCTGAAACAACTCTTTATTGGTTTGAGAGAACACTGAAACAACTTTCAGAACAACAATAACTTTAAATATCTTTCCTCTTTATACCTAAATATACAAAAAAAAAGGGTCAAAAGGAAATTTTGACTTAATTTTAAGGGTTATTTGAATGACAAGTTGCCATTCAAAGTAAAAGATTGTTTCAAGAGAAGACAAAAAAAATCAACAGAAACTCTTTCTAAATATTGTACGTGTATGTGTACTCATTCAGATACAAACCCAACTATCCAGTTTATCCTGAAAAGTAGACTCATATATGATGTCCTAATTAGATGGCTGAATGCAGGGAAATACTTGCCTTCAGAGCAATCAGCAAAATAACTGTTAGAACTCGCTGAACCTCTGAAAAAAACATGGTTTAATCAATACCAATAAAGGTAACTAAAAATAAGATACTTCATTTTTACTGTTTCGTTTTACAATCACAGCAATACTAACAACCAAGTTATCTCAGGGTATGTTTGTGAGCTGATACGTGTCTGAAGATATCTTCCAGGAATCAAGCAGATGGACACAAGTTCAGGTGTTGAACACTAACAGTTCCCCATTGACTCTAGTGGGAGACATATGCACTCTACAGCCCTGCAAATAGGTCACCTTTTCAGGACTTAGGCAGGAATTATATTCCTAGCTTTAACTAATTAATGCAACACCAAAAGCAGACTGCAAAAAAGAGCATAAATCCCTTTAACTGTGAGATCTTGTTTCTAAGACATGAAAAATAATTCAAATACCAAATACAGTATTTCAGGGTTAATACCTAGATTTCATCAGAAAAAAATCTCATGGTTTTATGTACTACAGAAGGTCACAGTTCTTGGCTGCAAAGCACCTAATCTATTTATCCCAAAAAGCAAACTCTTATCTATGATGTTCCAACTCGGCTGAATGCAGAACGCGGCTGTGTGAATGAGTCTATCCACCTCAATCACTTCTCTGTCTGATTCATGAGGCTGCAAGAGTCAAGATTCTTCAAAACATAACATCCTGAATGACAGATGAATGCACATAATAAATCATCATTGCTGTGAAACCACCCAGCAAGCGGGTGGCTTCCCCCGGTGCCTTTGGAATATGATTGTTTTTTAAAGAGGTTTGAGGCAGAGCTTAGAGGTCAGAATTATATAAGCAATGTAGTGATTCTATTGACTGAGAGGGGAAGCAAAATAAAAGCAAATTTATTTATACAATATGGAAAAGCTTCAAGACCAGCTAATGCTAACCATAACCCTGAACCTAAACCCAGACCCTTAACACAAAACCTAACCCTAACCCCAACTCTAACCCCGAACCCCTAACCCTATGTCCTGGTTTGGGGTGGAGCAGAGCCAATTTTCTGTTCAGTGAGAGAGGCTCTTGCTTATGCTTGTTGCTGTGGCAACCAGGGTCAGCTGGCTTGGTTGTTTACCCCATGGAGGGCTTGCACCTGTGGGGAGAAGTGGACAGGTCAGGTCACCCAAATCTGACCACCAGGGTATTGCATCCCATCTGCCATGCTCAGTATAAAAGCTGAGGGATCAAAGCAGTCAGGTTGGCTCTTCTCCAATGGCTTGGCTTCTTCAATGGCTGATGTCTGAGGAGGACCCTGTCAGTTTGACTGCCTTTGCATTCCAGAATCCAGTTCCCATTCTTTGCTGAGTCCACTCTGAAACTTCCCCAATGCCTGCCAGTGACATCTCCCAGGGAGCTTGATATGGTTTTGTATATATTGTATCTATTTCATTATTTCCTTTTTTATTTTATTATTAATATTTCATTAAAGTAGTTTAGTTTTTTTAAACTCATAAATCTCTTTATCTCTCTTCTTTCTCTCCTTGGAGTGAGAGGTGGGCAAGAGCATCTCTTGTCTTGTCATTGGCCAACCCGGCCCAAACTGCGACACCCTAGCCCATAACCCCTACCCTTACCCTAACCCTAGTACACAGGAACAAATTTTATCACAATTTGGAAAGAAAGCAGCATTTTTTTCTAATTATTTTTTTTTCCCCACCCCTATGTTCAGTTTGTCAGTAAGAAAACCAAATGTAAAATGTTATTAAAACACAACACTTTTCAGCAGGCATTTCATTAAAGCTCCAGGCATTTTCTTCCTATTAGAAAATATCCATTATTTGCTACATCCACAACTGCAGTCAGAATAAGCAGGCTATTGTAATTTCTGTGGGGATGTATTCTGGATGATACTTGTTTTGGAGTTCTTCTGATTCTTCTTCAGAATTTGTTTTCATTTGGTGATTTTTTACATTAGACTCTTGAGGAACAGTGAAAAGTACTAACGTAGAGGAAAGGTAGCTGCGTTGGTTTAAATTTTGACCTCTACTATTCCTAAACAGCTGAAGTCAAGAAAGCTGCTTTGTAAAATAAAGCTCTTGGTTACCTGGAGTTTCATAAGTACACACACATATATAAGTTTAAAGTGTTGTTTCCCCCCCCCCCCCCCCCCCACATTCCATTATGCAATCCCCTACAAAACAGTTAGCCAGCTGGGGAGAGGAAAATCCATTTAATGTCCACTTCTACAAGTGGAAACATATCCTGAAGTATATAAATAAAGTAAGGTATTGACTTTGCATAGTGGGTCAACAGTTCTGACTGCAGTGTGATTTTCTACTGTGTTTGTGATCTTTAGACGCTTCCTAGCCTACTCTCTATAGGTCAAGTTGCAGCCATCTCCCATCGCTACCTGCAGTGTTGGCAATCAAGTAGATTGGGATCTTTGTTCCTTTAGCACCTCACCTTAGCCTCAGTGAAACAGGAACCAAACATTCAGTGCAGTCCTGGAAGTAATATCTCCTAGAGATGTCTCCATTTTTTCTTCTGTTAATTCCTTTGAAGGTCCATTCTCAGTTTTTTGAATTATTTGATTTGATGCTGTTTCTGCCAGTCACCAGTTCATTTTGTCTCTTTGAGTACAAGTAGATTAAAGTCTTTTTTCTCACTTACTTGCTGCACAGATATTCATAAGAAATAATACAAACCCTTTTCCGTTCATCATAAGTATTTAGAGAGAATAGTAAAAGATGTATGCAACTGAAATGGATGAAGGTAAATTATATAAGCAACTAAACGTATATTCATTATCCTAGTGAATTTTACCTCGTGCCAACTCACTCTTAGAGAACAACTTGGAGTTTGTTCTAGGAACACAAGTTCTGCAGTCTCCACATTTCAAGTGTCTTCAGCCTTTCAGGAGCAGTGGGTTGGCCTGTCTTTATTCTTGTCTAGGCTAGAAGCTATCTATGCTGAGAATGACAAACATGAACTGAGATGTTGCCACTCAACAAAAGGCAAGATGGCATGCATGAAACAATGATGTGTATCTTGTTTCAATGCAAGACAATGGTTCCCAGTTCCTGATGGCTTCACAACATGCAAGGAAGCAAAAATCCCCGTTGCTCTTAGTTTTAATAACTCATCCTAGTTCTTAGATTTCAGATGTACCCTATATCTACTGACTGCTGGTCAAAGTTTGCTGGCAGAATGTATTCAAGACTTGCAGCATAAGCTGATGGTTGTAGCATCATGACACTATTAGCTTTTTTGATACCAGTTATGAACAATATCAAGTAATATATCATCAGGAAGAGTGCAAGCTACTCAATTATACTACCTCTTTCTGCAGTATGATGGCATTCATTCAAATTTAATCATTGTGGTTTCCTTAACGTCACTGATGATGCTTGAAAATGTCCACGACAGAGAGACATTCATAGTCACATCTAAAGTAGATAATCAAATGAAAAGCCCATCTGAATGAACTGTAAACATTTCTTGTTGAGAAATATAGCCTTATATTTATTTTGTGAGAATATATTCCAAACAAGGAAAAAAAAATCAAAGTCAAGGAAGCAACCTTAAAAGATTCAAGAAACATCTGAATTCTGTGTAGCGGAATAAAATCACAGGAAATCCGAAAGATTGTCTCTACGTGTCCCAGCCTTCCAAATTGTGTGGAGGGAACTCTCAAGGGTTTCATCTATTGTATTCTGCTGTCAGACTCTTCAATAGCCTTTGCTTGGACTGTTTTGCTCTTTTATGTCAAGTTTCCTTCCTTATCCTTCTATTTCTACACCTTCCCTGATTTTTTTCTTCTAGGATAGGCAAACAGCATTTCTTATGAGCTAAGGTACTCCACAAGCTCTTGGGCCATTTTCAGCTATCTCAGATAACAACTTCCAAATATATACCCATATGCGGTGAACATGCAGATCAAGGTTAAAGATAAAAAACAACAGGAAACATATTCAGAGTGAATATGACAGAACATTCCACTGCTATAAATGAAATATATTAACGGTTATTTAAAAATTAATAACACCATGAATAAAGCAAAAGACTAATGTACAAGTGCCATCAATGCTTTGTGGGTATTAGCAAAGCCACCCAACCTTCTGTCAGTCCCTCCAAATCCTAACTTTCATCACCTCTTTGTTCTCTTCTTTTATTTCCACTCCTGAGCCAGTGATGATTATATGAATTGAATTATTTCCCCCATGGAGCACTTGTTTGTGAGCTGCTGGCCTGCTCAGGAAGCAAAGTGCTTTCCGTTACCTTGCCTACCAGAAGCCTTTCCATTTATCAATAGCATAGCTTAGATCGACCACAGCTGCACACAGCTCTGAATCCATTGTCTGCAGTATGTGAGAAGTGTGACATCCATATCTTCATCTTGTTACAAATCCAGCAGTGAGTAACTTACCCCTGGTGCCTTCAACAGCTAACTGGATAACTTTTTTTTTTTTTTTTTTTTTTTAAAAGCAAAGGCTAGATATAGTTGGACAGTTACAATGATGTTTGGATTCAAAAGCTGCAGCAGCAATGTCTGCATTTTGTGAGTTTTATTACAGAAAGAATAAAGAGGATTTCTGCGCGTAGCATGTGGAACCACAGCAGAGTTTAAAGTGCAGGTCCGGGCCTAGAAATTTAAATGCACAAGTGCAACACAGGTTATAGTTCTGACATATGCTTGTCATGAAAAATAAATGTAATTAGAATCAGCTAGCTATTCTACAAAACTCAATTTTACTCTGCTATGGTTATCTACAACACAAAACTGACTGCCTGCTATAGCCCCTCTTTTGTCACACGATTCTTTCATAAAATGCATATGATGGTTCAGGATGTAGCGGTAGCCAACTCCTTCTTCATATTTTTTGCCCTAAAGATTTTTTTAAGTGATACTCAGTTTCTTATTGAGAGCATATTGGGAATTGTCAATTTGGGAGTGGGTTATAGCTGTCTTAAGCAGTTTTAGGTGATCCCAGTAAAATGATTTAGCTATATTTACATTTGTTTCACACTACTGGGATGAAGCAAAAGAAGGACAAAACAGGAGCATACTTTTAAGATTTTAGAAGTAGTTGGCACCACATCTCTATTTTTAAATTTCTTCAAAATAAATGAAGTGGTTTAGACTTTACTAGTTTCTGGTCTATGACTTTCTATTAGAAACTGTGAGAAGCTGGTGTTTATTCACATCACTTATACCAACTTACGATAGCCTGTAAAGTTCATTTTCCTATTAAAAATGTAATGATACTTTCAGTAGCAGTCTTTATCCCTATCAGAGAATATTGCTAAGCTCTATAATATGTCCAAAATTAAAATAATTTTTTTGTATGATATATGAAAATATTTCAAAAAGAATGAAAACTAAACAATTGTTTCAATCGATTCTGTTAAATGTTGAAACACTAGTGATGACATCTGTGAAAAATGTTAAAAATTCTCTAAAAATTACAACTTCTGCCAAGACTGTAACCTCATTCAGCTAATAAGCAAATCAGACAAAATATCTCCCCACATACTGTTGTCCATGCATTACAATACAGTTGGTAGGTAACAAGTCTATACATTAAAGAAGTCTGTACTATCCACATAGTTCCGATAAATATAGCTACAAATAAAATACACTTTGCCTTCTCATGCTCATCTAATGATATTTCTAAAATATCCAAGTAAACTTAGAGTGAAAGCAGTAGTTATGCTGAGAGTAAGACTCATTAAGATATAAAAGTGTTCAACAGCAGTTAAACCAGATGACTTCAGAAACAATTTTCTCTTTCCATCATAAAGGAAACTACGGAAATTGCTTCCCTCTTTGGCAGCTCAGTGAATCTGCGTTACCTTTGCTCAGATTCTGTGTTGAATTTGTCTTCTGCAAAAAGATTACCACATAAGTCTCAAACAAAACTGACTACACTAGGGCCAAATTGGCTGCTGTTGTGGAGATTGTTCATGGCAGGAAAGCCAAATACATCTGTTCTTGTCACAGCGATTCCATTTGTTTAGGATTTAGACTTATGTGAAAAGTTTATGAATGCTCAGAAAATTCCAAGTGTCCTTCCCTTGGTTTTGAGGGGGTGGGGGCAAAAACCCAAAGAACAACCTCTCAAAGTCCAGTTGTAGCAATTCCCTCAAGTGAAGCAGGATGACAAGATAGATTAAGGAAATACGAGAACATCTTCTCCCAGAAAATAAGTAGTCACAGTCAGAGTTACTGGGAATTTTATACTGTATTGTCAAAAAATAGGAGTTCATATAAATAAATAATAATTTTAAAAAAAAAAGAAAAACACTTTAAAAGATCAGATAAAAAAGCATATGGTCATAATACTGACTGTTGATGATTTTCACAAGTTTACAACACAAATCTTCATGTTCTGAAATAGGACTCCTCCACCCTTATCATCCTTACTCAAAAAATTTACTATATTTCCCTCCCAAAATAAGAAGAGTTGCCTTGAATTTACAGCATTGAATGCTGCAACACATGGAAATTTGAACACAGTACCAATTCGAGCCATACAGAAAAGAAAATGTAATTAAGATTTGGTTCAGAAGCAGATTACCATCAGAAAAAAAAAAAATACCAGCTTTACTTATTGTATAGCATATGTAAGCAAACTTTACTTCTCAAAACTCATGTTTGGAACTAACAAAGGTTGATGTTAAAATCAGTAAATCTATTCAGTAATCTTTACACCAATCATACGATACTGAAGAATGTGGAAAAGGGTCTTATTTTTAGATGAAGATTTATATGGCAAAAGTATTCGTATTTGCGAAGCATACTTTTAAATACTAGGAAACATCACATAAGTTCATGCTGCTTCCAGTTGACTAAGGAATTTTTTTGACTGATTGCCAGGGTTTCTGGACCACAGCAAGAATGAAGCAGAAGTTGCATTAAAAAGGCAATTTAATTAATTTAAGACTCCATTGTAATGCTTACATACAAAGAGACAAAATTAAGTTTGAAGGATATTAAATACTTTCTAAACACTGAAGCATGTGATAAATAAAAATGGACATCCAAAAGCACAGGCACTCCCACAGATTTTTGAAGATTTTCACTAACCTCCTTGGGTTATGTAATTATGAATATGCCACTACAGTATAATGACTGTAATTAGAACTAGTGAGAAACAGAATTATGATTAATAGCACACTGTAATTCTGTATATATTATATATTGGGTCTACTCCAATAGTCCTTACTCATGTAGGAGTCCAAATAAGGATACATGGAATCAGATTAAAAGACAGCGAAATTTAACATTCATGTCAGTAGTATGAGTGTCTCTTAAATCCGCACAGCCAGTGCTTCTATTTATACACTGTGTAAAATAACTATAGGTTTACAGCAACTATAGGCTTACAAAAATAACAAAAATTTAATATCTAGAAATTTAGCACGTAAAGCAAAGGAACAGAAGAATACTATTTGCACACAGAATAATTCAACTTTCAGATTAGAGTTTAAAGATATTCATAAATCATATATTCATTTTTTGTTCCAGAAGAAACTTGGTTGTATGTTGAAACATGTCTGTTTCATAGCTCCACTTTGTCCAGATCCAGAATTCAGTGAAATATCCAGGTAATATATTTGCATCATATGAATTCTCAGAGGAGAGATTTTAATATAGCTCCAAGAAAAGTACAAAGAATTGTAACACTTTTTTTTTTGCTGTTTTTAATCAGCACTCATTACTGAAAAGCAAACAAAAGGAAAAAAAAAAAAGGCTGCTATTTAGATAAATATTCAGAACTGTAATTGCAGACCAGTGCAAAGTACTAAGCAAGATAAAAAACTTGTTTTGTGTCAAAAATTCATGTCAGAACCACAGATGAGATTTTAACATGACAGGCATTGCCCTAAAAAAAAAGATAATTTCTACTGAAAAACTAACAATATAACATATATATATATACAAAATATGTATAATACATATAAAAATTTTAGAATTGTATGTATAATTGTATATTCTAATTCATAATTGTATAAAATTTTTATAAATACAAAATTTTGTGTATAATCATTTCTTAAAAGAGTTCATGCCAGACAGAATTTGTGGGATTTTAGTTAGTTTATACACTGTTAGTGTTTTTAGTGAGTGCAGTAGATTCTGTGCCAGCATGCATTTTTGATGACTTTTGACAAATTTATCATCCCATATTCATACCAGTCCTACATTTTGATTTTATCTTATCAGAAGAGTTTGCACGTGTGGTTTTCTCCTGTATGGATTGGTATCTTTAAAGCAACTGGAGAGAACGTGTTTGTTGCCACCCATATTCAAGAAAAACTTAGAGCCAGCAGGCACATTGTTCCAGACTGAGTTAAGATACCTGTGCACTGTTTAAAAAAAAGGAAAAAACAGGTGGTTTTGCTGAAATTCTCCTCTGTTGTGTTTTAAAGAATGGAAGAGCCAAAAAAAAAAAACGAAATTCTTAGTCTAAAGGCATTATGCAAGGATATATTTGAATTCTAGGTTACTGATCCCACAAACCTGCTGACAGATATTGAGGTCATGTAGCCCACTTTTGAATGTTGCAGAATAGAGTAAGGCCCATCCCACAGCAATCCAATTCCATGTTAGGCCTATAAAGAGAACCCCGCTGACTGGGTGACCTATATCCGAACAACGAATGAGCCGATTCACCTTACGGCAGACTAACAAAATGTTCAAAAGCTTTAAACTGGACTGCGAAGACTTAGAAAGCACAAACTTTTTTTACTTTCAAGGACAAACCTTCTGCTAACTGACTGCAACAAAAAAAGTTCCTCAGCGAAAGCTTATTCTAAGCTTGTCCATCAGTCTGCCCTTTTCAGAGCCACTGTCTGTCAGACTAGTTCAGCACTGATACACGCCTGAGCCTGTCTGATCATTGCCATGTTCAGCGACTATGCAGAATTAATCTGTATTTTTATCTGTATTTAATTTGTATTTTTATTTAATATGTATTAATCTACATCTGTAATTATATTCATTCAGTATTACTTGATTGTATTTTGCAAATACTATTTGAGATACTATAAGAAAAATATAAAGGCAAAATTGTGTGCTTATGCAAGATCTCAACAGTAGTGTCGACTCAGTGCACATGACAAATTACAACCACCCAGGGTCATGTGTCAATCACAGATAACATTTGTTTACTGTTGTTTTAATGAAGATAAACTGGGGACAAAATTTGGTGGGATGGGAAAATTATGTTGCACATTTTGGTTAATTCAGACTATTTGGGCTTCGAACTTCCTCTGGAACAGTCAGTTCTGTAAACAAGTCTTCTAAGGAATGGCAAATGAAGCAAGTTAGATCAATCCCCTTCTCGGCTCTTGTGTCCTCTGACAATAAAATTCCAAGTCACCCTCACTGCTATCTAGAAGTTCTTGCTAAGCACGCTCCCGCAGTCCCAAGTCTTACTATGAATTTTTGATGGATATCCAGGAGGAAATTTTAGATGTGAAGAGGTCAGGGAAAAAAAGGATGGCATTAGAAAAATGGCAATATTTCCTAGCAAAAACAGCATGGAAGACCAAAACCAGTGGCAATTATTAGTTCTGCAGGCTTGCGTATGGCAAAATACATACTTGTCCTGAAGTCCTAGAAAATTCTTTTGATCAAGTATTATAGAACTGTCACAGAGGACAGAAAGCACAGGGAAAATAAGTACATTTTTACATTAATATTGTAAGCTATTGACACAAAGAGAGGGTGGCTCAAAGGACTCCCTCAGTTCCTAAGCCTCCCTCAGACCATCAGATGTCTCCTTTCAGATGGGAGAAAGTTCCCACATGGGAGGAAAGTACAGGATAATATTCCTACAGTAACAGTATGGAAAAAAATAAAGCTAGTGGTTAAGGACTAAAAAGGATTTTTGGACACATCTAAATCAAGTTAAAATAGACAGTCTTAACAAATGCGTCTATTTGCAAGAACAATTAAACTCCCTCTTCTACAGCTGTTTAGGGGTTATTTTCCTAGCCCAGTATTCTGACTGTCATACCTCTTTCTACTTCTGCTGCTAGTTCTGCCTTTATTTTATTTAACAGAGTTACTTATCTTTATTTCAAAGACATTTCTATTTTACCAGTGAAGAAAAGCCGTCAGGGGAAGTCTAGATAATTTGCTGCCAGAATGGAGATAGCACAAGGCCACTATCTACAGAATCAGTTACTACAGCTACCTATCTCTCTAGCAGTTGCCAAGCAAAGAGGTGCTGTATCAACTCTTGTGCATCTTTAAGGAAATGTTTACTGAAAGGGATAGAGTAGCATTGGTTAGAGACAGGTAAAACAGTGATAAGCACACTGCTACAATAACAAAGTTAGCTGAGTGACCTTAAACCCTGCTGTGACTTGCAAATCTTCTGACTCCTGTGGATGCACATCCATCGTGAAGCTACTAACTCTGCCAATCATGACAGGGTACTGCTCTGTCTATAGCTATATAATGCTGAAGCAAAACTCTTAAATTAATTCACTTTTCTGGTGAAGCATCATGGAGGGCACCTTGAACTTAATGGCAGTTTGGTTGTGCTTGCAAAGTGTGAAGAAAGTACAAGTCTCTGAGCTAATATGGCTCAAAGATTAATTTCTAGCCTTAATGATTTTGTGAAACAGCCTTTTGAAATCATTACAATCATACCAATTAGCTTTAAAGTCCTTCTAACAATGTGCCCCCTCTTTCACAAAATATTTCTCAAGCTGCAATGAGGACTTATTTTTATTAATGTATATTCTGGTAAGTGAATCAATAAATTCTTTGTTAATAGTATATTTGTGTCAATTTTACCAGACTGCAGCATTTCCAAGAGACTAAATTTAACAGTAACACAGTGTCTAAGGACTTGAAACATCATTCAAAAAAAAAAAAAAAAGTGCTGAACTATTCAAATGCACATCCTTTCCATCTTTCTTTTCTGGTGTAAGGGGGTAAAAAATAGATTCAGCATACATTTAGCTTTAAGGAAAGCTACACGAGATGCTGGAAATGTAGACATAGATTATAAAAAAAAAAAAGAAAAATGAACAGATACATATGGCAATACTTGCAGTGACAATGAATGTAGAGAACTGGTCTATACATTGCCTAAAAGTATGAATTTATTTTCGTATTTTAGAAGACACATATGTATTCTAGAATAGTAACATATTTTATTACACTTTTGGCTTTTAGAATCATACTGGGTCATTTAGAGGGTTTTACCTCGGTTTTGCTACCTTAAATGTTTCCATTACTCCTACAATGCATAAAGGTTAGTAACATAAGCACTTATTTGTTTGTGTACACATGCACCCACAATAAATGAAACACAGCATCTGGATATATTTAATTCAGAAATCATTGAACCAAAGGAATCAGAAATCAAAGCCAAGAGAACAGGCAACAGTAACTGTCACGCTCTAATGGGGATAGTATCAACAACATACGCTGTGCTCCCCTAAGGCACAGTTAGACAAGGACAAAATCTTAACAGCATTTGGTGGGGGAGTACACTTTGGGAACAGAAGGATCCTTAGACCCAGTTTGGAAAAACTGGTAAACTACCACATAACTGACAACTTCCCCTATACGATGGTTCATGTTTCAGGGTGCAATGCTTGGGTAAGTCTTACAAAACAGTAGGACTAGGTAACACCCGTAACAGAGGTATGGTATACAATGCTTTTTACCGGCTCAGTAGTGCCTGGATCAAGCTGCTAATGGGTATCTACAAGATTAGAACATGGTACTCATGAATTTTTGTTTATATCCAATCCACTGAGTTTAATAAAGTTATCCTTTTGTTCTTAGCAAAAAGTCTGTGATACCTCTCCTTCCTCTCTACTAGTGACAGGGTTTGCTTGGTGTCTTACCTAATGGCCTTTGGCAAAGATCAGCTGAAATTACTTTTCCAGGTAAACGATTAGCCTATTCCTGTCTTAGATAAAAGTACTTTGTAATAGCTGGAAGCTGAACAAAACTCGTCCTCAAGTAAGAAGACCTAAAAAGAATATTAGCCAAGGAAAAAAAAAAAAAAAGAGCAAGGGAAAAAAAAAAACTCTTCCCCCATCCCACTGGGCCTGGGGAGGAGTGAGCAAGTGGCTGTGTGGTGGTTAGCTGCCTACCAGGATTAACCCACAACAGCCTAATTCAAAATAAATCTATTTTGCAACAAACAAAATTATTAAAACTGTTACGCCCACTGGTTTAACCAAACTACAGCATCTACATTCCACCTCATTTTCTTCTGCAAGGTTGAAGTTTACAATAGATTTAGCTAGTCTTTCTTTCTTCCACCTCCTCACACGTTTTCCCTGTTTGAACAGAAATTCACCATCTATTTAACCATCTCGTAGATATCCACCCTCTTTTTTAAGATAAAAAAGACAGATGTGCAACAAGGAAGATGAAGGCTAAACAAGTTTTCAGCTGGAGAAGGTGTTGCTGCCACTACATTAGCTGTCCTTATGCAACGTGAGCGGTTTGAACATGACAGCGTGGAGCCATGATAAGAGATATAACAGGGGAGTGTAGGTGAGGCCCACAGCCCGCATTTGCACTTGTGTTTTGTACGTGCATTTTTCAGAAGTTCATGTAGTTGTTTGTGTTTAAGTACTAATGTATTCCTGTAATACATACTTTATACACCTTAAAAGCCACACACAATCATCACAAAGCAATTTGGAAATGAATAGCTTCAAATTTTCAAAACTCTGGCTGCTGTCTGAAGCACACTTCATTGGCAGCAAATTTGTCTGAATCAAGCATCTTTAACACTGCAAATATTTGACGGTATAGAAGTATGGATTACTTTAGCTCTCTGAACTTGAGTCTTCTTTTGAGGTTGTTCAGCCTGGAGAAAAGAAGGCCCCAGGGAGACCTTATAGCGGCCTTCTAGTCCTTCAAGGGGGCCCATAGAAAAGTTGGGGAGAGACTTTTTTATCAGGGAGTGTAGCAATAGGATGAGCTATAACCATTTTAAACTGAAAGAGAGGAGATTTAGATTAGATGTTAGGAAGAAATTCTTTACTGTGAGGATGGTGAGGCACTGGAAGAGGTTGCCCAGAGAAGTTGTGGCTGCCCCATCCCTGGCGGTTTTCAAGGCCAGGTTGGATGGGGCTTTGAGGAACCTGGTCTAGTGGGAGGTGTCCCTGCCCATGGCAGGGGGGTTGGAACTAGATGATCTTTAAGGTCCCTTCCAACCCAAACCATTCTATGATTCTATGATTCTTCAAACATTGTCTCTGGCTTCAAGTGTACAAACCTACATCAGGTTTTTACCGTAAATCTGTTCAAATTTTCAGGGAAAGTTCGTAGGTAAATATATTTGTTCCTAAACTCCTGTTAATAGTAGTAATGAAATGGTTAGTGTCCACAGACTCTACAGAAAATTCTCCTGTGAATTTCCACTATTTGTATTTACACAAGCTGGTTTGAAAGAGTTTGAGTGAAGGGTATGTAGACCAAACCTATTTATCTATTATTTTAAATTGAATTTTCTTTAAATATTTTTTGTGGTTTTAATCCCTCAAATAATGCTAATTTTTGAAAGAAGCTTCTACATTATCTTGTTTTTTAAGGGATGGTCTTGATATATTTAGACAAAAATCTGTTTCACCTAGGTAGACCAGTGCAAAGCAAATATGAACCAGTGTGAGTATTTAACACACCTCCCCATTGTGTCTTCAGTCTGGGATGTTTGTGTAATCCAGTTGAGAAAGAAAACTTTAGGCTTTGAAATGTACAATCTTGAAATAACTTCAAAGATACTGCATAAGAAGTAAGCAAGTCCATCTGCTATAATGTAATAGACTAGATTAATATTTTTTATGACCACTGCACCGTGCCTCAATAAAATCCATTTTTTTCCGTGTTCTACTGTTATTCACACCTCACATGACGTTATTGTGTTTTGTATGTTAAGAAATGAATCTTACAGATTATTCAACTGTCAGATGCTGTTGGGCAGCATTTCAGAAGTCAAGGAATGTCATTGCTTTGTCCTGCCAGTAGGAGAACTTTCCACTAAGTTTACTTTTGTTCACCTTTACTATGAAACTCTGATTTTACTAAGATAAATAATTTTCAGACTATGTGCCTGACATACTATAAGAGCATTAAACATGAGCAAAGAGTTCTTCAAAATTTATTTCTATAATTCACAAGATATAAGTAAACTTAAAAACTTCATGTCAATTCCAGAGGAAAACATGAAAGTCAGTTCAAAGGAAAATTTACTTTCTGCTTTAGCATACACACCTTAAAATGTCTACAGCTTTTGTGTTTTCCCTATCACCTACCCTGTCACATTACATATTACAATATCATAACTAGAGTTCATCAAAATTAAATTCTAGATATAATATACACTGTTTGTTGTTTTGACTACATGAGATTTCCTTCCTTCCTTCCTTCCTTCCTTCCTTCCTTCCTTCCTTCCTTCCTTCCTTCCTCTTTCTTTCCTTCTTTCTTTCCTTCTTTCCTTCTTTTTCTTTTTCTTTCTTTCTTTCTTTCTTTTCTTTCTTTTTCTTTCTTTCTTTCTTTCTTTCTTTCTTTTCTTTCTTTTTCTTTCTTTCTTTCTTTCTTTCTTTCTTTCTTTCTTTCTTTCTTTCTTTCTTTCTTTCTTTCTTTCTTTCTTTTTCTTTCTTTCTTTCTTTCCCTTTCTTTCTTTCTTTCTCTCTTTCTTTCACTGAAGTATTCTAGACTCTGCTCCTGAAATGTTTTCAGTCACTTGTTGCTGAGGTTTTGATTTCTCCCTACACAGCAAAGACTTACTCAAGAGGGAATTTTCCATTCAGCGCTACTTACGGCTAAAGTTCCAAAACTCACTGCAGACTCATAAATTTAGAATTTAGCAGACCAAAAGCCTTCCAACACTGCAGGACATGCACGTTCAGGTACATACTCCTGGAAATACAAAGGTGCGCCCATATAACAAAATTAAAGCTCCCACAGACACCACTAAGTATGGTAACTCCAGAATGGCAAGTAGTATAGCCACATTAGCACAGAGCTTGAATTATGAGTTTCTTTACGGTCTTATAAGGTTCTCTTAGGAAACGACCTCCACACTGTGCTGCACAGTGCCATGTATCACACACCTTTGATAAAACAGCTCATTTGGTGTTACATGCAAAGCATTATCCTGAGGAATAGGCATGTTAAGAAGAATCCCACATATCCTGGAAAATAAGCAGTTTGCTGAAGTTGTTCTTATTGACATTGCCTAGAGATAGGACCTAGTACTTTATATACACAACCCAGAGAAAGAAGCACAGAATTTTATTTAAGTGTTTTTGCTGGAAGACTGACATTAACTTTAAATTCTTTATGTAGCTCACGCAATTTAAAATACATCTTCCACTGTGTAGAAAATTCAGAACTGAATAGAGATGAGAGGAAAGGATGTATCTGACTCTGGTCCAGTTGTGTGACGCTGGCTTGGAAGAAAGAGGTTGAGGGTTTTCATCCCTTATTCAAGAACCATTTATGTATTTTCTCCAGTGACTACTACTAGAAATCATACAATCAGAATCCAAAAACTTATAATTCATCTCAGCCTTCTAAATATGACTGTTCCTGTAGGTTCAAAAAAAAAAAAAACAACCCTTAAAAACTAACTATTAACTCACCCAATGCACAACCAAAAGTCATCAGGCTTGAGTTTTTCAGGTCCCTTCTGTAAGGCTAATAACACAGGTAAAGGTCCTGTTGAAAACAAATAAGGAAACAACTGGCATGCATTGTAGTGATGTGGGCAGACCTCAACCATATGGTACTTTCCACCTTTTCTAGACAATTGCAGCTATTCCCCTCTCACACAACCGTATTCTGTTCTTGCTCAGAAAGACACTTTTGGCTAATATTTGGAGATACAATATGAGCTACAGAAATGAACATCTCCTCTGCACTTTTCCCTGGCCTGACCAAGATCAGCTCTCAGGTTACTCACAAGCACTCTCTAACCTGCTATTTTTTCAAGATAGCGGATTACTTAGACTTTGACTATTTCCATATCTTTGCTAAAGAACCAGCAGTGGTGCAACAATTTCAAATCAAATAGTGTCAATTGAACTCCATGAGAAGGAATTATCCTCTCCAATGATGTATCTGCCTTTCACCAGCTATCTTATATCTGTAAAAAAAAAGATCCTCTATGACTATAGCAAGTGAAATTACCCAAAACTCAGAGGTGATGGAGTTATTTCTTCCAACCCTCTACATATCTGCCTCTTCAAAATAAATCTGTGTAAAAGTCACCATATCCTTAGACAAGTCCCTTATGTCAGAAATGTTAGATATAAAGCTGACTTATTGCGATAACTTAAAAAGCAGTAGTGGTCAAAGGCAATTTAAAATAAGAACTCAGAGAAGATTTAGACTTCTGGCTATATGTTATCAGTGAAACTACTTTGGGACTACTTGTGCCTTTAGCTGAATCAGTGAAGCTGATACTCTGTCTCACTGGAACAAAAGTAAGCCTGTGATCCCTCAGCTGTGCTTTCAGTCAATGTCATTTTGTTCATATTGGTCAAGCTTTAACGTTTAATGATTTTCTGACTAGACATGTGCTTGCTGAGTCACTGCTTTGGATAAACACCGAAGAAACATCTAACAGAAACAGTATAATAACACTGAGATCATGTTTGCCCTTTGGTTTCTTGTATCCCTTCCCCAACCTACTATTCTCTATAGCATTTAGTGATTTGTAGCCCAGTAGTAGTCAAGTCTTCATTTACTTCATGCATATGCACTAAATTAAGCTATTTCCCTCCCACCCATATGGTTGGCTGATATGCACAGATGTTGTTACAGAGTTCTGTGCCACATAAAATCCCAGCTGTAAACTAAAAAAAAAAAAAAAAGAAAAAGAAAAAGTTCTTTTACTCATCTTCCAAAAAACCAAAACAATAGAAAATAAGCCCATAAGGAACTGGATAAACATAAACAGACCCATACAACATCTGACATAGGCACAGTTCAGGGATTTAAGATGGAAGACAAAAGAAAAGAAGGATTAGTATTAAATTATTTCAGACAGTGATAGTAATTAATTAAAAAATGCTAATCTCTACAAAATAGCAGTCAACAAAATACTTTTGACAGCCCTTTGAAACATGAGCAAGCTCTTAACTGCTAAGGTCTCTCAAAATCCTGGGTTACAGCATTTTTTAAACTGGAGCGAAAGAGTGTAAATATCAGAAAATACGTATTCTGTCAGGCAAAGTGACTAATTGGGAAAAATATCTCCAAACACTTTCATAAATCCTTTCAGTATGTTGCAACTAACAGGTGACTTTCCCTTTTTGAGCAAACATCCATGCTTGTATAACATTCAGAGTAAGTCTAGAACCACAGCTGAAACTTCCTCAGTCCTGTGATGAGTTGATCACAGAGGAAATGAGCTTTCTCTTCAAAACTCTTTTAATTTTGTTACCTTGATGTTTCCGTGAAAGACTGAAAACCACTGCCTACAGTTTCTGATAGTCGTATGGATCACATAGCACCCATGCTAGATTCTCAAAATTTACACTAGTTATCAACAGAATTTGGTGCCTGAGTGCCAGTTGTGCCAGTAGCTCATGTGTTTTGGTTTTTTTTTTGTTTGTCTGTTTTTTTGGTTTCTTTAAATTGGAGCCCTAAAATTCAAAGTGTTCATTGCTTTGTAATTGAAATTTTAATTATTGGATGATTTTAACTTCAAGTGGCAAGTGGCTGCTGGTGTGCTAGTCCATAAAGCAAACATTATACAACTGTTAAACAGTACCTTAATGGACAAAATAGGATTTCTTGGAAAATGAGCTTTTATTGGAGCACATAGAAAAATAGTTCGCAATAACATTTCATATTCTGAAAGCACAGGAGACACAAAGTAAAGGTTTAAAAGCAAGGTAACCTCTGATAACTTATGAACTTACTACTGAAAAGATTAATTTGAGACAAGCAGGCTGTACGTGGGAGTCTTATTACAGCCCATCCTTGGCAAAATGGCCTGGATAGCAACCACTGCTAAGACAGGAGGAACGTGTGTGTCAACAACATGAGTGAATCAAATAACAAAAATTGTGTGGGAGAGTGTCTACCAAAAGCTGATCATACTGAAGAGGAATACCATCAGGCAGATTAAAGAGTAACCAAGGAACTACAATGAGATTTGCAACAGTGAAAGAGTTGGTCTGAAAAGACATCTAAAAGAAGCAGGCAAATTTAAAAGTGAGGGAAGAGACCTGGGAGTGGAAGTCAAGTCCCAGTTTGACACTGCCAGAAGTCATACACATGGAAACACACACAGAGACACCCCACTGACCCTTGGGACCTCTGCCTTGGCCAGACTTTGCAGTCTCACCACTGGGCACTGAATGCAATGAGCAGCTTCTGTTCTCCAGTGGCGGGACCGATGTCTGGAGTGACACAGGCAGTAGCTACAGCTCAGGTGTGCATATGCAGACTCTTGGGGTGCTTTTTCAGTGGCTCATGCATTAGCAGGTTTTATAAACAGCACAAGTACCCACAAAGCTGGATCACCCACATATACTACAGTCCCAGAAAGGGGGTGTGTGCTTGTCAATCACATTGGGGACGTCCATAATTGTGTTTGTGTGCGCATCTGTGTGTGTGTGTGTGTGTGTGCGCGCGCGCGCGCGCCTGTATGTGAGAGGGAGAGAAATCATTGGGATTTGGATGTTTATTAACACTTTGTAAGCAGACAGGATTGTAGTTTATTTGTTCTGTTACTCATATTGATCCTGAAGGTATAGTTCACTGTTTCCCAGCTAATTGCATGTCATTAGTAAATCAATAAAACTACTTCAATCCTGATTTGCTTTAATTACGTGAACTGAACAGCTTTTCCCTGTGATAGCTGGGCTAACGTATCTTAAACTCACATATAGGAAGATTAGGTAGGAAGTCCTAAACAAAGATAAGGTGGGAATTGAAACTGAGGCAAAAAGTCTGGACTCAGTATTTTGGACAACTTCATCATCGGTCTCTAAATAGATATTCTCCTTTTTACTAGAGACATTTCATTGCCTACTACTAGAGCCTGATGTTCTGGTTGCAGTGTCAGAGAAGTCAGTGACCTAAACCAGAAGCTTACTCTATAGTTAAGAAAAAAAGAAAAAAAGAATAAATTAAGGGAGAAGTATGGGATCCTAACCTTGAAACTGCCAACCTTACTCTAAGTTAGAAAATTATTGGAATTTAAAAAACCCCAACAACCAAACCAAACCAAAACAAAACAACTAAGCAGAAGCAATAAACACTAAAAATAATGGTTCCTAAAATCAGGATTTTTAAGCTTCATAGCACTGTAAGGAATTAGATTACTGAACCAAAGGTTACACAGAACAAGGGGTGACAAAGCAAAAGCAGGGGTTGGGATCTGCAGAAAGCCCAACCACAGTGCTACCCCATCTTCCACCCTCAGGAGAAGGACGACTGTTTCAGCTGAACCCAAGCTAAGGAAAATCAAAGGTGAAAAATATCGCTGTAATATTACCCCATTTTCCCCCGAAATGGAGTTTAAAATAACTGTAGCTGGTGGTAAATTGCTAAAATTTATTGAATATATAGACACATTTTAATCTGAATATAAATATTATTTTTTAAAATTATTCATCATTTGCTCTATGGCCTCAAAAAATATGTGGCTGCACTATCTTGTTGACTTCTACTCAATTGTAAGTATCTGAGCAATGTTCAGCTGAAATTTAGGTATGCACAGCTTCTTTGCTACTATTATATAGTATTTACATAGAGAAAAAGGAATTCATACAGTTTATGTGCCAAAATGTGTATAGAAAAGAGGGCCTTTTCCCCAGAGATTCTGTAACATAAGCTATTTTAAAAAGGAAACTAAACCAATTTACAGGTCAGAGCAGATAAATATATCACGTTTCTTCAAATTGCAACAGTCTTTGGTTTTTCACTATCAAAACCAAAAAGCATAGATTTAACACTCTTCACTGGGCTTCTATAATTTCATAACCTGTGTGTTTGGAATTATAAAGGTATACAGAGCATCTGAATTCCAGAAGTAGCACTTGCATCTTTGGAAGGTGCCCATAGCAGGTCGGTTGGAACTAGATGATCTTTAAGATCCCTTACAACCCAATCCATTCTATGATTCCATGAATGAAATATATCTCTGGTGACAGACAAAATTATCTACAGGACAGTACACACACCCTTTCAGTCTTTCAGCCTAGCCATGTGAGTTTCTTGCTTGCTTGCTTTGGACTTTAAAGTAACTGGGATACTTTCCGAACGACTTTTTTAACCTTGGTATTGCACACTGATTAAGAATTAGATCTGTGCTCTTGAAAGCCATCCCTTCATCTTCCTTTTCTTGTACATAGCAAAATTTCCTCACGATAACAAAAGTTGCTCTCTGTCATGACTGCCGTTCATTGTATAGGTTTTATACAATGCTTGTTGATATTGTTGGCTTTCTGAAAAAACTTTTTCCACTGAGGCAATGGGAAAGCAAGGATGTCAAAAGTCCACCGTGATTTCCCTCCCCTTTTCACCACATAGTCTAGCTGCCTGTTACCCTACCAATTACTCAGCAGAGGGTTTCCATCGTCCAAAAGCTGTAAGAAATGCAGAACTTATTCGTGAAACTTGGTAGCATTTGTGAGAAGCCATTTAGGAACATAAAGGGGAAAGCAAAGACCAGATGTTCTCCAGTTCCTTGTTGAAATAACTCCGACTGAGACCAAAGCATCCATTGTGTTCCCACTGAGAGAACTGTCCAACTCTAATAAACCTAAATACTCTGTTCCAGGTATCATCAGTAACAGGAAGTCTGGGAAGTTATTCTTTAAAACTTCAGTAACAGAAAATAAATAAAAAAACCCAACAACAACAAACAAACAAACAAACAAACAAACAAAAACCCTTCATAGTACGTCGCATAGAAAAAGGAAAACCAAAACCAGAACACGAGAGTCTGAAAAGGCAAACTAAACCATAGTTTAATCCCCTTCCTTCACATCATGACTTTGAATTGAATTACAAGAATCCCACCTTGAGCATACCAAATACGATAATTTCTCTATTGTACCCAAATATGTATGTGAACAAACTAGAATAGCTTGAATGTTTTCATAAAACCATTTTTAAACAGGCAAAAGGAAAAACAGGAGAAGGATGGCATCACTAAATAGCTTCTCATAAGAATTTATTTTAAAGATTTTTTTCTGAAATACAAAATGAAGTGATCACCAAGAGACAGAACTTCATCAAATATACGTTCCACTCAGAGAAGTGAATTGATGTCTTCCTAAGGGGAATAAAATATGAAAAAACTAATACAAAATAGAAATCTATTTAGCTGAATCATGTGCTTCTCATAATACCTTAAAACAAAGTCAGAGACAGCAAACATAGCTATATAGTTATCTATTTCTGATACTTTCTATCTCACTTCTGTTTAAATACAAAACACAAAATAAAAATCATAAGCCCAGCACTCCAACTATATTGTCAGAGCATTGCAAGATATTTAGACTTTAAAGAGATATCTTCAATCTCTTCTACAAATAATACTTACAGTCTTTTGAAAGAAATGCTGAAACCCAGAAAAAAGAAATTAATAAGGACCAGGGGAAAGATAAGAAAATTAATCTGATGGGAACATGGAAGACAGCAATCACAACCTGGACCAGTCAATGGGATCAGTGAGGTGAAAGACAATCTCATTATAAATCCTTGGTTCACTATAAGGATTTATGTCAGATTTGGGCAGGTCACTTAAATAAGTCATGCCTCAGTTCTCCACTCCTAAAATGAGAAAATAAATGCCTCCATTTCAGGGATTAAAAAAGTTAGGATAATATAATTAATACTGTGAAAGTACTTGGAAGCTACAAAGTAACATACAATATTTAAGCGTGTTATAGCAAGCAGCTTATCAGAATGCAATATCTAGTGTGAGAATAGGTGAATGAGGAATAAAGAAGGCAAAATGGGGACAAACAGCTACGGGGAGAAATATGTTCAAATCGGCTACAAAAAAGTAGTATAAATCAGTAAACAAAGCGAGCAGGGATCATTTAGAGATACACATAAAAAAAATGAATACTACCCATGTCTTCTCCCTCCCTCCAAAACTGTCCTAAAGCACAGACACACTGACGCTTCCAGTCATGAAGCAGGCTCCCTGTATCTCATGACAACAACCTAATTATGCAAATAAAAGCAAATAACTGTATTTCACTTATTGGCATTTGGCAGTACTTTAAGACTAAAAGACACTCAGATTTTTCAGAGCAAGAGTGTATCTTCCATAAATCATAGAAAGCAAAGGTAAAATCAGACTCACGTGTACATTGGCTTCTTTGTGCCACCCAGTGGTTTAGACTACTAAACCCTTCAGTCCAGCTGCAAAAACAGCTTTTGGTAAATGATAAATAATTCTGGATCTATTTGAAGTAAATAAATAAATAAAAACTGAGAGACATAGTACCAGGTAGCCTTGAGACTGGAGGAGAGTTTAAGTCACATTTTATACATGTCCTATACTGTGTTATTTCAGAAGCAAAAGACAGGACCACATATCACCTCCTATATGATGTCTGAGACACCCCCCCCTTCCATTTTCACACAATTTTTGGGAACTTAGTATGTTAAGAAATAAAAATATATTACATGCAGCACTCTCCATAGGCAGCTTGAGACTGCCTCTGAGAAGTACAGACATAGTGAAGATGATGAAAATTAACACTTATGTTCCAAAAAAATATCATAGTCTGTTGGTGTACTTTATATTTCAAAGATTAATACAGCTATGGTTTAACAGTGAGTGTCAGATTTCCAGATGGCCTACTTTCTAAAGAACTGGCCATAGATAGGAGATTTGAGCTCTCTTGAAAATCTGACTCAATATAGCTGCTTTTAGAAAGAAAATTAACTTATTTACAGTCCGAAACAAACTGCAATCAAATGCAAAGTAAGATCCATTCATTACAATTGAGCTACATTCGCTTTCATTATATCTGAATTTACCTAATTGCTTGTGTAATTTCATTGTTCAAGGATAAGTAGATTTAAAAGGTTGAAAAGTAAGTATTAAGAAAGGCAAAGACTTTTATTTTATAAATAAGAAAAATCCAGACAGAAACAGAGGGCTATCTTAGACTCATTTTTTCATATCGCATTTGAAAATTAATTTCAGCTGTTGTTTGAAAAAAAAAATATAAGCTGATAGGATAGTTTGCTAATTATTTTTAGAAAATGGAATAGGAGAGAGTTTTTTTGCTGTTCAGTCATCATTGTTATAGTCAGAAGCATATTTCCCTACGCAATATTCTATCTGTATCAGGGCAAATTAAAAGCACAGAATACCTCTCGTTGCCTTTGCTATCTGAAGTACCACTACCTTCATAAAGTCTAGTCACAGTCCCAAGAAATGGTTGAGGCAGGTGCTTCTTTATTTCTGTTTTGTGGAAGAGACAATCAACTGATAAAGATACCAGGCCTGAAGAAATAAAAGATACAACATAGACTGATTATTTACACTCCAGAGAGTTTTTAATTTTGAAATTAGAAGGGAAATATGACTTTCTTTTACTGTTTTGATTTGGTTTGCCTTTTTCTGGGGGGGAGAGGAGGTGTTTTTGTCAAATTAGTAGGTTGGGACTAGGGAACTGTGACAGCAACATCACTGAAAGGCTAAAAAGCAGATGAGTAGACCAGCAAAAGGAGGAATCAAGAGTATGTCTTTGAATAGCATTTAACATATCTGTCGTTATATTTTATGCAGAAGAGAAGTAGGATCAATTGCAGTGGCATTAGAAGAGGGTGGTCAGCTGACAGAGTGGAACAAACAAATAATTAGATGTTACTAATATTCTGTTGGTTTTAATGAACTAATTTGGATTTTTGACAGATATCCTGTTAGGATAATAGGCCCTATCTTTCATAAACAGTAAGTTTGGTCCAGCCCTGGGGTTTTTCTTACTCTGAATGCAACCTGTTCTGAGTGTTAATTATATACCCTATTTGCCTGCTAAAGGAAGGGAGGGTGAAGACGCAAGTGAGTAGTGTTTTCACAGTTGATATAAAGTAAATTCTTCATAATTCAAGCACTTTGTCACAGGTGCACTAGTTCACCCTAAAGACAAACACAAGAAAAGCAATTTGGTGGAAGGAAGCTAAACAAAAATTAAGTTTTCCCTGCTTTTCCTCTAAGTCCTGTTTGACTCTCTCCCTTCCACTGTATTAACATCTTTGCACCCACTCTTGTTGGGTAGCCCAAAGGGATTTTGCAATCCAACTGTTTGTTTGGAGGGCTAGGAACAGTCATATTAACTTGTCAACACTGGTATCCACAGGATCCTCCAGCAGTAGGTTTTAGATATAAACAAAACTCCTTCAATCTCTTGTTTAATCAATCAAACAGCAATACTGATTGAGGCCAGATGTACCCCAGTTTCCTTTTCGGTTAGCGCTAGTGGACAGTTAAAGCAGAGAAGGAGAGATACGAGAGAGGTTGAGTCTGAGGGATTATGCAATTATGGCTTACCATTGTCCCATTTAAACAAATGCTGTGCCAAAATAGAAAATAAAATAGACTCCATGAGTTATTATCTCTGATTGTAATTACACTTTTGTTTAATCTTTACTGCTATGACATAGACTGTGCACCAGACTAATTTCAGATCAGGGAATGTTTTTTCCTCTTTGCCAACGTATCAGCCGTGAAGTTTGTTTTAATATTTTAAATTTTTCTTGCAATCTCTTACACACTTACATGTGTTACTATAATCTGTGCTGTCTCTGTTTGTCCTATTCATCTCAGGCATAGTGATTCATTATGTCTAAGTAAGTTTATGTAAGTCCATTGCTACGATACGTGTTTCAACTGGGGATAGGGGCATTAAGCCTGGTTGTGACCACTTTTCATTAAACGTTTCTATTCTTTGTAGTTTATTTATCAGTCTACTGAGTTCTGTTTATCTCTTGTCAAAAGCTGTGATATATAAAATTAAATTCAGAATAATTTCCTACTAATTTTATATTTTATAACTAGCTTCTAGTCAGGTTTAGCCCTACAGTCTTTTATTCTTAAAGGTAGGATATAATAAACAACCTCATGATATACATGCAATTGCCTTTATAAACTTAGTTCCTTATTAGTGAGAGCTGAAGCCTCAGGCAAAGCATGCATTTGACTGTACTCTTAATCCAAAATACATTTCAAATGCTTTGAACAATAAGTGGGACTAACGTAACAACAGCCAGGAAAACCTCTCTGTCACACAAACTGGCTTGAAACCTTGTGCTGAGATCTACTATGTCCTAAGGTATCTCTACAGAACAGCATAATTAATAGAAATCAATAAATCACAATGCTTTCTTCCTAAAAGCTTATGAACTTGTATTAGCAGAAATTCTATAAATAGGTTCTCCCTCACATACTATCTCTTTCACAAGTCGATTAACATTTTATCCTCTTCTCTACGCAAAACCCTCCCTTGAATTTCTAACTTATTTTTTCTTTTCTGATTCTTATCCTTCTGATACCAGAAGTATCCATTTTCTCCATTACTGAAGGTTAAAATATTCTTTTTAAAACTTGTTAACACAGTAAATTGGCTTTTCACATTGCAAAAGGCCAGACTTCCTGGAACTGAAGCTTTTTGGTTTTGTCTTTTACTTTCCAGGAAGGTGAGTCATTACACTGCGTAGATATCTAGTGTGGTCACAGATTCCTTGTTCTCGCACATTAGTGATATTCTCTCCTAAATGAAAGTACAAAATCTCAATGCTGGAGATTTCTACAAAGGACACTCTTACAGTCCAATGAGAGTCTATTTGTCACTGCTTGGGTCAGGCATCAGGCTGTGTCGGGTCCCAGGGGGTGGCTGGGCTGCCCTTGGCCTGCATGGGGCTGAGCTGGGTTTACCACGTGCCCCGTGGCCAAGTGGCCATTGTCCAGCCTGTCTGAGGTCCAGCTCCATGAGTGCCCTGGGGGAAGGGGCTGACAGCCCCAGGGAGTCCCTGTGAGGGACAAATGACCCCTGGGCAATATTGGGGGCTCCAGGGGCAGCAAACCCTCAATGTGTCTGGGTTTTTGGTGTCTGTCACTGTCACCACCTCGGCCCCATGTTGGGTTGAGTCCTGTGGGGATAGGGCCTGGCTCAGCCTGCACCAGGTCACCCTGGGGAGCAGTGCTGCTCCCGCTGCTTCCCTGATGGTCTCCTCCCTGCCCAAGCATTTTTCTGCTTGCTCCCTTTCACACCCTCAGTGCGTTGAGAAAACAATGATGTGCTGTTCAAAGGCTGATACATATTTACAGAGATTAGAAGTATTTTACGAGTCCCAGCTATGGAGCCGGGCCCTTAGTTCAAGCTGTAGGGCAGCACTTCCCAAGCTGGAGGTCACTGCAGTGGCAAGTGGAGTTGCTGGCATGGCAGAAATTCAGCGGTTTATGTCAGTATTTCAGATTGCAGAGCTGGTGAGAGTAGCCCGCATGACAGGAAAATCTGGAAATGGTTTCTGTGCAGCATGATGGTTTTCACTCTGGAGAGCCTGTGTTCAAACCTGAGTCACAAGAAGAATGGCCGCTATTTTCACAAATACGTGAAACGGTATTTCAGCCTCCATCTCTTCTCCATTGCTTGGTTACTGCTCCTGCCCTCAAGGGAAACTGAACTCCCCCATGCAAGTGAAACTTTAGCCCATTTGGAATAAGGGTCATGCTCACTGGTGCCTACTAAATGAACCTATTAAATGAACCACTTCCTTTTCCAGCACCAGTATTTTTGGTTACTCCTGGTTCAGCTTGCTAGCTTCATGAGTTTTATGTCACACCAATAGTTCACCTCACTGTTTCCTCTGGGAGTGTATCTGTCTGCATTCCATCACATGCACTGCACTACCATGTTCTGCCCATGGGCAGAAATATTACTTAGAAAAGTATCTGCTGTGTTGAATTTTTTAGCTATAAATCTGCCACACTGTCACTGTGGGGTTTGAGTCTTTGGTTTAAGAGGTCTCAGGAGCTTGCTACGTTGTTCACAGAGACTTCCTTGAAGAGCGCTGCCAGTTGAAGTCACCATGCTGTAGGCACTACCAGGCAGCCTGACTAAGCAACTGGTACAAGACATCTTTTTTAAATCCATGTAGAGCCGTTGCTTTTCACACACCAACACAGATCTACATCAGTCTCAGACTGATGGACTTACAAAGCAATGAAGATGTGACACAGGTACATCTGGAGAACTAGAGGAAGGCCCTAACACTGATCCTAAAAGAAACTTTATAGTCTGATCAAATGAACAGTTATGTATGCCTAAACCAGATGTCTTCAGAGAAAGACACCCTCTTCCAGCACAGTAATCTAGTTTTTAAGTTACCCACCTGGGATTTAAGAGAACACCAGAACAGCAACCCAAGCTTTGATTTCCCATAGAGAACGTGGTGACCCGACCAAGCTACTTGTTATTCTAGGTCTTTCCTTTTCTGATAAAAGTTAAGAAAGTTTTGGATTTTTCCAGTTATGGAAAAGAATGGTGTTTGAAAACATGCAATGAATTTTTCCATTTAGGCTAAATAATTCCTCTGTCTAACTCTGCTGGATACAATCTGAATAAACTGTTGAGATTCATAAAGAAGGTGACAAAACAATGCGTAATGGGAAGATGTTAAACTGCTGAGGAGCTAAACAGGATCACTGATTCAGCAACTGGACCCTACTACGGTTCAAAAAAAGACATCGTTCATGTCAAATATTATCCCAGTAATTCAACAGTTCATTTGGCAATCAAGTTGTCAAAACCACCTAAGTAGACAATGCAGCACAACTGAGTTACTTCAGTTTCTTAGCTATAATATTCAGTACTCTATTAGGACTCATGAGAATTTCTCTGAGATTTCAGCAGAGTTGGAATTTCACCCAAGTTCTGCCTAAACCTCTTTTCCTAGATCAGCATTTACCACTTGTTCAGTGTGCACTGCTCCCTCTCCGAAGGGACTGGATGTTTATTTGATGTAGAGCACATGCCTTTTCTTCTTAAATGGTAATGAATAATTGCCCAGGAGACAGAGATTATTCAAGAACTGGAATTTAGTACAGAAAATGTAATGAGAGTCTGCACTGTCCCAGGATGTTTGCAGAAGATGTTCGTATAGCTAATTCTCTAAGCAAACCTCTCAGTTTATAAATTTAAACCATTCCCATTTCCTCAGAATGTGCATACATCAATTTCTTCAGAGAGCATGCTATTACTACAGCATGTATTCCATATGAGTTTTTAATTGAAAATGTAATAGAAGTTTTAATATTCTGAATGCATAAAAATCTCAAAATTAAAATGCGATCAGTGACACTTATAAGCCTCTGGCCAAAGTGCTGTAGTCACATCCCTTCCTATCTTTCTTTCCCTTCATTTCTTTTCTTTCTCTTACAATGTAATATAAAGATAAGCTAATATTAATTTACAATGGAACATTTCTGTATTAGAGATTATTTGCATTCATTTGCTTGCCCTGATTTGTGTTCATGTCTTGGACTTTACACCAATGGCCCTTTTGGATGGTAGCTACATTAAAGGAATGCATCCAGTACAAAAGTGGTAGGTTTCTGGCACATTAAAGACAAAGTGATTCTTCTTGCTGTATCTATAGATCAAAGGCAAGTAGGAAAAAGAGAGCTACATACAATTAGATTGGAGTCGGACAGAGGGCAGTCAGAGGCTACTGCAGAATTTTGCCATGGAAGGTGAAACATATTCCTTAAACTATCATTAAGTAATTCTTTTGAAGCCAGTCCTACTGTATACTTAACAGTAGGCACAGAAACAAATGTATGCGTAATTATGTCTGTCATCTTTCTTTAGGTCAACTAGTTTTTAATGGTATCCTTAACATTTCCAGTAATTCTACTGCACCCTCCTTTTTCAGGCTTCGTATGTCATAGCTTTTCTCCTTGTGAAAGTTTAAAAGTTCAGCAACAATTGCCTGCTTCATTACTTTAATTATTACCTTATGTCTCTTAGGTTTATGAAGTATTGACTTTCAATCAGAAGTTCAATTATAATATGATATTATGACATACTATGAAGTGGAAAAAGAAGGTTAAAATAGCATCCTTTTCTAGGAATTTACAAACTCATTTATATTCACAGGTTTGCACTTTCCTATTTTTCATCTTAAGCAGAAGATATTTTGCTATTCACTGCTGAAAGAATGTCAATGTTAGAGACAAAGTAATTGAACCTCTCAATGAGGGCAAAGCACAGCAGCAGAGAAAAAAATTATCTTAGCACAATGAAAGGTGAGTGTCAGTAGGACATTAGGCACCTGAATGCCTTTGGGAGCTAGTTGATATCTCTCTGCCAGGCAAGCTCCTGAAGATTCATCTCTGGCACTTCAACTTGCTCCCGCACCAGGTTGTCTTCTCGGTTCCTGGTCAGAGATTACTGTCCATCACCCAGCTGTGCCAGCTCAGTCTCATGATTAAGCACTTTCTTGCCTCCCGTGGGACCTCTGGGGAGAGCACATTACATGACTGAGGAGGTCAGAAATGTAGTAAATTAACAGATGGTCAGGCATATCTGCTATGAAAACTTCAGTCCTCAAGTTCTCTCCTACTGTTCTGTGACTGCCACAAGATTTCTGCCTGGTGCTTTCTCATGGTACTCTGACTGACTCATGAGTTGGCTTTCATGGCTTGGCTCTATGAATGAGTCCCTTGCAGTTTAAGAGGACAAAACCTGCAGAGCTTGACAATCATCAACACTGTGTTGGGTAAAAGGCATGCTTTCGTGAATTTTACACATTTTTCTTATTTCATCATATCTCATGGAGTGGGATATCAAGATTTGCCAGATTAACCTAAATTCATTCTTACTACCAGACAAGATTTGGATGCAGGATATGATTTGTTTCAGCCTGCTAAAATGTGAAAGTAAGTAACTAATTATGAGATTTAGAAAAAAAAGAAAAAGTAAGAAGAATGATATGCTTTCCCTTTCTGAACTGATTTCCAGCATGTCTACTGTATTTTTTTGATTCACGACTGACGAGGACAGTTTCATATTCTTAAAGTTGCATGCCATTTTTTCAGAGTAGTGACTTCTTCAGTACTATAATTCCCAAATGAGAATCTCTAATTTGGAGAAACTTCCTTATGAACTCCTTCATAGAGTGAGAATTCCACCGTGCATAAAGCACCCTGGGGACTTCCTGTAACTTGGAGTATTCATAATTTCTTTTAATTAGAATATTAACTTATGTTCCTGTTACGAATGTGAAGGTGTTTGATATAGCATAGATTTAGCAGGGCAGAGAGGTTTCTGAAATGCCATCTTAATCTCCAGAGGCCAAACATTGTTAGCACCCAACTAATTTAATATCCACTCAGGCATGAAAATGAATCTTTTTTTGATAAATGTGTTGGTGAATAAGAACTGTGTCATATCTGACTTCATCCAAGTTCAAGGATTTTCTTTACTATTTAACTTCAGAATCAATTTTACAGACATTTCAAAGATAAGTGCAAAGACTGTTTTTTGCTTACTAATGAATGACTAAATACAGCAGGTAACAAGATCAGCCTGTACAGAACCAGAACCAGGTCCATGGCCTGCGATGTTGGGACACCTCTCTCACAGTAGGCATGTCTCAACTGAAACACTGGAAAAACAGTTTTGAGGGATGACTATCACTGAGCTAAATCAGAGCACAGACAGGCCCTAGAGAGATTTTACCATGGACCTGACTGTTAGCACTGCCAGTGAACCAACTCTAGACCTCCCCTGAGCAGAGGCTGATTACCAGCTAAATGGTGTCAATGTCTGTGGGGTTTTGTGATATAGATTAATCAAATCCAGAGTGTTACAATGAAACTCACTTTCACTTCAGTTGTTATCAGTACCATTGAAAGGCCAAGTCACTTCCTCCGCTGTGTTATGTACTCCCTGCTCTCTCAAGGCGTTTTTTACTCTCTATAGCAAAAGACAAAAGGATGCAAAGCTAGATCTTCAATACTATATATACAATAGCTGTACTTCAGGTTACAAAAACAAACAAACTAGATGATACACACATTTTTCCTTACAGACCATTTGAATTGAGGTCATATAGATCAGGTTATAACCAGGAGCTATTTGATACAGTTTTCAGGATTTTTTAATTCACCATGCAAACACCATCATTTCCTCACCAAATAAGCAAGACATGCACTAAGGCACGAGCTAGACAGCATACATTTCTGACAATAATTTTTACTTTATGAGATCAAAGGGTGTGTCAGTTGAAAGTGGTGTTCATGTAGGCTTCCTAAAGTGCCTTGTTAAGGTGCAATCGTTCCAGAAGTTCCTTAAGTACATTCATGCTTACGAACGAATGCATACACTTTTTGACTGTAACAGAATAGCAAATGCATTTTCTGTTTGACTTGAACTGAGCTTAAAATACTAGCCCAACACATAATCCACCCAGAGGTCACTGGTTTCCCTGCACTGTTGTAGAAAAACCACATATGTCAGGCACCATTGATATTTATGATTCTGTAGATCATGTTAGATAGCATTAATATAATGCACAACAGCTTTGATAGGATTAAATCTATAATTGTAGCAAGGTGTTAAAATACATGAGCAGTTTAAATCTTATCTACAAAAACAGCTCAGCAACCTGATAGAATGAAAAATAACTTAGGAGATATAGTTCTAACTTGCACATACCTTCCTACAAAGAGATATCTCATATTGCAACTTCATGTCCCCAAGGAGCAGCTGCATATGCGCTGGTTAATTTATTCTACTGGAAGAAATCTTCATAGTATTTAGCAGCTTCAGAAAGTTAAAATGACAGATTTGAAGTAAAATGGCAAATAATCATCACAGTTACACTTTCCTGCCCTGACAGGAAAAGATAGCTAATGGCAGTAAGGCCTAAAAGTGTAAAGAAATATGGAAATGCTGATATGACTGCTTTTAAACACAATGTGATCCAAAAGTAAATTATTTTTAATTTTTGTTTGTTACTAGATACTGTACAACCCGAAAAGATGTTATTAAGAAAAATATTAGTAAAGTATCTTTCTTTACAGGCATAACATTGATATCAGCTGCTGGAAACAGAGAGCAGACTATGCTGGGGAGAAAGCACATGTGTTCGGTCTCTACAAGGTAGACTGAGAGAGCTGTAAGACGTCTACCACAGCCCTTGCAAACACGGCCAAGCGGTCCCAAACACACAAGTGCATTGCTTACAATGACTGAAGATGGAATATAGAAAGTAAGCTTTTTGTTAAGTATAACTGGCAGATGCTGTAGAGAAAATAATGTGACATACACAGGGAGGTAAGGAAGACAGTAAGCCATGTGGAGCAATTCTGCAGCTATTCAGCCATTGCCCTGGCAATGTAACAGAGAAAAAGTGCCAAACAGTATACATTTTGTTGACTTCAAAATAAGAAGAAATTGCCATAACAGGGACAAAACAGACAAAATAGAGATCAATTTAGTTAATGCACACAAAATACAATTGAAATTCAAGGCAGACCACTTAAATGAACAATCTTCCAACTGCAACAACCTTCCAAAATGCAAAAGAAGATTAGAAGAGTTTAGTATAATTCTTTGCAAACAGCAGTGCACCCCACCCACAAATAATGATTACAGAAAATGGAAGAGAGGTGAATGTTGGGTTAAAACTTATGCTCTCAGCAAACATATAAAACGATAATTAGTGATGTATATGCAAATGCAATCGGGTCTCTACAGAGAATCACATCATCCAAGAAAGGATCAGATGAGAACTCACAAACGTAATGTCACACACATACACACACACATACAATTACTTGGTGAAAAAGTGACATGAGTGAATGCAAAGTCTGTCGGACAGCCCGTGAATCAACATCTTTCAGAATGCCTGTGGAAAGAACACAAGCATAATTAAATCTAAGGTCCTCCTATGGTACTAAGCCAAAAGCTCAATTTTGTCTTAAGGCAGCAAGATGAAGATTTTAAAATGTCCTTGTGTCCCTTATGCCCTTAAATCTCCAGCTCCTTTTCTTCCTTCCATCCACTCTACGTGAAAGACTCAGGGTACCTTTTTGTTTACCAAATTTATGTTCCCTAATAACAGCCTAGAAAGAATTCTGTACATCTAGCAGAGCAGAAAACCACTGAATACTTCAGAAATTATTTTGGCAACATTTTCTTCATACAAAAAATGGGTTCTCCCAACAGAAGTAAACTGAAAATAAATATTTGGTATTATGGACTGTCTGGAAGGTAATGTACAAAACAGGCAAAAACACAGCACCTTTTGAACACGATATTTGTTTCAAAATGTTCACTCAGCATTAATTAGAACTCAAGCTGTTGGCTTCAAATCCTGAGTTCAGACTCCTTCTTCCCCTTTGCCACCCACTGGGGCCTGTTATTCCCATTATAAACACCAATAAATCTCACCAACTCTAATGGGCTTATCGCAGTCCTGCATATGCATCAAGGGGAGGATAAATGCCTCTACTTGTGCCTTCTGATACCCATAATTGTTTAGTAACTTAATGAGATAATGTTTCTAAACCAGCAAAAATCAGTGGGTGTTTTTCTATGCCCTTTAACATGATTTAGTGAGCTTTTCAGCTGAAATCATTCTAGATTTCAAATGCAGTTAGTAATTTTTGCAGGCGAACTAAAGGCCAAATTCTACCTGAAGACAGTAGAGGTACAAAGTAAGGGAGAGCATATAAGAACTTTCTCCCCATACTTTCTCACCTAAAGGACGATGAAAAAATCCCCTGTCACCATTAAGGCGAGCGTATAAATGGATCAAGGAATTTGAAGAGGAAAAGGTACAGCAAAGGATGACCTTTTTTTTCTCTCATGAAGGATGAACAAAAGAACTTGTTTCATTAGACCAGAAAAGCAAAGGATGAGGAGGAACAGGTTTGCTGTCTTTAGACACAACAAGGAAATGAACACAAGGGAGAGAAAATGACCACTTGAGCTAAAGGAGAACACTGGCACAAGAACAAATGGACATAGGTTGAACATGAAAAAATTTAGATTTAATTTAGAAATGGGTTCTGAGTCTTCCTGCCTATCAGATTTTGGAACAGTCTTTCATGAAAACAATAGAGACAAAAAGAACCTAACTGCTTATAAGAAAACTCAGTAAGTTTTTAAAGCAGTTGAATAGTCTAGTGCCTGCAAGGGATTGATTTTGTAACCTAGAAGCTTCCTCCCTACCTTCTTTGTGTTGCTGTTGCTTCCCTTTTCTCTCCCCACCACAGAGAGCACACAATCTGAAGATATAAACACAGTAAAGCAAAAAAAAAGCCCCTTCAGTACACAGAACTTAGTGCGATATACATAGTTATGAAGGATAATGTCACTGCATGTTTGCTATAAAGATGATATGAATTAATAACACTTCAATTTTACCTGAATATAACTCTGAAATAAAATACCATTTTTAAAGTTTTTATGTCTTGGTACTCCTCTAGGTATGAATTTGCACTGTCTCATTCTCAGGCCATGACAAAAATTATCCTGATAACAGAAAAATTTACTTTAATGGTCAATAGGATCTGAACCAGTGCTATTAAAGCAATACATGTATCTCTTTATACATTTATAAACTGATCAAAATAAGTAGAGCATTTTGGTGGCGGTAGTTCCACTTACTGGATGTCATCAAACTGCTGATATTTACCGTTTGAAAGAAATTAGATTAATGACAGGAATTAAAAGTGTTCTTTAGGTACTTAATGTTAGGTCTATGCTATAGCTTCTTGAAAAGACATAAATAACTTTAAAAACCACTGACTGATCCTTTATAAATTACAGATGAATGTAAAACAGTGTTCAAGTTAATTGACTTTGCTTTTTCAGCAAGCACTTTGCCAAGTAATTATTATTTATCTAACAATGTTTTCTATGCAAATTGATGGTGCATATTTGCTATTAATCTGAAGTCATTGCAAAATACAAACAAGAATTACTTTCTGAAATTACCACAGAAAACAAAGAGAAAATAATTTTGACACTGGTTTACACATTTAATTTATAAAAAAGAAACAAACAAAGAAAAATGACTCTAAATATTACTGTTTGTCATCCTTCACTGGCAAATTGCTATGTTAAAAAATAACAAAATTAAACCAAAGGAAAAAACCCTATAATACGTGCATCTTCCCATCAAAACAGATGCATCAAAGATCCATATGTACTACAGTATTTTAGTGATCCCTCATGTTTCTCAGGAATAATCCTGGGAAAGCTGCTGGATCTCAAAGAGTGTTGTGCTTCCCAGCCAAGAGGACCATCAGACCATGGAACACCAAACCTTACTCAGAGGAGGCAACTACATTTAGAATACTAATTGTTTCTTTCCAGGGGATTACATTTAAAATATCCAGGGGAAGATTTAAAATATAATTGGGAATTATTGATTCAAATTACTAAAACATTTGCTGGGACAGTATACCCTATAATCAGCACCTCTCATTGTATATAATCTTTTGATAGTAATGAAGCTGAAATACAGAGAAGGGTCATGCCCTTTGAGCTACTCAAGTTTTGCCAGATACCCTGACCGCCACCAAAACTCGATCACAATACATACTAGCAAAGAGTTAACTACCAGTCAGAATTTAGATGGAGAGAGAATAATTCCTTTGATTTCAAAATTAACAGTAGGGAGAGCAACCTCACTCTTAAAGGAATGGTGTAGGTTAATAACTGCTTATGGTCAACAACTCACTGTCCTGAGATACAGGTTATATAGGGCCACCCCTAAAATAAGAAGACACATTCTGTAGCATTTTTAACAGCCTAGGATACAGGAGCAGGAGGGTCAACCATCAAACTCACACTACTATAAACACAGCCATAGTGACTCAGAAGAAAGCAATACCAAAAAATTCACCTACACTCGGTACTATGGGAGTATCCTTTCAGGGCTGTGACCCTACTGTCACTCTATGTTCGTATATATACCTGCTCACACTGAAAAGAGCAGTCCCATACTGACCCATTCATCCCCACAGTTCTCTCTCAGCCAGGCCAGTAATCGTGTCTTGAGGCAATTCAGGGAATTACTCCATCTGAAAACCTGTTCTTTAATACTTATTTATTTTCTGTTTAGACAACAGCTGGCTCCCCCTCGGTGCGCCTGCTCTGACCTTGCTCATCTCATAGATACACTAGATACTACAAACCTTCTTGCATACCACAAGTTAAAATTCAGTCTTGCTCTGTCTGGGAATCATTTTTAAACACCTTATTTTGCCACTTCTGAGCTTTTCTTATGTTTGAAGGATTTCTAACTTCCTTTAAACCTTCTAGAAAAAAAGAAAGAACTTACCTCATCTGTGTCAACCTCTTTGCAATTACAGTTGTCTGATCAAATAGCTAGTTTTTCAATTGGCTGTAGTAACCTTCATGCTACCTAGTCAACAAAGGCATAGGTTCATTTCACAATGTGGGAATCATCTCCAAGACAACATTGGAAATGTTAAATTATTGAGGGGTGGGTAACTCAAGATATAGCAAAATCTAATCTAGAGATTTTAGCCTACCAGATAAATCTCTACAATAAGAAAAAAAAAAAAAAAAAGTGCACCAAAGTCTTGAATAGTCATTTATTTCTATCAATATGCCCATAGTGCAATATGTATTTGTGGTGCAATTCACCCTGACATTGTGTAGTTGAAGTAGCTGTGAATTTTACCTCATCCAGCCAATTATACAGAAACCAGACTGAATTTACCGTTCCATACAAAATAAATAATTAGCACTTATAATAGGTATACAAACTGAAACATCTTTTCTGAGATGTTCTTCTCTTTTCAGAGACAGAAAAAGAAAGTCTGTGTGAGTGGGTGTTCCAAGTATTGCCCTGTTGGGTATGAGAAGATACATGCTACTATCATTGGTTGCGTTGTTTTGCCCGATGAATTCTAAGCATTCTCTGAAACAAACAAACAAACAAGTAAACATACAAACATAAGATGGAGCATTATATGCAAGCCAGTAATGTAATAAAAGAATTCTATTAGAGTTTTAGCTAGCATTCCAGACAAATTTTTTATTAAACTCCGGTGTTAATGAAGCAACAATTGGAGGTATCTCAGTATTGGTAATTCATTAACATTTCTGATGAGTTGGGTAATTGAAAAACAATAAGTGGGGACAAGAGGATGTTTCCCTCCCTTTCTATTGTGTCTATACAGGCAGGGCTGGATGTCGGCTGAGAAAATTCTGTTTGAAAGAATGCTTCCAAAAAATGGAAATAATTTCTCTTTTCTTGGCCTTTCGTGCTATGAAGTATTTAGTACTAATAATTTCATCGTAGGAAAAAAAAAAAAAAACCAAACAGTTACGCTCATATGGAAATTTTCAGACACTTATACTTTGATTCCTCAGCCAAACTCATTGCATGAAAAGCTCAGAAGAGAGGTTTGTTTTCTTTTACAAGTTTTCTTTTTGTCTTAATAGTTATTCAAATGCATAGTACTAGGAGACAGTGCTGGACAATTTCCCTAGCATTAATACATACAGTACCCACTTACTTATATGTTCACTAAAATATTCAGTCCAGTTTAACTGCTATTGCACAGACTCTGGATATATTTTAGTATGGTGGAAAGAATATTGACATACGTTGTGGCCCATTAGAGGTTGTAGGTGTCATGAATCACATCATATGAAAGAAACAAGCAATTTTTATTTTTTTTCTGTGACAAAGACTAAAGGATGACTATAACCTCCTTTTGCACTGAAACTAATTTTGGGTCATAGAACATCACATTAAAACTATTTTAGAAATAAGATGGCATTATATATAAAAATACATATGATTTAAACATTGCCTAAATCCCCTTAACGTTGAAAAATCAATTATACACACACAATATTGGGATTTGACCCAGCCTATGCTGTAACAAGGACTAGCTTTTAATCATAACATAACCGGTGCTATGTTGCTGGGGTTCTTCATGAGGTAGTGATTTAGTTCAATGACAGCATTATAGGGGACAATTTGATTTGGAGACTGAATTTTTTCAGGCTGCTCTAAGGAAGGTCTACAAGACTGAGGACAAAAATAAATGAGATTTTCTGTCTGAATCTGTGCTTGCGTTCTGTTTGCACCATTTCTAACATACCTGTATAAAGAACACAATGGTGTAATGCAGTAGCAGACTACTGAGGCAATGTTATGCTTTTATTTCAGCTGTTCAGCTTAACTCTGCTGAAGTGCAGACCAGATTTCTGATTTGTTAAAAGTATTGTACAGAATTAAACTGTGGGGATATTGTCTGTAAAACTTAGGTGTTCAGATGTTCTTCTAAACTGTCATAAACAGAGAATACCTTTCAATTTCTTAGTAATGGCATAGTTCCGCTTCACAGTTGCTCTTGAAACAATCTCTATAAAGCCTATAATATAAATAGTATATCCTGCTATTCTCTATAATGCATATAATATAAATAGTATATACTTGTGATGAGCTGATTGATCATCAATTTTTTGTAAAGCAGAAATCTCTTGACTGTACCTAAAGTAAGACAAATCCTGTGACTCGTTTCTAGCAGCAAATTTCTTATTCAGATATTACTTGCCAAACCTGGGGATCTGACATGAAATCTTATATTTGTAAGTAGAGCTGATTTTATCCTAAAATAATCTGAAATTCTGTTAGGTGATTATCCTTGGGTTGGTCTGTTTGTCTGCTTTTCTAGAAAAAGCAGCTATTGGTTTAGCAAACTTCCATTTCACCTTCATTCTCAGGAAGTGGTTAAGTGTGACTGGCCGGCTGGCTTGCCTACAGTGAAAAATTTCTGTACAGCTTCAGAAGCAAGTCCTAGTCTAACAGGTCCCATACCAGTTCTACCAGTTTTAGCAGCTTCCACGAAGTCTTTCTCACCAGGGCACCCTGCTGTATACTCTACACACCTGCGTGTTTGCAAAGAAATGGAGACAGTCTCTAGATAGAGATACTCCTAGCTCCTGGTTTAGCACATAATCTGTCTCTCATATCAGGCTTTCCTGGAGTAAACATCTAACTGTGTCTGAAGGGAGCTATGGCAGATAGCCATAAACTCCTCTAAAGGGACAATGCGAAATGAGGACTGTGGGTTTTATGAAGCTCAGCACGATAATTCTAGGCATATTTCATGTACTCCAAATAAATTCCATCCTCACCTCGTGTTTCTCTCCCTTTTGGCCCAACAGCACTAAATGGAGAAATATAAATGACGCACGTTTCTCTGACATGATCAAGTTTGTGAAGGACCTGTACATAATGGTCCAAAAACATAATACCACTGAGACAGACACATGGTATAAGGCACTTACATTTGTATGTTGAGATTTTTTCCTTTAGAAATTTTTAACGTTAGCTGAAAGTCAACTAATAAAGGTATACACAAGGTGCTCTTCCTATTGGGATGACATCTATTGGTCCCAGAAAGATATTACCACAATACATGGGATGGGTGTTTCATTATGCTATATGATATGGTGTGCATACATCTATATGTAAGCACACAAACATATACATTTAAAATGTTCCTTGTCCATTTCATAAGAAAGAAATGCCAAAAAAAAAGGATTCTTTTCTTGTCTTCTTTCCCTCTGAAAAATACCTAAGAACAGAGAAACATGTCCAGAAGTTCATCAAAAGTAGGACCTGTTGGACCTGCAGGAGGAATGAATACAGGAAAACTAAAGCCTTAAGAACCGTCCTGCTTACAGGCAACATCTAGGTCATAAGTGTGAGTGCCCTCACTGAGTTTAGCTGTCATGATACTAAATAATAGCTTTCAACACAACAAGCATTTTTCTGGAAGGCAATTTGATTGTTTCAGTATAGAAATCAAGCTGCTTTGTGGGTACAGATTTCATAAGTATTCTCATCAGGCCAAGTAAAGTTGGCCAACTCTAGAAGTCTTTTACCAGGAGGTTAATTTGTTTGTCAGAGAGTCACTCCACAAAGCAGATGCTCTGACAACCTAAACTTCTTCAGCTATTAAGAGTAATTCATGAAGATTTAAATTACAGCGATACTGTTTGTATCCCTTTCGGCTTCCTGTACATCTGCATCATGGCAAGGGACATACCTGTAATAATTCCAATTCAACCAGTCACACAACTACTTAACTTCATTCTGGGTATTGTATCCTGCACATTAAAAGAATGATCCCAGTCTCTAGGGTTCAAAAGAGAAAATCAGATTCACCTGATTCGTGATCCTTTGTAACACAGTGTGCGTGGAAGCTTAGAAATGAACCAGAATGGTGTTCAATCTTCAGTCTTGTTTTATTCTACTTTGTGCACGATTTTTTTTCAAGTTTTGAGTGATATATGAAAGCCCATAAAATTGGACAGAAGATACACATAAGTGGCATTCAGATTTCATTTCTAAATGGGGACTTTGCCCTTCTGTGAATCTGACAAATGTACCTCTCTGTCTGCCAGCCATTTCCTCTGGTAAAGCTTTTAAAAGGACTTTTGCCAATCAGTGCCGGTATTCCTAGAAAAAAGGTTCTGTGCAGCGTGAAGGGAAGCACCTGAATGTTTCAGTGGCATCTGCCTGGAGGGATATGTCAAAGAAGAAATGTTCGAACAACAAGATTTATTAAAGCAAATGTCCAATTTCTACCACAGAAAGCTTGACATCCCTTAACCACAAACCACCTGGGAATATTCGCTTATTCTCTTTCTCACTCTCTTTTCTAAATCTGGATTTATATGTAGAGGGAAGGCATGATGACTGAGGCCTGATATGGCATTTATCTTCACAAGTGAGGAGACTAATAAATCATCAATGACATTACCACAAGTTAGTTCTAAGGTTTCCTCACAAGTGAAGATAAATGACATATCAGACCTAAGCCAGCATATATTACATGAAATACCTAATAAGTCTCACTCTCAACATAGCTGGATTTGATGGAGATGACTGAACTTACACTACATCTCAAATCCACCACCCGGAGAAAAAGAAATTAAATTTGCCAGCCAAATAAGATCACTCACCACTGAAACAACCTTAGCACATTTCAGCCTTTCTCCATGCTACTGCTCTGCAGATCTACAAGTAGCAACGAGGTAGTAAAAATCAATTAAAAATGTCTTTATGAAACAAAGTATCATTAACTCACTTTTCAGCACATGAAATGTACTTGACATCTCAAGTCTTGTCCAGGTGCATAAATCATCATGGTTTTACCATTTCTAATACAGTCCTGTCCCGTTTACAGATATTAAAATATTTCCAAGTTTATTCTCAGGTTTTAGTCTAAAAGTCTCCTGGGGTAACACTCCACTTAGAAACAATATATCTGCAATGAGATTGTATTTCACATTAATTTAGTGTAATCAAGTCCACTCAAAGTAGAAGATAGTCTGACTGGCATAGCAACTTAAAAAAATTGTGGGTTTCACATTTCTTACAATGTATTGCATGTTGGCCGTGCGCAAAATTAGCGAGAATCCAAGTAAGTGCTAACCAAGGCATTCAACAGCCTGCAGGATAAGAACAACAGAAATTAAATAGTCTTACACAGTGACAGAGCACAGTACAGGCAAGGGTGACCCGGGGTGCCAGGGCAGCAGGTGCCATGGGGCTGTCAGGCTGGTGCAGTGTCCTCCCTCCACAACCAGCACCATCCCACAGCCCCCAGATACCAGGCGGTGCAGAGAGCACCTGACCCACAGGAAGTTTAAATGGGGCTGCAACAACAGTGTTTTAGAAACGGTTGTGCTTTTTTAGCACAGCCTTATCTAAGCATCATTTTCATTTTATTGGTGAGAAAGTGAAAGGAGGTAACACAGTCAAATGATCAAGCTAATATCAAAGAAAGCATTCATTGTTCTTAAAACTAATTCTTAGCTCTCAAGCAAATCTCTCTTTTAGTCATATTGACTTGCTTTCAACTATACTCATCTTCCTATACATTATGCATATAAGAGAGTAGACTTCCTTGGGCTTACGAGTCTAGAACTTAGCTTTTGCAAAGATAATCAAAAACTAAGATTAATGAAAACATTTCTCATATTTTTTCCCAAAGTGTTTGCAAAGAGCTGAGTAAATGGGATAGAAAGCTGAAACAAACTTTAAACGAATTGCAAACAACATTTAAAAAGATGTATCTGTTTTCATTACTGAAGTTAAGAGACATGAAACTAGCTGGGAAACAAGAAACTAGCTGAGACTTTAAAAGAATAACTTTTATCAATACTCCTGATTTCTAATATAACTAAGAATTTTTAAAGTAAACTTTTCCTTCTGATATCATTTGAATAGTAGTGCAGAAGTTGTCCTGGAGAGGAAAGGAAGAAACAGATTGTTTGTACACAGTTAAAACTGGTTTGTGAAAGCCTATGTGGCTAATGCTAAGCATTAAAAATAAACTAAATCAACGATAATAACACATATGGAAAAATATATTTTCTTCTTTTCTTTAAGACTTTTTAAGGCATTAAATTGCGTTCACGTTCTGGCTTAAAATTTGATTTTTTTAAGTAAGTTTGACAGTAAGATATACATACGGGAACCAAATCTTTAAAAGACAAGAAATATCGAGACAATTCTTGATTAAACATCAACAGTGAACAATATTCAAATTTTATCTGGAAAATTGCTAAGTTTCTTCAGCTGAGATTGTCTCTGTATATATAAAGTTCTGAATTAGCACATATTAGCATATATTACTGTTTCTGCTTTTGAAATTTTTTTTGATCTTTCTATTTCTGTTAGGAAAACATTATCTAGTTGATAAATAGTGCTTAAGATTTCTCTGGGAAAACTGTAAGAAAAGGGAGGGTGTTCTGGAAATTGCAGTTATTGTGAATGATAAAAGAAAGGGCCCTATGAGAATTTCTAATATTTCAATAGTAGTTTACTTCTTTCTGCATCTTCTGGTAGAAGTAAACAACACAAAGCTTAAGGTGCCACTAAATTCTTTCCCAGCATTCCTCACTTGTGAGAGTGAGACTAGGGTTTGTAGCATCCACAATACAAGAAAATAATAACCTTTTTTTTTAAAAAACAAAACCTTTATATAGTTTTTCTGATTCATTTAACTAAAACATTAAGAAGAAGAACTTATTAATGCCCGTGTAACAAGTCAATAGACTATCCTTGGGAATGAAGTTCAGTTTCCAGAGGGAAGATGAAATATAAACTTCACTCTTAATACAGAGATATTTTCCTGGGAAGTCTTCAATTTTCATAAAAACCCTTTACTTGGCTTTTGACTCTGACAATAATAAGGCTTCCCAGGAAAAAAAAAAAAAAGAGAGAAAAAAAAAGAGGAAAAAAGAGAAAAAACCCACCACTTCTGTTTTGCTTTCAATGATTTGAACATTTGTCTAGAAGAGCTGGATGGAGATCACTTCTTTCATATGGCCGTAAAATGTCTTCATTTTATTCATTAAGTTTATCTTGAACTTCTCTAGGGACATGTCTTGCACATTGCATTATTTCTCACTCTCTCCTCATTCTATTGTCATTTGTCTTATAACTTTCTTTTGTGGTACAACATTTTGATAACATGTTTTTGTTTAAGCCAAACTTCAGCTAGTTACTTGTCTAAATGAAGTTTACTTAATGGACAATGGCAAAACAAAATAAATTGAAAAAAATAAACAGAATAATTTGAGAAAACTGATCTTTAATTTCCTGCAGGACTGTTTATTTGCCACTTCATTCTTTCATCACAGATATATACCTGCTTTGCTACTAGAGGACTACAGGTATGGACCAGTGTTTGCTTTTTTTTGTTTCCTCCTGTTTCTAAGGTTTGAAGTTTTGCACGCATTTTATTGTTTAATCAAGAACAATGTCAGTTGGAAAACCATTGTAGCGAGTCATCTAGCCCAGCTCAGCACAGCAGAGGGATTGATTTGGTGGCTTACACACATGCCTGGTGCGTGGTGTCTCGTCTAGCACTGAACAATCCACTCCTGACAACTGTAAAACATGCCTTGGCAGGCTGTCCAACTGCCTAAATATATTCACAGTCAAAGGCTCTTTTTCTCCTACTACTAAACTTAAATTTTCACATCTTGAAAGGAAACTATATGTTTACATACATTCAATAGGATGATAAAATCTAATACTGGGTTAATACCATCAAGTAATTCCTTACATGGCTTTTTATAGACATGAAGCCTTTTCTTTTTTTTTTTTTCTTGAAAATAGTGACTCATAATAAAGCATTTGAACAATTAAGCAGCATACATATATTACATTCGTACTTTTAAGAGCTATAATTTTAGCATTTAGCCATAGTTTTGACCAGTGTATTCTCATAATTAAATACCTCAACTCTAATTCTCCTTCTCTGGGTCACTTTTAATATGTGGAGGAAACCTTTACCATGTACAAAAACAGTTTGCAAGAAAGATATACAATATAGACCACAAAGCATTATTTTTCCATTAATAGCACAAACTATCTTCTGTCTGTGTAACAAGCTAAGCACTAGAGGGCTCACCACCACCCATGAGACATCTGGTGAGCCTCTATTGCCCAGGCTGATTTTGGTCAAGTGGGTGAGGGTGAACCTTCACCATCCCTTGGAAAGGGTTGGCTCTTGGTGCTGCTACGTACTACTCCCCTGCATTTCTTTTTCTTAGTGTTTTACAAGTGCTTTTAAAATAAGTTTTCCTGTTAGCATTTTTCCTTTCAAACCATTGAGCTACTAACTGTTGTCTTCTCAACTGTCTGTCTAGGTTTTAACTTTCCTTATGGTCTGTATCTTTCAACAACAATTTCTCAGTAAAACTGCACCAAGGTCACAAAGTTGTGCTGCAACTAACTAAACCCTGTATAACAGGCAACTCAGTCCCTGGGCTAAGGTTATATAGTTGTCAGCCTTTTAAAGCAGATTGTTTCAGCCTAACTCATTCTCTTAACGTTTACCATATCTGAAAAATAGCATGTCAGCACCTGTCACATCATGTACTGTCACTATTCTAATAAACGTTACAGGTTATGATTAACTTTTTGTCTAGTGATTTCCCCTCTGTGAAACAATCACATGTTGCTTTTCTCTTTTGATATGCAACATATCACTGTGGATCTAACTTTTACTTCACCAGATTATTGTTATATCTGCTGCCTGTAGGTCATACCCCATAACTGGGAAAACACTGCCTGCTGCCAGAACAGTCCATACTGTCACAAATCTTGTTAAGACAGAAAAAACACTAGGCAAGATCAGGTCTCTTGAGTTCTCAGAACAAATTAGATGTTGAATCTGTACAGTAGAAGTAGTAGAAGTTCAATAAGCAAGTAGATAATTTCAAACACTCATTGAAATTAATCCATGAGCATGGAATTTATCCACTAATTTGGGCTGGAAGGAAAGGCAGAGACATTTTTATGCCTAGCTTATATAACTCTCACTTGCAGCTAAGTGTTCAGTTGAATTTCTTATTAGCACAGTCTAGAAATCAATTAATCAGCATCCAAAGAAACTTTATTGTCTAGAACAACTTCAATCCAATGCTCTCCCCCTCTTCTGAAACAAAATATGCAATTGCTCTTACAAACTCTCCATACTTCTTGCAAGCTCTCGTAAACCTTTAAAAAATTCTGCTCAGCACTTGAAATGTCGTCCCTTTAAACCAAAAATGAAAAACCATCTTGGTCTCTGCAAACAGATGAAGAGTCCTTAGAGTTTTTTTAATATCATTGCTGCATATCTATTTATATTTGGTACTTTCCTTTAAAAGATCATGTTTTCAGTTGCTTGTAGTTTTGGCAAACTTCTACTCAGACATATTTTTTTCTCTTGCTGGATATTATGCTCACACAAGTGTGGCAGAAAATTTCATACAGAAGAGTTTAGCAGTTTCAAAGAAAAGAGGAATGTGCTGTTTCACGCGTCCATCCCTTCTGCAGCAGCTATACCTCTCACGTGTTTCATAAATTTGCCATAACAATTCCCAGGCTGTCAAGACTCCCAGTTCAGCATTTGACCTGTGTTTCAACACTCGATGCTTCTACACCACTGCTGGAACACTGTGCACGTCTGATTTCCATGAGCAGGACTATCACACCTTGTCCCTAGGACAAATCACACACAGGGATAAATTAGCACCAGGCATTGGTAAGGTCAGAGGGAAGGAGGGAGAGAAACTGGGAATTTGGGCAGGATGGGAAACGCAGGCTAGATTGCAACATTCATCTTTCCCTTTATTTGTAGTCCTCTGGCCTTTTTAGTTACACAAATGGTAACTGGAGATAATTCCAACATTTCTAAATTTGCTTTAGTACTAAATGATGATAAATAGTCACAATCTCACTATTGTGTGGAGTGAAATATTCAGGAGTATTTAGACTCAAAAAGGTACCCATAACATGGAAATGTAATGCAAACTAATAGCATAATATATTCACCTGAGTATATGCAAGTCAAGCAGGAAAAAAGTAAAACATTTTAATATTGCTGGAGCTGCATTTTCAACTGAAAATTGTTGTTGAACTGTTTTAATATGTCACTATATAGAGGATTAAAATCTTTTTTTTACAAACTATTCTCAAGTCTGCTGCCTTCAGCCTATTGTACTTAATATAGCCCCTGGCTTCTTTTGCTCAGGTTGCAAAATCCTTCCTCTAGCAGAATTTCCCATTCATATGCTAGAAGGCTTTTTGCCAGCTGGATGTTAACAGAGTACACAGAAAAGAACCAGCCAATTCCTTACAATATTTGCTCTAGTCTTTATTCTCTCTTTCATATTATTTCTCTTCCTTCTGTTCTCTGCCTCCATGGAATTCTAAATCTTCAGACAGGTCTCACTGTATTGATAATGTGCAGTTACTATAAAACATAAAATCCCCTTTCCCTAGCCTCATTCTGCAAAGGAAAAGATTGACTTTAAAACCCCTACACCTAAAAAAAAAAAAAAAAAAAAAAAAAACAACAAAACCCAATCCAAAAAAATAAACTAAGAAATGCATAAGAACTAGAGTTTGGGGGTTTGGTGTTTTGTGTTTTGTTTTATTTTTTCTTTGTTAATCTGGATACATTTTTCCTGAAAATTTGTTTTCAGAGCTTTTAAGTCAATTTCAAATGATTAGCAGTACCTGGAGAGTTCAGAAATTACTTCCTCTCTTCTTACTATCACTTCATGACTCGAGTTGCAAAGAACTGTAGCTTGGGGGGAAGAACAACAGCATTGAACACTTTAAATCATTAAAATGTACAACAAGTCTCACAAAATTGATCTGTGTGTTGCGTTTCATTTTCTGCAAATGCCTGTTTTTGTTGCAGTTGTCACTATCAAATGTTTAGCACTTCAGTAGTGCTAAAAGCCTAATGCCTTGCAAGCATTAGGAAAATAAAGAGTATTAGCATATTTTACATATTAGGAATGGTTCAGAAGAAGAGTTCATCATGTACGAGGGCCGCATCTGGGATCTGTAGTGCAGGCAGGACTAGAAGAGGACTTACTTGCTACCTGCTTGGCCTGACTGTACTTCTTGGAGGGATGCTACATGGCTTTCTGACATGTCTGTCTCCAACCCTGAGCCTACCCATGGTGCTATAAATCCAACACCAGGCACATCTATCCGCCACTCCAAGATAAGCACCACAGACACACAAAGGGAAGGGTAGATTTACCACACATAACCCATAGAGCTCAGTCTTTCCACACCTGTGATAAAGGTTGTTTCTGAACACTCACAGGTAAACCTGTCCTATTTCTCTTGTTCATATGAAACAGGGCTTCATACTTTCAACGTCCTCCACTAACAGTGGTACAAAGTAATGATTCTTTGAGGCTAGAACTTGCAGCCTGCAATGGTAAAAGCACCTACGTCACAGGCAGCATTTTCAAATGAACCCAACTGGATCCACCTGAAAGCTTAGCCCCAGCACCTGCTGCTCATCTAACAGGTTATAAGAAGAGTTCGAGTAACTGGTAGTGTGCTGGATTTCTGATCTGTGGTTGAATGTGGTTAGTGCTTTTAAAGGTAAGAAATTAGTCTTTAGTAGCTTGAGGGCAGGGAGAAAGAGAAGATGAAGGTGGTGAGTATCTTCCAGAATAACTGTATAGATAAGGGCTGCTAACTACTTGGTTGAGCGCATCAGAAGAGAATAATCTTTTTACTAAGTGTTTTGTGGTTTGGATTTTTTTTTAATAAAATAGTGTTGCGGAAGACTTTAAGACTTACAAAAGTCTCAAAGATTTTTTTGCTTTGAGAAAGTTATAACTGGTAACATGTAGTTGCTGTGAATATCTTCTCATGCTTTTTGCTGAACTCTAGATAAGGTAGGAAAAAACAAACTTGTGGGTTTTTTGATTTGTTTTTATAGTTGTGAGTGTCAATGTTTTATGATGCGGAAGCTATTCTGCATGACTTATTTAAAGTTATGAGAGAAGTCCTTGTCAGTTTTAGTTTTTCATATTAAGCAGTGCTCCTCTCATGTTGTTTTATCTGCCTACCCTTCAGGAAAAGGAAAGAGGGTATAAAAATGAAAAACCACTACCCAAAACTTCCAGAACAGCAATGCTGTTCTGTGCTCACTTATTTTTGAGTTCTTGATTATATTTAAGTGTAAATTCCATTAAAAGTGTGAAATTAGAACTATTTTTTTTCCTTATGGAATGCTTTAAACAGTAATTCTGCCTCCTTGTTCTTTCCTTTTTCCAGGGCACCCTTTCAGGCCTCCAGATGCTAGTTGTTGTAAGATATGAAATCATGAGGGCAGCTCTTATTTGTAAAAAAAGTTTGTTGTAATATCTGAATTTAAGACTATGTAGACAATAAATAAATAGACAAGCAGATTGAAAGTGGGAAAAAAGGGTAATGAGAGAAGGTTTAGAAAGATGCATTTGCTAAAGCTAGTCACAAATGGTCATTAGTCTAAACAGTTCCATCTGGCAGAGATTTGTAGGTATCACAGGAGAGGTAGGTTTTAAGGAAGGATTTAAAATAAGATTAAGTGATAGGATCTCCAGGATTATCAGTGACAGACGAAATCGGGAAGGATTTAAAGTGGTAGGAAAGTTTTTAAGTACTCTCTACCTTTAAGTCCAAGACTTACGCTGTGAGACAACTAATTTGTCATCTTTAGTAGTTTGGAGGGCTTTACATGGGTAGTAGGCTGGAGTGGTTTGTTGGTGGTCTGGAGATTTATGTGAATGATTTATCTGTATAGTCATCTCCTACTTAGGTGAAAAATATAATGTCTGTGGCTTAATAGTACACATTCAAGGCATGTACTTTTCAGGCAAGATCCTATCTGTGTGTAGTGAATGGGGGGAAAGGTATCTTCACCTACTATCTAAGAGCTCATCTCTTGTTGGCTGGTGTATTTATCTGTTAAATTGTTATTTTGTTATAAACGTTATGAGGTACGATATCAAGTATTTTGACAAAAGACTGTTTCAACAGTGTGCTGTACAATGTTGTTTGTTTTTCCCTTTCTGCTCAATTTTTCACCATCTTTTTCAGAGTTCTAATGAATTGATCATCTAGAATGTTGATATGTGGAAAGATGCTTATGGCATAGAGCACGTCAGAAAACCCTGTCTAAGGTGGTTTTGCTTAAACCCCCATATGTCTGGATACTGGTCCAGTAGAAAACTGTCATTGTGATCTATTTCAAAATATCTCCTATTCATGAATAGAAGTGGTGTGTTAGAGTTCTTTTTCCTCTTTTCTCTCTTTTTTTTTCTCTCTTTTTTTCTTTGCCCTACCCTCTTGTTGAGAACACAGATTTTTATGGTCTTTCGCTGTGTATGTTGCAGAGTTTAGTTTTCTCCTGAGTCTGTTGCAGAACACTGGTTCTGGAAGTAGGTTCTATAGAAGTAGATCTCTGGACTTAAAACAAAAAAAAGTGCAACAAAAGCATTCTTCAGAACAGGCTACAGAGTTGAATTGAGGTAAGTGATACCAAGGAAAAGTCCAGCACGCTAAGGAGATTTTGAAAACTGCTTAAGGGGAAAACCTCTGCAATGAAAACCTGGCTAATCCAAAAAATACTCTGCTTTCCCCCTTTATTCGTATGAACTGCAATAATTTGTTTGCTTTGGGCAATTTGTATGCTGAAGGAGAGGAAACTGTGTAACTAGACCTGCTGAAAGAGCTACAGGGAAGGGGTGGGTTGATGGAAGGTGGGCAAGAGAGATACCTTTGAAAGAAAACTCATGTTCTCTAATGGTGGAGCTCTGTCTGCCAGCACAGTGTCTGCTGCTCTTCCCTTCGGCCTCCGTTTTTACTGGTTTTATATCGCCAGCCCTCGTGGTGCTTCTCTTCTGCAGTTCTTCTATCTTGCCCTTTTAAATGTCATTCTTTCAAGAAATTTCTGCAACGATTGTGTAATTGTGACCACAAAACACAGGTTAATCACAAGAAAAACAGCAGGTAACATATACCTGAAACCTATCTGAAATAAGGAAGATCACAGCTGGGAAAATGTCTTCATAAGCCTCTGACTATACACAATTTTTTTCCACGTAGGAATTGAAAACTATCCTTTGTTCTACTCTAATCAAAGAAACTGCACTCTGCAGACTGTTTATGACAGCTTTTGAAATTCTGCATCTTTCCAGTGAGTGGATTTAAGTGGATTATGCCTGCTTAATCAAGGCAAAGTAGTGAATAAGACTAAATGTTATCACCCTTTTGCTGTATATTCTATTGAGCAAAACTTGTACAAGTGTAGCTATGTAACACAGGTGTGGGTATATATGCATGTGTACCTATACCCATGTGTGGGTGTGTTATAAATATGTCTTAAACAACATGTTAAACTAAGCTATGCTTTTCCTGATTGGAGAGCTAAGACTTAATTATTAACGGGTCTTGACACTCACAGCAACAGTTGGAGTATTTTCATTAGCTGGCATCATAGAATAACCCAGACTGGAAGGGATCTCAGAATATCATCTGGACCAACCTTTTGTGGGAAAGGGAGCCAAAATGAGATTATCTAACACCCTGTCCAGTCACATCTTGAAAACATCTAGTGATGGGACTCAGGAAGGTTGTTTCCGTGGTTGACTGTTCTCACTGTAAAAATAAATTTCTTTCCTATATTGAGAAGAAACCTCTCCTGGTGCAAGCTGAACCTGTTGCTCTTTGTCTTCTCCCTGTAAAGAGAGAGCTTCTGTCCTTTTTGTAGCTGCCCTTTAAGTACTGCAATACTGTGATGAGGTCATGGCCTCCTCTCCTCTAGGGAGGAGAAGATTTAACTCCTTCAGCCTTTACTCATAGGGCAGGTTGTCCTAGTCCTTTGATTATCAAAAGGATGCTTGAGTGGAATGGGATTATTGACAATACTCAAGATTAGTACTTCTAAAAAAGATTTTTATATATTCCTGTTAAAATAAAGGACAACAAGCCTTTTGACTTGCATTCTGCATAATAGTTATCATTCAGTAAACTTTGGCGCTCTTTCTTGAGTTTCTTCATATTTAATCTTCATATTTAAATGTGCCCTGTACCTCTGAGGTCTTTCTTGACACTACAAAATCATGTCATGTCCCGGTATCTCATAATTCAGAATTTAACTGATACTTACATATATAAAAATAATAACATAAAATGAATAATAAAAAATAAGAGTGGGAAAAAAGCCTGCACTTCGAGGCATTATGCACTCGGTGAGTTCTGAAAATAAAAAGAATATTTGTTTGCAACTTGTTAAGTACTTCTAATATTTTATCTTCTTTTTTTTTTTGCTGAGACAAAACTATAATTTCCCCTTTTCATTTGCATGTTTAGTGCTAAGGAGGTAACTGGGGAAAGTGATGAAGCTTCAGCACCACCATGATCATCTACAGTGAAGGCAACAGTTAGTCTTAGACTTTCACACCTGTAAATCATGAGCAATATCATCAGTGCAGGGTGTTGGTTTTGATTTTTTTTTTTTTGTAAACATGGTTATGGTGGTGTTATGGACTCCACACTTGTGTGGGGCGTATGTGTTTGGGTTTTCTGTTGTTGCTGAAGTGTTGTGTTATGCCTCTTGGAGGAGAGAGATGCAAATAGGCAGCACTCGTTTGTAGGAAGAAGGAGCTGTTCCTGCCCACCTACTCAGGCAGAGCAGAAAGCTTCAAAAGTCTGTAGGGACAGCTGGAAAAAGCCAAGGAGAGCCTGAAAAACAGCTGGGAAGTGCAGAGATCAGGCAAACAGGCCTCGGATACAAGAAAAGCTTCCTGGGGCTTGAATGCACTGTTTCTCACTGCAGCTGAGCACTGGTGAGTTGGCTGCCATCAAGCTGAAAACAGGAATCTGCCTGCAAGGATGGAATAGGTGGCACAACAGACCACGTATTTAAACTATGTATTTCTTTCCTATCTGGCCTAGTCACCTAAAAACATCAATCATCTTAAAACACCTCTCTTGTTCATAGCCTAACAGAACTTGTCTTTAACTTTAAAAGCATTTTGTTATCTTGAGGAGATGCCTATAGAAGATAGTCTAAACAGATTTATTTTTATTTTTTTTTCAGGTCTCTTGTTAATTTAGGGGTGCAGCTATAATGGAAAGGTAGAGGGGAAAAGACACTCCTGTAGCTATAATACACTTATCTAATTTTTTCATGAGTAGATCAGTAACTAACTTACAACAAGGATTATTTTTTTTTTAAAGCATACAGGATGAGATGGTGGGTGTTAACTGTCAAAAGGAAAGAAAAGAAGCTATAAAGAAAGTTATTGCAAAGGCAGTCCAAAGTGATCCAAAATCGTGTGATTTGCTTTAAAGATAAATGTTTTTAAAAACCCTAATCTGAGGGAGGAGGGATCTCTTCACAAACTACTGGCTTCTGAGCCTTTAGGATATATTTGGCACACACTTTCAAACTCTTTTCTGCAACAAGGAAAGCTCCATTTTCCTTTTAAAAGTGAGGATTAAAATTCCTGTCTTTGCGAGCTTGGGCTTTAATTAAAAGCTCAAATATCCACAGATCACCAAAATCATGGCAGCTAAGGGTAATTCAGAGTGGTGTGTCTGGTTTGTGTTTTGGTTTGGATTTTCTTTTAACAAAGTAAACCCAACTCCCAACAAATTAGTAGGCTTACTTGACAGTCATGGAAGGGATCATTTTTATGTACAGATTCAGTGCTAAAGCGTCATGTACAGAAATTAATGCATTAAGGAATATAGTATTAGGTCAAAGTATTTGTATACTTCAAGCCTCAAAGATTATAATAAGATAAAATCTAGAAGAATTTAAAAATACCAAGTTTAGTGGAATTCAGGCTTACTTTTAGACTCTTGAACCACTTGATGTTGTCAACCTAGTTTAAACAGAGTGTATGTTTGAAATTTCCTCTTTTGAAAAAAGTTTCTGGGTTACTTGTAGGACAGCAGAAACTTGTGCTTTAAGAAATATGAAATGAGTAAAGATTCCATTACAGATTGAGAAAACACTGGAGATGTAGCAGAAGATACAATAAGAAAAGTTTGAGTTTCAATCTTGAAGACCAGATTTTTTTTATTACTATTGTAACTTTCTAGAATCTCTTATGGTGTCTTATTTCTTTTAAGTGTACTGTTCTGAATTTTTTCAAAGTATTGAACTTCCTTGACTAATAAGATAAATCTTGAACATTAGCTCTTCCTGTGAAAAGAATTAACAGGGTGTAAAGTCTTGTGAGATGGAAAGAGTCTCTCAAGCTCCTGACCATCAACAGCCTTAAAGCTTCAAGCATCAACAACGCTCCTGTCATGCTGAACAGCTTTAATTTTTTAGCCTGGTTTCCTTGGGAAAAGAAGTCTGTAATCAATGTATGTCTGTATTTCTGGCTGCAAATCAGTCTTAAGTTACTCTTGACTGAGTTAGCAAACTCCAAACAAATTTGACAGGATAATGGAAGCACCAAGTGTTCTCTAAGTTTCCTGACAAGAGCGGAACGAGTGGTAGAAAGAGTACCTGTTTAGCACTGTCAAGGAGGGGAAAGCTATGACCTGAAGCTTATGCTTTACTAAATATTGTGGAATGCGTTTTGAAGCTGAGTTTTGACTTTTTTTTTCATAGTTTCATCACTTGCAGAAATTTCACAAATTATGGTGGTTTGAGGGTTTTTTGTTTGTTTTTTTGGGGGGGCTTTGTTGTGGTTTGTGTGTTTGGTTTGGTTTGATTTTTTTTTTTTTGCAGAAGCACTTGTAAATTATTGTCAGATGCTATATTACTGTGAAAGCATGGTCACATCTGCAAAGCAGCACACTCAGGACATTCTGGAAAGGAAGTGGTGGACAGGTTATCCCACTTTGCTTTCCTCTGGTAAATTGTGCAAAATAAGATGGAGTGTTATGCTCAGTGGCCGGTGTGATGTTTAATGCAGTCCTACTCTTCAAGTTGCCCCATCTCAGGGTACTGATGTAACATACAACACAGATCCAGCTTCCTTTTAAGGAAATGTTAGAAAAGGTGGAAATCTAGTTCTGGAGTGACGTGTGCTTGGGTGCTCTTCCAAACCAAACCTGTTTACCTGTCTTGTAATGCAAGCAGAGTGAAAATGAAAATGCACCTGCAATGTTGATAGTTATGTGTAATTACGGTTTACTTTTTGAGACAAATAACAACCCAAGTATCTAAAAAAAAAAAAAAAAAAGGTGCCTGGTCCAAGTTGTTCTGAGTTTCCCTAATATTTCCCCTACAGTCAATGAGAGAAGATAAGCTCCAGACACAGGAGGAACCTAGATAACCTGCTTCAAGTAAATCATTTGCTCTAACTATCCAATTAACTTTGACAGCTAATTTTAGGAGATTTAAGCCTCTTGCATGTCTGACAATTGTACTGAGGGCTTAGCAGGTATTTTATAAACCTCTGAAAATCTAGTTACAAAAAAACAGTCTGTGCAAGCCTTTCAAGGGGAATGCTATAATGGAATATATCTAAAATGTACGGGGCTTGTGGGCTATTCCTGAGTTGCGCAGTCGTACTGCTAGCCAGGATTGTGTTTAAGTTGCATGGCTGGCGTGGTGTTCTGAAAGGTGATGAGGTGAGAAGCTGGCTTTTTGTTCTCTGTCTACTGCTCTGCTCATTATCAGTCTCCAGCTACTTTGTAAAGTGGTTACACAGGTACATAGAGTTCATTTGCAGTGCCTATCATGTATAGGAAGAATTAGTATTTGGTCTTTGGGTTTTGTGTTATCAGAAGTAACTGCTGTAGTGCATGTTTGCACTGGTAACTGTCTAGTGAAATATTTGAGTTGCAAAGAGGAGGAAAAACTACAGTGGTCATTTCTTTGTGGTATAAACCCTTACAATCTAATATATTCTAAATTCAATTTTCCTTGACAAAATGCATTTAAAGGTAAAAGTAGGTCTGAATCCCACTGCATCTTTTTCTGTGTTTGGATGGGAGGGAACACCAGTACGTCTAGGAGGGTTAGTAGAAGTGAGTGCACTTCCTTCCTGACTGTGAGCATCATGGCTTTGCCCTCTTCAGAAGCAGCTTGCCTCCTATTCTACTCATAGGATCTAAAGCTGGAAACAGTACCAAGTCAAAGAATGTTTCTGACTTCAAGGATTCCTTGTCCAAGGCACTAGGACGATATAGGAGCACTGTGCTTCTGAAGGTTTTATGGTCTGAAATAATGTGTCCTTGGCTCTGTATGAGGGTTCACTGTGGATCTGAACTGTACCCAGAATCTTTTCCTAAAGGCCCTTAAGGGAGGTGGGGACCGTATCTATGTAGTCTATGCAGTTTGTTGCTTTTCCACAGAAGCAAAGGCAAAGATAAAGGTGAAGCAAGCTGCAGAATCCCCACTCATGCTGAAAACCCGCTGTTATATCTGTAGGTGAAATGGTAGGTGATCCCTTGAAAGCAACATCTCTGCCCTGCTGCTGATCTGGTCTTTATGTAGTGGAAGGAAAAAAAAACAGTAGCTAACAAGTATAGACGTGCAGTCTAAAGTAGCAACCTGCAGTGCTTCATCCTCAGTTCTGCATTCCCACAGCACTCAACTATCATCAACAAATACTTTTCACCAACATGAAGCTCCTCGCTGGATGGTTGGCAGAGGTGAGGAAGTCTGAGGAGAAATAAATAACAGCCATGCCTCTATTGAAGGAAAGAGGGAAGAGAATGAAGAACGTATTAAATGAAAAAGACAAAAGAGTTTGGGAAGGAAAAGTGAGAAAACTGTCACCGTTTAGCCACACACAGACTATAGGAGTTCAAAGGCCTCGAGAGATCCAGCAGTGAAGAACAAGTCTGGCCAAAAAGCAATTAACTACAATGTTAGGATTTGTAGTGAGGGTAGTCCAAGCTCCATAAATTTTAATAATCCTTACATGTAAAAATGATATCTGTGGTCATCTGCATAGTGTCAGCAAGGGTTCTGGAATAAGGTCTTAAAAACACAAGTATCTAATTTTGGAGACAAGTTAAGTATTTGCAGCCACAGTGCCCCAGTGTTAGCAGCAGTACTTGCATCTGGGTTTGTGGGTTTTTTTGTTGTGGTTTTGATAGCTTTGGGGTTTATATTGACAATGTTCTCCTTTTTGCCTGCCCCCCCATATAATTGCCTTTTTCCACTATGTCAGAGTCCTAACATACAATTTTTGATTTCCACAATAAGGAGTTAAAGGAACAGGTATAATCTACACACTGTACACTCACCAGCAACTTAATTAAGTATTTGGTACAGAAGGAAGTGGTGGAAACAGTAAAAGACATGTAGGAGTAAAACTACATAAAAAGACCTCAAATTTACCTCAAAGCACACTTCACTGGGGTGTGGATTTTCAGAAGAATATAAAATCAGTCTGTACAGTTTTTTTTTTTGGAAAAGACTGCTTAGCTACAGAGTTCAATTCTAATGCACAGTAGAAAGGAGGGGAAGAGGACAAAGACCTCAAGCAGAGGGCCAGAAGAAGGATAAGCTGATGAGAGAATACTGCTTTGAAGAAGTAGGTTAGCAAAAGGACATTGTCAGCCTTTCAGTAAGCTACAATTTTGCTGCATTTCACATGCTGCATGCAGATTGTGCTAAAGCCCTTACAGAAGTAAAGCATGCAGCATGTCCCGTATCCTGCACCCTTACTCTTCTGAGGGAGAAGAGCGACTGGGCGTCACAGTCGTTGCTGGCATCAGCAGGTACAGCTTGCCTGGAGTCAGTGGAGCTGAACACTCACTCCTGGCAGCAGGAAACTTGTCCTTGCAGACTTTTTTTTTTTTTCATAGCCAAACGACAATACTTCAAAGTGTTACTATTGAGAGTATACATTCAGTAAATATGATAACACAGTAACATTTTGGATATGTTATCCACTTACCTGTGTTGAGTAGATTGTTTATCACCTGAGATGGAATAATATACTTAAGGCAAAGGAAACTGTATTTTTTTTTTTTCCCCTCTCAGAAAATCATTTTCTAAATGCACTGGAAGAAAATACTTGCTTTCCTTCTGGGTAGAATAAACTCCTTTTTTTGTCTGAATGAACCACTTTCATTTTCCCATTACTGTGATTTCGGCTCTGCAGAAGCATGACTCCTGTGGATGGCAACAGGGATTATCTAGTGATTATTGCATAGAGGTGCATGCACAGAATATTTCAACACTATTATGTCAAGTGCAGATGCTGCAGAAGCTTCTTGCCTTTCTTTTTTTTTTCTTTTTTTTTTTCTTTCCCTTCCTCCCTTTCCTTTATTTTATTCCAAGCTATTGTCTGTGTTGGCCTTACTAGTGACTGTATCCAACGCAGACTGGGGGGGTGGTGGGAGAGGCAATATGAGGGGATGGTGGTTGAATAGCCACAGAGAATAAAATCCTAAAGTAAATAATAGACAATCACCTGAGAAATCTAATGCTGGCTGCCCCAGTCCTTAGAAGACTGTACCCACAATGGTAAACACAGCTGATCCTGGAATATTTTGGGGTGTATTGGGTTTGGGATATAGGTCTGTGGATTTTTTTTCTTAGGGGGGTGAGGAGCTGGGTTTCTTTAAGTGGTCTCCCTTCATTCCTCTCTGTCCTGAGAAAGCAAAGGCCCAGAGATCCGGTCAGAAAATGACCTGAAGATCTGGAGCAGGAAGGAGAGAGGCTTTTGCAACAGGTGCGAGAGGGAGGTAGTACCTGGAAAACTGCTCCTCTGAGCTTGCTCTCACTCTCTCCCATGCTGTTGTTCTGAATAAATATTACTGTGTTTATTTAAAGATGTGTGGCACTATCTTAACCTTGTCTCAGAGACACTGCTAGCTAAAGACTTCTTGGCAACGCATGTAATGCTGATGTTATGTCTCAAGGATAGGACAAAACTCAATTTTATAACAGCAAGAAAATAAATTCTGGGAACAGGAGGGGAAGGAGTGTGGGATGGGGTCCTTGGGCACAGGCAAAAGGAGGCAGAGGGCGAAGACGAACTGTGGGACATGAGCAGCTGGAGTTATGGAGGCTGTAGGTTGAGAATAAAGCAGGAAGGGGTTAGTGGAGATACCAGTTTGTAGATAGAAAAAGGGTGGAGAGGGGTAAGAGTAGCTAGAAACGAGTAAAGGGACTTTAGGGAAGAGAAGTGAGCATTTCTGGCTGCATGGCGTCTGGAGGACCAGGCTGCTGACTTTCCTCCTTTTTCTGGGCAACTGTCTGCTCATCCTGGGTCCCAGTCTCTGGTACAAGATCTGTGCAAATGATCATAATGAACTGCAGATGTCTTAGGCTCAAAACTGCTTATAGTATTTCTAAGTAAGTGAAGTGTCTGGACCTTAGAGTGAAAAGTGGAGTGGGGAAAATAAAAACCCAGCTCAAAATATCAAAGAGGGGAAAAAAAACACCCCAAGATATAGTACGGGTGGGTTCAATGAGCTATGAAAGGAAAAAAACTGCAATCTTTTTCTTGATTTCTTTGCTATCTAGATACTCAGGGATTTGTTGTTTTTTTTTTTTTCTAGTAGTGAATGTGGGGTGTAAACAAAAGGGTTAAATAATGCAATGTGTAAGTAGACATAGAACACAAATCCAAATCATCAAAAAATATATATTTCAGTAAAATCAAATGTTCTCTTGGAGATCCAGTGATGGCAAACACTTATCATTCCAGGGTTTATTTCAATGTCTGAGTTCATCAAATGTTCACTTGCTTTGTCTACCATAATAACTGAAAATACTTGGTGCATGCAAAAATAAATACACTTTCTGTCTTCTACCTTGCATTTGTGACAAAGCACTCATTTTTAGAGGTAAAAATTATGGACAGTCTTCACATTGTGGTGACTGCTAGTGCAGTAGCATGAAACTTCTTTCATCAAATGATTAATACAAAATGTGTTCAGATTATAAAAATTCCACTGTACTGTCTCTTTAATTGTGCTGGGCAAGCCAAGAAAATCTTAAGCAATACACTTTGATTTCAGATCAGGTAAGCTAGTCGAAACAATTAACTTAACATCTGCATCACAGTGAGGTCTGGCAGATAGAGATAGGCAGGCAACTTAGCACAGGAAAAAGAGCCTGAAACTCCTATGCCATGCTGCCAAGTCTCAGATTAAGTCATACCTCCTCTTAGCAATTTAACTTCTGGGAAGGTGGAGGGAAGGAGGGCAGGATTTGTTCTGTCCTACATGGCTGTAACATTATACAATGGCTGTCTAAGTCTGAGTGAGCCATGCTGGGTTCCCGTTATGGCCAGTGAACACATCCTCAAGGTGAGGCTCATCTCAGCCTATTTTAGCGTTTTTATCTGAAATGATGTGTATCATGCGCATGATGATCCCCTTTCTCTTCCCTAGTTATATACCCTATATGATTACATTACAGATCTCCATGTATGAGTTAATGTATTCTCAGGCAGATGGCTCCTAATCTATCATGGTCTAACTGAGCAACATAAACTGTGACTTACCCGAGACTTGGCATCATGTCAAAGACAGAATAAAGGTTGATACTCCTATACTTAGGTTAGGGTGTTTCTTGTCTGCAAGTTATGGTGTCCCACAATGTAGTGAGCATGGACAAATTCTCCCTTTTGCATGTTATTTGTCTGATGCATGAGTAGCAGTTTCTACGTGTCACTACAAAACAATACTGTGTTTTGCTGTCACATAATAGTCATAGGCTTATAAAGAACGGACTTCTTTTTAAAGCAAACAACAAAAACCCCCACAACAGCAAAATGCAGAAATTACTACAGAAGATACAATAAACCAGATTATCGAAGTTATGCTAATGGAATTGCAAATGTCCTTAACATGGAACACTGTTGACTTGCACATGTAAACACATGTATTTATAAATTAAACTTCCATAAATACCAACACAATGTTTGAATATCTAGAAGAAATCACGGTAAGTCATTCTGGAATGCCGATCTGTATTAGAGCTGTCTGAAAAAGTAAATAGTGGGTTCAAATACCTGTATCAAAGTGGAAAAACTTGTCAAGTGTTCTCCAGGGACTTGATGCCAAGCTATGTAAGTCAGAGTTAAGACTCTTATTTGCTTCAATAGGATAGAATTAACATCATTATTATTTCTTTGGAGGTGGGAAAGGGATATAATGTTAATGACATTCACAGCTTGTCATAAATTGAGAAGAGTTGGTAGTGCCAACTGAGAAGATGAAAACAAAGAAACTAACAGAAATGCAAGCCAAGTGACTTAAATTTAAACTAAAACATACAAAGGAGGCAGAGTTGAAAATTTTGCTCTAATAGAGATGCAGATTGATGGTGGACAGTAAAGCTGGCTGAATACTGAAAATACTAATTCTTAGGTAATTATCCCCTAAGGAAATGTCAGCACTTGCAGCTGGTTAACTATTTGGATGGCTCAAATGAGTAAGAGATTAGAAAGGCATTTGTCTTATGCTGTAGGCACAAAAAATGGACTAAGTTTCAATATGGAGACTGCAGGTATCTGTCACAGAAGTGATCTGTCTTTCTAGAGCTCTGATGTACTAGGCACTGTGATACCTATCAATTGATGGAAGAGAGTTGGTTAGAATCCTTGCAGAGTTGGGGGAATTTCTCTAAAGGGATTGAGTAATAAGACCCAATTCAATCAAAGTACTTTGAGATCAATAGCTCTCAGCAGTTTACTGAGAAGCAATGTAGCAGTTTCCAACTTCCCACAGAGATCGCTGTGGTTCACTTCCAACCCATACAAGGGACGCTACTGTAATTAGCAATTGGAATGACTTATCTGATGCAGCAGCTCACCAATTATGGCAGTTCCTTCAGATGAGAGCTCATGGCCCAATGTCAAGCATCCAAGAAAATTATATCAATAAGGTGTGACAAATGAAGACAAAGATCAGTGGAAAAAATAGGAATCAGTAGAAGATGAATATGGACAATGGGGGGGAAAACCTGTCAACTGAAATAATACCTGATAACTTTAATCAGATTATTCCATGATAAAGCTCATGGAGGAGTGGAAACAGTAGACAATCAAGTACAAGTATGGGTGGCACGGGCAGTCTGTGCAGTCGCTAGAAGAATTATTAATGCCTGTCCAACCTGTCAGAAATTCTCAACTATAAAACCTGTGTGTGAAATGGGAAGCCAACCATAAGCTTCTTTCCCATTCCAAAGATTGCAAGAAGATTATGCTGATATCCCTGCAGTATGTGGATATAAACATTTGCTAGTGGTAGTAGATCAATTATTAGGATGAGTGGAGGCTTTGCCAACAAGAAAAGCAGACACTGGAGGAGTAAAAAAAGCTCTCATTTAAAGAATTTTTCCTAGGTATGGAGTACTGGAATCTATTGAATCAGACAGGGGGTCACATTTCACAGCAGAAATAATCAGCTGACTTTTATAAAAGTTTAGGAATAGAGGAAAGATTGCACACTCTTTATTGCCCTCAAGCATCCAGGCAGGTAGAAAGGATGAATTGAACTATTAAGGAGAGACTACCTAAAATTTGCATGCATACCCAGTTAAAATGGCCAGACGCATTAAATTTAGCCTCATGGGACACTCGAAATTCCACAAGACAACCCTTAGGGCTACTGCCTAGTGAAGTCCTTTTTGGGAGACATTTAGCTAGACTGGGGACTGATATCCTGGCCAAAACCGTCCTCTTGAATGGAGATGAACGTTTAACGCTCTATGTTCTAAGTTTAAAAGAAAGCTTCAAAACTAGAAGGGATCACACTCAGTGCTACCAACCCCCCCCTCCAGAGATACACATACAAGATTTGTAGCCTAAGAATAGAGTTTTAATAAAGGTGTCTTCCTGTAAATCTAAATTGGAACCCAGGTAGGAGGGGCTGTATGCCGTCTTATGTTCTTACTGTTTTTTACTGATGAAGAAATTATGGAAATTCTATGGGTAAAATTACTAACCTCTGTCATGCTTACCACATGGGTAGAGGGAGTATCTAAATCTATATAGCCTCATTGTGAGAGGTTGAAATAGAGATTTTTTTTTTTCCCTCCAATCACAAACCATAGTCCAAATTATTACAAAACTAACTGTTGGATATGTACTCACTTTCCAGGCCTCTCAGTTTCAAGCATTCCTATGTTAGGCATATCTATACCAAATAACATATTGTGGACTACCTTATGGACAAATACCACTTTCCATCAGGACCACATTGACTCACAACAATGGGAGGTGGAAGCAAAGAAGAAATATGCAACATGTGTAAAATGTCAGGCTCACCCCAGTCAACTTAAGCTCCTATAAAATAGTACTACCTCTGTGGGTGGCTTTAATAATTGTAACTAAATAATGAAAGTAGCAATAGAAGGAATACTTGGGGACTTTTGCAATACAGCTTGGCCTGTACCTTAGGGGAAAGGGTGGTTTTGGATAGGTGGTAAGAGAGCTTGCAAAATATTACCAGGAGATCGGTCAGGAACTTGTAGCTTGGGAGCTGTAACTCTTAATATTTCTGTGTACTCAAATTTAACCATGGAACCAGGCTTATGGTTATGAACTTTTGTTCATAGGACCAAACATAGTAATCCACTAGTAGAAAGGCCATCTGCATTCCACTCCCTTGGTTTCTTCCTTGGTTGGGTGCGAGTGAATTAGAAAAGGTCTTAGTTAACGTTTCAGTGGCAATAGAAATTTTTGGCTATAATACTGCTGATGCAATTATGGCATTACAGGAAGAGGTTTCACAACTCTCCAGAATTACACTGCAAAATATAATGGCATTAGATACTTTGTTAGCCTCACAAGGGGGAGTATGTACAATTATTAATACCAGTTGTTGCATGTCCCCATCAGAATGGGAGGATTTCAGCTGGTGTCCAGAAGTTGGGGGAACAAGTAAAATTAACATATAAAGTACAATTGGATAATGCTTCAGCAGAATTCCAAGAAATATGGTCTTGGCTCACCTCCTGGATTTAGAAGCCTGGGCAAAATGAATTCTTTATGGGTTATTGAGTTTTATAATAATCTTTGTAATGCTGTTTATTTGTATTCAGTGTTGTAACACTTGCTGTACTCAACTGTGCTCACACCTTGAAGAGTATTAATATTCTGCTCCCATATAATAAATAACAGGAATGTTAACAAAAATAAAGGGAGGACTGTTATTGAAAGGACCATTATATAGTTAAAACTTGGCAATAGTAGTTTAACATTAGTACAAAAGGCTTGTATGCCGCACCACATGAACTGTAACAACTATATTATAACATACCAAAGAGCCAACCACAGTACTGGTTGAAACCTAAGAGGATGTGAAACAGGATATAGCACTGCTGTGTACTGCATAAAAAGATAGCTGCCTAGTAACAAAACAACGATAAAATCAAACCTATAAGAAGGAAGAAGAACCCAGACTTTAATATTACTGCTGGTCTGAACTATTGTGTGAGGGATGGGAAACTTGGGTTGTAAAGGTATGACTGCCCTGAGATTTCTCTTGGGGTCTGTCTTTGGAGGCACCCAGCTTGAGCTGTAGTACTATTAATAAAGAGAACTTTATAGAATAATCTTTCTTTTGGCTTGCTGACTCAGTGGAATCCTGGAGTCAAGCCCTGTTATGGTGGCTGGCATGTAAAATTTCCATAACATTAGGCAAGCCTCATGATGTTTGGTGGGCATGTAGACAGGTCAAGTGTCAGAAAGATTATTCAAGCACAAGTAGTGGAATTAAGAAAAGAAAACTTTTAAACTATTTTTTCTTTTAATATGTACCTCAATGGGGGAAAAAAAACAAACAAACAAAACCAAAGATAATCCCAAAGTACTTGAATTAAAGAAGCTCTAACTTTCATTTCACTTGCTAGTCATACTCTAGAAAAGCAAAATCTCCACTGAGAAAAACAAGATCAAAACCGACATACCTCAAATCCGTGATACCATTCCATGTTCTAGTTATGTGATCAAGCATGTTAGATCCCGATTACAGACTTAAAAAATATCTAGATCACAGAATTATTAGAAAGCTTAATTTCCTGCACTTTCAACATGGGAAATTAGGCTTTCTTCATTTAGTTTCTGTGTTTTAGTAATAAGTTCCTTGCTTGCAGTTTGGTGATTGTTTTTTTTTATTTTTGGAACTCCCTAGTTGAACTGTCTTTGTAGGCAAAGTTGGTATTTGAAGGTGATTGACTGAATCAAACTGTCCAATAGGAGACAATGGCTTAGATATATGCCTTTACAATTCTAAATTAAAAAAAAAAAAAGTAATTATTTGTGTGAACACATGGTTATTAAAAAAAAAAAAGTAGTAACATTGCTATGCTTTATATTCAGGGATTTTTTTTTAATCAGAAAAACATTCATGTGAGTGTTAGGCTATAGAGGTCTCCTTACATAAACACGTACACTCAAAGGTTGATTAAAGAACCTGTGAATCTACATGTGGAGAAAACACATCTGTACAAATACATATGAAAAGCAAAACGTTAGCATTCAGTCTGTAGTCCGCTATGTAGCCCTATTTGACTAAGGGTCAGATTTCCCTGGTCGCTTGAAGAACATAGTCTTGATTTCCCAGGCTGCGACTCCAGCAAGATATAGTAGCTGCAGGTTCTGTATCCAGGCTAACCCCTGATGTTGGACCTGAGGTGTTATTCTTGAATCGAGTGGTGGTGGCAGGAAAAATCCATAATTTCTTTATTAGCACTTTTATTCTAGGTCCACTCAGTGCTATACTTCCCGCATCCACAAGTGACGTTCTGTGCATTAGTGAACAACTAAACAAAAGTTTTGCCATAACACCGTAAAGAGTTTTGGGTTTTTTTTCTCCTATTTGATAGGAACTTCCTATGTTCCAGTTTGTGCCCATTACCCCTTGTCCTGTTACTAGGAACCACTGAAAAGGTTCATGTGCTACAAGAAAAGGCACATGCTATGCATTGTTCCACTTCCACAGTGCTCTGTTGAAACTTCCTTGCCTATGTGACTTTTAAGAACGTCAACTGATAGAGATACCCTGTCACCTCAGGCTATTTTTTTTTTTTTTCCATAGCAGCCAGTTGTCTGGGAAGGAAGCATGTGCAATCTAGTACATAGTCTCAGCATGTGCATGAATTCTCTGTGTTTGAAAGCAAGAACGTGAATTTTCAACAGTCGGAAAAACTATCTTTTGTTTTGCTTTTGCTTTTCATAAAAGTCCTGAAGCAGTATGCACATTCACAGTGTCAGATACTAACCAAAGTTTATGTCAAGAATGATGTCTACAGGCTGCTGAAGGCAGCGAGGTGAGGTTAGTGCAAGTTGTGATATCTACTACTACTTTTAATGTTAAGGCAAATCCAAGAAGTAAGATGGGGTATGTATATTGGTCTACTAATGGTGAAGAAATAAATAAACTAACTTAAAACCTATAAACTATATAAAGCCTATACTGGAAGCATTTCATGTCCTTACACATTGCTTGAATTTTGCAGTTAACAGCCAACAAGCAGAATTTTCAGGCCATTAGTCTATATGTGAATTATTGCCCCTGGGTATTGTAGAAATGAAAAGCACTGTTTCATTTTAGAAATGCTCTTTTCTAGGCAATTAAAATTTCATAATGATATTTAGGAGCATCAGTTTAGGACATGTGCCTAGTAACTGGATCAGCATTAAAGACTTTAATATTGCCTTTAGAACAGTTGGTCTCTCGATTTATAATCCACAAAATTAGAGAATTTAGACAAAGAATAAGAGCTGCTATTGTCCACAGTAGTAAATGCTTTTACTCAATTGCTAATTTTATCAAAATACATATACTAAAAAGCCCTGAAGATTGATGAAATCACGTGTTGCAAAACTCATGTTAACCAGTTAAATCGTAAACCTTTAAAAAAATCCTCAGTATGAATTCAACTATTCTGAATCATTTATCTGTCTGTCATCCAGAGAGGCTAGAATGGCTGCCCCCAATGTTTGTTTGACAATCTTTTGAGATTATGTAAGGTACATTTTATATATCAGTGTTGGTCAAAGGAGAAAAGCCAAACTCAGGGCATACAAACAAGGCAAACCACAAAAGCCAGAGCATTCAAATTTAAATATGTAATTTAAAAGATGCTTTTGCTTTTGAATTTGCAGGGTTTTGTCAGCATATATCTGAGCCATAATGCTATTTAAATGCAGGTTTTTGTCTACATCAGATTTCTGATTCAAACAAGATAAAAAGCTGTTTGAATTCATTGTTCATGTGCATTTGTAGAGCAAAAAGCTATCCCACACAAGTGTCAAGCTAGATTTTTTTTTTGCCTTCTATTTGATTCATAAAACACAGGGACTGTGGTTCATTTTACGTTTAAGAGAGAAAAACTCTCATTTGAAAATGACATTGCAAAGATATCTCTTTCTTAGCAGCTACCTAATAGCCTGGTTTTGACTTTTCTTTCAGAATATAAAGTTCTTTATAGAAAGAATATCAGACAAGTATAGTAGAACTAACTTGTACTATTATCAAAACTATATGATGAAATGCTGTTATGTAAGCATATAAACTTACTCATAGAAGTGCTCTAAAGAGTTCAGTTCTTAACACATCAGTTGAGGCTTATCCAGCAGGTATACTTGTATTTCTGCTTGTTACATATATCAATGCTGAAGAATTATTAAAAGCAGTGAAATCGTTTGAAAATCTCATCTCTAAATGCTGTTGCTTTTTTGAGTCACTGCTTTCTCACTCTCATTTCAGACTGCCTCACAAACTGGACAAGTGTGGTCTATGTTTCCCTTCTTCAAAACATCCGTGTCTGCTGTTGCAAAATAATAACTTTTCATATCTCTTTACTTTTGTCCTTCAAATTCAGTGCTTAAAGCATTTGCTTGAAGCTGCTTTTCAGTCTTCGATCAACTACCTACTCTCATACCCAATGCAAAACACTTTCTTTTCCCAAAGCATGTGCTACACTATATCCATAACTTCTCTGCTTGTGCAATTCTACATGGGAAATTCCTTAAACTTATATTTTTAGCTCTTTCTGATTTTTTTTTAAACTTCTTTCCCTCCGCTCCCCTTCAACTTCTCGAATATCTTTTTTTTTTTTTCTGGGTAGGTTCTCATAAATTGTAAGGCTTCAGGTTCACGCTTATTCCTTAATAATCTTTGTGGGAATCTCATGTCCACATGTGGTATTACTTACTAAATCTCTGTCAGTAAGTTAGTGCTCTACTTCTGACGTCTGTCTTGTTTCTTCAGTCCTATATATCTTGTATCCTGATGTAAGACCTGTATAACTGACTGTCAGACTAAACTCATCAAAGGTAAACCAAATGCTTTTACCTCTCTGGAGCTGTTTGGTTCTTTACTTGTTCAGATTTCCTCATACACTGGGAAATAATGGGCGTTTCATGGGTGGGGGGTGGGTTGTGTGGGGTTTTTTTGTTTTTTGATTTTTTTTTAAGCAGTGTCATGGGCTACTTGACAGAAGTGAAGAGCACTTCCCATCTCTTGTCTAAATACACAGATTATACATAGATTACTCTCTCAAGTAATGTACTTGTTTTACAATAAAGGGCAAAATCAAGCTGTATACTTATAACAGAGATGAACCCTCTCCCTCCCAACACACATGCTTCTGCAAAATGAAAGAACATTTCCCTCTCTTTCTGCCCTGTTCTTTCCCAGGAACAGGAGCTTGAACCCTGTAAGGGACTTTTACATTTAGGTACTGCTCAATGAGGTTCATTAAACTATGGTCTTTTATGTGGACATTCAATCCAAGAAAGCTCAAGAGTAACCAAGATGGGAGAGAAGGCTTAGGCTGGTATTTGCATCATGTTGCCTTTTTTGTCATAAAGGGAACTATTGGCACTTTGAAGTATCGTGAGGATTGTTTAAAGCTTAATGTTGATTCCACCAAACTACTTTCTGAAAACCAAGTGTATAGCAGTAAACATGGCACTTCTTTAGAACAAGTTGTGTCTATAGATCCTTACTAACTGTATCTCAGATGGACTTCCAGTCACTACAGGGTGGTGACTTTGAAGTGTTGTATTTAATGGTGCCTTCCAGATTAACAAAAGGTAGTAAAGAATATACATGGGATGACTAAAGTCAGAGGAAAAGGGTTTGTGTTTTTTTCCCTTTTGTTTCTTGGTTTTGGGGGTTGCTAGGTAGAGAGTAGAACATACCACTTGGTTAAGGAGAACAAAGGAGTATCTGATACCCAACATCCTTTTCCTAAATGGTTTGTTCTGTGGTGGACTAAATTTAGTTTAATTTTCTTTGCTTGCCTTGCTTTTCTTTGTGTTGAGTACAATCATATTAAAAGTCTCTCAACTTAACATCCTTAGGAGAACAGCCAATGCCCAACTCCCAAATCTGGATTTTCCCTTAGTAACTTTGTTGATTGGAAAGTGAAACTTTTTTTTTTCCCATTGAGTAACAAGAAAATATTCTTTAAAACCTTAGAAATTGTAGAGGAAAATTCTATCAGGAGCCCTGTTTTGCTACTAATTGCATTTATTTGAGATTTCCTAACAGAGGGAAAGGTATACATTTGAAGAGTATTGAACGTGACATTCTTGTGCAGGTCTTAATCTATTGCTATATCCATCTAGTTTCTTGCTAAAAACTGACACCAGAACTAAGGGAGAAAAATAGAATATGTAGTCTGACAAAAGATACGGTGTTCCATATCCTCATGGGTCCCAATCTCCATTCCCCATGGCTTCTGCAACGCTCAGGGATGAGGGGAGGTGGGGATGAAGGAGTGAAGTTGAGCCTTGGAAGCAGGGGGGAAGATGTTTTAGGTTTTTTGTCTTTGTTTCTTGCTACCCCACTCTATTTTTAATTGGCAATCAATTAAATTCATTTTCCCCAAGTTGAGCCTGTTTTGCCTGTGGTGGTAACTTGTAAGTGCTCCCTGTCTTTATCTCAGTCCATGAGCTCTTCTGTGTTATTTTCTCCCCCTCCTGTCCTGTTGAGGAGGGGGAGCGAGAGAGTGGCTGGGTGAGGGTTTGGCAACCGGATGAGGTCAACCAACTCATAGTGGGAAAGTTTTCATAGTGTGAAAGCTTTGCTCAGTGAAGTTGAGGGAGATCAACATAAAGGGTACATCAGTAGCTGTGAAAGAGGCATAAATAGGACAGCTGTTCTAATAAATTAAACTTTTCCCTAGGCACTTTCACACTCCCTTTTCTTAAGATGTCACTCACACCTTCCAGATGCATCTCTTCCTTCCCCTGGGATAAAGGACAAACAGTATAGCGGCAATATTATGTTGCTTCCCATGTAGCTGCAAATGTCCTCAACAGCTGGGGAAGGAAGGGAGGGGGCGGGGGGGGGGGGGAACGGACGGGACTTCTGTAAGAAAACAGAATGACTTCCAAAGCTTTAGTTAGCATTAACAGGCCTGATATTTGAACATCATCAACAAACTAAACTGCCAGAACGCACATAGTGATGTCACGCTATATGCTTTTTTAAAATAACTTCAGTAAAACTGTTGGGAGAGGGGGGGGGGGTGGGGGGTGGTAGTGGTTTATTTTGGGGTGGGTTTTGTGTTATTTTGGGGTTTGTTTTTTTATTTTATTTCGACTTAATGCTGATCCAGACTTTCTTAACTGCGATTGGTCATCAACCCTCTGGCATCTGCAGGTTTCACTCTGTCATTCTTGCTTATTTGGGCCAAGCATTATAATGTCACCAGCACATCTACTGCCACACTTGAGCTTCAGGCAATTCCCTTTAAAGTCCTTTTTTTTTTTTTTTTTTTCTTCCTTCTCTCCCCCTTCTGCTTCTCTAATAAGGTTGCAGTTATATCATGATGTTCCAGAAATATGTGGCAGCTATACCTGTCGTTGCGCTGGTCTTTATCTGTTAGCTTCCTTGTCTGGTAGCCTGCTGAGCTATCAAGCAAGCTTCTACTATGAAGATTCTGAAATTATACACTTCTGACAATAGAAGAACACTTTATTCCTATTACATGTGACTTTAAGTATACACATTACTCATAGCACTACTGTCATTTATTGATGGAGTTGAACTGTCAGTGATCTAGTTAGCACAGTTAGGTGCTGCAGCTTCAGTTGCTAGACAGAATGACATTTTGCTCACAGAGCTTGTTATTACATTTTGACTTTATACGCTGGATTAAAGCCAAAACGCAGACTGGTTTACAAGAAAAAAATAATAAAAAAAAACCCAAACCAGGAATGTTTAACTGTTTGCAGAATGTATCACAGAATTTGGAGATAGACCAGAGCTTGTACCAAACTGGGGAGGTGAATTCTGTGGGTGGGGTTTTTATTCTTTTTAAGAGGCTTACATCTATAATTGTGAAACTGAAACTGTTGAATATTAATGAACCTCAACTGAATGGAAATATTAGCTTCAAATGAGATCATTTAAAGGCCCTGTGTTAGAATGGAATACAAGAGATTCGTAAGATTCTTCATTCTGAATTCAGAAGGTAATTCTGTAGCTATTTGTAAAAAATATGAAGATCGCTATGAATGCAAAATGAGTGGAAATGTGCAAATATGTATTTAACTGGGGTTAAGAATGGCTTGTGTTGGTAATGGAGAATGCTGTTTCCAGGACACTGTTCACAGGATGCTGTTCCTAATAGTAAAATGGAGAAATGTTCCCTGTATCAAGATGAGAAAGCCTGCACCGTGGTAGGACCATACTATAGGTGATTTGGCAGGAAAGAGGAGATCAAGAAACATGGTGAGGACCTGACAGCTGTCACCTAGGTTTTTTTCTACCATGTTGTATGTGTGAACCTGGCCAGATCATTCAGATGCATTTATTGGTGCTTCTAAGTGCAGAAAGTCATCTCGATTAAAGATTTAAAAACAAAAAAACTTTTCATTTTATCAGACCTTGCATTAAATTTTGTTACATTGTTTTCTTGCAATTCCAAATTTTTATGATCTTGATGTTCCAGAAAGGAAGACTTCCTGACTGACTTTAATAAAATTCCTGAATTTTAGAAAATTTTACAAAAACACCCACACCTGACTTCTAACCTACTTTAGTAGGTGCTGGCCCTGTTATGGTTAGATTACAGCAGCAAGTAAGTATTTTCAGTCTGTAGACTCTAGTCCTACAGTAATCTACTGATGAGGTGTTCTGAATGTGTATTTCACGAAAAATAGGAGGAATGCCTATTAAAACTAATCTTGGCCTTAATCCTTTCCCCACCTTGAAAGTTCAAAAAAATTTAAGTCAGGTCTCTAAAGGTGCATACCCTTTCTAAAAACAGAGTTCATTTTGTTAATTGTCTGATTTCAGAGTCTTTAAGATATACTTGGACTGTTATTTTTGTCACACCTATTAGACCCCTAGTTAGCAAAATGCAATGGTTCTTTTTTTGATCTGAAATACAAGCCTTTAAGGGACAAATTGCACTTTTATGTAGCAGTTTAAAGAATAGATGCTTCTATGTGCTAAAGAGTCACTTTGAGCCCCTTGTTGCATTATTGAGGCTTGTGGCTTAGTCCATGAATAGAAAGCGATCACAATGGTAATCACAGTTGAAATTTAGAAAAATCTACATTTAGGTCTCTTCCTGCCCTATCTTTTTAATAAATTTAGGCAAGTTAGAATAGCGCAGTCACTGTTTTCCAGGATGGTCCTGGAGTTCCATTGAGTGGTGTATATACAAGACTTATCCTGGCTGTCTGGTAGGAAGGGACCTGAACACATACAATCCTCTCACATGTGGATGTGTCTGAACAAAAAGAAGTTCCCATCGCGTTTGTCATAGACAACCTTAAAGGCTAAATTTACATGCCCTTTTTTTCACTGCACTCCAAGAAATTTCACAGATGCAATGGGCAAAGTATTGATAAGGATTTACATAAGTGCAAAGAGAGACCTGTATAGTCTAATAAATATATCTTCATATCAGATCACCTTCTTTACACGTGTCCTATTTCTTCAGTGAAGTTACACACCTAATTTAGGAGCAGACACATCATGTGGGATGCTGAATTGGTGCTGCCTCAGCCTGTACTTGGTACCGCTTTGTAGCCATCTGTCTTCCAGATGCTGCCTTTTCAGCACTGGAGCGAGAGTCTCTCACACCAGACAGTATTGCTTTAGCTGTGCAAGGATGGGAATAGATAGATTTTAGATCTTTATTTAGGGGCAGTGTTTTGGTTCTCCACTACCTTTAACCATAAGGCATACAGCAGTTCTTTGCCTAGAGTGGAACAGATAACTCGCTCTTTCTCTTCTCAAAACTGGCTTTGTCCTCCACTATCAATAATATACATTGGGGAAAAAAATATTTAAAAAACACAAACAAAAGTACTTTCTGAAAATGTATGAAAGCTTTATGAGAAACTCTAGATAGCAAAAAGTAAATAAGTATGGTGAGAGAGAGAAATTAGGGAATTAGGGTAACAATTCATAAATTTTAAACTTCACTCAAGCCATGTAATTTAATATTCCTTTTACTCTATTTCCATGCAGATAATGCTCATTGTATACCACCAGGACTTTCAAAGCTATAAGAAATGATAAGAGATTATGAGAAGCAAACAGACTATTTTTGGCAGGTTGTAATGTCATAATGTCCTTGGACACCACACATTTCTAGTCTTTCCAATTTTATAATGCATTAGGGGCTTTGTGCAAACCATATTCGTTTTGTAAAGCTACAGCATATCTGATAACAAAGCACTCGTATTCTTCCTGTTTGTTTTTTCTGTGCTAGAGTGGCCTTTGTGGTAGGAGAGGATGTTCTAACAGCATAGTCAACTTTTATAGGAATGTTTCCTGGCATGCATTTCCATCAGCTGTCCCTTTAAACATGGCAAAGTTAAGAAATTGCAGCTATAAATTAGCCATCTGGTAACTGATGATTCATCTCTGTCCCTTAGAGATAGCGATTTTGTTTTGCTTTTCCTTAAAACCTGGGTTTGCATGTGATCACAAGAGAATACGTTTTCAGAGAATTCGCCGAGTTCAGGATACTGTCCTCCTTGACATACTCTGTCTTTTGCAAAAGCACTGGTCGTGACAGATGTTTCTAGGGCCAAATCTTTTCCATGTGTGAGTGAAGCCATTGTGGCTTTAGGCGGCCGTGGATTTCAAAGCATTCAGTCCTGATCTCCTTGACATTAGAGTTATTAAATAAGGCTGAAACAGAGCTTCAAAAAAGTTCCCTTATCTGCCTGTACACACTTGCAAACACCCTGCATACCAATAAAGATGCTAACTCTTCCAGCCTTTCTCAGCATTTTTAAATGAATAGAAGGAAAACTTAAAATATTTCTGGAAAGGGTTTCACTAAGTTATACTCTTTTCCTTGTCTTACCTGTTAATCCTTGAGAAAATTAAATGTGAATGAGGAAGAAAAGGGAAAAGATTGTTCTTTTCTCTAGAAGTCTTTATTTTACAGGAAAAATGACCCCTTGTTATTTTAGGACTGTTAGCACACTTGCAAAAAGTAAAATAAAACAACATAAAATAAAAAAGTTCTAGTTGTGGGTTTATGGAGGAACCTGGTATTTGTATACTAAAAGGTGATAACTACTGAAGTTATAATTAGAATGTTTGGGAAGAGGGGGGAAATGATATCATAATTAAGGTTGAGCTGTCCTTTAAATTCATCTCCATAACATTTAAATGCATTCATTAACTCAATACATAATTGGGAAGCATGCCATTAATGCAACAGTTCTGAATGTTTATCAAATTACTTCCAATCATCGGTGTATCTTGATGATGCCTGGCAATCCGGTGTATGGACATCAATAAAATACTAATTATGAAATACTAATTGTAATCACTCCATAAGGTCTAAAAAGAAGCATTACTGTTTAAATTAAATTAAGTTAATTTTATTGACTTAATTATTGAAGGATGAGCTGTTCCAAGCTGTAAAATTCTGAACTGACATTTCAAATTACTTCCATACTTATAATTAATGCCAATTCTTCTGAAAGCAAAGACCACAAACAAATAGATGCTGGAGATAATAGGTCATGCAAATTAACACACGCTTGCTCACCAACTGTTGAAGAATAGTTTGTTTAAAAATAAGTTATACAATGCTTTTTTGCCTTTTAGTTGAGAAAAAAAAAAAACCAACCAGAAGATCTATAATCTCAAGCGTTTTTTCCAGCAAGCCTGCTCTATTAGTCATGCAGTCAGATAAACTACAATTGCAATAGGAAGTGTTAACAGCTAGGCAAAATATGTCAGGAACTCACAACCTGATCTGATTTTTTTTTTTCCCCTTCTTCCCTCTCTGCAATTTCATTTCCCAATGCATAGGCTCACAGCTAACCCTAAGGCAATATACTTGATCATTAATCTTTTCATTCATAAAGTCTAGAGCATTAATAATGTAATGAATAGTCTGAGTTGAAGGAAATGTTGCTATCCAAAGCTTAGAGATATTTAAATAATCCTAGATTTGTTTTCCACTGCATTAGGAGGCATTTAACCCATGTTTGGCTTCCCCTTGTAATAATAAAATGGTTAATTATAGGCATGCTTATAAATTTTGTCAGGATTTGTTCACAGTTAACTGACTGGTTTTTAAAATGATTATGCAAGAAAATACAGTTTTATATTCAGAGATTTGTTTTGTTTTACACAACAAAGAATATCAGGGCGGTTTGGGTGGGATAAGGTGGATATGTGAGGCGTTACTTTGTAGGTATGTTGGGGCTGTGGCAAGGTTTTGGTGCCTCACAGAGGTAAGGGCTGTTTGCTGGCTGCAGGCTATTTAAAAGGCATATTGCTGGGTTCCTTTACCCTGCCAGAGGTATTGCATCTGTGCATATGAGGATAATCTGACTGTTTTTCAGGTCAGGTCTTCTTTAGCATGTAACTGAAAGATAAGCTTTATTCTTAAAGAGATACTAACTGGGAGAAATGGGACATCCATAGGCAAGCTGAAATCTAGGTTTTGGCAAAATATGTGCTGAGATTAACTAAAACTATCTGTTCTGGAGTATTTCAGAGTTAAACTCCTATGAGTGTATAACTTGAATCAGGTATTTCCAAAAAGTCTCAGACATCTTTAAATCTGTACCAAATGTGTTTCAAGTTCTCCAGGTTTTCACTTATAAATATCAATAATTAATTGAAGGGAATGTGATTGAGTTTCCATTACTCTGAAATAATGAGGTGAAATTATATTATGAAAAAGTTTTCCAGTCAAGATGCAATCCATTATAAAGGTGAAAGCAAGCTCTTTCTTAACTCTTAGTATATTTTCTTTTGGAGAGGACTATGGAAGAGCATAAGTTATTCAGACCCCCCAATAAAATATCAAAAGCTTCAAATTCCTGTATTTTTGAAGTGAAGTTAATTATGTTTACTGTAAAAACTATTCTGATAGTAGCATACCCTTACACAAAACCAAACATGTACAGGTTCAAGCAATTAGCATTAAATGTTTACAGCCTTGTAATGAAATTAGAAGCTGCTTTAGGACAGGATCAAAAAGCTAGGTCAATGTCTGTTGACCTCATCAGACTCTCAGCAAGGCCTTTACAGAAATCTAATACCTGAAAAGAAACTGAAAAAAACACAGCCATCAAAAAAGCAGAAATGTTATTCCTGTGTTATTATTGGTGGTAACTTATCAAAGTTAATAAAAAATTTACTTTTTTAGGTTTACAGTACATTTCTTGGGGCAATATTCTGTGATATTGGGGGTAATTGTGATTTCTTGGGGTGATATCCTGTTGGCCTTTAGATTCCCTGTTGTTATATCATACATCTAAACTTTTGTATAAAGACATAGCAACACTTACTCCATGCAGGTATTTGTTTGACATTGTTCTCACTCTGACCTCATTTTTAAAGGTAGTTATTGATTACCAGTGTTAGTAAACTGTGCTTATTTCCTTTCTTCCCCCCCACCCCCCACCCCGCAAGAGGCACATCATCCTGATATATTGCATTTCTGTTGGATTATTTGCTTTCCAAGACTTAATAATGGTTTAGAGTGGGATGTTTCAGATGCTGGGATCTAGTCTAAGAATTTTAAAACTTTTTTTTCCTGTGTCATTTCACTCATTCCTCTGTGTTAGCACTGCTTTTAAACTGACATTGAGCTGTCCCAACAGTATTGATGGAATAGGATTGGAATCATAGTGGTGATAGCTACCTTCTAATTGAACTCAATCAGAACTCAATGAACACTTACACAGAATATTTTTTGCAAAACATTCCATTTTTGTCAAATTTTTCTAGGTTAACTCAATTATTTTATTATAAAATTTCTGATCAGATCTACCCAGAAGACAGTGGATATCTTGGCTAGCCACCATGCCATGCAGAACTCGATAACAGAGTATAAGCATCCATTCATGCTTTCATGCTGCTACGCTACTGGTGATGTGTGCGTGTACTATCTTCAGCCTTGTTATGCCACTAATATGCTTATGGTACTTAACGTGATTTGAGACCTCACTATTTGGTGACTTCAGTGCCCTCTGTCTTCCAAAACCATCTGCTACCAGGTTGTTTTATTCTTCAGTTATTTTCTGGATGTGCAGAATAATATTTTCCTTTGTCAACACAGGCACCTCTATGCTTGCCTTCAGCTAAAGTCTGAGGAATCTTCTCTGTAGAGATCCTTCTGCTCCCTACGAGAAGTTTCCAGCGTTATCACACTCTGATAATCAGATTTTCTTTTTTAAATTATAAACATCAAAGTTGGTTTCTTTTTATGGAGGACCTTATAGGTGCTAGGTGATCAGTGTCACCTAACTCTGGACAAAACAGCTATTTAGACTAAAGCTTAGAGAGTAGGCATCATTTTAATGCCTCCTGGCTGCTCTGGTAAGAGTAATCAAAGCAGTTGGGTCATTGATATCTACAGGGAAGCCTGGGTCCTTTGTGACACGGAAAAATGGTGTGGCATGTGTAAATAATTGTATGACTCAAGTGGGAGTGGGGAAGACAGGAGTAATCATGTAGAAAGCAACACTGCATAAAAGGATCTTGGGGCTATCACAAACTGTAGGATGTATATGTTGGAGTTGGTAGAAGGCAGCATGTGGCTGTATGGACAGAATTGCCTAAGGAAGTTTTTATGCTGCTCTACTTACGGAGTACTGGTAGGATTGGCAGGGTGATGGGTGCGAGGAGTGTATTTTTGATACTGTGCTTGAAAAAATTTGGGGACAGACCAAGTCTTAAGGAGTGTAACAAAAGCCTGAGAATGAAAAGAATGTCTTTGGGTATTTATCGGTAACTTTACAAGTTCATAGTTCTTGGATTATAATCAGGACACCTTTGGGAACTTGTATGGCAATTCTCTAGCTTTATAGCTCTGTGAAACCTATTTCTTCAGCATACCACAAGGCTACTTTGGTTAGCGTGGATTTACTACTGTCACAGATTCAGTAACACTAATATAAAATGACTAGAGGAAAAGCATAAGTGGAGGGTTTTCAGAAAGTAACAGCTGGCTTTGCTGATGAAAAATTGGAACTTAGTTTTCAGTGATTTCTGAATACAAGGGCTACTGAGACTAGTCCTGTTCTTTTGGCTGATTTAGTTTTTCTTGGCTTCATTGGTTAATGAAACCTTTTACTGAACATTTGGATAGATGAAACGCCTATTTTGCTATAGCCAAAGTAGCTCTAAAATCACAGTAGTGCGTATTTGGAAGACTGAGAGGGAAATGGAAATATCTAACCGCCATGAAAACACTGAGCAATGGCTACCTGGTGTTATAAGAGCTTACTGTATTTTGTATGGTATGGCATATTATACTGTACATTAGCTGCAGAGATCCTGTCATGTTAAACTTTTCCTCTTAAAATACTACACAATTTCAACGGCTTTTTCTTTAATTCTCCTATGACAACACCTGAACAATTTCTAATGAAACTTCATTTGCCTCTTAGGAAAATTACTGTTTTAGAAAACAGCGGAGGTACTAATGATATTAGATGCATAAACTGTCAGTCAGAAGGAAAAAAGGCAAAGCAAGCCAAACTGTGGATTGACGCACTACAAACAAAGTCGTTCAAATTTTATAGCAGCAAGGCACACATACAAGACTATGTCTTGAACAACAGGAAGATAAAGACTTACACCTACAGTAATTATTCCGTGCCTAGTGGAAACGTCATGCCTCAGGAGCAAGATGGGAGTTTTAGAACTCATCGTTCTCCTCATCCTGGGTTATGAAAAAGTCTTCTGAGCAAAAGCCTGTGGAGGCAGATGTTGCTTTCAGAAAGCTGAGTTCACTGTGGGGTGAAGGATGTAGCTGGGTTCTGAAAATACTGGCAGTTGTGATTGTCACAGAAGTGTAAGACGAGCAAAAGACGTTAAAAAACACAGATTTTAATGGTGTTACAAAAAAAGGTAAATCAGTAAAAATTAACAGGGAACTTAACATTTTACAGGTTCAGGATGTCAATTGGGAACTATTATCACACTGTGCATATTGACTCTAAGCTTAGAATGATGACAGAAAATGTGCAAACCACTCACCTAAAAGGTGAGGACATCTAATCCCCAGGGAAGTTACTCTGAGCTGATGTCTCGACTCAAAGAGAGGACTAGTGATGACAGACCCACTGTTATGAGGAGAACCACTCAAAAGGGGGTTTCCAGTGGAGACACCATTTTATAGCCTGGTCAGATCTGAACTGTGGTCATCTCTCAGTCACGGTCATATATCTTTCATTGGTCAAGGTGTCTTCAAGGTGGGCTCATTGGTTGAGGTGGTCTCTAGGGCTTGCGTATGTGGCTGGGGGCTATTTGCATAAATGACCAGCAGCTCATGAGTTTCCCACCTAAGGAGCCACAATGCCCCTGTACCGCATCATTAGACCTGCAAGGGAAAGGGGGTAGTGCTGCTGCCACAGTGATGTTTGTGAAAATATTTCTTTAGCACAATCTCTAGCAGAATGATTGTACTGGGCCTGCTTTTGCATACTCCTTGTCCTTCTCCCTTATCACCTGTTTGTCCCTTGCCTCACAGCAAGGCTCCCCCTCCCTTCTTCTTAGACATAGGCTGGGAGGTTTACCACTGGGGCTGACTGAACACTAGCCCAGGAGGTTTTTGGCCTTGGCTGTTAGCAGGATTCAACTTTTTATTCTTAGGAAAGTTGATAAAATTTAAAAAGTTGTTATTGCACCTATTTCAGTTTCCATGGGAACACTGATAAAACATTTCATTTCTTCCATAATCTGTTGTCATTATCTTTCAGAAGATAAGTCATCTGGTCCCTAATTTTCTGAACATCTAAGCACTTATTTCAAGTAATAAGTGGGTTGGTTTTTTTTCCCCCTTTCTTTTATTAGAGAAAATTTGGCAGCTGCTTGTGTGCCACTCATAAAATCTAGTCTTACCACAACTGAATTTTTATGCCATTGGTTAGAAAAAAGGGTGGATGGAAATCATAGTTTGTGGGTAGAAGTTATGAGGTAAGGAAAAGTGGGGCAGAATTAGGGAATGGGTTGGTATTCCTTCTGCACTGGACTGGGAATACCTTCCATCAGAAATGTGATATAAGCAACTGAAAGGAGGGGGATGTTCATGCATCCAAAGGACAGAGAAGTAGCATATCTTGTCATGGTATGTCTCTTCAGCCCCAGAATGCTATGGGATCACCAAGATCCCAAGATTGATAAGGGAGTGTGAGATGTGACAATTTAGACAAAAATGGATCAGTTCTGTGTCTGAAGTCATGTTTTATAAGGCCACACAGGGTGTACCACAAAAGTTCTGCAATGACAGTCCTGTATCTTAGGAATTACTAGTGTTAATAGACTGTTATAAGTCAGGCAAGTATCTGAAAACCTTGATGTATTGGTGTTTTGCTGTCTAAGAATAGCAGTGAACCAAAGAATGAGAATATAAGAGAATGAGAAAAAGAATTTCTGAGAATACACAGTGAACTAAAGTAACTTTTTTATTGCTTTATTTTATTCTATTATATAGGAAGGAATTTTTACGTGGAAGTCTTCTCCTAGTTGTAACTTATCTCCCCACCAACAAGCTAAACCCAGGTTTGACACTGAAGAAATGTGGCTAGAGAAAGTTGACAACATAGGGAGAAACCCCAATTGGGTGTATTGGGTTTACACCATGAGGTCTGAGCAGGGGCTGCAAGAGTGACTTCTGTGAGAAGACAACAGAAGCTTTCCCCATGTCTGATAGAGGCACTGTCAGCTGGCTCCAAGACAAACCTGCTGCTGGCCAAAGCTGAGCCAATCAGCGGTGGAGTTAGCACCACTGATAATATATTTAAGAAGGGGGAAAACTGCTGTACAACAGCAGCTGTGAGAGAGGAGTGAGAAAATGTAAGAGAAGCAACCCTGCAGACAGCAAGGTCAGTGAAGAAGGAGGGGGATGAGGTGCTCTACATGCCAGAGCAGAGATTCCCCTGCAGCCCATGGAGAAGAGCATGATGAAGTAGATATTTCCCTACTGGAAATATCCTCCCATAGTGGAGCATTTCTTGAAGAATTGCAGTCTGTGGGAAGGACCTACGTTGGAGAAGTTTGTGATGGACTGTATCCCGTGGGAAGGGCCCCATGCTGGAGCAGGGGAAGAGCATGAGGAGGAAGGAGCAATAGAAATGAAGTGTTATGAACTGACTGCAGCTCCGACTTACCACCCCCTGCGCCCCTGGGACGGAGGAGATGGAAGAGTCCAGAGTGGCGCTGTTGGGAAGAAGGAGGGTGGAGTGGGGAGAAGGTGGGTTTAGTTTTGGCGGTTATTTCCCCACTTTTTTTTCCTGTTATTAATTGGCAATAAATTAAATTAATTTCCCTGAAGTCGAGCCTGTTTTGCCCATGCCAGTAATTCGTAAGTGACGTCCCTGTCCTTATCTCGACTTTCCAGCTTTTCCATTGTATTTTCTTCTGCCCTGCTGAGGAAGATCAGTGATAGAGTGGCTTGGTGGGCACTTGGTGGCCAGCCAAGGGCAACCCACCACGATGGGGTGGAAACTGATATATTGGGAGTGGACACTGGCCTGCTGAACAGCACAGAACTGTCAAAAGCTCAGGATGCTTTATTCCCCACTATAACTACTGTCCCTTAACATGATTGTCATTTTTAGCATATAGACAAGGCATTCATATTTTGAGATCTTAGTCTCCAGGTATCATCCCTGTCATATACATAGCTTACAAATGCCTTTATTTTATCTCTAGTTACATATTAACAAAGCATACTCATTTCCAGCTGACTTTCCCATTACAGAATCACAGAATGATAGGGGTTGGAAGGGACCGCTGGAGATCATCTAGTCCAACCCCTCTGACAAAGGAGGTTCACCTACAGCAGGTTGCACAGGAACGTGTCCAGGCAGGTTTCGAATGTTGCCAGAGGTGGAGGCTCCACCACCTCTCTGGGCAGCCTGTTCCAGTGCTCTGCCACCCTCAAAGTAAAAAAGTTCCTTCTCATGTTTAGGTGGAACTTCCTATGTTCAAGTTTGTGCCTGTTACCTCTTGTCCTGTCACTGGGCACCAATGAAAAAAGACTGGCCCCATCCCCCTGACACCCACCCTTTAAGTATTTATAAGCATTGAAAAGATCCCCCCCAGTCTTCTTTTTTCCAGACTAAAAAGACCCAGTCCCTCAGCCTTTCCTCCTAAGAGATATGTTCTAGTCCCCTAATCATCTTTGTAACCCTTTGCCGCACCCTCTCCAGCAGTTCCCTGTCCTTCTTGAACCAGGGAGCCCAGAACTGGACACAGTACTCCAGGTGCGGTCTCACCAGGGCAGAGTAAAGGGGGAGGATGACCTCCCTTGACCTGCTGGCCACACTCTTCCTGATGCACCCCAGGATGCCATTGGCCTTCTTGGCCACCAGGGCACACTGCTGGCTCATGGTCATCCTGTTGTCCACCAGGACTCCCAGGTCTCTTTCCACAGAGCTGCTCTCCAGCAAGTCAGCCCCCAACCTGTACTGGTGCATGGGGTTATTCCTCCCCAGGTGCAGCACCCTACACTTGCCCTTGTTGAATTTCATAAGGTTCCTCTCGTCCCAACTCTCCAACCTGTCTAGGTCTCTCTGTAAGGCAGCACAGCCTTCCGATGTGTCAGCCACCCCTCCCAGTTTTGTGTCATCAGCAAACTTGCTGAGGGTGCACTCTATGCCTTCATTCAGGTCATTGATGAATATATCGAACACGACTGGACCCAGTACTGACCCCTGGGGACCACCACTTTTCATGGACCTCCAAGTAGACTCTGTGCCCCTAATCATGACCCTCTGAGCTCTATCTTTCAACCAGTTTTCTATCCACCCCACTGTCCATTCATCTAACCCACTCTTCCTAAGCTTCCCTATGAGGATGCTGTGGGAGACAGTGTCGAAAGCCTTGCTGAAGTGAAAGTAGACAATGTCCACTGCCCTCCCCTCATCTATCCATCCAGTCATTACAAAGGGCTATGGTCACATTGGCTATCTGCTAACAGTCTCCCAGGTGCCACCCTAGGCACTGGTGAATGAAAGATCTGCCTAAGACACTGGGCCATGCCAGCACCCACTCTACGTGTTATCTTGCAGAAAGTTTACTTTCTCAGGCTCACTGATGGCTTCTGGAAAAAGTATGGTATATCCAACTCTGCCCTACAGTGCAGCTATCTGGAGTGCTGTCAGAGATCCTGTTCTTTTTCTTATTTTACTAAGTCTGTCTGAGATTCTTGCCTTTGCTACATCGAGTACAGTAGAGAATTGTACTTTTTTTTCCAGATTTGTTGTCATGAGCTTTTCTAATGTAGTGGCTATTGTTTATGCAAGTGTGTACTTTTCTCTTCCCAGTGCATATTATGTTATTAAGGTATGTGTCTCTTGAAAGGTGCAAAGGCAGATGGTCCACAATCATCTTTGTCCAGCGCACTCCAGAGCAGAAGAGTTACAATGTAAAATGCTGGAATAGTACAGACAATTCAGGAAAGTAGCTGGAAGTCTGTCAACCTAGTACAAAAGCTATGCATGAACCTCACTCATACTGAAACAACAGAAAGAACTTAATTAATTTTAAAAGCTCATTTGAGAATTTGCACCAACTGGCCAGTTAACTAAAAGTAGGGATTGTGCTATATGATCACAGGGTGTTATAATTTGGAAAAAAAAAATATCCAAGAGTTGATGAAAAATTAAATCTCTATCTAGACAAGATCTTAAACATCTGTGACCTTCCAAACCTTGTCTTTACTTTGTAAGGGAAATATTGATAAATTAAATATAGAGTAGGACATGTATTTTCTTTATTAATGATAATATTCAACTCGGAAAGCATGTCTGAATATTTAAAAGCACAGACTCTTCTGCTATTCTTATCCTCATATATATTCTTTTTGTCGTTAATCTTCAACAATTGTCTCTATTATCTCTTAAAAGATTATTCATGCAAATGATCTACAGTATAATATTACAGCTGCATGCAACCAAGTATACCATATAACTCATACATGTATATGTATGTATTTTGTTTGCTTTCCTATACTCAAATCTATAACTACCCTATTGTCTGTTATTCTCTCTACTTTCATCTTTCCCCCCCCTCTTTTTCCCTGTTTATGGCTCCATCTACATGTCCAGAACTTCACAATGTTCCCAAGTCCATACAATTCACCCCTTGTCCCATTCTTCAAAAACATTAGCATTGGTAAATACTGTGTTACCTCACTAGGGGTCTTATCTGACAGGAATTCTTAGAGCATATTTAAGCAATATTCACATCACCTAGCTTCAGAAGGCCAGCTTAGGTGCTTTGGATCTGGGACCATCTCTCTATTGACTGTTTTAAAAAAAAAAAAAAAGAAAGAAAGAAAAGAAAAGAAACAAACCCCACCTTTCACTCCAAAATGTATATATGGTGTATTTACTTGCAGAAAGTGATTGTCATAAACACAACCGTGATTTTCACTAGGTGGATATAGAGCCAAGGGATTATGTCCTTGTCTCACTCCATAAAATCCTACAAGGTGGATCATTCACATAAGACCTGGAATAAATTCACAGGGTTTCTTTCCTTTGGAGGAGCTGAAATCCAGTCCTTTCAGAGAAGTAGTTGGATGCATGTTAAACTTCATATTATTCTGGATTGAGGTCTACCTCAGTCACATCTATCAAAGTCATTACATCTGGGAGGGTAAGTATTCACTGAGCTGGAAAGAGTGCACAAAGGATTCATTGAAAACCCCTGTGCAGATTTTAAGTGTTGCCTAATCCGTGGTTTGTGGTACCTATTTCTGTTGCTCACAGCCACAAAAAAATAATAAATTGAAACTGGTAGATGGACTGAGTGATCTGTGATGCTGCCTGTGTCACAGGAGTTACTTATTATTTCTGGACTGGCAATGACAGGGGTACACGTTTTTGACCTTAGTCCTTCTGAAAGGTATCATTATGGTAATGGAGGTCATATAAGTGGGTTAACTTCATTTGCCTTTCACCATTTTGTTATCTAAGGAAGTATAGGAAGTGGTTTACAAACTCTGATAGCATGTAGAAGTGTAACTCTAATTAAAGTGAGCTCCAATTAAACCCTGTATCTGAAGCGTTTCATAGTTCTTTGTGATAAAAAAAAGCTCTCTGGGTTTGGAAGGGGAGGATTACTAGTCAGAAGAAAGGGCTGGATTTTTAGTTTCTTTTATAGCATCTGTACTGGACAACAATAAATTAATCTGTGGAGCTACAATTTGGAGGTAGGTGTTATCTGATTTTCTTTTTCAATCTTCAGGCATACTATTAAAATCATGCAAGCTGAGGAAAAAATGGCCTCTACTACTAAGTGCTACCCTTAACCTTTTGGATAAAAATTGAAGGCAAGCTTTTGTTGATTTCATTTTGCCATCCTAACCCAGCTGCAGATAAAATATCTACATATGCTGTTGCCTGTTGAGATTATTGTGAATTGTGGTTTATAACAGACAGGAATTATATTGAACACGAGACAGCTCTGTATTTCAGTAGTGCAATGTCATGATGTTAAGTCACTCCCAGCCTGATGCACACAATTTGTGTCAGTTTTTATGTGTGGAAAAACCCACAGGAAAGCTACCCTTGGCCTTTCATGAATGAAAAACTGGTTCTCCTCAAGCATCTCCTCCCCTCCAAAGCATGCAGGGGATATGGGGCTCACATAGGAGTTGCTGTCAAAGCTTTGACCCCAGCAGCTTCACCGGGCTGACTGACTCACTTGTTCAGAGCCATTGTGCTGATGCGTGGAGTGGGAACGCCACTGCTTTGACCAAAACTACCACTGCTTGACTCCTAAAAGTGGTGCTACTCATGCCCAGGGTGGAGGTGATAGTAACGTGGTCAGTCTTTTACTGATGTTGTTCCATGGAGTCCAGAAAAGTCACTGATCTCCCTGCACTGAAGATATGCAAGGTCCCAAATGATGCAAATTCCCTTTGTCTTTTGTGATATATGGCATAATGCATGCAGAGAGTTAAACTCTTTTGTTCTGTCATGTGCAATAAAACCAGGGGGTTTTATTAAATAGCGTATTGAGTATGTAATGATTATTTAACCCTCACATCATTTACTTCTGGTGGTTAAAAAATTACAAAAAATACATTTTTTTTTATACTTTCCTATTGGTTTAATGATAAAGCGACAGTGAAATATTTCTGTTTCAGATGAGAAGCAAGATACTTGTGCTCCAAACGATTTACAGAACACTAGATCTACTATGACTTTAAATGAACAGCAAGACTGATCTTTCTGGGTAAATGTGTTACTTTGCCTTCTTTGAGTGTACATTTCACTCTGTTATTATAGGCTATTTGATGCTGGAACATTTCTAGAAGCTACCTCAGTTTAGAAATGGGTGTAATATGGGGTCAAAAATTTGTAAGTAACATAAAATGTGAAGATAAACTAATAAGATTTTATAGAGCAAACAGGTATCTGCAATGCAGACATTTTTTTTTCAAAACTGATACAGAAAATATTTTGCAAAGGTATTGAAGCTTAACTATCAAACACTAGATGCAACTACATACACATAAAAGATTTTCTTATGTTGTGTAACTTAACCTAAAGTCTATAAGTCGCATACAGATCAGCCCTCTAAATTTAAACCAATTTCTTCTTGGCATCTCTCCAAGGGTCCGATAGGCAGTCATTAGGATGCATTGCTCCCATGAGTTTTAGTTGTCTTTCATGAGGGCTTGACACATAGCTGAATGTGTCCTCACCAGTCAACTGACAGAGATTTATCTCTGTCTTGTGACCAGAATGTCAGTTCATGTGAAATACATACACCTGCTATATGCTTGATTAAGCAGTAGGCATCACCTGAGCTGGTTGGACCTGAGCCCCACAGATGCACCATGGGGCAGAAGTGAGGGATTTCAGGAGGGAGTCTTGCTGCTGTCGGGGATGGAGGTCACTATCTGTGGACCCAATCTCTGTCCAGGAAGGTGTGCTGCTTGCCAGGGGCTCAGAGAGGACATCACGGAGAGACTGCTGAGGCTTGTCTGGCAGACAAGCCTGGCCCTCAGATGGTTGTTCCCATTGCTTTCCCATGTAGGCAGCAGTAGTATGGCCAGGGGAGACCCAGAGTATATCAAACATGACTCTTGGGGAGAGGGTGTAGGGCACAGGTGCTAGGTAGTGTCTCTTCAATTCTGCCAGTGAGGCAGAAGAGCTTGAGGAGGAGTGGAAGATCCCTGTGTGTCAACAATTGCTTGCATAGCTTGTGTCAGCAACAGGGTTCTGAATTCTATGACCATGGAACCTTCTGAGGATGGAGGGCTGCTTCAAAGACAAAGGATCCACCCGGCCAAGTGGGGCAAAAGCATCTTTACCAACAAAGTGGACAGACTGGTGAGGAGAGTTTTAAAATAGGAGCAATGCAGGGAGGCAAAATATGACCAATGATCAAATGAGGATGTGGTGGACTGGGTTGACAAGTCAAGTATATGGGGTGTGAACAGATGGGACTTCATGATCAGCAGATCAAGGCTGAAAGGGAACCACTTCTAGCATATGCACATAAATAAGTACTTAGGGGACAGCATGATGAGGAAAGCTCTTGTGTCTTTTCTGGGAAATCAGCAAAACTGGGTGCCTTTCTGAAGTGCCTGTACACTCAAGGATGGAGCATGGGGAACAAACAGGAGGAATTAGGGGTGCATGTCCAGCTGCAGGCCTACCGTCTAATTGGCATGGCAGCAATGTGCTGGGATAGCTCACACAAATGGAGTGCTGCCATGGATGGATACAGGCTCTTTAAGAAGGACGGGCCAGGGAGATGAGGAGATGAAGTTGCTTTTTATGTGAGGGAGCAGGACGGGTGCGCTGAGCTCTGCCTTGGGAAGGGTGATGATCCAGCTGCAAGGTGATGAGTCAGGCTTAGAGGGCAGACCAATGTGGGCAACACTGTGGTGGGTGTCTGCCACAGACTGCCTGATCTGGAAGAAGTAGATGAGGCCTTCTTCAGACAACTGGAAGAAACTTTATGACAAGCCCTGGCCCTCATGGGTGTTTTGAAAGCCATGAAGATGATTAAGGGACTATAGCAATTCCCATATGAAGAAAGGCTGAGAGAGCAAGGACTGTTTAGCCTGGAGAAGAGAAGGCTCCGGATGGATCTCATTAATGCATATAAATCCTGAAGGGAGGGTGCAAAGAGGATGGAGCTAGACTCTTTTCAGTGGTAAACAGTGGCAGGACAAGAGGAAATGGGTACAAACACAAACACGGGAGGCTCCATATGAACATCACAAAACAGTTTTACTGTGAGAGTGACTGAGCACTGAAGCAGGTTGCCCAGGGAGGTTGTAGATTCACCATCCTTTGTGATATTAAAAAGTCATCTGGACACTGTTCTGGACAACTGTCTCTAGGTGGTCCTGCTTGAGCATGGGAGGTGGTCCAAATGACCTTCAGAGGTCCCTTCCAACTTCAGCCACTCTTAAGACAACACGTTTTGATTGGTATAGTCAAGTAAATTCATTGTATATAAGGCATTAATGTTACGGTCATACAACCGAGTCAATATCTGAATAAAAATACTTTCCCTTTTATTTTTAAATTTAAAAATAACTTTTCTTTAATCTCAGTTTTTGGAGCTGAAAGATGCATTTTTATCTCCTAGCTTTCCCTCATGAATTTAAAAAAAAAAAAAAAAAAAGAAGCATTCAAACAGAACTGCTTGCAGTCTGACAAAGGGCTGATTTGGTAAAGCATTCTTGGTAGATAGTTTAAGAAAATGCAAGCTTTTAAACAAGTATGATAGGTATATACTTTGAAAGTTCACAGACAAGTAAGAGAAAATGAATACTTCTGGAAATTGTAGGCATATAAAAATGCATAACTTTGCATTCAAGAGCATGCTAGGGGGTATGCCTGTATGGAAAGTTATCCCATTTTTACTGACAGGGGAACTGGTTATAGAAATACGTTCAAGAAAACAGAAGGCTTTTGGTCTTTTTTTTAAGTAATGGGTTAAAAAATAAAATTTAGAGATAGAAAAATACTAAGGTAGCAGTTGCTTCAAATTAAAAGAGTATTTCTGATGAGGTTAAGATATTGTTCTGAAAATTTGGCATAGTTGAGAAATTATTCTTTTTTTTTCCATTTGGTACTAATGATATTCTTAAAGTACTCCTATAATGTATCATGGTAAATTTTCTTTATATAATTATACATGGACACTGTATAATTACAAAATTTAAGGAATATGCTTCATCATTCTCAGCTTGGAAGAACAACAGATGGCATTTTTGTTGGATTACCCTAGAGAACTCTTTTCTTCTTTTTTTAACAAGCTTGAGGTTGTATTTGTATTTATATAAATTCCATAATTCAATTTATATTAGAGAGGAAGAGAGATATAAGCAAGACAGGCATAAAAGTGATAATAGCATTGACGTGTAAGTACCATGTTGCTTTAACAACCTGAAATACTGTTATTACAATTGGATATATTGTATCAAAAGTGAAGACTAGTGGTAAGGTGTGGACTTAGGGGGACAATTAGGTGAAAAAGCACTTTTTGTCAGAGAGTTGGAAATAAAATTGAAAATGCAGCTGAGGAAATTGAAAATACGTTTTGGACCCCACATTGCAAGTGCTCACAGGGGTAGTATGGAGGCAGTATCTCTCTGTTAGGCTGTCCTCATCTCTGGCAACACAGCAGGGACTAATGTCAGTACAGGCACCTGAATGAGAATGGCTTTGTTTCCATACTAGTTTTCTATTTCTACGTCCCTGAGGACCTTGTAATAATTATTTTTAAGAGTCAAAATAGTGTGGCATAGATGGAAGAGTGGCAAATACTTCAAGACACGCCGACTCTTCTGCCATTGTAAGGTTTATCCTCCCAGTGCAAAACTCTCCGGGAGATGAATAACAAAGAGAATCCAGTTCTCAAGTCACACTCAGTGTCTCAGATACATTTCCTAGGGAAACTATCATATGGTTTAGTAGTGGTTAAGTTAATAATTCTGTATCATGGAAAATGAAAGAAATTGATTAATATCACAAGTAGTGGAGGAAACTGCTTTTGAAAAAAAAATCCTTTATTGCCTCAGAAGCCATGTATACAGAGAAGTACAAGTATATTTGAAATTTATCTTCAGATTATAATGCCTGTTATTTTTTTTTTGCCTGGTGACTTCTTTTACCTTTTTTCCCACTGCCCCCTTGCCTTGCCTTGCCTTGCCTTGCCTTGCCTTGCCTTGCCTTCCCTTCCCTTCCCTTAAAATATGTTTTGCTTTGAATATTCTTTCAAATATTTGTTAGCATTCTAATATGCGCACCTGTTAGTAAACATCAGAAGTTTTCAAGAAACTTCCTTCTGCTTGCTAAAGTTTTAATGAAATATAACACAGCATGCAAATATTAAATAATCAAGGATCCAGGTCTGCTGGAAAAGCCTGGTGAGTTGAGCAGCATGTACTATAATGTATGAAATTAGACTTCACCCTGTCTTGTGCTTGACTTATATAAGCAGAATGGTAAATGTGTGGTTTGTGCCTTCTCTATGTCTCATGCACAAAAAGCAGTGTGAAGCCCACTCACAAATCAAGTTACCCATGAAAAATATTTCTTCTTCTTTTCAGAGTGTTTAAGAGTTTTCTGCCATCTGCAAGTTGTTTCTTCCCTGTAACACGCTGGAAAAAAATAATAAAAAAAACAAACAAAACCCAAAAAAAATCTGGAAAGAGGAAAGCAAACATCTCTGTGTAGCTAGCTCTGCCTTCTGCATAGTCAGCTCTTCCTTCTGCGTAGTCAGTCAATACATTATGATGGAAACAGATGACAGCATGAATTCCTCTAGTGTAGTCATATGCTTAAAAGAAAAGTGTAGGGCAAGTATCCAAGCTGAAAGGAAAAATAGTAGTATGCGTTGAAGGGCAGAAACCAGTTTGGGATCTGAATTCAAGTTTTACATACATCTGGGAAAGCAGAAGGGTTAATGATTAGTTCCTCCTCTTGGAATTTTCAGTTTGCCAATTTAAATATCCATTGGTCAGTTGTTAATTTAGTTGGCTTTTTTTTCTTTTGTTTGGGCTTGGGGTTTTTTAGAGTATTTCCTGCTGGCGGTTCAAATTGTCTCCAAGAAATGAGGTAACTGTAAGCTAAATTGGCAATGCTTATGGCTGTTACGAGTATGTGTGTATCTAGGCTAAAAAAACTTGCTTGGCTTGCTCTTAAAAATTGGCGAGTACAAAACTGGTATTTACTAGCTTGTTTAGCCTATTACTATTTGATTAACAGTGACTAGTTTTTTACCCCTCCTTAAGGATTAAAATAAGATATATCTTAGAGAACAAAGGGCTAGGTCTCAAGTCCATCAAATCAAATATACTGATCTGGTCAGAAGAATATACTAATTGAAGAGTCTAAGAATGTACCTTTTTCAAGACCCAGACAAAACTGTAAATGTAATCCTACTTAACCGATAGTGTACACAAACATAGATGCGGGCACTGGGATTTGAAAGGTGTTTTTTGGCAGTGGACATCTGAATATGTTGATATGAAATAGAAGCTCCAACACAGCTAGTGAGATCAGTTCCCGATTTTGTCAGTAAGGTTGTCACCAATCCAAAATTTGTTTCGTGGTGGGTGGGTGGGTGTGGAAAGATAGGGGAAACCATTCTTCTTCCTATTACTGACTATAAACATGTTTCATTCTGTTCATAGCTCTATTGATTTCCCTCAGAATGACCTTTGTGACCAGCATCAAGTCTGCAATAAAACAACATGACCCTGTGCACAGTCTCTCTTGGCTATAGTTAATTCTCATCTCTTATATTTCAACATTCTTACAAATTTATACTGAAAACAGTTGTTCCTTGCATTCACTTTTTGTTGAAACAAAACTCTGATGCTTGTATGTTACTTTTGAATGTTGCACACAAGGGAAAACATGTCTACAAATTGCATGAGAATATCATAAAGGCTTCTGAAGAACTGTACGTACAATCACCAAGAAGAATCACAGAGTGACCTGTTTAGGTGACTGTATATATAAAATAAGGAGCTAAAGTTAAAAGGAAGAAAATCAGAACTGGACTATGCTTTAGAATTAGAATTTACCAGAGGAAAGGAAGGGAAAGTTGTGTTATGGCGGTTCAGTGCCATGCGTTTTACTGCTTGTGCAGTTTTCCACACGCAGTCTTGCCCCGGCAGCACACAGCATGGTGAAGGCTACTGTGCCCTCTTTCTCAGATAAGCATACCATGCTTTGAAATAGTTCCAGAAGTTATTACACGTTGTCTCATGATGATGATGATGTGAAAACAATTTAATTCCAGATACCACCACAGCGGTATTGCTGGCAGTGCTTAAATTCCTACAGGGTTTTTCTCACAATATCCTAAACTTGTTACAAAACTAGAGCTGGAATCTTTGGAAGCCAAAATACAGTATTTTGAAAAAAAAATGCATATCCAAATAAGGTAAATGTAAAAATACTGTGTCTGCCAGTCTCCTTGTTTATCTGCCCTGCATAAATAGTTTTTGATCCCATTGGAAAACATATCCAAGCTTAGACACCTCAGTTTTGTAGAGAATACAGTGGGTTTTATATACTTTCTCTAAAGTTAATCGATCAGTTATTATTATAGCTTACTTCTTCCAGAACTTAAATTTTCCAACCATTCACTTAGTTCTATTAAATCTTACATTTATGTAAGAGTCTGTTCTGGCTAATGAGATATACCTTTTCACTCTTTGGGTCTTTCTGAACCAGTAGTTGCGAGAATTTGGGTTCTAGCTGGTACCCAAAACCTTCATTTTGTGATGTACGGAAACCTAAATTTTCTATCTGGAGCCTGTGTAGTCCAAATCCTTGGAGGTTTTCAAGACCTGTCTGGCCAAAGCCCTGAGCAGCCTGGTCTAACTCCAGAGCTGACACAGTTTTGTGCAGGAGGTTGGACCAGGGTCCTCTGGAGGGCCCTTCCAGCCTGAATCTCATTATATAAGACAGGTTGAGAAGATGCAGTTGCTTAACAAACAAGCTGTGAACAAGTGTTATTGAAGATACAAACTTGAAGAGTGAAAGTGGGAAACATAAACATAAAAAATAGATTCTGACATGCCAATAGAAGTGTGCTAAACAGTTCTGCATTTCCAAAGGTACATAAAATGAACTTGGGGGGGTAGGAGTTGGGAGCGGGAGGAGGAGAACCTTTTTTTTCTTTTTTTTTTTTTTAAGCCTGCAGTAAAAGGACTTGGCTTGAATTGGGATTCGCTGGAATTTAGCTGTCAAAGTCCAAAATATGGCCTTGAAATACCCTTTTCAGCTTCTACTTAGCCCTTGAAAGTACTTCATCAGTTTTACTAAGTCATGTAACACAGTGACTGTGTCTGTCAGTTCCTTCCCTTAATGTCTGTGAACTCAAAGGAAAAAGAAGTATCACGAATATTAAATATCCAAAATTTTCATTTAAATAGAAAAAGTAAGTGTAGAAGAAAAGCCTTTAAGTGGATGTTTTCTCCCCCCACGTGACATGGGAGCATCCTTTGTTGGTTGCTGGGGAATTCACCCACAACAAGTGCTCTTAGAAATGCTCTTCATTCAGGATAAGCTCTGATCATAACTTGGACAGTTCTTAAAATCAATTGACTGGAAGACATAAATCAACAGGAATTATGATACTTTTATTCTAGCACCCACTTAGAAGCTTATTTCATTGTTCCAATAAGATTTACAATGTCAGCTGTATTTGAACATTTTAAACATTGCAAAAATAGATTCTGGTATATGAGATCCTGTTGTAGCAGGAGAGAAGGCAAAAAAAAAAAAAAAACGCCTGCATGTCTTATGAGGAGCTACTGAGGGAGCTGGGATTGTTTCGCTTAGAGAAAATGAGGCTGATGGGGGACCTTATCACTCTCTAAACTACCTGAAAGGAGGTAGGTTGTAGAGAGGTGGGGAACAGTCTTTTCTCCCAAGTAACAGGTGATAGGACAAGAGGAAATGGCCTTAAGTTGCACCAGGAGAGGTTTCAACTAGATATTAGGAAGAATTTTTACACAGAAAGGGTTATTAAGCATTGGAACAGGCTGCCCAGGGAAGTGGTTGAGGCACCATCCCTGGAGGTATTTAAAAGACGGGTAGACATAGTGCTTAGAGATATAGTTTAGATTAGTGATGTTTTTTGTCAGAGTTAGGTTGATGGTTGGACTAGATGATCTGAAAGGTCCCTTCCAACCTAGGCAATTCTATGATTCTATGCAGAACTTCAATGGCAATTCTAAGGCAAATACTTTATGATTTTAAGTGTCTGTCTTGTGATTGCTATCATTTTTATTGTTTAGCTTGATAAACATGTGTTTTTCCACAAACATTATGGAATGTGTATCCTTGTTACAAAAGGTGTCTGTGGTATATAAAACTTAAAGAAGGGATTTATTTACTTTTCAAGGTTAATTGCCTGTCGAAGGAAGTTTTCTCTAATTAGACTGTACATTTTAAATAGAAGACGAACAGACCAGATCATCACAATTTTGCTTTGTATTTGTAAATAACAACTGATATCCTTTGCAGAGGTAACAGGAGCCGTAACTGTCTTTCAAGGCAATATGATTTCCAAAGATTCACGGTTAGAGAACAAAATCAATAGCTAAAAGTAAAGTACAGGTTATTCAGTGAGAACACATAGCCTGAAAAACTGAAAAATTACATAAGTAGATCTTTCCATTGCCTTTGTTTAGAACTTTGGAGGAAAACAGTTGAGGTTGGATGTGGTAACATACAAAATTACTCTTGTCAACAGTAGTGCTAGCTAGTATATAGGAATGCATTGCCAAAAGAACGTTTTGAGATGGGAGTATATTGCCTGGAGTTCTGAGATTAAGGAGTTATTTTTATTCCCTACCAATTTACTGCTGCCCTTATTACATTGATATATACTTCTGGATACTGCATATTTGGCTTGAGCCTGCTGTTCCAAAATCCTCATCTTCTCTTGACTTTAAGTGCATTGTCAAGATCCAGCCTATGTGGAAATCATGGCTGTAAATACTTCTGTAGAGACTCCATAGATGCTGAGATCTCTTATGTGATAAGAATATCACTTTAACTGCACCATCTAATAGTCCTCCATATTAGCCTATTATTTTTCTCCCAAGTCACAAATCAGAAAAGAGAAGGATACTTACTTTTCTTTCCTTATCTAGATATGAGTCAGGAATATCTCAGTCTTGTTGATTTTTAGAAGAGACAAATCTAATCTAAATTCTGGATTATAACAAATATTGGTCTTCCCCTGTAAAAATGGGAAGACAATAGACATCAATAATATCAAATATACTATATGACATGCTAAAGAGGTTGTTAGCATAAATACCAATAGGCTGTGTTTTTACATCACTTTGACAGTAATAGGAAACACTAAAAGCGTTAACCATAGAAACATATGCCATCACTCTAATTTCTATAAGTTATATAGCTGTGACTTCAATAAAAACCACTCATGTAAAAAAATGAAGTGACAAATTGAAATAATAGAGCAATTTCTTTGGACTGTAAAGTAAACAAGTGTAATTTTTTTTTCCAATCCTCTTGTTTCTTCACCAGAATTGCAATTACTTACAACACAGAAAAAAGCATTTTCTGCAAAACTCTTAAGCAGCAAATTTCCAGAATTGGAAATAAAATAAAAGATGAGAAAGGAATTATTTATTATTTTGCCTGGTTGCTTTACATGCCACTCAAATATGTTCTCAAGCAAACATATGTGACACCCTCATAGAGACAAAAGGAACTTTCTTTTTACCTTTTTCATTCTTCTAAGTTACATTAAAAATCTGCACTATAAATGACCTTTGAAATAAAGCATCTACAGCAATGTTGCATAGCTCTCATAAAATGAACTCTCTAATTAGTTGGATATATTTTTTTTTCTGGAGGAATGTGTAAAAGGGCACAGTAAGAAGGATTGTACTGCTGCTGCTCATACCCATGAGTATCCAATGTTTAATTCAGTAGCCTAAGTTTTCAAACCCACAGAAAACAAAGAAAGAAGGATGTGGCACTCTGTACATGCAGCTCAGCCTTATCTGGGTTTCTTAGTAAATAGCCAGCTGAAAAGTACCTTATACAGCTCTTTTATAAGGTTTTAGGCCTTCACTTGACTCTGCTAAATAAATCTACTGACAGGGAAAAAAAGTCAGTCCCCTGCTCCCTCCATTAAGAGACATGGTAAAGGTTTGTTTAAAGCTGCTTTCATTCAGATACATCTTCTGTAACAGTATGGTCTGCAATATTTGTAATTAGGCAAAAATATAAAATCCTGTTGTATACCCCAAGGAAGAACTGAAGTGCCTGAGGTGTGTGGTCTAGGCAGCCTTTTGTCCTTACTAACAGACTGCTTATCTGTAGCCCCGGGGCTACAGATTGCAATTTCGTAGCTGTTCTTGTTGCCTTCTTGTCAGCAGAGCTTTCAGTGAAGTGCAGACTGCGCACGGGAGTAGTACAAAATGTGTAATGTATGGATCTTGACAGTCACTCCGAGGAAACCGGTAACAGACATGCCAATTGAATTAGGATTCAATTCTCTTCGGTGTCATTTTAGAAGTTATATTAATTCTGAAAGTTTGCATTATTATGGCTTCCATTATATGTGTTCTGGTCATAAAGGTGGAGCTTTCTGGCAAGGTTTGCATTCTTTAAACTTTAGTAAATATGGAAGAGGCAAAATAATACAGATGGTGACATGCGAAGATACATGTAAATGTTGTATTTGACATAAGCTACCAACACACATGAGCAAAATTGGATGTCTAACAGAATTTGGTTAGACTGTTCAGAATTTCATGGGTTAGGGCTTTTTGGGGGTTGATTCTGTGTTTGGGTTTTGTGATTGTTTTTTTTGTTTTGTTTTGTTTTGTTTTGCCATAAGCTAATAAAAGAAGTTTTATGCTTTGAAGCATTTTCCCTAAAAATATACCTTAGTGTAACAGGGTAATAAAAAGTAAAGTGTTTGTGTGGTAAAATACTTGTAACTTTACATTACATGGAAAAATATACTGGGTGCAGCCATATCTATTCTGCAAAGAGAGCTCTCAGTAACAGACCTCTCAAGACAACTTGCTACCACCAGTGGTTCCGGGGGCATAAGTGTGTGATGGGATCCAAATGTTCTGATGCACGGTGACCTGTACAGATACTGGGCAGTATCAGTTTTTCTTTCTCTTTAAATTACACCTGTATTTCTTTATTTCGAAACTTCTTTTTATGCAAGCCAGAGCTTGTTTTCAAGTAAATATCCCAGAAAGGTGGAAGAACAAACATGCATGGGCGGTTTTGATACCTAACTTCCCTAACTTCTCAGAAATTGGCTTTACAAAGTTGGGGGGGGTTTGTGTGTTTTTTTTGGTTATTGTTGTTGTTTGTTTGTTGGACTTTTTTTGAGATATTATTTCTCAACATTTCAGATATAATCCACATAGTGGAGTTATCTTTAACTGTGGGTTTTTGGAGGGGGCATGTGTGGAGTAAAACACACTTCTCACTGGTTTTGCTTTGCTTTTAAAACTGGTCTAATTGATGTAACTGGAACTTTTTTATCATTACATAGGAGACTTATTTTTCATAGAAGAAAAGGAGCTGAACTTTTCATAAAGATTAGTCGAAATGTCACTGTAGTGACAGCTCAAAACAAAAGGTGCTATAAGTAGTGTATTTGTGCTGTAAGAAGTGTATTATGGTACTAATTTTTAGTTTTCTTCTCAAGAGTTTATTTATCCTGTGAAATCTAGGCATTTCAAACATTCTTCCAGTCCCACGGTGGAAGAAGTTTCGGGACAGTAATTCAAACATGAATATTCCATGGGTTAGGGTCCAGCTGAGGGGTTTTGATCACTACAGACTTTATCACTGCTTTTGAAGAATAACTCCCAAGAGAGACTGAGATCCACAAGAGAATAGCAAATTAGCTAGTAGTTTCTCCCCCTCTTCCCCCCCCCCTCATTTTTGATCAGAAATTCCATCCTCGTCAAGAGACATTTTCCAAGTCAAAATTTTTAATGAAACTAATATGTTGTCAATGGAAAAAAAGGACAGACAACATTGTAAAAATGTTTCTGGAGAGCTATACTTTTAACAATACTCTTTTATTTTAAATCCAGGAATTATTAGATTGCTAAAAGCAGTGAAATTGTCCAAATAATTTCAAATGTAATAAAAATACATGTAGCATTTTCTATACACAGAAACATACATTGAAATTCTGAGTCTAATGAAGTCAATGGAAATAGTTTCTACATATTTTTCCATACAGCCAAGATTTCATCCTGTTATAATCTTGCTTATGGGCAAAGAGGAAGCTCACCTGTATGTAAGTAAAATCAAGAATTTATTGTTAGTATAATTTAAATCTTAAGTTTAATCATTGTTAGTCCAGAAGTAATTATTACAGAAAGAAAGAAAAATAATGCAGTTAAAATTGTTAAATGCACATGTCTTAGTTTCTACCCCATGTCCTGGAGCTATTCTACCCCTCCCAGTGCTCCTCTGGCTCCTGAGGTCGGGGGTTTCAAGCTGGTGCTGAGAAGGTGTGTGTGTTATGGGGATCCTCAGGATCTGTAGTCCTTTAGTGGCAGGAGTATGATGCTGATGTTGATCCTTGCCTCTTCCTTGGTCTATGATCCACTTTGGGTGATTTTTTTATGCATTTGGTAACACACTTTTACACCTTTCTGCTTCTTCGCTGTCATAACAGGACTTTTTTCCCCTGCATTGTGTCTTTGTGTTAGTCATAAATATCTTGTTCTGCACAGAGTAACTGCTTGTTGCTGCTATTTATAAAAACCTGCAGCTGTATCACACAAAGATAAACAAAATAGGATAACCTAGCCACGTATACCTGGTCAGTTAGAGAAACTGCTGTCACAGCTAAACCGAGTAAAACGAAGCTGCAGGCAGGTCAAGAAAAGTTCACGCAGAGCAGGACTGATGAACCTCAGTGCTGAGGCCTTGCAAACTCAGTACAGTGCTTATGTCAGGTTACTAGCAATGGCAATGCTGTGCTACAGGATTACAATCCTTAGTAATAAGGATAACATGCCATAATTGGTTTGAGATGGGACTACCCTGACAGTGTGCTGTAATGTGTTTTCTGTGGTACTAGGAGAAATGACTGGTCAACCAAAGATGAGCTCAGGACACCTGACAGCCTAGTACATTACACAAAAATGGATAAAAGACATCGAACAGAAGCCAATAATGCTTTTCTTGCTTCTGACCTCCCTAGGGAGTTCAACAGTCACATTCAAATCTCTAGTGGATTGGACAAAATTTTCAGAAACCACAAGGTGACTACGGACCCTGAGGCTTGCAGACTCTTCCAGAAGAACTTGAATCTTGCAGTGCTGGAGAACAAGTCAAAAGTGGCTGAAACATTCAGAAGTTTGATTAATTAACACAGTCTTGATCCTTTTCCAGGTGAAAGACCACTAAGTAGCTGCTTGTCTTATAATTGAAATTAAGTAACAGTTGCCATCCCTTGGGGGAGAAGGATGCCAAAGGCAAAAGCAATTAACTCCCTGTTACATTATACCTGTTGGCAAAGCTGATCATTCACAGGTAGCTTGCTACATGCGGCTTGAATAACAAGGTGTACAACACTCACAAGGCTGGGCAATTAAACTGATATGGCAGTAACTCCATTCAGGTATTCTGTCTGAAGACAAGAAGTTTCATCAAATCACTGTTACATATAGTGCTACAACCATGGGGGAAACTGTGAATTGCTGAAAGTAATGTATGGAATAATATGTAGACATTTGTCTGCAGAAAACATTTACATTCAGCAGTTCAGAGGAAATTTAGGTTTGTTGGGTTTATACAACCATTTTTATTCTGTCAGATAGAAAATCCCTTTGGATTTGACATGTAACTCTGTGGCTTCTGTGTTGGTGAGTTGAAATTTTGTCTGCTCATATCTTGCAGTAGGTACTATGGTATTTGTAATGGGGAATGCAACCTATTATTTTTTTATCACCAGGTTTTGTTATGCATGAACTTGTCTACTTTTACAGATTGGTATGTTGCACATTTACTCTAAATGACTGAGACGTTTAGCAAACAAATTTTGCTAATCAGAAGGAGCCCAAACCTAGAGATGTGCAAACAGATACATGCCATAAGCTGAAGTTCTTCTCAGCTGTCTTTGGCTCCATACTGGCTTTGTGAACAGAGAAGAAATTGATGCACCGCAAATCCTCATAGAAGGTTAAGTGAACTGTTTGTCTCTGTTTTTCCCATATTGGTTACTTCTGATTGCATTGTTACAGTCGAAGAAGAAAATTGCTGTAATTTCATTGCTTGATTTTTAGATCTATGTGATTTTTGTTTTGTTTTGTTTTCTTTCTTCATTTTCTTCAGATCTCAAATTATTGGAAAAATTGACTGGTATTGTATAAAACTATTCAAAATAAATTTCACAGAGATAATATGGACACTTATGAAATTATTAAGTACTGATTACAAAGAACATAATCAATATTAAGTTATCATAATAATTGCTTTATTTACAGTACCTGGTACTTTGTTGTAACCTCTAGGAAAGAACCCCAGCATTTTCTTGACTTCTATACAGCTCCTGGTGTCAATAGATATTTTTATCTGTCAGGGAAAATGATGGTCACAATTTTGTAAGGATATTATCTCCTGACAATAACAATGTCCTTTTTCTAACATGCATAAGTAACGTGAAGCTTTGTGGTATGAGGGAAAGGTAGGTCTTGCAGGATTAATATGGCATATTTTTTTCATAACTTCATACTTTCTAAAGTTCTTTCAAATTACTTGGTACTTTCCCATTTTATAGATCCTTATAAGAATATTTTTCAACCCAAATATATTCCTAAATAATCTCTGCTCCAAAACCTCTTCTATATTTTACTTAAGAAATTTGTCTGAATTTCCTTCGACAGTGGCTGCTCACCCACTATGAGATAAGCAGCATTGCTCAAGCCTACCTCTAGAAAAACAGAACATTGGAAGCTTGAAGTACCTTCTGACTGAGTTTTATAGAACAACAGCTTCTAGAAAACTCTTATCTAAAGGCTTCAAGAAAATGAAGCAATAAAAATATAACATCAGAGTAGTTATAACAGATTGAACAGTAGGATGGACTGAAGAAGACATCCCCAGCATAGAACAGAGTGGATGACCAGTGTGAGGGAGACAGTAAACTCTGATTTTACCCCCTCCCCATTTATTCCCTTTGAGAATTTAGAGTGCCATTGATATCTTGCCTATCCCTAGGAAGTTTTAAATCTATTAACAGTTGTAGTTTTCCTTTTTTTTTCTTCCTACCCTTGAGCAGAGAGAAAGTGATTTTTGTTTATATTTATTTAATGATATGCAGGAAAATCCTGTCAGGAAAACTATGTCAAAGTGTATTTTCTACACTATATCCTCAGGGCAGCAAGATTGCTGGTTGTTCTAGGCTCCAGTGCTAATGAGTTATATTGCCGCAGATGTCACACTGACTAGCTTTTGCTAGGAGTGCTTTATCCTAAGACTCTACTGTCTGAAGCGAAAATGCAGTACAGGGCGTGGAAAAATATGACATTGGTTTACTTGCCAATAATAAGATGATAAAAATCTAAAATCAATATCCAGATTGACATAGTGTCCCTTGCCAAACCAAAATCATAATTGAAAATTTACAGCTGACCCATTTTTCGTGTTATAAAACTTATGTTAGAATAGCCTGAAGCATTTTCTTTCCATATTCAGATTACTATCAACTAGATATGCATCCAGCAACATGTAACAAGTGATGATTCATTGCCAGAATCCAATGAAATATCCAGCTAATATGTTCTTTGTTTGAATAATGTATTATTAAACTCTTACTAAGTCAGCTGATGGGAAGTCAGATTCTGATGAACGTATGTATGACTATCAGCCACCTGAAATGCTACTTCTCAGACAGAATCTGGTGATATTCAGGGTAAGTTCTTGTCCAGCATTTTACTTGCCCTTTTATCAGTTCAGATTTCTGAATAGAAAATAGGCAGGTATTCCTGGCTTCTCTATATTTTGGGAGAGGGGGCGGAAAAAAAAGTGCAGACACTTTACTGGGGTTGGGTCAAAAAAAAAAAAAAAGAACAGAAAGTGTCTGTAGAATAGATATGCATCAAGATCTAGAGAAGATCTTTTGGCTGAATAAAAGTCAAGTGTGTTGCACTTAAACATGTTTCCTTTTTTTCTGTCCTTTCACCTCTTTCTACTGGAAAAATTTCACCCCTCAAAAATAGAAAAAAAAAAAAATCCCTTCGTCCTCTCTGAAGTATTTATCAATGGTCTATGCCAGAAAGAAAATTTAGTGGCTTTGAGATCCCTAAGTCCTTAAGCTTTTCAAGGTTGAGAAGAAAGCAGTAATGAATGAGCTTTAATTGTAGCCTACAACTTACTGTAGCCATCTCTATCCAAAAAGATATGGTGGCAGCTTTCTAATGCTGTTATGTATAAGATCCTGTCAACACTGTCATTGTAAATCCCATTCGACTGCTCTTTGGAACTTGGCCATAAAAAACGTGCTTCAAATTGAACCTTGCTGTGCATAGCTTTAGACTAACAGGTTTTCCCTTTTCTTCATACATATTTTAAATTAAATGGATTTTCAGTAAAAAAGAATAAAAGAAAGCTATACTTAAGAAAATAGGAGTTATCATAGTAGTTCATTTATTTTGTCTTTATTGTTCAGCCACTAAAGAAGAAATAGATGAGATAAAAGCATTAATTTTATTTCTTTCATATCCTGATTCTAACTCCTATGGGTTTATTTATCACTACCATCATTCAGACGTGCAGTATCTCTCATTCTCTTTCCTACCTCCTGTCTGTTTTGTCTGTATTTTTAGTTTGTTTCATTTTTTACACACTTTCTCAAGTCTTTCTAGGGTTTTCCAAATGGCTTCCTGGTTATATTCAATTACAGTTACATTGCTGTCATAATGGAAAGCCCATGATAGATCTTTAACTGATGCAACCACCCCTTCCTTTCTTGCCTATGTTTCTTTGTTCCTTCAATATTTCTCACTTAATCTGACTTTTACATTCTCACCTTTCTATTTTCATTATCATCGCTAAGCCTGCTGATCAAAACATAAATGAAAAATGTTGATGTCTTCAAATATCTATCTCTGTCTGTCTGTCTACCTATCTATATCTTCTTGTGAGGTGTAAATTAGCAGTGATTGAAACAAAAATTTTCCTGTCTGGTGGTTTGTTTTGTTTTGTTTTGTTGGGTGTTGTTTGTTTTTTTTCTTGGAGTGTTTCTTCCCATTTATGATACGCCATCATTTTCTGTACAGGTCTAGTTCTGCACTGGAAGAAACCAAAACATCTCAGATGATTGCAAGCATTAATAACTTCTTTTCCTCATTTCTCCCAGTAAAAGACCGCACTCTCAAAGACGTTCCAGCATACTTTTAAGAGACTTTCTAAAAGACATTATTATAGTCTGATGGAACACAGATCACAGCGGGCAACAATTAACAGGGGAAAATACATAAAATAGTTTAGCAGAAAATACAGCAACAAAACTGTAAAATGAAAATGGCAATATAAAATCTGTTTGTAGGTGAGGTGAAATTTTTCATTAGCTAATGACAAGTGAAATGATAAGTGAAAAATACCATAACACAAACAAATTGCTTTTGCCTAAGAATCCTTTGACTATTTGACACAGGAATTATAAGAAAAGGAGCACCAAATCTGAGACTTTCTTTAGTCAAATTACGATTGATTACAGAATCACAGAATCACAGAACGGTACGGGTTGGAAGGGATCTTCAGAGATCATCTAGTCCAACCCCCCTGCCAAGGTAGATTCACCTAGAGCAGGTTGGACAGAAACACATCCAGGAGGGTTTTGTATATCTCCAGAGAAGGAGACTCCACAACCTCTCTGGGCAGCCTGTTCCAGTGCTCTGTCACCCTCAAAGTAAAGAAGTTTTTCCTTATGTTCAGACAGAATGTCCTGTGTTTCAGTTTGTGCCCATTGCCTCTTGTCCTGTCACTGAAAAAAGTCTGACCCCATCCTCTTGACACCCGCTCTTTAAATATTTATAAGCATTGACAAGACGCTCCTCTCAGTCTTCTCTTCCCCCGGCTAAACAGACCAAGGTCTGTCAGCCTTTCTTCATAAGAGAGATGTTCCAGTCCCTTGATCATCTTTGTAGCCGTCCATTGGACTCTCTCCAGTAGTTCCTTCTCTTTCTTGAACGGGGGAGCCCAGAACAAGACACAATACTCCATATGTGGCCTCACCAGGGCAGAGTAGAGGGGGAGGATAACCTCCCTTGATCTGCTGGCCACACTCTTTTTAATGCACCCCAAGAGACCATTGGCTTTCTCGACCACAAGAGCACATTGTTGCCTCATGGTCAACTTCTTGTCCACCAGGACTCCTAGATCCTTCTCTGCAGACCTGCTTCCCAGCAGGTCAACCCCTAACCCGTGCTGATACATGATACTGATTCCTCCCTAGCTGCAGAACCCTACACTTGCCCTTCTTGAATTTCATTAGATTCCTCTCCACCCAACTCTCTAGCCTGTCCAGGTCTCGCTGAATGGCAGCACAGCCTTCTCTGCTGACACAGTGTGTTAGCCACCCCTCTTAGCTTTGTATCATCAGCAAACTTGCTGAGGGTACACTCTGTCCCCCCATCCAGGTCATTGACAAATATGTTGAATAAGACTGGATTCAATATTGACCCCTGGGGAACACCACTGGTTACAAGCCTCCAACTGGACTCTGAGCTCTGCCTTTCAGCTGGTTCTCAATCCACCTCCCGGTCTACTCATCTAACCCACACTTCCTAAGGTTACATATGAGGATGTTATGGGAGACAGTGTCAAAAGCCTTGCTGAAGTCGAGGTAGACAACGTCCACTGCTCTCCCCTCATCCACCCAACCAGTCATTCTATCAGAGAAGGCTATCAGGTTGGTTAAGCATGATTTCACCTTGGTGAACCGATGTTGACAACTCTCAATAACCTCCTTTTCCTCTACATGCTTAGACATAACAACCAGATTGAGCTGTTCCATCGCCTTTCCAGGGATCAAGGTGAGGCTGACTGCCCTGTAGTTTCCTGGGTCCTCTTTCTTGCCCTTTTTGAAGAGTGGAGTGACAATGGCTTTCCTCCAGCCCTCAGGCACCTCTCCTGTTCTCCATGACCTTTCAAAGATGATGGAGAATGGCTTCGCAATAACATCTGCCCATTCCCTCAGCACTTGTGGCTGCATCCCATCTGGGCCCATGGATTTGTGGGTTTTGACTTTGCCTAAACAATTTCTAACCTGATCATCCTCAACCAAGGGAAAGTCTTCCTTTCTCCAGACTCTCTCTCTTACCTTTAGAGTCTGGGATTCCTGAGGGCCAGCCTTAGCAGTAAGGACTGTGGCAAAGAAGGCATTCAGTAACTCCGCCTTCTCTGCATCCTCAGTCACCACAGCACCCACCTCATTCAGGAGCAGGCTCACATTTTCCCTAGTCTTCCAAGGGAATTCACAGGGATTAGTCACAGTATGCATTAGCACTGAAGCCTTTCATGTCTTGTGTGCACTGTAGAGACAGAATATGTAACTACAGAAGTATGTCCAGAGTGGCAGTGCTTGTGTATTACCGTATTGGCACTGTGAGGTCAAAGAAGTCTTTGGGAACCATCAGTGAATTTTATTGACTATAAATGAATTGCAGGTACATCTGGGAAGGGAGAGGAAAAGTAGAGAATTTAAAAAAAAAAAAAAGAAAAAGAAAAAGAAAAAAGAATCTCAACCTCTGCAATCTTGAAAATATAACAATACTCAAGAAAATACAGGGAAAAAACACTAAATTGAGCTTAGCCCTCTTCACTAACTACATGCATTTGAACAACTTCATAGTGTATAATATGGTTGTCAATAAAAATATTCTTAAGAAATCCCAATATTCTAAAATGTTTTGTTTTTTCTTCGAATCCAACCATATAATAGTATGCTCTTGCTCACTGTATTAGTATCCAGGGTTTTGTGAGAACGTATTACATGGAAATCCAATCCTACCAATGACTTTCATAATCGTCAGTTGTTATTTTTACCATCTGTGTATATACAAGATGGAAAGTTGAAGATATTTACATTTACAACTATCATCCACACTGTATTATCTTTGTTGCTTTGCCATATAAATACATGAGTTGAATAACTGTTAGAGATTAATATTTAATTTGAAAAAAAAATCACTTTCTTACAATTGTATCTGTAAATTGTAGTAACTCTGACTGCTGACAGGACTAGTTACTAACCTGATTTTTCAGAAAGTAAATTTATTTAAAGTATTTCCGTAAGTGAGCTTTATTTCAGTGGTCATAAGCTTGGTATCTATGGTACACAATGCATTTTGCTAACCAAAAGTTCCAGTTCTAGTGTCAATTGCTAGCAACAATACAGTAGAATATCACCACAAATTAATACTATCTGTCAACATGATAAGTATCAAGCTGGGTTTTTCAAACAGGTCAGATTTTCTCTCGTTAAAGTATGTGCAGAGAATAAGCCTTCTGAAAATGAAAGGAAGAGACAAATCTCAATAACATAGTTATCTGTACATCTGAATAAAAATGGCAGAACAGGATTCTGCCCCCAGCCGATAACATAATAGTATAATTAAAATCATGCACTAAGTCTGCCTCTATAGAGGCATGGATTTTTTTCCCTTTTAAAAAATAACTATTGATTAGAACTGTCACAATGCCTTTGTGTTTAGTAAAGGTCAGTTGTGCACCGGTCCACTTTCTTACGGCTATTGGATGTCCGTTCAAAGGTTATTTTGGTTTCTTTTCAATTTTGTCTGAAAACAGGAGAAAGCTACCTATTGGCAACCAACTGCCTTATCTACTGTTCTTCCTTATCATAGGAATGATTTTTCTCAACTGTAATGACGTAAATAGATACTGCAACTAGGATGACCAGATATCTTCCTGTCAACGTGTGTACTTGGTTCTGCTCTGGCAAATGTTCCATGGAAGCAGCTATAAGGAGGATGTTTAGGTCTGGACCCGCTGTCTGTGAACACAAGAGTTTTCTTTTTACTGGCTCTATTCTATTGAATCTAATACTCAATATTCAGATGATGAAAATAACATCTTTGTCTCTGGAACTTTAATCCACGCCTGCCACTATGTGGGTAACTGCTTTGCCCTGGGCTTAGACAGACTAAGAGCCATAAAAATGAAGTCATTGTGCTTGAGAACCAAGCCAAGAACCCTGAAGTCATTCTTGTCTTCTATACTTGAAAAAACATCTGAATTTTGCTTTTTTAAGTTAGGGCTAGGACAAAGCCCTAAAGTTGTTACATGATGTTGTCCCGGATGTTGTTTCTGAGTAATAAAATGTATTAAACTTTCCTGCAATATTTTAGTATCACTATACTACCTTAAATAAATACATACTACAAAGAAAATAAATATTTTTTTTTCCGAGAACCTGGTAATAGTTGGTCAAATATGGCTCCTTTAGGCTGGCTGCTAACGTGGGTGAAAATAGCTTCTGTCTCCATGTGGTGATAGAAAGTAAAAAAACAAAGCACTTGTAGAAAGAAGCAGATTTCTTCAGACCTCTGCACTTGTCCCACAGGGACAAACCAGAATAGAAGAGAAAAGGATGTAATATTCTTATCACGAGGCTGTGTTGTGCATGTCTTTGAAATGTGAAGGAGCTTTCTGCTTATTTGAAGTGAGAATGTTGCCAAAATGGGCACTGTCAAATTAATTAAGTACAATATTTGCCAGCATTGATGCCCAGACAGACACCTCCAAATTTTATGTAAAGGAGGAATCATAGAGAAACTGCCAAGGTCTCAAAACATTTTTCTTCTTAACCTCACAAGAAATTGTCATCTCATGTCATATGTTTTTTAACTGCAGTTTGCCATTTCATAGAAGAAATGATTAGTGATATCATGCTTCATTATCTATGTGGCTGAAGTTTAAGCCCCAGACTTATGGAGCCAAATTAATTTTTAGTGTAGAACTACCGACTCCAGTATGTTACTTGAGCCAGCAGAGGCTGCAATCACAGAGAAAGTATTGATTTTATATCCCCTAAGAATGGTGCGTCTCATGTAATTCAGCTGTTATCACCTGCTGATTAATCAGAAATGGTTTTCAGGGATTTCAGCCTTTCTTGGCAGAAGGCACTTTTTGATGTAGTTGCAATAACATGTCTAGGTATTTATAATATATCCGGCACCATATTACCTTAATGCTTGAATGAAATCACTAGCTGGAATTTTCTTTCTTTTCTTATTTTGTAATCCAAAGCAAATTAAGATATTTGGATATTCTATCTGTGAAAGCAATCAAGCTAAATATTACACTAATATTGAGCAAAATGCTTTTGTGGGTTCTTTTAAAAATACTCATTTTTCTATTCTGAAATTTATGTATGTCCTGCCAAATGACAATGAAACTTCAAAATACTTTGGATTTGTCATTGTTCTGATTTTTCTGTTGTTCTTTGAAACTTTTATTTTAAATTACAAACTTAAAACTGACTTGTTAAGTCATTGTTAGTTGAATCATAGTATTTATCATTGAGTTGTGTCAGGTGAATAAAATAATCTGGGGATTACATAATTCCTGACTTTTCAATAAAATGTCCTAAGACTATTGAGACTATGTGTGCAAACCAGCTCCTGTGAATCATTCATTTGATTTATGTTTATAGTGTAGAGAACCAGGGGAACTGGGTTGAATCATTTATGTGTGACCATCATTTCATTTTTCTTTTTCGCTGGACCCATTATTACTCACTTCTGTACATTATTTTAGGGTACAGTTCCCAAGTGACTTCTTTTCTTTGAACAAAACTCCTTTAAACTCCTCGATACTCATTGATGAAATAGCTAACTCTATGCTATAATGTCCTTGATTTTAACGATATATTAATTGCATTTTCTTGTTAATGATACCTCTATTATACCTATCCATACTTTCTCCTTGTTATCCCCTTAAGTCACAGCTAATGTTAAGATAAGATCCCAAGGCTTCAATAGGAAAAAACCTTGTGAAGCCAATTTTAGGATCCCAGACAAGCCAGAAGGCTCTCACTCAATGAGTTTAGCATTTTATAAGAAATTTGTATTCATTAATTTAATAATTAAATATAAAGATTAAAATGTAAGCAAATGCAAACTACAGCTTAAATAAAGTTTGACTTAATTGAAACAAAATATTTCAGTATTATTGAAATAATTGTATAAATGATTCCGTTTGTCTTCTCATAAGCATTAACCTTACCATGGAACCTTCTGATAAGCTACACTTTGGTTGCATCATTGGCAATATGTGCACTAAATTTATATTCAAATATTAATTTAATATTCAAGTTTTACAATGAAGATTATGAAATATTTCATTCAAATATTATTAGAAGGGAACAGAATAAAATGGATATTTAATTAAATTCTAGCTTCTTGCTATTTGTTAAGCTGTTTGAAAGATTACTAACTCTATGGTTGCTTTTTCCTGTAACTTTATTTATGTTTTCCTATGCAGAGATTAAAGTATTTTAGATGCTTATAGACTAACTTTCTGCGAATTACTCTGTTAATGAGAACAAAATGAATTAACTGCAGGCACCCACTTTGCTGTTAATAAGTTGCGAAAACCAAAAACAATCAGTGTTTTGTTAAAAATGCATGCCATGTTACTCTCATCAGTATTATGTTGTACTTGTCATCTAATAGCACCCACAGCATCTCTTTTTTTCAAGCCCCAAGCAAAGGTTGAGTCCTTAGGCAGAAGACCTACAATCAAAAGCAAATTTGAACAACCCCAAGCAACAGGGAGAGACCAGCTTGAGATGTAGAGGCAAAGTGAGATGACATTGTCTCACAGCTCCCCAGCCTATATGTAAGTCCTATTCACATGTGTTTTCTAAACTGAAGCAGGGGTTATCACTCATAACCTCCTGGATCATGGGTGTTCAAAAAAGAAAACAACAAACAGTTAATGGAATTAGAGGGAGATGAATGCAGGGCAAGGTGGGGGTTTTGATCAATTTGTAAACGTTGTGAATGCAAGGACAAAGAAGAAGGGAAAAAGAACAACTTGCAAAGAGTAACAAACTGGTGCTTTGTTAATTAACCTCTAGAAAGAACTTTTGGTTGACTGATGTGTGTATTTTGCACAGTGGTGGTGACACATTGAAATTATACTTTGGGGGCCTTATAATTTGATAGCCTTTATGCTACTTGCATGTTTTGGGATGATATGACGATACGGAGCTATAATGGGACTTTGGGGAGTGGGTTTTGGTTGGAAGAGCCCTATCTGAGTAACAGACTTCTGAGTAAGAACATCTAAGGACAGACTAGGTTCAAAACTATCTTAGCATAAATACCATGTTTTCAAACCCAACCCGTTCTCCTTGGAGAGCTGCTCGTGTCATGTGAATATACAAGGGCCAGCCTTATGGTCTAAATAATGGTCTATGGTGATTTTTTGCATCTGCCTGTTTGTATGACATAGTGGTGGTGTTAGGTGTCTACAGCAGCTAAAAAAAAAATGTCAAAGGACAATTTTAAAAGCACAAAACAAATCTGTAAGCATAAAATATTTACATAGTCAATCCAGTAAAATATTTCTGAAAGGAGATATTATATATATCTTTGGAACGTGTTTCCTTTTCCTAATGTAGAAACAATTAAAAATGCATATTAATAACACTCAAAATCCAGGTACAGCCTAGGTACATCTCTGTAGGCCAGGTATAGAGTCCAGGTATATAATATCCTTAGCATTAGTTAATATGAAAAGAGATTGAAGAATGATTTCTTCCTAAGATTTTTAATTCTGCTTTTTGGTGCTTTTCCTCATCTGTCCCTCTCACCCACCCACAGCTAGCAATTTATCTGGTACCTCACTGGAAACAGGGAGGGACTGGGGGTGGGTGGGAACCAGCATCCTCCTGCCCCATTCCTCCTTCCCACAGCCACAGCTTAGGTAAACAGGTCTAAGCTAGAAAAATAGGCCTGCCATCTTGTAATCATTGGAAACTGAATGAGTTTTCATAACAAAGAAATTGCTTTTTCTTTTTCACCTGCTGATTTTCTTTCAGTCTTGCTGATTTACTTTTATGCATCTCTCATCAAGCTATTAAATGCTATAATAGATTTTCTTTTACTGTGAAGCTGTATTGCTAACTTTGGAGAGGAAAAGAATCCCTCTTTTCTAATTGACACTGTAAAATATAGTAAACTGGGTGATGAATTAAAGTTTCTGTGTGCAAGAAAGATCTTCTTTATGAATAATGCATAAGGTTTTGTTTAAACCATATAGATTTTATTTGCTTTTTATTAACTTACTCCTTTTGACACTGCTTCGGCATTTCCCCACCCCTTCTCCCCCAGGAATGTCTTCTAATAAGCCATTTCATAACATCTATGATTTCTTTTTTTTTTTATCTTAAGTAGCTCTAGATGCAAGGCAAACACTTTTTTATTGTAGAAGTTGTATGTTTACATCCCCTGGGTGGGGAATGCTTGCTATGGAATATTTTAAATTCATTTGTATGTATATCACTGATTTTTAAAACTTTGGGCCTAACTTGTAAAACTTACTACTGAGCATCCTATTTGCTGTTTTCTGGGCCCTCTCTAGAGTTTTTTAGGTACATGCACTCAATCATGCACACAAGTTTAATAAAAGAGGTGTTGGGAGGGGGGGATGTCCCTTGCCACACATGCACCTCTGACAATAGTTATTACTATTTACTATTTTTTTTGTCCAGTAGTGCATTTGTGTACTTGTGGTCTTTGACTCTATTGAGCTAACCATTGTTAGACCTGTCTGTGCATTTGTCTGTTGTTTACTGCCTGAGCAGTTAAGTCATTGGTTGATTTTACTGTCCCTATCTATTGCAAAGCTGTGCCATGTTCCCTCCAATTCACAGACAGATTTTTTTATCAAGGTCACGGAGGTATGTGTTTGAGCCAGGAACTAAAATCTTTCTCAGACATTTCCAAATCTGCACTGATGGCAGAACCACCTCATTTTAGGTATATGAACAAGGTATGGTATGATATATAGTAATATATGGTAGCTATATGAACCATAGGAGACTTGTGTTCAAGTCATACAACTCACTGCCTGGAAGAAGCCAGCCTACTACCTGTCAAATGGGTATCAAGTTTAGGAAGGCTCACTCTGCTTTCAAATGTTATTGCCTGTTAGACTGTGATTCTCTTTATCACTCTCCTAATCCTTCTGGCTTTCTCCATCAGAGCATTCTTCCTTTAGCAGCCATAGTCTACCTGACCTCTTCAGTCATCCCTGAATAAAGAGAACTCAAAAGCCCCAATAATGGCTCTAACTGTTTACTGATGTTTCAGACTTTTTCTCTTATGTGGTAATATACAGAACTGATCATGTGTTTATCTACTCTATTAAATGCCAGTTAAATAGTTATATGGCTAAGCTGGTTTGTTTGAATTCCTCAATATCTGGACATGTCCGTGTGTTCTTCACCAAATATTTTCATCACCAGGCCTGTAATGAAGAAATGAATGTGGAAAATAAACAAATAGACCCAACACAATTTAATGAGAAAACACCAAAATCAAATCCCTGGGTCATAAAATAGATGTAGTACTAAATAGATAATTGCACCAGTTTCGGTAACATATTTCAGTGACCAGTACGGTATTTGGGCATAGTGTTTTCCATAGAAGATTTGTGTTAGGTCAGACTTTGCAGCTATTGGAATGAATAATTAAAAATGCATAGTTTGTTGCATATATTTAGCATACCATTTACTTACAGCTTAGCAGCATTAGTTGCAAGAGACATCAAAAAATCTGAGTGCATAAGAAATGTCTTTCTGTGTTTTCCAGTGGCACTCTGGATGGGACTAACTGAGTTGACCTTAACAAAATTACAAACATCTGTCTCTGAAGTTAGTTGCCCTTGGTGTATTTATGTCCATGGAATAAACATGCACTTCTGGGACTCAACAGATATCGTATCATGCTGTAAGAGTGAATCCTTCCATCTGCTGATTATAAAGGCAGCCTTAAGGTGATTAGTTCAGATATTGATGTCTACTTGGTTCTTCGATCCTAACATCAGCGTGCTTCAAGCTGATAGGTGGCTGATTGCCTTTAAGCAGAGTGGCTCCTTAAAGGTGGCAACCTGGTCCATATTTGCTACTGTGAAAAGTTAATTGTGTATCATATCTGCCAAAGCAACGCTTATTGTGCGGGATCAGCACACCCTCTTAAAAACAGAATGGCAAACTGATTAGATTTTTTTACTTAGTCTTGTATTCTTCATATTTATTTCCTTATATTTTAATTCAAATTATCTGCAAACCCAAATTTAAGACAAAGGATATATATTCTAAATATTTAGGTGGGGATAGGAAGCACAGCAAGGGAATGAGTGAGAAACGTGAACATGTTCATATATAAATAACGATGCATTCACTTCTGTCACAGAGCTGCATGGATAGCACAGGATGTCTTCTTGCATTGCACGGTTGCACGTTGCCTGAACACAGGAGATGATGTAGTCAATTCAGACAGTTGTAGCCAAAGTTGTTGCCCCTATGCGAGCTACACACGGGAAGAGTCTAACTCTTAACTCGTGCTACCTGCTTCAGCCATGCAAGGACACAGTAGTACCCAGAGGTAATATTGTTACACCTCTCCTTAAAATTGTCTGTAAGTGTTCTTCACCCCTTCTTTTACTCCTCACTTCCTACCCTCTCTCCTGTGTTTTTGAACAGATTTACAGGAGATATAAAGCCATCTTCCTGCTGTTGTGTTTCTAATTTTTATTTACTGACAGTGACTTTTTTCACCTGTCTCTATACTATGTGGTTTCAAATATCTCCCTTTATGGTCTCTTCTTCATTTTTGTCCCTTCAGGGAAGACTGGGCACTTAAGTATATCAATCTGATGAGCAAGACTGTAAGCCTTGAGAAACGAGGAATCTTGGATACTAGTCAAAATTCTGTGGCAGTAAGTATGTGATTTCTTGCCTTTCAAGCCAAGAAAATGTGCAAAGACAATAGGTGCTAGACTATAATATACACTGATAATGAGTCTCCAAAATTAAACACAGACAACTCTAAGTTTTAGTTCTAGGGTCTGGTTTTTTTTTTTTTTTTTTTTTTTCATTTTGAACTTTCATTTTTCCTCCTTATAGGACAGAGTGAGAAAAGCGAAAAGGAAGGAAAAAGGGCAAAATATTAAAAAAGAGCAAAGACGGTAAGGGGGGAGTTGCTTCCAGATAGGAAAAGGTCCCAGTTAGTGGGATCTTTTCTCCTAAATTCACATAGCTCTCTGATGATAATAAGGTAGTTAGCAATGCTTATCCATTATGTCTCAATAAGTCAGGTAGGAACCAAACAAGCCAAAATACATTTTCTGTATTCCTTGAATTGATTTACACTTGCAGCTTGTTGGTTTTTATTAAAATTCAAAAATAGCAGGAGTTATGCATTTAATTCCCTAAATGAAGTCTTTACAGTGTACCTGAGGAAATGCATGTTTTATCTAATATATCAGCTAGAAAGCTGTCATTCCAATGATGAATTTGTTTTAGTTTTTTTCACTTCAGACTATAGCTGTTTTGTGCATCTGTGTCCAAAGCGCATAGGCACAGCAGCACCTTACATACTAGTTATACTGAACATGATAATGTCTTGACATACAGTAGTCAACAAAAAGTTGTCATTAACCTTGCAGTGGTAGGTAGAAAAAGATAGCACTTCCTGGTCTAACATTTGATTATATAAACACATTTCTGACTCTTTTTTTAGAGGGTTGTTAGTGCTGAATAATTGTTTCTATAGAGAGTGATTTGCACCCTTAAACTTGTTCTCAGCCACATATTTCAGTGTAAAATTGACCATGAGAACAACCCTGAAAGGTTTATAATCGTATGTATTTGAAAGCATGTGAACTGAGATACAGAAAGGTTGTGACATGCCCAAGATTATGCAAGTCAGTCTGAAGAGCAAGAACAGAACTCGACTGGTAACACAGTCAGCCCTGTCTCTCATTTTCTTCCCTGCTGTGTCCCAGATGTCCTAATATTTGAGATAAATTGGCGCCTGGAAGAAACCCACGGAGCTCAAACTGAATGTGAATAAGATGTGGTGAATATAGGGAAGGAAAATAGTTTGAGGAGCAAGCTGAAATTACGGCTTTCTTTTCAACTGAGGAGAGTCATCTTTTGAATCTTGAAAAAATGTCTTAATTTTTCATTGATTCTTTAGAAAGCAAAACTAAGCATCTGGAGGAATACTTTTGTGAACTCTTGGCTTTGTCTTCTCTTTTTCTAAGACTTTCATAAAGTCCATGGCTGGAACAGCATCAAAAAGTGTCCTGAAGATTAGCAGGAAAGACAAAATCTATCTGCTTCCTGTTACGTTCCCTCTTCTCAGAGGACAGAGCTGTTTAACCATGCCTGCAGTAAGCCTCAGAAAAATGGATGCTCCACCACAGCTTCACAGGAACACTGTTGTTATCATCTGCTTCAGGAACAGCAATGGATCCAGCAAATCAGCCCTGCTTCTGGGAGGTGCCCTGGGAGACACAGTGTCTGAAAAATTTCCTTTTTTTGCAGGGGGAGTTGATCTTTGCTTGTTTCTTAATCTGCCTCCTGACCACTTTCTACCTCTGAGGGAAAAGAACTGTGTTTAATTCTCCGAGCTTTGTCTGGGAGCTCTGCAGCTGCAAGCCTGCCTGGGTTAGGGTCTGCCAGTGGAGATCATAGAATCATAGAATGGTTTGGGTTGGAAGGGACCTAAATTTACCCTTTGTCAGTTTAAAACCATTGCCCCTTTTCCTATCGCTACACTCCCTGATAAAGAGTCCCTCCCCATCTTTCCTCTAGGCTGGAAAGTACTGGAAGGCTGCTATAAGGTCTCCACAGAGCCTTCCCTTCTCCAGGCTGAACAACCCCAACTCTCTCAGCCTGTCCTCATAGGAGAGGTGCCCCAGCCCTCTGATCATCCTCGTGGCCCTCCTCTGGACTCGCTCCAACAGGTCCATGTCCTTCTCATGTTGGGGTCCCCAGAGCTGGATGCAGTACTCCAGGTTGGGTCTCATGAGAGCAGAGTAGAGGGGCAGAATCACCTCCCTCGACCTGCTGGCCGTGCTTCTTTTGATGCAGCCCAGGATGCTGTTGGCTTTCTGGGCTGTGAGCACACATTGCTGACTCATGTTGAGCTCCTCGTCCACCAGCACCCCCAAGTCCTTCTCCTCAGGGCTGCTCTCAATCCATTCTCCGCCAAGCCTGTATTTGTGCTTGGGATTGCCATGGCCCAGGTGCAGGACCTTGCACTTGGCCTTGTTGAACTTCATGAGGTTTGCACAGGCCCACCTCTCAAGCCTGTCCAGGTCCCTCTGGATGGCATCCCTACAGTCCATGGAGTGTGTCAACCACTCCACACAGCTTGGTGTCGTCATCAAACTTGTTAAGGGTGCATTCAATCCCACTGTCCATGTCACCAACAGAATTAAAAAGCGACGGTCCTGATACCGGCACCTGGGGAATGCCACTTGTCGCTGGTCTTCAGTTGGACATTGAGCTGTTGATTGCAACTCTTTGAGTACAGCCATCCAGCCATCCAAGTGGTCCATGCATCAAATCCGTGTCTCTCCAATTTAGAGACAAGGATGTCATGTAGGACAGTGTCAAATGCCTTGCACAAGTCCAAGTAGATGATGTCAGTTGCTCTTTCCTTATCCACCAACACTGTAATGCCATCATAGAAGGCCACCAAATTTGTCAGGCACGATTTGCCCTTAGTGAAGCCATGTTGGCTGTCACCAACCGTCTCCTTATTTTCCATGTGCCTTAGCATGATTTCCAGGAGGATCTGCTCCATGATATTGCCAGGCACAGAGGTGAGACTGACAAGCCTGTAGTTCCCCGGGTCTTCCTTTTTTTCCCCCTTTTTAAAAATGGGGGTTATGTTCCCTCTTTTCCAGTCAGCAGGAACTTCACTGGACCATGACAGCTTCTCAAAAGTGATGGATAGTGGCTTAGCAACTTCATCCACCAGTTCCCTCAGGACCCACAGATGAACCTCATCAGGTCCCACAGACTTGGGCACCTTCAGGTTCCTTAGATGGTCTCAAACCTGGTCTTCTCCTACAGTGGGTGGTTCTTCATTCGCCCAGTCCCTGCCTTTGCCTTCTGTGACTTGGGTGGTGTGGCTAGAGCCTTTGTCAGTGAAGACCAAGCCAAAAAAGTCGTTGAGTACCAAAGCTTTGTCCATATCCCGTGTGATGATGTCTCCCATTTCCTTTCAGAGATAGGGCCCACATTTTCCCTAGCCTTCCTTTTATCACTGATGTACCTGTAGAAGCTTTTCTTGTTGCCCTTGCTGTTCCTGGCCAGATTTAACGCGATCTGGGCTCTAGCTTTCCTAACTTGGTCCCTGGCTGCTCTGACAATTTCTCTGTATTCTTCCCAGGCCTCCTGTCCTTGCTTCCACCCTCTGTAGGCTTCCTTTCTGTGTTTGAGCATTTTCTAAATACAAGTAGTAGCTACTGCAAGTCTCACCAGCAAGGGACTCTGCCTCACGTCCTTGCTGAGGACCATAAGAAGCCTTATGTTCCTTGGAGTGGTACTAACCAAAGTAAGGGTGTAAATATGCTTATATAGTGCTAGCAGTATAACATAAACCTAAGACATGACACTGCTTCGATATCCCACAAGAGCTCTCCTTTGAATAAGCTTGTCCAAAGAAATCTGCCAAGCTGTCCAAAAAACGCTTTATCTATCACTACTGAAGTTAACAGAAAATTTGCAGTGAGCTTCACCTGGACTAACACCTGAATTCCAGCCTAAAAAAGATGTGAGACAGGTGTGCTCTGCAATGCACCCAGCAGTCTTGTTTCCGGAGGGTGTATCACAAACCCGTCCTTGATGGAGTTTGCAGTTTCTTTACAACTGAAAAGAAAAAAAGGGGGGAGGAAAAGGATGGAGGACGAGGATGGAGTGTGGTTCTCTGACAGGATGCAGTAAGGATACACCTCAGTGTGTGCCTGGACTCAGCAACTGGTAAGTGTTCCCAGTGCTATAAATAAAGCAAGCCAACAAGTCAAAATGCTGACAATATATCAGAGCTCTATAAATTGCTCCACTCAATAAATAGATTGATTTGCTAAATAAAATACTATTATTACATCATCCCTGCTTCATCTTTGGTTTCTGTTCTTCCCACTTAGAAATTCATTGCCACCTCGGGTTAAGATTTGTAGCATCACTGACAAACGTAAACAGTCATTGCAAAGACCGAGGAGATCTAGTAACAGGTGTTATGACCTAGCATTTAAGAAATGTTTTCCTTCTTTGGTGCAAATAGCCTTGTACAAACATTCTTTGTGCAGGGCCATGGGTTTTTCATTCAACTTTGATACCTATGAAATTATTTTTCTGAAGCTCCTGTCATGTTAGAAAATAGTTGTGTGTGAGGAAAGCAGCCATCTGTAGGCTTCAGATAAAAAGTAGTAATATGCAGGTAATGACAATGTTAAGAAACCAGACTATCCTGTCAAATACAGTCACACAATTGCAATTATACTTGGAGTCATATTGTGATATGCGTTTGTTGCATAGCCACTATTATATAAGTTTAACTTCTACACAAGGTCTGTACTGGTGCACCCTCTTTGAATGCTACTGAAAACAAACCAGAATATAATAAACTGTGGAGAGCAGCATTCGAGCTTTGAGAGGAGAATTTATCACCATTTCTATTGATTCATTTAACTGACAACTAGGAGACAAAAAACAGACTGAGGACTAGGGAGAAGCTGTAACTATATGAGGGAATTTAGCTGTAGCCGGAAATTCAGGAGGAAGTTATGCTGGGAGGGTTTATACAGGTCTCTGGGAAAGGATCAGACAGCCAAAACAGAACTTAAAGAACTGTTTATTATGATCCACTAACATTACTTTGTTTTCATGAATATCATCACAGCTAACATATTACTTTAAAACAAATTTCAAGTTGCTGATAAATGCAAGTAACGTGAAATAGGACTGTTCAGGAATTGGTGCAAAATTATAAAAATTCTAATCCATCGTTCTTGGTCAATAGAGATACAGTTAAATCAAACAAACTCCATCAAAATTCCAAATGCATATACTTGGAGAAAAAGAATTTTCTCCATAATGGTCTAACAGGGTATTCTTACAATTGCAAATAAAAAAAAAAAAAAGAATATTTTTTTTAAGATGTATACTTTATTTTGTTCTTATTCTTAAAACTTCAGTTTTACAACTCTTTTTTTTTTTTTCTTTTTCAAGAAGGTTGAAGCAAAGGAAATAGTTGTAAATAACAGTTTTACTCTTAAAACACATGAAGAATAAACGATTACTTATTTTTATTGATAAAGAGTAAGTTATGGCATTTAAAATTATCTTAACATCTGTAAACTTTCACAAGATGTAAACACTTGCATTTATTTTTCTAATAGATGATATTTTCAGTATTTTTGCAGCTGCTTTGGTGGTGGACTGTAGGTTTCAAGTAAAAAAAAACCTGTCATAATAGAGCCTTCTACATTATGTCCTAATTTTTATTTGTTTTAATTGTTAGCAGTAAATTGGTTAGCATTACATGAAAGAGTGAAAAACTTTGCATACGTGTACACACACTCTGTCTCTTTAACTCTCTTCCACTCTTTTCTCTGGATAAAATCCTTGCCACCATACAGCTGAATTTTCAGAATTGGGAAACCAAACATGTTTGATACCTGAGAGCTCTATGCAAAGTAATTAAAACCATTCAGTATTGGCATCTTTTCAAAAGGCATAAAGCTGGAAATAACATTTTAGTTGTGGGAGAACTTCTAAATTAATCTCATGATTTGTGCAAACAGTGGTATATATCTCCTATAAAGATCTGTTTGTTTCATTCTCATTTTTACCCTTTTTAGTGTAGTGGGGCAGGAAGTTACTGTTGAGTTTTTTGGTTTCAATTTGTCAACAGGAAAAAAAAAAAAAAAAACCCTGGGAATTTTTCTTCCCATTCCTAGACAGGAGTAATGGAAATTTTTTAAGCAATGTGACTGAATTTCACTTTCCAGTTTACAAAAAAAAAAAGCCATCACTGACATTATGTTTTTCCTCAAAACAAATTCTTTTACTGTTATTTTGTAATGCTCCCAGTAAAACTGTAAACAACGAATAAGTCCTATGTCTTACGTAGGTTTAATTGGTGAATCAAACCAGGCTGTGCAGCTTGTCACATTAAGTTATATGCTGGATCAATATTCCCTTGCGTAATTGGACATTTGTATATTTGACATTTTTAAGGCTGAATTTTCATACAAGTCTACGCGTTCTTTGGCATCTGAGTGGGAGGTGAGATTTCACAAAGGACCTGGAATATACTTATTGAAATGAACAGTGTAAAGCATTGAAATGACAGGTTTTGTTTGAGAGTGGTGAGGCAATTTTAACAATAGAGTTAACAAAGGAAATACATGTGGTTTGCTAGCTCAGAACTTTATTAATAATAACAAATAATATATTAATTTACTGGTTTGTGCTTGTATAAAAATAGAGAGATGTGCCTAGTCTTTCAGATAGACTTGGCTTGAGATGTCAAGAAAACTTTCTCAATAGAAACAGAATATAGGAAATTAATATTAGATGTTAAAGCTTTTGGGAAAATAACACTTTTAAAAATATTTGCAGAAAGTTTTATCAAGTTTTGAAGTTTACATAACTAAAGGACATGTAACAACTGAGAACAAGCCTTGTGTTCTATGAGCAAGCATGCAATTAATACAGTTCAATCCTGCTTTGTAATAAGGTTCAAAGTATTATGAGTTAAGTTTCTAGTGGAAGGTACCGTGACCTTATGTGAACAATAATTTGGAAGAACCGGTCACGGTGATCATTTAGTATCAATGTAAACAGACTTTCTATTCACAAATCATTTATAAACAGTGTAATGATTTCAGAACTGTTGCGTGGCTGAGAGGGAGGAGGTGATGAGTTGTTATTTGGCTATTCAGTGTTTGCTATTGGCACACCATTATGTACTCGGTCACCTAGATCTCATGTCATTGTTCTGCTTACTAATTTATTGGGAAAATAAGTTTTGCAACTAAAGCAAGATGAAAACTCCTATTGCCATAGGGACAGTGTTTCATGTGGTAATATGGATATGCTTACTTAACAGCAGGCTTTTTTTTATTAACACATTTATGAAACAGTAATCCATTCACTCCAATGCTTTCAAATAGCAAGAAATAAAGGTCATAAATAAATCAAACAGCCATGTGGTTATAAAAGAAGTTTTATTTTTCAGTGTTCTGCTCTACTTAAGGGTTACTAATCCAAGTTTTGTAATTGATTTGTCCTGTGTCACTGATAAATTGTTTATGACTCAAATTTCAGAAGTGCTGTGCAAATTAAACTACAGCTCCTATTGACTTGGGAAGCTGTGTACACTCGACGTCACTGAGCCGCCCCCGTACCCTAACTGTATCTGTAAAATGAAGGTAATAATTCCTAACTTTCTTAGAGGCTGCCATAATGAATAAGCTATTAATATTATATGCAGATATGAGGATGTGTAAATCTGCCTAGGCACCAGATTTTTCCAAGGGAAGGAAAAAAAAAAATATCTCCAACTTAGTATCTCTTCAAATGTACCTTCTTGGTTCAGTAGATAAGACACTATACAAAGTACTTCAGAGATACAGCAGAGTAATTGAGGTACAGAAGTTAAGTACTTTGGTTTTGATATACTGAAAGTATTCCAAATGATGGTATTAATGGTTTGGCTTGTCTCTTTTGCTCTCTGTGCACACTGTCAAAAGCTGAAGAAGATCACTGTTTTCCTATGCCAGAGAATAGGATAAAGCTGAGCCAAATACAGCTTGTATACAAAATATTTTTGTGGTCTTTACTGTATCTCTGGCTTCTAATCCACGCTGTGCTTGCAGAAGGGTTGCTCAGGCTATTTGACATGCAGATGAACCACGTATCAAGTGTGACAAAAGCTGTGAACACACCATTGAGCTTTCACAAACTTGTTTTATTTGCTTAAATTTTAACTTATATTTGGATTTTCTTATGAAACTGGACTGTAGTATTTTGTCTTCTCAACTGTACTTGGCATTTTTCTCTATTTGTCAGATTCATTGCTCAAATCATTCTTCAAGCACTGGTCAGAACTAGCACTGCCTATAGTAACACCCATCCCTTCAAAGATGAATGGATTACAATTCAACAGTTTGTACAATGTATTCTTACATTGTATGAACTGTTCTTACAACAGTTCGTACAATTCATACAATGTATTCTTTCAGTGAGGTAGCATGATGATATTAAGCCATTATTGCACTTTCTGCTTCTGCTTCTTTTTTTTTTTCTTTCTTAATTGTAGTGGGTATTAAGTCACCACAGAAAATTGAGTCACCCACCTTGAATGGTGCTGTAGATCTCTGTGAAGAGCTTGTGTTGTTTTGGTAGAGATAAATGAAGGAACGAAAAAGCACACGTACCTAAGTTCTCACTGTCTTAATTTCATACTGGATAGAGACTGTCATGGAATTTGTTCATGTGAACAGGCATGTTGAATGATTGATAGATCCTTGAATAAAACAGACTGTGAAATTTTGGCTCTTTACAGACAACCCAGCTACTTTTTGTAGGGAAGAATGGACTTGTCATGGAGCTAGGTTGCCATATAACTTTCGTTCCCCATTTTGTAAGTCAGCAAAACAATACTTCTCGAAGCTGTTGTCTGAAAAAGTTACTTGATATCTTTGTTTACTTTAAGGAAGGTGATACATAAGTAAGTCTGAGTCTGTACGTTTCCTTGGTCTGATTTTGATGACAGGCAGTTCTGACAAGTTCTGTCATGAGTTGGAGAACAAGGAGCTCCCAAAGCAGTCCATTCTCCTGCTCTCTTGGTTGCTTTTGTGGTTTATTCCCTCCCAAGAACCACAGCATATGACTGTAGATATCGCTGCTGATGTATTTTCTTACAGCAGTGATCACTTGACATCATCTGAGAATAGACCCTGTGATCATGTCTTCCTAACATTTTCCTACTGAAAATCAATCAACTGTTTTCTAACTTTCACACTGTAAACTCTATTACAGGTAGAATGATGGATAACTTCTCATTACACAGACAATTAAATATTTTACCCTGAGGCAAATCTTCGTGTTGACATTCTTAATACAGTTCAATGTGTTTTTGTGACCTTTAAAGCTCTGGATAGACCACGACCCTGTTACTGCAGCTGAGATAAGCTGGAAGAAAACTCATGTCTGTGTCTCAGTTTGAGCGTGCCATTCGGAGGACTGCCTCTGGAATCTGCCTCCTTCGGCAGTTTATCAGAACTCAATTCTAGTGATCTTCATCTTAAAAAAAATAAATCAAATGTTAAACATTAAAAAGAAAGCAAGCCATATCTACTTTTTCTTCTTATCTTTTTAGCTCAACTCTTGTCTGCCACAACAAAGGCCAGAGCTGATGTTAAAATAAATACAAAGGGCCTCCTCTCTTTGGATTATTTCTTTTGCATGTCTTTTCAAAACTGAACTTGTTTCACAAAATAAGTTACCACAGAATATTTTAGTTTCTCTACACAAGATAATGTTAATTAACTTGTTTTCTCAGTAGCTTTGTATTTTTCTTACAGTGGCTAAATATGTTTATTCTCATGTTTTCCCAGTAGGAGAGTAGCACATATATTTTAATATATTGTATTATTAGAGCCATTCAGAATGTCTGTCTTAAATAGCACTAGAAAAGACATTGTTCTTGCTTTCCCAGGGAATTAGGTTAGTGAATACTGCATGTCAATAATTTATGATCGACCAAGTGACTTCATCGCTTCTGGGAATTTTGACAATTCCATTTTTATATTTTTCACTCCAAGTCTATCACACTTATTGCTAGAGTTTCAGTGGTCAAAAAAGTTTAAACATCAGAGAAAAGAAACATGAGACCATCACAATAAAGCTTATAGTAAATATTTGTAACATATGCACTTTTGAAGACAAGCATCAAGAGCAGATAATACCATGCAAGTCTTAGGACCCAAAGGAGCTCTTATCCAAACTGTTAAACTGTCAACTGCTTTGTGGCCCTCAGTTTGTGTGCATTAAATGTTTTAAGGCTACTGGAAAAGGTCAAAGTCCTTAAAAAAAAAAAAACACAACAACAACAAACCAAACAGGAGATTTATCTCCTTCTTAGGAAAGCAGAAGGATGATAAAGGAGGGCTTCTTCTGTCCCTGGGGCTTTGGAAAAACTCTAAGGATACAGTACCTTTATAGTAATAAGATCCTGAAGTCTTTTATACAGTCAAATCACCTCTTGCCTTTGACAATGGTCCCTCAAAAGGTACTTCAGCTTCCTCTGACTCAGTGGAAAACCTTCTAGTGATTTCAAGAGAACTGGATGAGCTTTTAAATGCAGTTATCCAGCTGCACAATTAACAGCCAGAGAAGCACATTCTATAAATTATTTTGCTATTTAGGGATATATTTAGCATGTCCTAGCAATATCAATTAACTGGGAGAAGAATGACTCATCCAAGCCTTCTCCAAATCCATTAAGTCAATATCTGACTCACTTTTTGTGGTATGAAAAATGGTCTGTTTGCTAAATTCACTCTGGATTTTTAGCAGATCATCCAAACTGTATTAAACTGAACTGCAATTGAGGCAAAAAAATTGCGTCCAGAAAGTGCTGAGTTACAGTACAAAAATAACAGGGGTTAATCTGCCATACTGCTAGATTTTGCCATTTGGCTGAAGATGCCTTGGCCCTAAGCTGTGTGGGAGCTTTAGGAGGATCCCTAAGGGCCAGGTCATGCAGCACTGCCTGGATGTCACTGCTGCTAGAGACACAGGATGCTTGTCCTCACAGCCAGGACCTGCAGCCCCCCTCTGACAGCCAGAGTGGGTTCCTTGCAATGATGGGTTTATGGGCTGTTTCCAAATTCCTAGCAGCAGTGTCCCTGTGCTCCCTTTGAGGAAAAGTTTTTTGTAGCCTACAAGAGCCGGGAGACATCCAGATGTCTTTTTCTTGCTGATTAGATGGATTAAGAACCGCTTGCTATCTTACATTAGGGGACACCTGGGGATGAGTTTAAGAAAGCAAGTGGTCAGGGAGAATGAACTCCCTGCAGCATGGCTTTTGGAGAGGGGACAATAGTGGAGGACACACTGGAGGACACACATGTTTTCAACATGTGGCTTAGGAAATAACTTTTAATGTTGCTCCAACAAAACCAGTTGCTTAAAACCTGAAATGCTTTCAGTACAGTCCTTATCAATCCAGTTTCATGTTGTGCTTGGAGAATGTGACCATGGGTTGAATATATTTTACATTTTCAAATTACTGAGTGCACAAACAACATAACATTGATGTCAAAACATGCAAAGGCACTGTTTTGTTGGTCAGCTGAAAAGTGCTCGTTAAAGAAGTAGGTCTACACATCATAACTCACTGAAACTAATCTATAAGGCAGCACTTCAATAAATTAAATGCACAGCCAAAGTAAAGTTCAGAATGTACAGTTATACCAATGAAGTTTTCTTGGGAAACTATTAGAACTTTTTCCCCAAAGTATACTGTGGTAATTCCTATAGTATCCGAGTTTAGTTAACATTCCCCCTGAAACTATAAAGGTGCCTAAAATCATTCACTAAGGACAATGATAATGCTCAGATAGGATTCTTAACCATTCAACCAAAGTTTAACCAAGTTTTTACTTTATCCCAAACTCTTTATAATTCTAACTTATTTCAAAAAAAACAACATTTCTTCTTCGGTCCAAGTACAGATTTCATGTTACACGCGAAAATCGTACATATGTACTCTCATTTTTATTTGTAGTTCATTCTTCCACAAAACTTTCCTATGCTTTTGTTATCTTCCTTTCTCTCTGTAGAAACTTTATCTTTTGTGATCATTTAGGTCTAAAATTCTGTTTCAGGGACTGCCTTTTCACATATTTCTTAGAGATCACTTTCTTTCCTATACGTGCTAGAAAAAAATACATTTTATTCTCTACTTTTGTGATTGTATGTGATCTTACTGAGGAATGTTTTTTTTTTGTTGTTGTTGTTTTTGATAGAGCAAGCCCACAGTTTTTGGCAAAGGCTACTTGGCCCCATTTTCTGCGGTTGCTCTTGCTGGGCAATGATGTGTCTGTTTTCCTGGCTCCCTGGACTACTTACATCGCTAACTATACCACTTATATTTCCCTTTTATCAGTAAGGGAAATGAGAGAGTAACTTAGAAGAACAATGGTCTGAACAGCCAGAAAAGGCTACGGGTTGCTTTTTCATTTGTTCTGTTTTGATTTACTTTTGGAAATAAATAATATCTTAAGACACGGACATGTCTGGATCATAGGAAACAGGGGGTCTAAGAACTCCAAAGGGACTCTTCTCTGCTACTGCACCACCCCTTTCCCTCCTAGATAGGAAACAGAAGTTCATCCAGCCTTTTCAAGAAAATCTTAAATGATACAGAGATTTTACACTCTTTCTGCACAAAAATTCACTGCTTTATTCTGCTTTATTATCTAATCTTTACAAAGATTTTTCTGATATCTAGCATCTTTTTTGCTGTCATTTATTTATTTATGGACAGGAAGAACCAACTATTCCCTTCCTTGTGGAAGCAACATTTGCAGATCTGAAAACAGACATAATGTTTACTCTCCTTTTTTTTTTTACTGTTAGGTAAAAAGCTCCATTTCAGTCATTATTTGTTAATAATATACTTCATGGTTTCCTCCGAATTCATTATAGTGGGTCCACTTTTTCTTGGCCTTTGGAGTCCAAAAGCCTACAACATTATCTACTCCAATTCTATTTTATGCTCTGAGATCCTACCAATGCAAAATAAAGGAGTATTAATACAAGTTTACATATCTAATAGCTTATGCTTTTTTTATTGTCCCTAGTTTACCTTTTCTTAAGCAATCTGAGATTGCTGATGATCAATTGCAGCTACAAACCCTTAGCTTCTTTCCTAGAAAGCTAAGAGCTGACATATTGTACTCAGGTTATCATATTCTTTCAGCTTAACACTGAAACTTTTTTTTGTATTTCCATTATTTTTTATTTTCTTTACAGACCATTTCTTCAGTTTGCCAACATCATCTCGAATTCTAATCCCAGTGCCAAAAATCTTGCAATCGCTGTGATGGCATATGCTCTGAGGTCCATCAAAAGAGCTGGTAACTTTAGATCAAGTTAATTCCACCTTGGTATGGAAAGCAGCATCCACTCAAAATGCCACAGAATGCCCTGAAATTGAGGCCATAGTTTGCATAATATGAAGATGAGGAAATTCATTCTTTGCCTTTGAGCAGAGCAATTTGCAGCCTGTCTGTCTAGCAGCAGAAACATTATTCTCAGTCTGACCATTAGCTGATCTATGATAATGTGTGGTTCTGTATGCAGTTCATTTCCATCAGAAGCAGGACGGATATGTGTTAAGAATTATATCTTTTTATGTGTGTTAATATATTTATACACATGTACCTATGCGTATGTGTGTTAATAAGCAGATCGGTCTCCTGCCATGTGTCAGACACTCCCAGTTCTCTTCGCCTCATTAAAACTCCATAGCAGCCTGCAGCATAGCTTCTTCCTGGGAGCCAGAATGAAGGTGGCACGCGTCTCAGTCTGGCTACCACTTTATTGTTTGGCAAGCAGAGAAATATGAATGTAAGCCATAAATTGGTCTGCTAACATTTCTATGAAAATAACCTCCTGCTGCTTCGAAACAGATTCTGTTTGCAAACAGAACTTGCTACTGTTTGGATGCTGATTACTTCTAGTCCATCCGCGCTCCCCTTTTTTTCTGTGTTGTATTTCATTGGTAAAGAACTGTGAGTCCTGAAACTCACAGCCTACTTAAGCAACATTTAAATCCCGGCCTTCCTGTATGAGCTTTTTTATTTTTCTTATATAATACAAAATATGACCACAGAAAATTCAGTACTGTACCAGATATCTTAGCCTTTAGGTTTATGATAAAGTCGGTGAGGAATGCATCAAAACAAAACTAAATAATACTATTTCACTTCCTTTAATATACACATGCTATATTCACTAAAAAGACCACACTGGCATCTTAACTATGAATGTGTCACATTATAATAATTCTAATGTGTTACTTGCCTTGCCAGGATTAAAGAACTGGCACAATCCCATTCTGAATCAGTTGAAAATATAGGGTAAAAACCATAATCCTTTTTTCTTTAATCACCCTTGGTTCCAAAGTGGTGCTTTCAAGATTTCTGGACGGTAGTACAATACTTTTTTTTTTTTTTTTTTGGTAATATACTGTAATTATGAAAGATAAGGATGTAAAAACTACTTGGAAAAATGTCTCCAGCAAAGATATTTTAATCCAGCTGGAAGAGAAATCTGGCACTATGCTTAGAGAATTAAACTTTTAAGTGCCTTGAAAGAAAGTAGAATTGGATATCTGTGATTAATGTTTGTTCTGCCCCCTTGTGGTTATGGAGTCCAGTAGGGCATAGGCATGATTGCCTATTTTTTAAATATTTCTGACTACTTAAAAAAATAAGCCTTTTGTATAGTTCAAGTGATGCACTTTCCCCAGAATCTGTATAAACCAAGAACACAGGGAAAAAAGTTCTGATAGATATGAGTCTTCACATATCGATGGACAAAGGAATGGTTATAATTCAAAGTAGTTTTCCAAAAGGGTATGTTTTTAGGTTGTGAAAGGAAGCAAAGAGACTTTAAATATCAGCAATAATTTATTCAGAAAATGATACTAATGGTAACAAGGCAGAAATAAAGAATAATTTCAAATTTAAGCACAGCTTTTCCACCGTGGTTTTACTGCTACAACTCAGTAGCAGGGATGCTTTTCTTTCCCACAAGAAAAAAACAATTACCTTTGCAGTTTAAGTCACCAAAAGCCAAAACTCGTAACTTAATTCTATTATGTTTGCAAGAGTGCACCTCTATATGCCAAGTTTTCTTTTATATAGACAAATTCTGGAAATATTTCACTTAATTTTGGAAAGGTCCTAGGATTAGTTTGTCACAGATTAATTCTTAGACAGCAGGTCAGATTTTTGAATCAAGAGATAATGTAGTAGACAAAGTCAGTGACTCTCCTGTCAATGATCACTCATTGTCATTTAAAGACTAAGAATTAGCTGGTCTTAAAGAGAAATTTTCTTAGCCTTTTCTGGTTTCTGCTACACAGAGAAAATAAGGTAACATAACTACTTAATTTACCTTCAAACTTTTACTAGAAAAAATATTTAAATACATTACTTTTATAGGGTAATCATTGTTCAATTCCAGTTTACAGAACCAATCATTAGATGGTACTCTTTAAATTTTTATTTGAAGTAATGAACTAAATATTTTTATTAGTCTTCAATATTTACAAAAACTCTGCCCCGTTGCCCCCAAAACTCACATTCTGTTTCAATATAGCTTCAAAATAACTAAGTCCTCTCCTCTCCTCTTTTCTTATGGGGTTCTAAGTTCTATGATTTTATGTAAAAGGAATTTCAATACATACAGAAAGTTAAGCCAAGCCCCTCTCATTCATATGCACACATCCACGGGACATATAATATTAAAGTATGTATAACTGAATTTTTTGTATGTGACACACGTCTGTGTATTTTTTAATCCAAATCAAGTCCTGATCTATACAACCATAAAAGGCACTGTAGCAACTCAACTATGCAAAAAAGCATGGATAGGTATCACACCATAGTCTGTAACCTGACTAAGCTCAAATACCAACACGGACTCTCTGCGAGCCATTATGTTTTCCAGCTTGATTGTCAAAACAAACATGTCCTTCGGGATCAAACTCTTCCTCTCTGGCATCCCCTTCAGCCCAAGTTAGGAACCTATTGGCTTAATACAATCACAGAAGTCCAGAGGAAAAAAGTTTGAAACATAATTAAACATGTAAGAAATAGACAGCCTGACTAAAGGAGAGATTTCTGTTGCTGTCATAAGTGTAAGAAAAGTTACAACATGATTTAGCACGTCATTAGACTGGATAGTGAAAGTCTTGTTCAGTATTGATTAAGAAGTAGGTGCTGATCTTTTATCACAGGATATATCTGTGACCGTGTATACAGAACTGACCTCTTCAAGGTCCTTATTCTGGAAATGATTGTCCATGGTGACTGCACCTGTGAAAAACATTATTTTCAAAAAGTACCCCTGTAATGGCCCTTGGAGGCAGCTTATGACGGTGTGAGGCACCAAGGCTTTGGGGAGACTTGGAAATGTGCCTCTGTGTCTCCTACTAATGTTTTTTAATACACTGTCTTATGTTAGTGAACTTTCATAAAGATAGGTAGCAGGCCAGCAGAGTAAACAAAACTTGAAGAGTCACAAGTTCACTGCTAATAGCTTTTATTAGCCCAAATGCTAACAAGATATTTTGCATAGCATCAAAGGAAGTCTGCTACTAATGGAAATAGCACTCATATTGGCACCAAAGTACTCTGTAGGAGATTATAAAGCACACGCAGAAAAAGCAGAAAATGTTAGTCTGTCCCAGTTAAATAGTTAATTGTTCAGGAAATGTGAATCTGTTGGAAATGAGACCTCAACTGTTCTTTTTTTTCCATGAAAAATGTAATTTCATATCCATCACCTGTACCTCTGATGATTCATGTCTGTTAAAATAGCGTTCCTTGGAATAACTCTGCAGATAAATCTCATTGCAGGGTGACTTGCAAAGAATCTGGAGTAGGGAGATCAGGAACATTTGGAAAGAAGTGGTGTCTAGAGAAATTTGTGTAGCGTGAATGCATTTACAATAACTGCTCCTGAACTGGGGGCAGGGGGAGAGTATATGGTACTTTTTCATCTTTCCCGTAGAAAGTGAGTTGAGGTTATGAGGTGTCATAGCCACTGCAACTATTGAGCTGTTGTGAGGCTTAGGAAGCAGCTGTACAACTTTTTTTCTCTTCTTTTCTAACTGCTCATCTGCCACCATAGAGCATAATGGTGCCAGGCTTTTTACAGAGCATGTAGTTATTTGTATAGTTTTGTATTCATCTAATCTAATGCATTTCTAATGAACTCTTCACTGTGAAATTGGTGCTTTCTTGAATATGAAAAGAGTAAATCCTTGGAATTCCTGCCTGCTTTTCAGACTAAACTGAGACCATGTGCCATTAAACATTTGTATTCATGAATATTTAAGCTTATTTGTTCTTGTGTTGATTTTGTACAATGCTTTTGGGTGTTGCCTAGCAGGACTCCCTATGTAGACCTAAGCAAGTGAGTGACTTATGGGGGGGCAAGGCTTGAGAAATCCATAAATACGTATTTACAGAAGTAAAGGATATAGTCAGCGTGTTAACATTTCATGTCCTTGCTGTGCTTCCATTCTGTGACAAAATCTTAATGTTAAACAAGTACTAGAGTTCTTTTTTCATGTTCTTGAACAGTCTGATCTACTCAAAGATATCTAATGTTCTACACTGCATAAAATACATATTCCTCTTAGTATCTTAAATCCTCTCTTGCCAGGCTATTAGTGGGGAGTTTATGTGTTTTTTTTTTTTTTCTTGAATAATTCATCTGCTATTTTTATTGTGCATTAACCTTGTAAGATGTTCTAACAGCTGCCTGTACAATAGCAAACACCACAGACTGTCAACTTGCTTGGCTAGAATCAGTGATGGGGGAGCACCTTCTTCCACTTTAGTATTGAGATAAAGTTATAAAGCTAGCTCTGTGTTATGCTTCTCTTTTCATTTGGAATAGATGGCTTATATTCATCTCTTCATTATTATTTAGGATAACCTGATTACATTCCTATTCTTGAAAAGTTTTTGTGAAACATACAGTACTATTTGTAGTTTTGAGATCACAAGATACTCCAGGGCCTGTATGCTGTGTGCATATTGTAAGTGAACTAATTTACTAGTATTTTTTTTTCCTATGGTTAACACAGAACCTCCACTGATGTGCTGGGTGGATTCAGCAAAGCATTTTAACAGATGGTAAAATGGAGGGTTGCCCTCTGGTGTCACTGTATGTGATGAGTGCTTAGCTGCATCTCAGCATCACATAACAGATGCTCTAGAAACAGCTGGCAAGAAAGAATCAGTGAAATAAAGAAACACTGCAATGCTATATGGCACTTTCTTGATTAGTAGGGGCCATTGACATGTAGTATCCAGATAATGATATGTATTTCAGCACATCATTCTGTCTCTGTCCTCTGAAGCATAAACTCAGATGGGTCTCAAAAGAAGATAGCTCCACCATCTCCATTGCTTGATAACAGAAGTGGTGGAAATTATTTTTAGAAGGTTGAACTGTCAGTGGTGTCACCAGCTACCCTACATAATCTCTCCCCAAGCAGCGTATCAGAAAATCTCTGAATTCAACTTTCTCTGCAAAGGTCTTCTGGGGTGTCTTACATATTGGAAAGGTAATAGCTTACTTCTTCTTGGGGTGAAAGATAATAGTCTTCAGTACTGAAGGAAAATATGGAATATTTTGGAAAACATGGAATTGTTTATTTTTATAGCTTGCCTACACTGATAGTACTGAGATGTTCATCTTTTACATGTTCCAAAGAGAGACCAAGAGACTCAGAGTCAGATTCACATTCTAAACACTGTGGAAATTTCTTCAACTCTTTTGCTAAAATAATCTGTTGAGAAACATCACGTGATCTTTTCTACAAGGAGTAGGAAATTATTCAGTACAAGCGACATGAATTCAAACAGTAATAAGCAAAAACTATCCTAATTTCCAAATACATTCAGACCTTCCTTACCCTTGAAATCTAGCTGTTTCCAAAATAAAGTTTTAACAAGCAAAATTTGTTATTACAATACCTTCTATTGAAGAGCATCGCTTTTACTGAATTTCGTGGACCTAGTTCTGTATTGTCTAATGATTGATGATGCAACTGTAGAAAAGTCAAATTTTCTTAGCCACCCATGAGAACCATATCCCTTTCTTGAAATCAGTATTTTCTGAGCTATGTTTGGAATGAGCTATCTTCGGAATACCGCTTCACACTATCCACATTATGCTGCCACTAGAATGTTAAGCAAGATTCACAATTTATGACTACTCCAACCAACTCTCTTCAGACTCAGCTATGACCCCTGAACATCCAGTTCAAATCTTACTGAATTGCAATGATCCAAAGTATGAGGCTGCTTAGTGCACAGCAGCTAAAGCATCTGATGACTATTTTGATCCTATCTGCAGCTAAGATAAAAATGGTCCTTGCCTCCTTACATGCACATCTAAGCAGTGCATCTAAGATGCACTTACTTAACGAAATTTCATTATAGAAATTGCATAATTACTCTCTTATTTCTTTCCCTTTCTTAATTGTTTTTCTCATGATAGTGCACCGTCCTTACTCAGATCATAACGGTATTATCATTTACAGTAGAGCAACTGCATTTTTGTTTTGAACTTTCAATGTTTTAACTGTAAATAAAACTCTCCAGAAAAGCTGGGAAGAGTGTTTCTTAGGGACTGTATGCAGCACTAAATCTAATGGGTATAGGTTGTCATCAGCTGATGTTAGTGAATGACTTAACTCAGTAAATACAAACTGACTCAGTGCATTAGTATTTGCCAAGTCAGGGCCTTACATTTGAAAGTTTCTTGCAGATGTAGGATTGTGAAACTCTACTCATTAGTTTCCTGAGAGCTTGAAACATGTTCACCTTTTATAATGTATTTTAAACTCCATTAAAAATAAAGTGCTGTGAGCAACAGTCTAGGAAGTACTCCTGCTTTGGCAGGGAGGCTAGCAAAATAATCTAATAGGCTTTCTTCATCAGTAATTTCTGTGATTCAGTTCACTGTGATAATGTGGCTAATTATATAATTTTAAACTAATTAAACCTGTAAACGTTCCCTTCTCAAACAGCTTATGTACTCTCTGACAAATTAAACAGGGTACTTATAATAGAAAATGAACCAACTACTTAAGTAAAATCTATATTTATATGTTTTGTTCAATGATTTCATCAGTAGTTCTTGAAATCAGTCAGAAATTTACATTAAAAATTCAGGTTTTGAAAAGAAGGACACCTTTTTTCTGTTTCTGAAGTTTTGGGAGGGTTTTGCTTTCAGGGGAGGTCTTGATGCCATAAAGAAAAAAAAACAAACCGGTTTTGGTTAGATATTGGCACGGTATCTCAAAATCTAACACAGTATGTCATAATCGACAGAACTGAGTAGATTATTTCCCTTAGCATATATCAAATATGTCAGCATACAAGACTAAAAGGTTTAATAATTACAACTGGCTGGAAAGCAAAGTTCCTTCCTGGAGAATGAATCATAAATGAACTACATCTGATATGGATTTAGATGGACTTTACCACCCGGAAAACTCCTATCTTTAGCCCCTTAGGAAGAAATATCTGCCCATATCTGCCCATAGCCTATAGTTTTCTCATTGTTGAAAGAAACAGATAATAAATGGGGTGCTTTAAGAAGTCCATATCATTTTCTTTACAATCTACAGTACCTCCAGACAGCCCTAATTTAGGTTAAAATGTAGTGAGAGTTGAAATCCAGATGGTTTGTAGGAAGGCTAGTTTCACAAACCTGACTATATTTTGGATATTAGTTTACTATCTTTATATAATATGTATAATATTATATATATATATATTTTACTAATATTTTTGGTTGGTTGCTTATTTGTTGTTTGTCTTCTATTGATATTAATATTGATCAAAGGCAATTTTATCTTGTTAGTACTATCCAAAAGGATACTTTTTGTGCAAATATTATTTTAAATACTTCCCAGTTCTTTAAGTAATCTGTAAGATTTATCCTCAAGTTAATTTATTATTTTATTTCACAAGATAATTTTAAGCAAATTTATATTCACTCTAACTTTGTTACTCTAACATATTTCTTCATAATGAATATCACACATCTAGTGATTTGAAAAGCTTCAAAGGCTTTCACAGAATATTTTAAAAGTGAATTTGCAATGATTACCAGCATTGAACACTTTAAATACAGAATGGTTGAGGCAGGAAGGCATCACCTAGTCCAACCCCATGCTCAAATCAGGGTCAGCCAGAGCAGGTTGCTTAGGATCATGTCCAGTGAGGTTGTGAATACCTAAGGATGGGGAGTCAAGAAGTATTCTCGGAAACCTGCTACAGTGTTTGGCCACCCTCACAATAAAAGGTTGTTCTTAATTTTAAATGGAATTTCCTTTATTTTAACTTGTGCCTGTTGCCTTTTGTCCTCTCACTGGGCACCACTGAGAACACTCTGGTGGTACATGCACCAGACTTGGGTCCTCCTGAGCCTTCTCTGCTCCAGGATGAACTGTTCCAGCTTTCCTAGCCTCTCCTTGTATGACAGATGCTCCAAGCTCTTAATCATCCCTGTGTCACTTCACTGGTCTCACTCCAGATCATCTGTGTCTCTCTTTTACTGGGGAGTTCCAGGACTGGAAGGAGCACTCCATATGTGTCTCACCAGGGCTGGGTAGAAGGGAAAGACACCTTCCTTAACTTGCTGGCAATGCTCTGCCTAATGCAGCCCAGGAGGCTGTTGGCCTTCTTTGCTGCACAGGAGCATTGCTGGATCATGGTCCACTTGGTGCCAACCATGATACCCTGGGTTTTCTCTGCAAAGCTGCTTTCCAGACAGTGGACTGCCAGCCTGCACTCATTGTTCTCCCCAAGTGCAGAACTTTGTTGAACATGACAAGGTTCCTGTCAGACCATTTCTTTATCCTGTTGAGGTCCATCTGAATGGTAGCACAACCCTCTGTTTCATCCACTACTCCTCTCAGTTTTATATGACATGAAAACTTGCTGAGGATGAACTCTGTCATCCAGGTTAGTGAAGATGTTAAACAGAATTGGCTCCAGTATTAACTCTTGGGGTACATCACTAGAGTCTGTCTTCCAGCTTGATTTTCTGCTGCTCATTGCAGCCAATTTTCAATCCACCATGCTGCCCACTTCTTTAGCTTCACCAGCTTGTCTATGAGGATATTATGGAAGATGGTGTCAAAAGCCTTACTAAGGTGAAGACAAATAACATTCGCTTCTCTACCCTCACCCACCAAACCAGTCATCTCGTCATAGAAGCCTATCAGCTTTGTCATGCATGATTTTCCCATCATAAATCCATGTTAACTACTCCCAGTCACCTTATTGTTCTTTGTGTGTTTGGAAGTGGCTACCAGGATTACTTACTCCATCACCTTCCTGGGGACTGAGGTGAGGTTGACTAGCTTGCAGTTCCCTGGCCCTGCCCTTCTTGAAGATGGAGGTGATATTTGCTTTCTTCTAGTCTTCAGCAACTTCCCCAGATTACCACAGTCTTTCACAAATAATTGCAAGTGGCCTCGCAGTGTCATTGGCTAGTTCCTTCAGTATTTGTGAGTCCATTCCAATAGGTCTGAGAGACTTGGGTATGTTCAGTCAGTTTAAGTGTACCCTAAATTGATCCTCCTCCACAGATGGTAAGTTTTCCTTGCTACAGGATTTCCCATGAGTCTCCGGGCCTGGGATTCATGAAGAAATTAAGGGGTACCTCAGCCTTCTCCACGTCCTTTGTCACCACGATTCTGCCTCATTCAGCTGTGGGCCCACATTGTCCCTACTTTTCCTTTTCCTGCCTGTTTCTCTTTATTTCTTAACTACCTGTGTCAGGAAGTTCAAGGCACCAGTGTACTCCAGAAACCCATTCAAGGTATCAATACACTCCAGAAAGCTCCTGAACTGCTCATGCTCTGCTGTGTTGCCCATCCAGCAGATAAAAGGGTAGTTCAAGGTCCCCATGAGGACCAGGGCTTGTGTATGTGAAGTTTCTTCCAGTTGTCTGAAGAAGGCCTCAGCTGCTTCTTCCAGATCAAGCAGTCTGTAGCAGACACCCACCAGTGTTGCCCACATTGGTCTGTCCTCTAAGCCTGACCCATCACCTCTCAGCTGGATCATCACCCTTCCCAAGGCAGAGCTCAGTGCACCCATCCTGCTCTCTCACATAAAAAGCAACTTCATCTCCTCATCTCCCTGGCCCATCCTCTTAAAGAGCCTGTATCCATCCATGGCAGCACTCCATTTGTGTGAGCTATCCCAGCACATTGCTGCCATGCCAATTAGACGGTAGGCCTGCAGCCGCACATGTACCCCTAATTCCTCCTGTTTGTTCCCCATGCTCCATCCTTGAGTGTACAGGCACTTCAGAAAGGCACCCAGTTTTGCTGATTTCCCAGAAAAGGCATGAGAGCTTCCTCCATCATACTGTCCCCTCAGTACCTATTAATACATATATGCTAGAAGTGGTTCCCTTTCAGCCTTGATTTGTTGTTTCAAAGTCTCTCTTTGAACATCATCTTGTTCCTTTCACTTGTCAGCCTGGTCTACCACTTCCCCAATTGAACTTGGGTGCTCATCTTCCACCTTTGTCATTTCTAGCTTAAAGATCTCCTGAGCAGGTTGGTGAGCCTGCCGGTTAAGATGCTTTTGCCCAACTTAGGTGGATCCCATCTCTTTCTCGGTCCTCCATCCCCAGAAAGGGTCCCATGGTCCTAAAAGAGAAACCCCTGGCATCAAAACCATCTGCATACCCAGGCATTGACCTGCAAAATCTGTTCACTCCTCCTCAAGCCTCTCTGCCTCATTGTTAGGATCAAAAAGACACCACCTGGCAGCCATGCCATAGACCTTCTCCCCCAGAGCCATGCATTTACTATTGGTATACTCCATCTCTCCCCTGGCCACATGGGAAAGCAATGGGAGTAACTGGACAAGGGCTGGACAAGCTTCAGCAGCCTCTCTGTGACATCCCAGCTCCAAAACCCTGGCAAGCAGCAAACCTCCCTGGAGAGCAGGCCAGGTTGGCAGGTGGAAGCCTCTGTCCCCTTCAGAAAGGGATCTCATGTCACAATCCCTTGGTCCTACTGTCTCAGGTGCTCCGTTGGAAACAGATCCCAGACTCTCTGCAACCCAGGGAGGGTTGGAGCCATCCTGGTGCTAAAGCTCTCCAGCTTCTGCAGTCAGGGAATCTCCATCCTCCAGTCCCATAAACACAAGTGTATCCCCCTCCATGGGTACACTTGGGCCTTGAAGCTCACCTCATACCTGCATGTTCTCAAAGACAACAGACACCAGATGGAGGTCCATCTCCTCCATGCCACCCCTGGTGCTGCGCAGGCTCCTCCTGCAGCCCCTTTGCCTGGGGACACAGACCCGCTTCCAGCAACCACCTCTTGCAGGCAAGGACACATATCCCCCAGGCCCAGTGGGAGGCCCCTGCTGTCCCCACAGTCCCAAATGTGCAGAGCTGCATCCTGTCTTGGAGCTGGATTGAGCAGAGTATCCCAACACACTGGGTAGCTGGGGTAAGCGTCTTCTGGGGGCTGTGCCCCACAGGGCTTCACCATCACTGCTGCATATGGGGGCATGGGGAGCCTGCCCTGTGTAGAGCTTCCTCCTCCTTTCCATGCCCCCTCCAGTGTGCCCTGCTCCATAAACTGCCACATCGTTTGGCTGTCTCTGTTAGCAACACAATGCATTTTAAAGATCTGTATGGTTTGCTTGGGTATGGTGTAAAAAGTGACGTCAGGTGTTAGTTCTTTTACACAAAAACTAAGTCAGTGGTTTACTTCTTCATACTAGTTCAAGCTACTGTGAATTCTGAAAGTCTTAGTCATAATGCTATAAAGCTTTAGCAATGTGCCTTCATGACTACATCGTCATTCTAGTTCTCCAGTAATATGCTTTATTAGAAATATTTCAAAATTAGTCGCAGAAACAGGTCAAGACCTGGTATTTTTTCTGTGGTAATGTAACAACAGAAAGGGATTCTGAGCATCTCTTATTAAAGTAGAAAGTAAAACAAAAGACTGAAGTAAAACAAAATCAGGACTAACTCCCAAGTGTTTCACAGAATTGGATATATATCCAATTTACAAACACTTCTGAAAGAAAAAAAAATATTTACCAAATGGTTCAAATGTGCCAAAATTATGTCTGACTCCAAAAATAGTTAATGGAGAAAGATTAAATAAAAAAATAGAATGTCTGAAAAGGATGCTTACTATTCCCCTTTCATATGACAGTGGTTGAACCTTATGACATACGGCAGTATACTTTTACAACTATGTAATATTTGCAAAATGCAAATAATGTTATTAGGGAAAAATCTATGAACTCAATTTATTGCAGATAAGGGGAAAATGCTTTCAAATGAATAGATTCTCCATCTCTTCATTTTTTCATTACACCTATACAAATAAATATAATGTTGCCATAATCACTTGTTATCACAGATCAAGGAAATGCTTAATTTCTCCCTTTGCAAGATATGAGAAAAATGTAATAATGGTCAACTTATTGTCTTGATGTAGCAAAATGTCCACATATGTTTTGGACCAACATACAGTCTTTATTAGAAATGTTACATTACTTACCTACTAATTTCCCATAAAGTAACAGTTCCTTGTCCTGAAATAAATTAGATTTTATAACAATTTCTTATATATTTAGGCACTCAGTCCTGATTTGATCTTTTTATCATGCATGAAATTACTTTGTTCTCACTACTAGGAAGAGTATGATTCCCTAACCATTGTAAACCTCAAAGGTTTTTCCAAATATTTGGATTTAAAATTTTATTTTAATACTTATTTCTTCATTTTTGTTGGTGAACTACATTTTAATAACATCTTCTGACTAGCTCTGAGCAAAAAAAAATGCATTTTAATTACATTTAAGTTGGTTTACTACTCAAGCTATTTTAAGTGTAATTGCTCTTCTTCTCTGTAAACTTCTTTAATTTCTGTCTTCTGCCACTGTCCATCTTACTTCCTTTTTATATTTTGTGACTAAAGAGAAGAGCCTTCTCTTGTCAAGCATAGTGAAAAAAGCAGGAACCAATACTGATGTTTACAGTATTGCACTTGTCACATTTATCCATTTCTGCCTGTTTCTTCTTACTCATGCTATTTGTCTTTACTTCTCAAAATAGTTCTTTATCCTTATAAACTGCATATATGTCCTACAATACCAGATGACCTTGCTAAAAGTCATCTTTAGGTGGTCATGTAATAGATATTTCATAAGGTTTCTTTTAAGGCTGGACATTCTGTCCAAAATTTCTCTGATAAATCCTGTGTATTATTTGCTCATATACAACTGTTATGTTTGTCACTGAGATCTTTTGTGAAAGCATCCTGATATTACTTAAACAATGTTGCTGTTAGCTCTTGTCTGTTTTATCTTTACTCAGCATTATCTTGTTTGCTTTATGTAACTCCAGGCTTTGATGTTTGGGTTTTGGTTGTTGTTTTTTGTTTGTTTGTTTTTGTTTGGGTTTTTTTTTTTTTTTATTATTTCTTCTGATTGGGAAGGCTCCCACCATCTCATTTATTGTTTTTCCCCCTGTTTTATAATGGGTCCTGTTGATTTTAGTGTCTTTCTTAGATATGTTTCTTTCTTCAAATTGTTCTATTTTTCCCTCATATAACGCTCGCTCCTTCAATTTTTTGTTCTTGTTCTGATTTGGCATAAGTGTTTCCCTGTTGTTAGTTCTCTCTTCAGCCTTTTTTCCTCCTTTGAGAATGCTGAAACAACAAGTTCATGTCAATAGCCCACAGTGACAGTCACCTCTACCAATAAGTAATATTATTTCATTCTTGTCTTCACATTCCCTTAAAATTGTTTTGCTATTCCTTTGGCCTCATTCTACAAACTTCCCATTCTTTTATCTGCTTGAAGTGTTTTATGTTTCACACTTTATTCTTTTTATATTGTAATAATGCCCTTGCACTTCAGTAATACCTTTTATGTAAAGACCTATATGCTTTATACTAACTAATGAGTTCAGCTTTCAGTACATTGTAAGAAGTAATGTCTATTATTTCCTTATTAGTAAAAGGAAACTGAGGCACTGGAGCAAGCCAACTGACTTCTTGGAGATAAATACTAAGTCTCAGTTAAGCTGTAAGAAGGCTTGACTGAGAATCTTGTTTCCTTGTTGTTTTGTTGGGTTGTTTGGGGTTTTTTTTTGAGGGGGGTGTCGGTGGTTTGTTTGTGGGGGTTTATTCACTGTTCTGTTTATCACAATGTGTTTCACAAATAAGGTATTTCTATAATTATTATTTCCCATTAATTCACTGATAGTAGTCCCTATGACTACTATATGGTTTGCCATTTAACCATGCAAACCTATCAGAAAAGAAAGAGAACAATATTTTAAAAGCTCTTTCAAGCTCTTTATATTGTGACCTTTCTCATACTCAGCATAACAGCACCTCCAGCACAAGATAGTCTTCTGAGTATAAATTGTGTTTATATATATTTGCATACTTTAAAACTCAAAAATCTAGAAAAAATAATTTATATAGTATTCCTTTCTGTGGATGTATGTGTTACATTTGAATTTTTAATGATGTGATGACAATTACATTTTAAGGTTGTAATACATTACATATGCACATGCAGCACTGTCAGACTGATGTTCAGCTAGTTACCCCTTAAATTGCTTGTTTTGATGATGTCTCTAATATAAATGCTTCTGAGTAGAGACCACCCTACTAAAACATTAATACAATTGATGCCCTTACACTAATATGTATGTTTTAGCCTTGCAGTAATATATAGGGTTTTTGGTTTCAGTTCTTCTTAATTTGCTGTGTTAGGTGTTGTGTAATGCTACTCTGTGCTTCTTATGCTCTGGGTCTTATAGCGAATTTTCATCACTACCCTGCTCTCTTTATTGTCAGATATTGAGATTTTAGCCAATATGTAGGTTTTTTCCTAAGATCCTTCCAATCTCTGTATGCTTTCACAAATGCCAGTTCTACCCAATTATAAAACCTGATTCTATTTTCTGCCAATTCAGTGATGTCTTTGGAGAGCCATACTTCCACACTTTTAATGTAGTCAATGCCTGTTTCTGCATCAAAAATAGTACAGGGAGCAAACATGAAGTACTGCATTGTGCAAATCCAAACTGGTCTTCTCAGTAATTCAGTTTATTTTTTTATTTGCCTGAGAAAACTGCCTTCATTTTTGGCAAGGAATATTGCTTTCTCAAAATTGTTTTAAAGTATTTCCTTTGGAGAAGCAAGGATGAGGGAAAGGAAAGGAAAACAAATTATGCTGTTGTTTGAGTTCTTCTCACAACCAAAGCCTCACTGTGCTACATCATGACATAAAACACCAAACAAACCAGAAACACCTGGCCCCAGGTGTTTATGATTAGCACATATCACGAAGGTTTGATTTTGTCAACCCTGTGGAAGAGACTCTCACTTTCCTGCATTAAGAGTCTAATCAAAACCCACATAAGTACAACTCTACTTCAGGATGAATCAGAGCAGCAAAATGTAACTCAGCTCTTTCATTTACAGACAAAGTCCTTCTGAAAAGATGACAAGAGAAGGAGAAGCTAATGCTGTCATGGAGAGATATCTAATTTTAGCAGCTTATCTAAATGAATAGTCATCTCTAAATTTTAATTGAATAGCTGGATTCAGCTGAAGTAATATGGACCGAGGTCTTCACTGCATGATTATGGTATGCCCACTGTAGCTCCTCAGCTGCAGATGCATATAGAGTCTGTGAACTGCACACAGATAATGCTGGTTATTGGTGTATACTTGTGTAGTGAAGGCTTAAACGTGCAGATACACTAAAACTTAAATGTGAAGGCTACAAAAAGAAGGGGAGAAACAGAAATTGCAGCACTTAGTCCTAGTATTCCCATCTATAGTAGCTTTTAATATTCCTTTATCCTTGAAAGGCAAATTGTAATAAACAGTATCTGTGATACAGCCAGAGGAAAAATGCAATATCCTATAGAACAGAAAAAGAAATACAAAGAACTTATTAATCTCTAATCGTGTCCACTCTGAAAGAGTCAATACTTCTTCCAGATGCTGGAGTCTCCTTCTTGTCCACTAAACCTATTAACAGCTTTCTTAAAGACAACGTAGCAGATAAAAACCCAGGGAGGGCCTGTAACCCACAGCTATGTTTTAATGTGAGTATGGAGTTAATACACTAAGGATAGATCTGATTGAAACCTTTGCTGCAGAAAATAGTTCAAGTTCTCTTATTGTGCCCAAGTTTGTTTCTTGGGCAAGAATCACATGCCATTGAATTCTCTGCCAGACCAGGGCAGACATTCCCCAAGGCCACCGATCTTGACTAGCTTTTCATAGAGCTTTTACTCTTGAATTATGAATGGGGTTTTTTGCAGTGTGCCTCTTTGAGGACGGCTCTTTATATCTGGTAGTTTCAAACAGCAGTATAGGCACTGTAAACTGGAGGTGAAGTTGGCTGTTTATTCTCTTTTCTTCCCTTCCAGTTGGTTTGCACCAGTGTCTCTCCTGTTATGGTTGTCTTTCCTGAAAAAGAAAAAACAAAAGCAACTTCTGTACAAGCATCTTTAACCAAAACTGTTCCTGAAAGACCCTTTTCCTTTTAATGAGAGTGCACCAGTCTTAGTAAAAGTGCTTGATTTGTGTTCTTCCCTTTGAGACTTAGAAGGACAGTATGGAGGAAATACTTCAGTTAGATGACTGATAATAAAGCAAACTATTACCTTCCTATGCCAATAAAATAATAAAATGCAGTAAGGTGTGGGCTAAGTACAGATGGAGAAGACAGCGATCCTCAGTGTATCTACATAGGTGACATGAATTTTTAAAAATTTTGCAAGTGTGACCTGAACTTTGATGAGAAATTGTCTAAAAATCTGAAGAAGTAATTTCAATGTTGTTCTTAGTGCAGATGCCCCTACATTTCTCCTAAAGGCTCTGTATATTACTCCATTATACTCCAGTTTATATATTCTATGGCAAAGTTAATTTACATAACTTTCTAAACTATGGGACTAATTCACTCTGCTCCTGAGGAGCAGGAGGAGCAGTCTCATTGTACCTGCTTAGCAGCTATGCTGAAGGATGGGCATATTTCCGCTGCAGATTTTTTTTCCAACTCGTAACTGGTCAAAGAAGGCTCTTCCCAATGAATCCACAAGAAATCACCTTGTTGCTTCCAGAATGCAGTCCATGTACAAACACAGAAAAAGAGCACTGACATAAATATATTCTTCCTTATATATAGAATCATAGAATCATAGAATTGCCTAGGTTGGACAGGACCTTTCAGATCATCGAATCCAACCATCAACCTAACTCTGACAAAAACCATCACTAAACCATATCTATATGTACATATACATATATAAATATGTATTTATGTATCATTTTAAACATAAACCTGCCCACACAGTCACATAAAAGCACAAGGAGGCACAAATATATGTGCGTATTTTTGCCTACCTAAATAGATCAATGCTGAATAGACAGAGGATTGAAATGTAGTTGTAAAACTGTGCACAGGTATTCTGTAAAGATAATTCTTCAGTAATGGAGGGAATAGGCTAATACAGCTTGTTTCTCCTAAATGTTAAAAATTGTGTTTCTTGTGTCTAATGAAATATTGATATGCTACTCAAAATGGATCATTCTGTCCTGTAACAGATAAACACAAAAGAGTATCTAAACATGTCTTTTCTTTCTCTCACTATTCTATCTACTTTTTCTCAAACCAGCTTCAATTCGGAATTTTACTGCCAAGATGAAATTAAAGAAAATGTGTTCTTCACGGAGTGCAGTTTCTCTTTCAAACCATCAGTACACACTTTGCTGCTTTTAATATTTTCGTGCCTTTGGCAACCACCTGTTTTGTGTGTGTGTTAAAGCCTAAGATAATTCTAAGAAATAAACATTCAGCACACAGTTCAGGGAATTCAACAGATCATTCCTATAACTGATAATTGAAGAGTGCCCTTAAAACAGGCTGTGAAAACTATGTGTGATGGAAAACAATGTTGCACTGAATGACCAGGGTATCTTTTTGAAAATTACCCCAGCAGTCACAGATCCACTTTTCTCATTAAGGCGTTTAAGACCAAACACCTTACAGCAGCTTTTTTGTCCTCCTTCTCACCCCCAGTAATCTGGGATTTGATTAAATTTATTGCTTTATGTTTTATTTATCTCTTGGATTAAAGGAATATAGTAGAGCAGTAGAGTTCCATGTGTACTGGTATGGATAGTTAACTTCAATTACAGGGCACGCAGTTGCTGATGACCAGGCTAGACACAAAAAGAAGAATTCGGTTTTAATGAGGTATTTTATGCTTTCTTCTTGTTTCTTTCATTTCAGAGAATAAAAACTGTCCTGCAAATATAACCACAGTCTCTTGGCTGGAAGTTGAAGCAAAAAGAACCTCTTTTGTTCTTTATTGCAGTATTCCTCAGCAGAAAGGTGGCAAGGTACAAAATACAGCCCACCATGTGCGTACAGAATTCTCCCAAACCTGTTCATTGCACAATTGTGTCAATTTTTTAATTCAAAACTTCATCTTTTCATTTGAAATTAATTCATATTCTGGGAACTTAGATAAGCATCCATTTGCACAAACCTCAGTAGGTTAAAGGGCCATTTGCTGAATCAGACGCAAGCACTGCAATCGTGTTGGGTTGCTATATTCTCATGAACGGTGGGTACACTGCCCGTTCTGTTGCCTAAAATAAGACGGAGTGTTCCAGCTCTTCCATAAGCCAATTAGAAGGTTTTTTTGGCCAATGTGTGTGTTATAAACTTTTTACAGGTGTAAGGCCTCTAATTAATGTTGTTCATTGAACTAAACTATATTTATTTCATTTTTGTACCTGTTTTAGTGAAACATCATCCTTAAGTTAATTTTTTGGGTAAAGCTAACCCAATGTAAAACATTTGCTAATAGGTTATTTTTCCCCCCTTTAATTTGTCAGCTGTAAAAATCTTTTTTTCCTCCTTTAAAGAACTAAAAAAATACCCTGGCTAAGACTTAGTTGCATTTTGGAAAAAATCAGGCTCTTTTTGAATAGCTGAAAAAAGCAATTTGCTGTAATCGTAGATCTTCATATCATTGGAGAACTCATTCATAAAGGTATCAACAATTGATCATAAAAAAAGTATCTATCTTTACATGAGAGACAAAGAAAATAATAGTTTTAGAACGACAGCAAGAATCAGAAAGTTACAGATGAAGATAGAAATCAAGTTTAAGACTTAAAATTATTGGAAAAGAATAAATAGAAACAGACTGACAATAATATACTATTACCTCAAATATGTCAAGTTTGATCCAGTTGAAGCTACTGTCAAAATATCTTTATTCTTCAAGAATTTCTCTCTGTGGTTATGAATGTGGATGTGAATGCACTGAGGTCCTGTGAGCTTCTTTTTTCTTTGTGTTTCAGCAGATACAGTGCCCAGTGTCCTTCTGGTATAGTATATGAAATCAGAAACAGACTATAACAGAATATCTGACCTTATGATATTTGAAATTGTGGACACTGATCTGTATTATAGCCTTTCTTACAGCAGTCAAAGAGACAGAAGGTTGCAATTTCTTTGACCAGAACTCTGAAGTGCTTGGTTGTTCTGTTTCTCAGGCTATTGCTCCCTCAGATACCTTCTAAGTAATCAGCCTTACTTAACATAGTGCTGTTTCGTTTATATCTGACTATTTTATCATTAAGCATATATTTCATTTTTCATAGATCTATTTACAGCTGCAGATAATTTCAGACAAGAGAAAGTATATTGTTCTTGCATTGCTTAATGTATGTATTTTGATGAAAGGCAGTGTAAATCATACTACGGTACCATTTATATATGGTAGAATAAGACATACACAAATTCAGAATGAATAAAGAAAATAATTTCTTGACAAAGTACTTTGTCAAACTAGTTGCCATAAAGCTTTGCTAAAGATGAAAACTTGAAGAGATTTTTAAAATGAATGAGTCTTTCATGTGGGCAAGAATATCTGCAATTATCAGCTATTTCTTTTGGAAAGTATTAGACTTATACCAGACTATCTATTGCTGGTTTCGAGGTTTTTGAGACATCCGTTGAGTTGGCCACCAATGCATAAATAATAGACAACTAACCGGACAAATTTTCTGTTCTGCTGTGGCAATTCCAATGTTCCTACACCAATGTTTTTAGATGTTTGTAAATTCTCTGCTGTTTAAAAATGATAAGATTTAAAAAGAAAAAAAAAAACAACAAAAACTTCAAAAATGCTTTTCACCTAATGCAGAGCACAGCAGCCGTCATTGATTCTCTTCTTAATAGACTACAAATCCATTAAACACCTATCTTGTATTTGCTACTCAGGAGAATAGCAGTCCCTCTGTAACCTTCATAAAGCCCTGAGTAATCTAATTTAGTTTTGAAATTATCCCTTTTTAAGTAGAAAAGGAAAGACTACATGACCTCCAGAGGTCCTTTGCAACCTAATTGTTTTTTTGCTTCCATGATTTGCAATTGTATTCCAACCAAATCCCGGCGTCATTGTCCAAGTTAGAAATTATCAAAAATACATGAAGTGGAACATTCTGATGAACCAGATCTAGATTATGGAACTCTGTATTCCAAGAATAAAACTCATAAAAAGGGCTGACAACAATTAGAATCAAATGAAAAATCCATTTCCTTGTGTAGTTGTTCAAGGGTACCTCTTCCCTACGTGTGAACATACACATACATCAGCACATACATCTGTTAGTCTTCACAGGGAAGTGTATCTCTTTTCCTGGGTGAGGGTTTTCAAACACTAAGACAGTAAGTACTTACATTCAGTCATTTAAGAGTCATTTGCCTCTCAGCATATAACTAGTAGTACACGCAAGGAAGTGACTCGCTTTGCTTGAATTGTAGACTCTTAAGTGAAAATACTGCAGCTGTTCTGAACATATATAAAAACTTAATTTTCCAGAGACCTTGACTCTCTATTTACTTTCATATTTTTGTGAAAATACTCACTTTTCTAGATTAGTATATTTTCTCTTTTTGAATGCTGAGTGTGCATAGATCATAGAATGGAGTGTTTAAGAAATTCTATCATTTTGGTATTTAAAGTAGTATAGCTATAAAACTATAGACGTATAACTTTGCACTTCATCTGGTTAGATAAAATGTTTTCAACACTAAAGTGAAAAAATAGGGTATCTGCTTGGAATTCCCCACACACCTTTTTGTTTTTTGTTTTTTTTTTTTTTTTAATGAAAAAATGTACAGATGAGTAGAAAATAAGTGCTTTACCAGTACCCAGACAAAAAAAGGGATACATCATTTTACATAGGAGTCTTAGTAACACATTATTGTAAGCCTTCGGGGTGTTAAAGCCAAAGCCAAAGCAAAATCTCCATCGTTTTCCCTATCTTTTCCTTCAAAAGGCTTCTAAGGATTGAGGAGCCCTCAGAGAATGACTGCTCTGTTGACTTTCGTGGAAACGGTTATCTATGAAAAGGCATCCTCTTAGCTCTGCAAATCTTATTCACAGTGAACAAGAAAAAAGACTGAAATTACACTGGACACCACAGATTTTGCTTGATCATAGAAAGAAAAATGCAGATCCATATTTTCAAATCCCATTTAGACTACAATTAAAACATTAATTCAAAATAATTCCATCAAGCTGACTCCCAAGTAGAAATGATGCAAGCAAGGGCAATAAAATAATCAGGAAAGGTTCAGTGCCATCGTACAATATATTATGGGATGTCAGCTTTGCGATTTTTAGAGACAGTTTAAATAAATAACATATGAGAAATAGAAAGTTTGGCTTCAAGTCATATGTACTGTTAATGAGATTTTGGCAAATATAGTTGCAATATTTATTAAAATATCTTGACAAATGATAATATTGTGGCCAATTTAGATTTCTACCATTCTTTTTGTGTTTTCTTATGCTACAGACCTACCACAACACGTGAACTAGAGCTGTACCAGGCATCACCGAGCCATCTTCTATACATGTTAGTTTAGTGAGCTGTCTGTCTGTTCTCATAACAGAGAGTAGGCACATACTTCTTGCATCCTCAGGCCATCAGAAAGTTTTTTAAAAGTGCATGCTCCAGTTCAGTAGCCATGTTAGCACTGTGGATGATAACTTGGGGCAGAAAAAATATTTTGAGTACCAAGCTAATGTGAAGGTCTGGCCAAAACATGATCTGCAGAATTATAAAACTAAAGAGCAAACATGGACTGCAATCACAAATAGCAGGCAAATTATATTTTTATGGGTATCAAAGGATGCTAAGGCAACAAAATTATGACAGGAATTATTAAAGGAAAATACCAAGAGAACAATTGACAACACATCTAAAGAGCTTTAAAATAAAATAAAAAAAAAAAAATAGAGAAAAAAAATGGAAGAATAATGCATAGAAATAATGAAAATGGACTGAGATATGGACATCAAGGGTCAAAACGGATTGTATCTGTCAGCCCTTATCAAAGAATCACCCTGAGAAGAGTTTTATTGTGCAATAGCACATATAACACAGGATAAGGCTGATTGCCCTAACCCTAAAAATGGTCTGAACCATACTTTGGTTAAAGCCATCTCATGAGAGCAAACAAAAAGTATTGGATAGTGTTTCTGATGTCTCATAAATCTCCATAAGACTCTCCCAAAATTATTTTACTACTGGAGCTAGAGACAGCCTGAGCTGTTAAGGGTAATTGTTTTTTTAAGTGACATTCCTAACACATAGTATGATTCGCCTGAATCATTCATTCTTTCTTCTTTAGCAGTTCTTTTTTTCAAAAAAAAAATGCCAGTTTTCCTTGAGCTTATTAATAATTACTATTATTATTTAAATTCATCACACATATAAAATGCAACTCAAGAGTTCATACTGATCATTATTTACAACTGCTTGTAATTTCACAACAAAGATGCTATTAAGAAGAAAAAGGGGAAGAAGTACTTTCATGTTTCTTGTTCTTCAACATTTTCAAGTGGAGATTTAGTTAGCAATTAACGTAAATGAAAAACCATAAACACCTCTTAATATCCTCTAAGGCTGCTATCTGTGGCATCACAGAATTCACTCAATAAGAGGAAAGGTTCCTGAGACAACCAGGATGCTAAGAGATATGAAAATACTACAGAAAGTTTTAAAGAATTCTTTCTCTTGTAGCTTGGGAATCATATGACAGAGTCATGGAATCACAGAAGGGCTGAGGCAGGAAGGCATCTTTTGAAATCCTCTAGTCCAACACCCCTGATCAAGCAGGGTCAGCCAGAGCAGGCTGACCAGGACTTTGTCCAGTCAGGTTTTGAGTATCTCCAAGGATGGAGACTCAACCTCTCTAGGAATCCATCCTCAAAGTAAAAGATTTATCTTAATTTTAAATGGTGTTTCCTGTATTTCAGTTTGTGTGCATTGTCTCTGGCCCTGTCACTGGGCACCAGTAAGAAAAGTCCGTCTCCACCTTCTTTCCATCACATATTTTTACACACTGATAAAATCCACCTGAACTTTCTCTGTTCCAGGCTGAATACTCCCAGCTCTCTCAGCCTCCCTTCATGTATCAGAAGCTCCAAGACCTTAATCATCCTTGTGACCCTGTGCTTGTCTTGCTCACGGTCTCTCTCGTACTGGGGAACCCAGCACTCCAAATATGTCTCACCAGGACTGAGCAGAGGGGAAGATCACCTTCCTTGATCTTCTGGAAACATTCTGTATAATGTAGCGCATGAGGTTGCTGGTCTTCTTTGTCGTGAGGGCTCATTGCTGGCTCCTGGTTGCCTTGGTGCCCACCAGGACACCCAAGACTTTCTGTGCTGAGTTGTCTTCTTTGCCTCTGCTATAATTCCTTTCTTCTGCAAAGAAAACTTTGATGAAAGCTTTGTGTACAATCCCTTATGATCTTCTCTGCCAACATGGATATCTGAAGTAAAAAAATATTTTTTACTTCAGTAAGTACCCTGGGACCAAAGCAGACAATGCCATGAGGTACTACTCTTTATTTCCACATCCCTTCAATGGTTCTTGATCCCCTATATTTCTGCTAGGAGAGGGAATAATCCAGTCCCAAACCAGTTTTGAATTCTTTCTACAGGTTTTGGTTATGTTCTGCTGAGTTGCTAAATTAAATGAACAAACAGAAAATCCTCAAGAAAAATAATTTTTAAAAAAATTGTTATGAATCCCTTATATAAAATTTACCCCTTCTAACTCTCCTTCTGACAAATATTGATCCTACCTAACCCTCCACCCTCTCTTTTTCCTGTAAGTACAAGTCAGCACAGCAATATATACAGTACACTGATTTCTCTTGCTTGTCAAAAACTTAACTGATGATTTCATCAGTGTTATTGGCACAGTTTTTGTAAAAAAGGATTTCTTAGCTTGTTCTCCCTGACAATCTTGCTTCTTCTGCAGTAATTCTGCAGCATCATGCTTTATCTGTGGCAATTACAAGATTTTAAAATGTTCTTTTTATTTTCAAAGAATGTATCTAGAACTCAGAGGCTTCCACCTATGAAATTGTAAGAGAGTTTTCTTACAATTTTAAAAATATTGTTAAATGCTGGGTCTGAATCACAGCAGAAATTTCCAGAAGCATGACCTGACCTTAATTCTGAGTACTGATCTCATTTACTGTGCTTCCAGCTGTTCTGGGACATAAATAAGCTATAATGTTGAAGAGTCCAAGTTTAAAGAGTGTGAATATATGCATAGACATCGTGTGTACCTGAAAATAGGAAGCAAAACACTAGATCTTTGTGGACCTCATTTTAGAAGTATTTCAGTAGAAAGAGATCTTTATGCTTTCATAGGGCCAGTCAGGCCCTGAGAAGGTTGAGCTCTGCTCACATAAAACAGTCAGGAAAATTTAGGCCTTCCTATATTTTAAAGTTTATTTCCCAGCTAGATTTTTTCTCAAGTTTTCAGCTTGAGTTTTCAGCTTACATGTAGATCTATGGAACAGGTTTCCCCATGTGACAAAACTCACAAATACAACCCCTCCCAAACCAACACATTAAATTAATTATTCATGTAATTTAAGAAATGCATTCAAATTTTAACTGTTAAAGATAGTGTAAAAATTCTCTTTCAAAATTTCTTTTTCACTCCTTGTTATTTAATGATAACTACAACTGTACAGAAGAAATGAATCATAAAAAGGCATAAGCAAATGCATTGCAAACCCAACCATTGTTATTTTAGATACATTTAATTTCAGTATGATTCTCACCAACATATCTACGTACCATTGATTGTTTGCTTCCCTATTTTAAGTCAAATATCTTTCCAAGTGAGTGTTTCCTTGCCAAGACAATTTTTAGTGCCCTACCAGATTTACTGCTCCATAACTATTGTTCTTGATATACCACACACTGTTAATGTGGGTTTAAAAAAATAATTTTGAATGGCTGAAAAAACCCTCTAGAAAATTATGTATCTCCAAAGCAAAATTCTATTTTATGTATCTATGATGTACTTCGGATAACATAGATTTGCTTTACAATACAAGATTTTCTCCTCTTTTTAAGACAAATGTCATAACAACCTGGCATTTGCCAACTCAAATGGTTATTTATTAGAAAGCATTCATTATTTACATTGAAAATCTGAACAAGAAAGCAATGAAAAAGGAACTTGGGAATTTGTTTAAAATTTTTCTATAATGACTTTTTTTTTTTTTTTAAATTATGGAAGATATGTGCGGTATTGCAATCTGTCTTTGAAATCAGTTGAAAGGTGACTGAGGCAGTTGCTATAAAAAAACCCCAGTATCTGTGCATGGAAAAATAATTCATTATAAATCAGGAGTTCAATCTCATCTGTAGTACTGTGCTTAATTCCTTACCTTACTAAGAGTTATAACAGACATTGAGAGATAATGAAAAAAATATTACAAAGACAGGAAGAAAAGCAGGTGAGATAATGAATAAATTGGGATCACTCCATTTAGAAAAGATATAGGAGGATGTTTATTCTCATAATACAGTGTCTAGAGAAAACAGAGTGAGCACTCTTACCTTTCAAAACTCATAAAACGTAAAACTAATGAAAGAACATGTTGCGTAACCGACACGGCTAACCTTTGAAACTGCTTGCTGTATCAAGATGCTAGAAGATGTCACGAGCTCAGAGTATCTCAGTAAAGGAGCAGATGTCTCCTCACGAATAAGAACTTCTGAAGTTGTGGGGCTGAAATTAAATTAAAAGATAAGTGTTTATATAAACTATGGGGTCTAGATCACATGCCTTTATAAAAGTCTGGAGTTAAAATCCACATTCTTTTGAATTTTCCATCATTGTTTAGTTGATTATCTCTTCCTAAATTCACAGCTGAACACTTCCATCATGATCTTTCCTCCATGTTGAGGACTGGAGATGTGGACACAGTTCCTTTATCACTTGAAGAAATCAATATGCTCAAAATTGTATGTGTTCCCTCTCCTACAATTTTATTTATGTATATAAATAAGACTTATTTCTAAGTCCTCTATAAAGGTTTCACTGACTGTTGACATCCCTCATATCAGCCATCATACCTCCTTGCTCACTTGTATCACATATAAATCAACTATTAACCAGTTCCAATGAAAACTAGGGCAGTGATGTGGATCAGGCTAGTTGGATGGCTCTGAATCCCAGATACTGTATTTTATCTGGGCAGCACTTAAAATGTGCAGCATGTTTTGTATCACTGTCATGGTTTTGGCCGGATTGGCCAATCAGAACGACAGATGGCCCTTCCCCCCCTCTCTCCTCAGAGAGGAGAGGAAGAGATAAGGAGATTTACGAGTTTAGAAAAAGAACTAAACTACTTTAATGAAAATAATAATAAATAAGAAAATAGTAAATAATAATAGAGAAAAGAAAAAGAAAAAAAAGGTATACAATATATACAAAACCGTATCCAGCTCCCAGGATGACGATCGCGTCACCAGCAGACACAGGGAAAGTCCCAGACTGGAGTCAGCAATGGACAGGAGCTGAATTCCGGAACTAGAGTCAGGAATGCTCAGATTGGGATCAAAGGCAGACGAACAGACAGGGTCCTCCTCAGACGTCGGCCATTGAAGGAAGACGAGCCCGAGCCAGAGCCAGAGCCAGAGCCAGAGCCTACTTGCCCCTTCGATCCCTTAGCTTTTATACTAAGCATGATGCAGATGGGATGGAATACCCTGTTGGTCAGTTTTGGGTCACCTGCCCCATCCGCTCCTCCCTGCAGGTGGGACCCCTCTACGCTTCTCCGCTTCTGACCCTCTAACGGGACAAACAGCGAAGTTATCTGACCTTGGTTGTTATAAGCAAGAGCCTCTGTGCATACCATTCCTTGGTATAATCAGGTCTTATCACTCTGAGAGCGAACAGTTTCTGAACAATATGCTATTAATTTCAGAGTTTAGAAGAGGCCCAGCTAAAAAGTAAAATTACAAATCAGAAAATTGGTTCTGTTTTACCTCAAACCAGGACAATCACAATACAGAACTGCAACCCAAAGGTATCCATAGACTTTTAAAGTTTCAATTTATGTCTAATTTTACATTCTGTAGATAAGTTTTCTTTCTTTGGTCTGGGGTTGTGTATGTTTTTAGTCTTTGCTGTTCATCAAAGTATGGATGGCTGAATAAGTGTGATTTACATTTTGTTCTGAATATCTCATAAACTCACCATGATCCAAAGCACTTCAGGGAACAAGTTTCACAGTCACAGAAGACGCAGTTCCAATGAGCTAAGGAAATGTAATTTATTAAACACTGTTTGGTAGCACGCACAGTACTCCCAGATTTAAAAAAATAAAAAGAAAAAAAAAAAGAAAAAAAAAAAGAAAGGAATCTTTGCTCTGGAAATTGTATGAAATAAACCACTGCTAAATAATAGGAAAGAAGGGTGTTAGCATGAAAAAAATGTGGGGTGAGGGTGTTCATAAGCAGTCCATAAAAGAAGTAAAGTACACAACTGCCATGTTGCTGAATACGTAGGCAGTTGTATTTGAGCCAGCTGGAGCACCTCAGCATTGGCAGTTTCATTCTCAGGTGCAATAATCAACATGTCCATAATCCTGCCCAAATATCTGAAGCTTAGGGTATGTGGGATAATAACTTTTGAGAGTTCATGTTTTTTGAGTGACTGATCTGAGAACGGGAATAGAGTCACACATCTACAAATGCCATAACCTGGAAGACAGGAAAATCTGTCTCTAGAGTTCGGACAAGTTACCTTGACTCATCTCTCAAATGCTAATTTTGCTGCACTAGACACAGAAGTGTACAATGCTTCCCTCAGACATATAAATTCAGCTTATTGATTTCTTTTGTCAGCACAATGTTTTATATTGTAATCAAATTAGCACACTGTACTTCAAGCAACCTTGATACCTTCAAAAATTAAGCAGTCGTCTTTACCTGGACGGAATTATTTTACACATGCCCTTGTCATTATTCGGTTCCAGAAATGATACAGGAAATTATCCTCCCTACACAAAATCCATTAGTCTCTTCTTAGTATATCTGAATAATTTCAAGATTGTTTTAAATTTCTCTAACAGGAAGGAGAGTTCTTTATTTAAAGTGACTTGAAACAGAGTGGAAGCAATGCTTTTGACTCTTTCTCATAAAATGCTAATCCAAAATGATAGTAAATTTAGACCTTTGTGAAAGTCCCTGTAAGATGTTAAGAACTTGAAACATAATAGTGGTGCAAACATTTATGAAACTGTCTTTTGTTTATTGTGCATCATCTCCTCACCACAATAATGCTGTTGTTCACTGTTGTATAATTTATCTTAGTGCCACTTTAATTGTGTTTTCAGTGTTCATAGGAAAGCATCCTATTTGGGATAATTACTCACTTTGGAGATGATCAGCAATTTGGTTCATGAGCACCTCTGAAAATCACCCTGTCTACAGAAGGTATTTTCCTGCAAGTGCAACATACTAGGTTTGCAAGAAGGGCAAACCTTGTTTGTCTTTTCCTTTTCTTCTCCTTTCCTGTCACAAAAAAACCCCCAACACTCTGAAATTGCTCTAGGACATGCCAATTTCCTTACAACTCTTCACCAGTTATTTCCAAACATACAATCTCTCTCTCCTTTCTTTGTAACTGCCGTTGTTGTAAGTGGCCTTAAAATTCTCAGCTGATTTTAAGGTGCTTCCTTAACATTTCAGTTTATGTAAGACAAGTAAGCAAATCCAGCTGGATTTCTTGTCAACTTAGGTGTCCACAGGGAAACATGTATTTCAGTATAAATATCCATTATGAAATCATCACCAAGATTTAAGTTTCTGTATTTAATTACATTTGCATTGAACTTGCAATCATCAATTTAAAAATAAAGTAATCCTTGAAAAAACACTATGGAGATGCTTCTTGACAAACAAATTCAGTCACAGCAAGTTTACAGATCTGCAGTTCTTGTAAACTGACTTAAGGAGCAGTGATGATAGCTTAAAATGGTTCTGTTGCCAGAGCCTAATTTTGCCACTTTCATTCATACCACCTGATAAGTGACTGTATAAACAACCCCACTGAGCAAAAAAGTAAAATAGTTCAAAAGCAAAATAAGTAAGTAACACAGGGGAAAATCAAGTCTTCCTGTCTTTTTGCTAGCTTCACAGGTAGTAAAACTTTGTAGGAGAAAAGCTGCATATGACAGCACAGTTGCAAAAGCTGGAGGCTACCGTGTGCCTGATAAAAGACAGGAAACTTACAGATATATCCACTTAGATTCTGAGCATGGTATCCCAAAAGATCTAAGGTACTAATCAAACATGTATGTAAAATTAGGTAATATTTTCTCTTCTTTTCCCTTGAGATTTTTTCCAGCAAGTCTTTTCAGTCACTGGAGTTGTATTTTAATTGCTTTGAGAACCTATAAAAGTCGATATCCCCACCTTCGGAATGACTGCCCCAGCAGAATGATTACTATGCTTCCTGATATTGCACCTCTTGGCCATTCATATGGGATGATGCTCATTGTAGTTTATTTCTGGTCCTATTTTTAAAACTTACATAGCATGAAAATGTGTTTGTTTTCTGCCAGCATGTTTGTTATGCATGTGATACTACCCAGAAGTCATGTTTTCTAATTCCCTAGTCTAAGTGCAGCCATTAAACTCCACTTCAGGCTTCCCCACTCCGCCCCCCCCAGGTAAATAGTGCAGTCTTTAAAGAAAGCTGTTTGTCAAAGAATGGCAAATACTACAGGTGTGTTATTATCGATCCTGATCAGTGTTTTACAGCACTCTGAAATGCTCATCTTTTGGTTCATTCAATGTATGGTCACAAACACCAAGAGTCATATAGATATGGATGGCAGAAAAGCTGAGCACTTTCTCTGCACCTTTCTAATCTCCGTTTGCACGACCTCGGTGTGATACACTGTTGTGGTTCACTATGATACACTTTTTTACAGATCTTTCTTCTGTAACAAATGAGTTGTTCCATGCGCAGCAGAAACCATGATGCCCTGCATACTTATGTACTTTGTCCCCTTGTCTCCATCCCTGCACTGCATGGTCTCAGGATCCGTGCAGATATCCTTTAGGTGGTGTATGTGACAGAGCTCTTGGAGCTACATGCCTACTGACGGACAAACCATCTCCTGCCTCTTCCTTCACTCAGGTCTCTGTATTTTACAGTAGTACTACAAGAATGTGATTATCTTTGAGATTTATATCTGCCTTTTGTTATTTTACTCCATTGCTTCAGAGATGTGAAGAGTGTGCTCCTCTTTTCCTTGAGAAGCTAGACTAAAACCACATTTCTCAAATCCAAATACGGCACGGACAGTCTACATGGTGAGGTCTGTTCACTGCTGCAGACAAGTAATTAGGCAGACTTCTCGGGACGAGGAATCCTGTTTGGAAGCAAAGCATCCTCAACCCATTTCAATGGAGCAAGAACTGTCCGTTCAGACCTAATACTGGTGGAATTCTCATCATATTTATGATTTAAAATAAGCAAACTTGGGATAGTAGCATTCTTTCTATTATGTTTAGCTCTTGTGGGGCAAGAGATTCCCTACTTCTTGAATTGTGTCTTGGTGGGGGGTCTGCTGTATGTGGGTTTCAGTCCTTGCATCTATGCACCTGTGCAGATCAAGGTGCTTCTGTATTACTTTTGGCCCTTATTTAAAGCAGACTATAATAGATGTTAAGGTATTCATGCAAGTTATTTGGTTTTATTTGTTAATAGTGTTCTCATTTTCCCTATTTATGCCACTTTGGCTGGATGGTAACGCTCCAAACACATTAAAAGCAAAGATAAATTTGACAAATTTGGCACCCTAGCCACTTCATAATGAGGGTTAGTTGCTCTTTTGCCCAGTAAGATTTACATTTCTTTAAGGTTTTTATATGATACTTGTTTTCATCACCTTTCTGTAGTAATCTATTAATGATATCTGTTTCTGTAGTGTGATACTGGGGCTGACGGAACTTTTTTACCTGGGAAAACTCCTTCACCAAAAAGCTTCCTTTTGTTGCGCTTTCCTGAACCTACACTTACAGGTGGCAGCCAAAATCTTCTACAATTAGGCATCTCTCCCAACATTCAGGAGCAGAACGGCTCCTAAATATAAATCCAGTTCTCACCTAAAAGGCTTTGCTGAAGCTGCCATATTGTGTATTTCCAACACCCTATGATGAATTAACACTTCCATGCCCACTTAAATATCCATGAAAATGAATCTCTTCATTTTATACTAGGTTACAAAAATCTTCAGTTTCAAGAGCAGGGCCACGTGGTGTATCACCGAGGAATAAGGTTCTGATTTATGTGGTGTAGATTAACAAAGCAATGGCACAAAGCTCTCACTCTCGCCTCTACCAGCGTTTTCTCTACATGTTCCCAAGTGTCCTAAAAGATCATCCTCTGAGGAAGGCCTTCCAGTTTCATCACATAGCTTGTTGATCCCAGCAAGATCTGACTACAAAAATTCTTCCTCCCATATTTCATAATTTTCTAAGACTACTCTGCAGCAAGAGTCAAATTGAAGATACCGATCTTGTCATTTAGAATCATAGAATCGTCTGCTGTATTAGTTTTCTGCAAAGGGACTTCTTGTCTCTCTCCTCCTGCCCAAAACCCACATCCTCTTGAAAAGGGCAAAAAAAGGGTTGGAAAAATTATTAAGGATGTGTTAATTTGGATTAATCTTTTATTAACTACTATCACTGCTGCTTCACATTAATATAAATCCACTTCTGTCTCCTTCCATGTATCATACAGGTGGTAAGGTGACAAATTTATAGAAGCTGCTTTGGAGACCATAGCTTAATTAACACCAAAGAAAAATTACCTCTTCAAAGTCAAGCTGGACAAAATCCCACCTGGTGTCTTTACTTTAGGGCAGGGCTTTTCCTTACAAAGCAAGATCCTCAGTGAGACAGCACTGAGGCACCGAAAAGGTAAGCAATTTGTTTTTTATCGGGTTTATTTCACACAGTTGTAAATAGCAGCGGTATTTTTCCCCTCTGTACTAAGACCAAAAGTCAAACCAAGTGAATTCCTACACAGCTGAACCAATAGGTATAAACCCAATGCGATGAGTTGGGAGACGCACCCGTACGCGGGGCCCACAGCGCTCCCGCTGCCCGCCCACCCACCCTCGCCGCGGCGCTACCGCAGGCGGGGGGAGCGGGGGAACCGCCGGGCCCTGCGCAGCCCCCACTCCCGAGGCGGGGCCACGGGACGGCCGCTGCGGCGCACCGGCGCCCGCCGCCGCCTGAGGGAAGCCCCGCGGGCAGCCGTTGGGGGTGCCAGAGCCCCCTGGGCGCGCCCCCCCCGCTCCCCGGCTCTCCCTGCCCAGGAGACCGGGGCTTCCCAGTATGCTTCTCCGTAAAGCTGCCGCCGCCTCTCCCTTTCTGTCTCCCCTCAGGCGACGGCGAAGAGCCACGGTGATGGCGAGGCGGGGGAGTTGCCTCACGCCTCCTGGGCCGGGGGGGGGGGGGGGGGGGGCTGCCGGCCGGCGGGCAGGCGGGGAAGGAGGGAGGCTTCGAACCGGCGCCCGCCTCTCAGAGCGGCGGAAGAATCAACGTGCCACCGCTGCCGCTCGTCGGTGGTGCGACTGTGCGTGTGGCGCGGAGGGATCCGCGCGGCTCGGTGTGTGCCCGCCTCCTGCGCGGCGGCCGCTGCCTCCCCGATATAGTGCGGCGGCGGCAGGCGCGGGCGGTCACTGGGCGAGCGGCGCTCCGCGGTGAGGCAGGGCGCGGAGCGGGCGGCGGCGGGGTTTTGCCTGGGTTGCTCCAGCACCTCCGGCTTGGAACTGTCCACCGGCTCCAGCTCCTGAACATGAGCCTCCTGCCTCTCTACCTGTTCGGATTGCTCCTCAGTAGCGGGCAAGGTAGGAGCGGGGCTGCCTTCTTTTCTTTTTTTTTTTTTTTTTTTTTATTTTAATTATTATTCTTACCTTTACTGTCTGCTCACTCAGATTAACGTATAACCGGCAACGAAATGGGGGGGTGGGAATAATAAAGCAATGTATCACCGCGGAACCAAATTAAAAAGGACCTAAAACTTGCTTCATCCCCCCCCCTTTTTTTTTTTGAAGTCGCTAAGGCGGAGAGAGCTATCATTTATGAGGGAAAAAAAGAGAGGAAAAAAGAAAAAAAAAAAGCTGGAAGGTGCTAAGTGCACTTAGCTGCTTTGCATGGGGCTTCGCCTCTTTTTTTTTTTTTTGGGGGGGGGGTGATAAATGTGTCAGGGAGATCGAGCGATTTTAAAAATATAGATCTATGTCTCTCTGTCGGGGACCGCGCTTTAAAATGCGGCGTCTGCTCGAGGGGAAGGCAACGTGGGCTTCGTTTTTTGGGGACCGGGGAGAGAAGTGCTGTCGGCAGAGCCGGTTGTGAGAGACCTGGCCCGAAGTCTGCCTGCCGGGGGGGTCTCCGCTGCCGGAGACGGTGCCTCTGGCCCCGCGGGGGGCACCGAGAGACCCCCGGTGGGGGGGACATGGGACGCACACGATGCGGGGCGGGGGGGGGGGGGAGAACGCGGAGACTTTTCGCTATGAAATAGGGCGGGGGAGGCAGGTGTGTGCGGAGGGGGCTCTTCGCCTTTTGCATATGTATGCCCTTAATATACATACATACCGCGCTTCGTGAAATACGGGCTTGGGGGCTGTGGTGTGGATGGGTGTGTTGTGTTGTTTTTTTTTTTTTTTTTGTAATACGTATTTATTTATTTATTTGTTTTGGATGCCGCCGATGTGATTTCTTGAGGCTTCGTGCTACTTCAGGGGACGGGGCGGGGAGGGAGGGGGAGGGCGCCGGTGCGGGCTGTGGGGCGGGGAGGGCAGGGCAGGGCGCCCGGCGGGAGCTGGGGGGCGCTTGGTGGGGGGAGAGCTGAAGCGCCGGCCGCCTTCCCGAAACTGTTCGGGCAAGTTTCTGGCGAGTCGTTTCGGGGCCGAACCGGGCTGCCGCGCCGAGCCGCGCCGCCGGTGCCTCCTGCGGGGGTGTCCGCTGCGAGACGCCTGGAAGCGCTACGTTGCCTGCCACCTGAGGGGGGGCCGGAGACACCACCCGCGCTCGGGGTCTTTTTCAGGAGGTTTTAAGGGGGGGGAGGGGGGGTGGGGAAGGAAAATTTAAAAAAAAAAAAAAAAAAAGAAACCCACCTGGGTGTCAGCGGAGGCGTGGGAGCGGCGGGGACCGGCCCTCGGCAGCAGGGGGCGGCAGAGCTCCACGGCGGCGGCCGCCGGCGCTCGGGCCCGGCCCTGCCCCGCGCCGGGACGGGGTCCGCTGCGGCCCCCACCCCCCGCCGCCGACACTTGGGGGCGGGTGGGCGCAGGGACTCGCCGGGATCCGCGCTCCGGGACGTCGGGGCTGAGTGTCTCGCCCAGAGGCTACGCGGTGTCTTGGGGGGGGGGGGGGGGGGGGCGGGTAGTGAGATCTGTTGCGCTTGAGAAAAAGGTGGGGTGGGGGGGGTGGGTTAGGGGGTGGCATTATGCCTTGAACTATTAAGACTGCAGCTCCGAAGGTCTCCTTCAGTGCGTTTATCGCTGAATCTCCCACCAAACAGACGTTTTGTCTCGGTGATGAGTAGCAAAGAGCCGCCAGATGCTCTCAATTTATATAGAAATGCTTCTGTGCTTTCGCCACCTCGGGATGAGCTCTGGAGGTCTCCCGATTAGCAGCGATTCAGAAATGGTCCGAAGGCTTTTCAGCGTAGCCGGCACTGGGATGGCAAAGGAGGAGGAGAACGGGAAAGCTTCCTTCAGGCTTTGCATTGATCTGCCTAGGTGTAACGTGTATAGAGATGTGGTCTGTGGCTCCTGTAACGGAGGAATGGTAGAAAGCCAGTTTGTGAAGTGTGATCGCTGCAGCGTAGGAGGATTACATAGTTTTGGTATCTTACTATCACAAATGTCAGGAGATAAATAATGGAGTGAAATTCTAGATGCTATTAAGCTGAGTTATAAAAATTATAGGAGGATAAATATGAGGGGGAAGATAGGAAGAAGAGGAGGAAAGCTGAATGAATCTAATATAAATAGTCTCAACTTAAAAAAAAAAAAAAAGCTTTTTTTTTTAGTAAAGGGAGTCGATTGTATTGGCAAGGGAAAGATTAAGATTTTTTTGAACTGGCTGTAGAAATAGCAGGAACATGCAGCCTCAGTCCACAGCAGGGGACAGTAAATGGGAGTGGGAAAACATCTGCATATGGAAAATATTCCCATTTAGGTTGCTAGGGGAGAGGAAAATTCTACCGTGGTTGTTTGGTTTTTTTGTTGTTTTTTTTTTTTTTTAATTGTTATTTTAATAAGCATTGTTGCTGTGAGGGATTTATTGTGCATTTTTTATTTTTTGGCACCTCCCCTTGAAGTAATCTTGAGAATTTCTTGAAGTGATTAAAATCATTTGAGAGGCTATTCCAAAAACTCTTGGGATTTATCTTCTTTTGGGAATGAAGTGGTGGGGAACACTTACATCATCAACTGAAGGTTGAGGTGTTTGTGGGGGTTAGTTTGTTTGTTTTTAAGAAAACCAGTGTTATTTGAGTATTAAATAATGATTATGACATTTTTGATGTTAAAGTAGAGATAGTGAAGAGTGTGGATGTTTAAGAAAAAGCCAGTAGTTAAATTTTGGATCATTTGCTTTGGAAATACTGGAAGTCATAGGTTAAGGATTTATATTTCTAAGAGTATAGCTGCAGTAGATTTTTATGAAGAATGAGTGAAGCTTTTTCTTTGGAAAGTGCTGGTGTTTAAGGCTGAGAGAGGGAACTGTAATGTAGTTGTTCCATTTCAGAAAATCAGAGCAGTTTGAAAACAAGTAGCAGACAGCAACCCCCTCCCCCAGCCCCTTAAGTTAAGAGCTTATGAATGTCATAATTATCTACCAGGGCCAAATATTCCCTCTCCTAATTTCATCACAAGGGAGGAGTTTAACCGGCAATGTTATTAAGCTAAAACAAAAGGATTTTTTTCTTAACCTTTCAAAGCTGTCCAGACAATTCATCCAGAGTGAAAGGCCCAAACTTAATTAGCTTTGCGTTAATAAAAAACAAAACACACACCCCAAACCAACAGAATAGCCTACTCCACTCTCTAAATCTGCTTTTCGACATATGTAGTGATAAAACACTCAGAAGAGGAGGCTTCATTGGTTTTTACCAGTGTCTGGGGACACTGACTTAAAGTGGAAGAAATGGACATCTTCCCAGATTGCAAAATCCTATTTCTTTTATCACTCTGCATAATACACATTTCTCTAGGTTAGCAGATGTTTGTTAAGTTGCAATAGAAAATGTTTCGCTTGTAGAATTTAATCTATTTTGTGCTCATCCAGGAGATTCATAGGAGTGACTACTTGTTCAGTCATTGTGCTTTAAGTTTCCTCTTTTCACTGCTTTAATACAGAGGCTGTTTCTGTTTTTTTTTTTTCTGAAGAGTTTCTCTTTACAACTGCTTATAAGGGACTGTTTGTTAATAAGGAACATCCCCCAACAGAGATGCCAGCATGTGCGTCTTATTCACCGCAGAGCAGTCACTTTCTAGAATCCTGCTTCTTTCTGCTTTTTGCACAGGGAATCCATGAAATCTGGAATTTTTGAATCAATGACTTTGTCTACTGGATTAAGTGGAACTAATATTTTATTCCAGTTGTATACCAAAAGCTGAGACTTCAGCTAACCTTTTGTTGTTGTTTTTTTTTTTTTAATCTGCTACCAGTTGATTTATATAACTGCACTAAGATTAAAATACATCTGCTACCTTCTCTCTTCTTCACCCTTAAAAAAAAAATAAATATTTCAGACAAAAAGTAATGTTTCATTTGTGTTTTAGCCTATGTAACTCCCCTTCAAGTGAAGATGGGAATCAAAATACCTGCCTGAAAATAAGCCTTGACTGATGAGGTGTTCTAAAAGATTGACTTAAGAACGGATGGTTGAGAAATACATAAGAAAGTTCTGTTTCATGCACGCCTATTCAAAATGGAGTTAGAGATATTTTTATCATTTGCAGTGGCTCTAAATAATGAAATTTATGAAAGGTAAATTCATAGAGATAAGCTTTAAAGTCTTTTCTAAAAGGTTGAATAGCATCATTTTGACTTTGTCTTGTTCTCTTACAGCACATTTCCTGTATTTAGGCAACTAATTATATTTATCTACAGGAATGTTATTGGAGTGTTATGACCAATTTATGTATGTTTTGCCTTTCGTGGCCTTCTTTTTTCAACAAGTATTTTGAGAACAAATACTGTATTTGTCTGGCCTTTCATTGACCTTTTCTTTGAGGCACCTTTCCCAAGTGATTCATGTTTACTTACTGATTTTCTTCCAATTTACTCCAGTAATCCCCCAGTTACATTCAGCACATGCCATTTGATTTCAGCACAACGGAGTCAACTTAATACGATATTTTGGGAAAGATGTTTTAACTACACCGAAATTTGTAGCTGTGAGTTGAAAATCCATTATTGAAAGAGTGGGACATAGATTTCTCCAGATAAAGAATATGGATAATAATAGGTATTCATATTTTAAACAATTTATACCAAATAATTCATGCCAGGTGTTTTATTTGGGGTTTATTTGTTTATTTGTTTTTTATAAAATAAGGGCAGTATACTTGATGAAGCGTAGTCTGAGGTTTTGCATGTCACAAGTCACTTCAATTTTATTTTCAACGTCTCTTGAAATTCAGAAATGGGCGAGACGCAAGAGAAAACTTAAGGATATCCTGATGTATTGAAATCTGAAGGCTCATTGGAGTCTGGTAGACTAGATCCAGGCCTGTTGGTATCTAATATATGGTATCATCACTCTTTGTTTCGACCTAATCAATTAATCATGACCTAATTCTGACCTAGTAATTATGTTCCATCCCCTCCCTCTTTCCCTGCTTAGTGTATTTAACTGCTTTCTAGTTTAGGTATTTGACTAACATCTTTCAATTTTTTAAACCAGTTTAAAACTCAGAATAATTTTGAATATTTAAATAGAGCATTCAGAGAACTACTTGCTGTTATCTCAAGACTCTGATGATGTCCAGCTTCAGTAACATCATTCTGCATTCTTTCACAGAATCCTTTTATTGCTTTTGTAGCTCAGTTTCATTTAATACGGTGATTGTATGGATTTGTATATTTTTAAAGGATATCAGGAAAATGAATAGTCAATGTAGAATGGCAAGATACTCTTCACATGTCTTGTCAGGCTGTAACATCTTGAATAGGGTATCTTCAAAAATAAAGGTACCAATCTTATTATTTTTGTTATTTGGCTAAATTTTGTATTGGCTGTTATCAGTTGACTGATGACATTGTTAATTGGAGAAGACATTTTCTGATTTGGTCTGCTGTAGATGAGCTCAGAATCTACCTCTTAATTTATTGAATGAAAAGAATAAAAGTGTTAGAGGAATAAAAAAGAACATAAACAGGGAGACTCACTTATCTGGCTATAGTTATTTGTGGTGACAACTTATGATATTGAAATCTTTTTGTACCAAAAAAAAAAAATCCATTTAAAAGTTACTTAAAAGGTATGTGGAAAGGAAACAGAGTACATGTGCATACACAAGTCTACTTTTTAGAAAACCTTGTTTAACAAGACCACTAAGCCTTTGAATAACCTGCGTTTGAGTAGCTCCATGGAAGCACTGTTGGTTGTATTAATCCAGCAGCCACCATACTGAGCAGGAGTCATTTGACTGCAGTGGTTTTTGGAGCTGTGGAGTCTGTGAAAGCACTTTTGAAATAGCAGGAGGTAAACAGCTTTCATTTTTGAAATAGCATGAGATGGGACAATTCTATCCATTTATGCTGCTGTTATCGTCTAGGAAATTCTGATTAACAGAATTTATCTCTTTGCATCTGTGCATCAAAACCTGGATCTTTAATGACGTGGCATGGGAGTAGCAGCTTGAACTACAAATGTAAAGTAAGATCTACTGCAGAGTATTTATAAAGTAGTCATTAAACGTGAAGATGACTGAATGTTGTGGCCAAACTCTACTGATTCTAGTCAGAGGAGAATTTCCTTCTTAAGTTTGGGTTTGCATGAGGGACAAACGTAACCAGTTCTTCAAAAGCAATTATTTTACTGTCTCAAGTAAGTTAATTTGTGAAGGACGTAGACAGTGAAGTGTATCAACTAAAAAATCATTATACAGTTTCTACCTATTTAAGAACACTACTACCATTTTTTAAAAAAAAAAAAAAAAACAAACAAAAAAACCAAAACAAAGCCAATACCTTCTGAAATGTTTTACCTGTTTTCTGCTCCTTTTAGAAAATAAAAAAGCAGTTGTTTGATTTCATCTGTTCTTTATATAATACACAAGGAGCGTTTCAAATAGGATGAAGAGATGGAATCTTTAAAAACTTGTTTGAACAAATAATTTTGGTAAGCCTGAAGATTTACTAAGCAAGGCTGTCACTTGCCACCAGTTTATATAATGTAAGTATTTTATCTGAAATAGCCAGTTTGTGGATGGACAACATCCAGATAAACCTGGGAAACAACATTAAGTACTATGGGGGTTTAGTCAGCTTCTTCATTGGTCCTGCCTATCATTACTGAAATAGATTTCCTCTTATTCAAGTACTGTAGAAGTTTCTTCAACAACTAGCTTTACATAAAAAGCATAAAACATCTTAATTTTTGTCTATTTAAGATGTAGTGGCTCTTTTTCAGGAAAAAAAAAAGAAGACAAGGGAGTAAGTACAAATAGCTCTTTTTCTCTTTGCCCAGTTATGTTTTTTCCTTCTACCTAAACTTTTATTGTCACTTTAGAAGGGTACACTGTTTTTTATTTAGCGTTCTAATTACCTGAGTAGTGTCGCTAAACAGCAGACAAAGGTTGATGAATAACTTCATAATCAGCAAAATTCAAAGTAATACATATTATACCTGTAGCATGTGAACAAATTGTTAGGGTATGAATGAAAATTCCCTTTTTTAAATGACCTTTCCAGTTAGCTAATATTAAACTGATTATTTACATTGCAGTTGTAGCCTAAGTGAAAATACCAGTTGTTTGACTGACTGTCAGCTGAAATTCGTACTTGGAATTCATATATGAAATTCATACAAAGAGTTACTGTCCTCATCGCTTTGCCCAGGTGGTGCCATTTGGAGCATACTATGAATTCAGTTTAAAAACAAAATCATTGCCATCAATTTTCCTGCTACTAAAACACATTCCGCCATACTCAGTCAAGCTGCAAGCAATTTCAAACCCATTAACTTCATAGACCTTTGTACTGCAGCAGAATTTGGCTTGTATGAAGTTGGGTCTGTACTTAAAAGAATAAAGTATTTGCAAAGAGAGAAAGTGTATGGAGATCCTTGTAGCATGTGTTGCAGATAAACAGGTAGGGAGAGGTAATTCTGTCTGTTTCTATGAATAGTTTTCTGTACTGCTCACACAAAATGAATTTTCTTCTCTATTATAACAGGAAAGATTTAATCAGAACTGCAGTGTTGTTATGCCAATATTATGTCATTATGTTATCTTAATTTGTTAAAGCAAAATAAACTAAAGATCCAGGGTTTGGAGGAGAGGGTAGAAAAGGGGGATGGGTTAAATGTACTGAAGACCAGTTAACAGCAATAACATAATATAGCATTATCTTTAAAATTCTTGAACATCTCATGAAATAATGTGCTTACGGGATCAGAACAAAGATCGATGTACTCCAGTGACCTTGATCTGACAGAAATTCAAGACAAGAGTCGTAAAGAAACAGGGTAAGTACAGAACAAGAACAGTGTGATACTTCTGTCAGTGCACCCTACAACATTCAGGGATATGTCAGGTTATAACTATGTAATCTTCCTTAATAATCTTGGCAGATCTTTGTTGCATGAATTTGTTCTTAAGCCTGTCGATACTTTGATCTACTTGGTACACTGTGTCAACAGCTTAAACAAGGGAAAAATGCTGAAAGAAGCCTGAAAAAAATAATGCTCAGTCCCTTAGTTGCTGTGTTGGAGTAATACTAATTCCTTGCTCAACTCTTCCATGACACTTGTATATACCATAGAGAAGCTGACCACCTCTTGTGTGAAGGGCTCAGAACTACATGCTGTATTCTTGGATTTTCCACCAGTTTAGTTACGTGTTTTGTTTTGTGTTTCTTTCTTACTCTTTTTTTTAGTATTTTATTTTCCTAGTGTTTGGTCATGGTTATCTTAATTTAAAAAACGGCAGTGTGAAGTACCTGTATTTTAAGCTGATCTGCATCAGTCCAATTTAAAAAAACAAAACAAACAAACAAAAAAAAAACAAAACAAAACAACCCCTCCTTGTTTGTAAGTATCTCTTTTGCATTGTAATCAGTATTGCAAATTCTGCCTTACAGGGGTGGGGGCTAAAAATGTTTGAGCACTTACACTGCTAAAATGAATGCTGAGAGAGATTTGATTGCTAGGAAGATGATTTCCAGGGATGAACACACAGAATGTGCAGAGGTACTTGAAAGGAAAGCATGAAATATAAGTAAAGGCATATAAACTGGTCACAAAAAACCTTTCAGGATGAAAATTAATTTCTGGCCAAAAAAAAGCAATGACTCTGGAGCACTATAAGAATGAGAGGGAAGAAGTACGGATGGTCCTTTATTAATTTATGAAAGGATTACATTTAATGGGTCCCCAGAATGTCCCAGGGGAGATCCCTTCAAGTGATATTCTGAGAAATTCTTCATATAACAGTTCTCAAGATGTAGGGGAAAAGTAATTGCTGAATGATACTTTCTGCAAAATATAATTATTTCAATGTTTTCAATCCCTTAGTAGGTGTTACATAGCAGATACTACCACTTAATGCAGTAAAAATTGCCAGAGTTTCTTTGGTACCTGTTGCAAATTCTGCTGGTGTCACTAGATGTTGTCTGTAAATTTACAAAAAAAAAAAAGTCCGAAACTTTTTCTCACTTTCAAAGAGTTGTAAGCAAGTAGAAGAAAACTGTTCTTAGAAAATGCAGCCTTAAATGATTTATTTGCATATATAACAATAATAGAGAACTGCAGAGATAAAATTGCACAGAGCATTGAAACATAGTGGTTTTTTGCTAATCACCTGAATGATTTTTGTATCAGACATCTGTATTTCACAATAGAAGATTTGCTTTTGTTGCTTTCTGTTTGCTTTTTGTTCCTAAATTGAAATTTTGTAAGTCTTATCTGGGATTTGAAATTCAAGATGAATTATACCCACCTGGCCATCAGTGATAAATCATGCAATAATTCATGTACTCCTGTGCTTTCTGTGTTGGGGAATAATGCCCTAACTTTAGATTTATGAAAAAACAAATGCTGATTTTTTCCAATGTAGACTGTCTATGATATAATATGAACGCTACATCTACCTCTAGCCTGTATAGTTTATTTTAAGAAAATCATGTTACGCAAGATGAGTTCTGCTGACAGAACTGCGCACACCCTGCAGCCATGGAACTCCCACTGAAGTCGATGGGAGACTTGTGTGCCAAGAGTACTGTTTCAGGGGATGTACTGATTGCAGCTTACAGGGTCTGATTGAAGCTTTCAGGAGTTGTATAACTCCCATGTGAGTATGTGGGTATTTCGATTTAGTAAAGAATAGAAATTCAAGCTCTAACTTTATGTATATTTAAGTAGTGGGCATGTTTAGAAAGTAGTGCTGAAAAAGTGTGGGGATAACCTAACAGCATAGAGCTAGGAACTAACGGGATGATCTGGTGTGCCAGGTTCTATTCAAGACAGTATGTGAGGCAAAAAGGATATTTTTCTCTGTGTTTTTGTTAATAATAAAACCAAAGATATATTGTAAGCTACTGATTTCATTTTATTCCTGTGGGAACATATGAGAACGCTGAGCTTTGCGCAGTTAATCATTATGGTCACTTAGTTGTTGCAGCCCAGGTCATAGCTGTTTTGGGGAGTTTACCATTCTATATAAAAATTTATCATTTGGTTTTGTTTGTGTTTTGAGAGTTTTGATTTACTTGTTTGTTTTGGTTTGTGGCTTTGTGGTGCTAGTCAAAATTGTTCCTTAGACCTTCAGTATTCAAGTCATGCCTGTAGGTCTGTAAGCCTACTGTCTGAGCGACCAGATGTTAAATGGATTTGTGCCAGTTTATGGCAGTTCCACACATGGGGTTCAGCTTTTAGCATTTAGTTGAAATAATCCTTCCCAACAACTTCGCGTTGCATTTCTGTGAATGTCTTTGGATTATACAGCTTGCGTACACACAGAATTTATATTGCTGGGTTTGAGAACTCTCTCACAGGTGATGTTCTTCTAAACTTATGGTAGACTTACTCTGAATTTACTATTCTTGAAAGTAAATTTACAGATGTTTATTTAAAGTCATGGTAGTGGGTTTCAGTTCAGAGTGCATGATTTGCTTACATACTGCTAATTTTAAAATGAATTCTGATCATATATTCACTTCTTCTGTATCATTTGCAAATATAAATCAAAAGATTCTGAAGTGTGTTCTAAAATACCAGGAATTGCCTGCTTCATTCTGTGCAACCATTTACGTGCCATCCTCTGATAGTGGTTTTTTTTTTGTTGTTGTCCTAATGAATGAACACTTTAGCTGCTATATATAACAGCAGATCTGGCTGGGGAAACTATTGTTTTCTGTGAAAATGTTGCTGAAAAGAAATGTACTTTCCTATGAATCATGTATTTTGCATTTTTAGCTATATGGGATCTCATTTAAAAAAAAAAAAAAAACAAAACCAAAAACAAAAAAAAACCCAACCCAATAAGCAACCACAACTAAACAGACCCAATAAATACTCCTTTTCAAGAGTCCTTTTGCTGTTAGATGGAGTTCTGATATCTGTTTTTCTGTGGCCATTTTAAACCAGGAAAGGCAACTGTAGCCATTGACTGGACTGAAAAATTAAAAGAAAAAGACTTTATTATCATGTAAATATTATAAAAACTATTCTAAAGAAATCTTACTTGACTTTTTTTAATTGTGATTAGTGAATGTTACTATTGCTTTAAATGTTTGTGACTATTTTCCAGACTGTGAAGCCCACTGAACACAGTCCTGAAAGGTTTCTAGGTAGTCTCTGTTCACACCCAGATCAATGAAAGTTATCCCTGCAGAAAACCCTTTTCTGTTCCTAACCGTGCTGAATCTATTACCTGTGACCTGCAGGTATTAGAGAAGTAACATCTTCATCTGCCGACCTGTAGAACAATCTCTTTCTGCAGTAATGTTCTATGTTTACCTATGAAAATAGTGTAAAGAATTTTGTAACTACGTTTGTGAATGTTTCATCAGAAAAAACGTGTTAAAAAAAAGGGGGGGGGGAACTCAAGCAGCAGGAAGGCAGGAACACCTAATATTTATTGAACGTGTATGTTTTCCTCAAAGAAGAGACACTTCTCTCCTGGTTGTTGTTGGGGGGGGGGGGGGGTTGTTTGTTGGGGATTTTTGGAGGGAGGGAGCTGTTAAAAAAACAAAATTCTGGTTTTATAGTCCAGGTGTGTGTTACAGCATCACACGATGTTTCACATAATGGCTCTGAAAGATTTTACTTGTAAAACTGGAAGACAAACCTTACTTAAAGGTATCTTCTGCATGACAGGCCTTGTGTGTTTAGTGTTGAGTTGTGGGTTTTTGTCATAAGAACACTGAAGACTGAACAAAGGTCAATTGGACTGTTTCCTCGAGATAGAGTGAACGTTGTTAAGAGCCATGTTTGTAGAAATCATGACGTGATATGTGGTGTCACTTTCTGTTAACATCTGATTCTGTTCTTTTTACCTACTCTTAACTGTTAAGAAACCTTGATCACTTCTCTTGCAAATAGGCTATCATGAGGCTTTTAAAATGTTGGGAAGAGGTAATCTAGGCATTCTCACAAGTGTTCATTAGATGCATAAAACCCTAGAATAGCTCTGCTGTTCATATTTCCGCTTGAATTGTAGCCACATTTGCAAATACACGTGTTCCAAACTTAATTTTGCTGGAATTATCAAATAAGTTTAAAAAGTAATATCTTAAAATTCTGCTACGTGAGGTTTTTCTAAAATTCAATCCTAAAAATAGCTGCACATGTCTATGGCAAAGAACTACTAAAACAGCAAAAATGAGAATGTAAGCCTTTCTGAGCAGTTGTTAGGGCGAAAAAATGCACAGTGAAGCAAAAGCTACTTTTCACAGTCAACACTTTTATACAAAACAAACATTTGTATTATCACTCTGAGTTTAATTGTTCATTAAATACCTTTGTGTAAGGCTTAATTCCTTACTATGTGAAGAATTGCTTTATTTTAGTCTTTACATTATAAAAATACTTGTGGGGTCCTGCTGTCTTACAAGAAGTAAAATGAGAGTGGAAACAGTTAACTTTCTCAGATTCATTGAGTTAACGCTGCGCTTTGCCCTACATCCGTTTGGCAGAATTTCTTTTCTCGAGCAATGTTTCCATTCACTTGCATTGTGCAATGTAACTGCATAATCTAAGCTGCATTTTTGAGGTAAATATTTCTGTTGTAAAACTTTTGATTCCAACCTCTTACATTTGGTAATGCAGATGGTCAGTTTACAACCTGGCAATAAAAAGGGCTGATTCAATTGAAAAATGAAGTATGTGATTTGCTGGTAATTGTAAGTAAAAAGTAAAACATACATTTTGTTATCAGAGTGCAGTACCTGTCTCTTTAAAATTACATGGTCTGTCCATTCAATGTCATACATACAGTTATTCACAAAATGAAATCTATTATAACTCCCACAAATGGCGTCTTTCTTAGCCTGAAGAGAGAAGCTAAAGAAGGCTAAATGAGGATGGAGACTTTCTATTTTTTACTTTAGAAATAGTTTCTGCAGATTAGAGAAGACCACTTTCTTTGTTCTATAAGTTACTACATAATGTGTTTTCCGTAATTATCTGTTCGGTATTATTGATGAAGTCTAAAATTACTTCTGTATACTTGGTCTGGAATGTGTATACCACCCAGTATCGGGAACATACTGAGGAATTCTCAGTGTGAGATGGATTAAGCCTCAAAACACCTCCAGCCTCACCATTGGAGAAGTAGGGAATTGAGGTAGCAGGTATGTTCACTTGTTCTTTTCTAGGCAGATGCAAACTCTCCTTGCTTGTGCTCCCAGTTAACTGAAGACAAACTAGCTCCAAATAAAAAACTGAAACTACCATTCCTGTGACAGTGCTTGAACAACTGTTGTTACGGCTTATTAACATTAGCATAGTGTTGTGGTAATTACAGAGGCACAAATTGCATTAGATTGCATCTGGCCATCTCAGAGCATGCATCTGCCTGCCAAAGATTGTGTTGACCTGCCCACAGCAAGATAAAGGCAGGACGGTGCAAAGATCCTCAAGTTAAAGGAAACCTAAACCAGTAATTCTAAATGGCATGGCATCTTCCTTATGGCACAGAGTACCCGCTCCTGTCAGGAACAAGAGAACTGGAGGAGGACTTCTGGCTCCACATAAATAGTTTCATTTGCCATAGTCTGTGAGCATATTGACATACATGTGTTGTTTCCAGCCTTAGGCTGAGTTAAGGTGTCTCTGCATCATGCTTATTCATATTTCTGCTGCTGATGTCACAGGCACTGGTAGCTTGGTCCACAGCTGTGCATATACGACCTAGACAGAGGAGATATCACACAGAGCAATAAATTTGATTCAGTGCCCTGAGTCCTTAGGGTGGTCTTTTCAGACACTCAGTGTTATTCCATAAATTCTAGGAAGCCATACTGACCTCTGTTCTACCTTTACTGGGGCACTCAATGTGGCAAGTTGTTCTGAGAGTGCTCACACAATTTCTGTTCATGAAGTAAGAGTCAAAACAGTATCCTTTTTGGAAGACAGTCTAGTACCAGATTCAAACTGGCATAACTGAAAGGATGTGAGCTACCAGTGAGAAAGAAAATCCCAGCTTTATTAAATAATACTTAGTGTTTTAAATTTAAAAGTCATAACTTTATCTTCAATCAAACTGTATATTTCTGTTTGTCGTATGAATAAAACCAGAGATTAGATCAGATAAATTGTATTGTGTAGGAATGGTTGGTATTCAATAGATATCCATTTAAACAGAGAAGAAAGATTTCATGAAGGTGTATGAGAGACTATAGTTTTCTTGTTAGAACATTGCGAGCAGGCAGGAAACCTGGGTTCTCCCATTGTGAAGCTTTGTGACTTACTACATATAACTTCATTTGTGCCTCAGGAATTTTACCTGTTAATATGGCCCAATGTATACTCTGAATCAACTGACTCCGGGACCAGAAACAAAAGGGACATGTTAATGTTGCATCTTAGACAGTAATCCTTACTTAATATGTTGGATTTTGTTTTAATTCTGTCATAGTCTGTGAAACAGAAAGATTTGATTATTTGAATTTTAGCCTTAGTTTTGCTAAAATTGTCTTTTAGCATTAAAACCAGGATGGGAAATGAGAGGAGTCATGCCCTGTGGATGTTTTTGTTTGGTTTTTTTTTTGCTTGTTTTTTTGTTGTTTTTTCCCATGATTATACTGAGATTCCCCATTTTATTGGTGTGAAATGAAACTTAAAAACCTTGATCGAAATCAGACAAAGTCCATTGTGAATCCAGAATTGAATCAGATATCCTGATTTCATTCCAGTGTTTTAACAGTCACCCTGCTTTTATTTTATGATAGGATATGGAGTCAAAACTGACATGAAAATATGCAGTGACTGTAAACTGATTTCACTGTTGTTCTTAGGGGTGTGCACGCTGATGCCAGCAGCTCTGTCTTAAATGGGCTTTATCTGAGGCTAGGGTTTTTGGTGGGTGTGATGATTTGGAATTCCTTAGGTCCTAAGGAGTATCCCCAGAAATCCATAGTTAAATCTGCGGATTAGGCAAGTGGAATGCTCTGTTCCTCTCTTTAAGGAAGATGAGGAAACAAAGTAGAAATGTGCTTTTTGGTGAGAAACTAGGTTAAGGGTGTGGGGGGGAGGGGTGAGGAAATCAAACAAAAAAACCCAACACCCAAGAACAAAACCAAAAACCAGCCTACAGATTCTGTAAGATCTGTATTTAAATGTTTTTTTAAGTGCCCCACTCGCTAGTCTAACACTGCATCAGAAACTACTTTTTTTTTAGTTCTGAGTAATAACTGTCATCATTATCTCTTTGAAGAATGAAAGTGATAATCAATTTTTTCTTTCTATGGCCAAACAGCTGTTCTGGTGTTTCAAGGCTGGTTGTGAACATTGGACTGGTAATGCTTTACGTAGATGAAATTGGGTGAGAAAGATGCTGTCACTATTGATAGCTCAGAACCTGACCAAGGTCTTTTTCTTCTTTCTTGCAAACTCCATTTACTAAAATTGCCAGACTGGATATCTGTAGTGTTGGGGTTTTCGATCTGTTTTGGAATGAGAGGGGACCTACCTTTATCTTCCTGAGTTTGTTTCCTTTTAATTAAACTGGGATGGAATCACATGGCTGGCTGTGTGTGATCCTCAAACACATTGAAAATACTAGTACAAAAAAGGGTAAATTAATTACTGGTAATATTAGTGCAAATATAGAAATAACAATGTTATCAATTCCATCATCTGTTAACATAAAAAAAAGGGCATTAATGTTACTTATGCAAGCATTTTGAGCAAGCATTTTACAGGGTGCCAAGTGCTGATACAACCTGTGTGGATTCTTAATTCACACAGTAAAAAATGGGGAGGCTCTGAAATGCCGATTGGAACACACATTCCCTGATCCCCTAGCACAAATGAGAGAACAGAGTAATTAGAAGGGCAAAACTTGTGTGTTCCCTGCATTGTTTGTGTACATAAGAGGTTATCTATTTCTGCAAATTGGATTAGTTGTATAAACATCAGCATAATTTATTTAAAGTCAGGTCTCAAAGACTTGGAAAAGAATAGTGTAAGAACAGAAAGGCAGGGATAGTAAAAGAAGAGAGGTAGCAGAATGCAGCTGTACCTGTGTACAGTTCCTGTAACTCACGTATAACTGGATGTATTTTAATACAGCGACATTTCTTTGTGTTTTAGCTGTTGGCAATGTAGAGAGCTTGAGACTCAACATTTCATACAGAAGCCACAAACCTCTATGTAAGGGCTGTTGAAATTACAAATTTAAAACCAATCATACTTCATAAATTCATAAACTCATCACCACCTCCTTCTGAGGATCTATGAATATTCTACTTCTTCCCCATATGACTTGCAGAAATGATGATGCCCTTCCAAAAGGTTATATATAGTTGGTTCTTTGAAGTCAATAACATAACTTCTATTTAACTTCCCTAGTACTTGGATTTTGTTCAGTGTACTTGCACTGAAAGGGACATTTTGGGAAGCTTCCCTGCCTGCAGCCATGGTGATAGGATGAGGGGCACAGACAGGTGGCTCTGTGATGGCTCTGCAGAGGTCTGTTAGCGGTCTGAGATGCACTGCTCTTCTTCTGGGTTCCACAGGGCTAAAAAGAACAACATGGTTCTCCCTTCCTGTAGGGACTACTCGGATGAAGAAAAGTATAACCTATACTAACCTAAACAAGTGAAATTATTATTAAATATTGATAGCATTAGCCTCAGAGTAACTCCATACAGAAAGGCAGTACAACTTGGTCAGAGATACTAGGACATTGGTGTGGGTGGTTTGTGTTTGTGTTTATTTTTTTTTTAATTATCGGAATACTTTTAATTTCTCTACTCATTTGGATCTCCAATACATATTTTTTAATTTCTCTGGTCTTCAATTAGTGTCCTCTCCAAAGAGATTCTTTATATTACTTGCGAAACATGAAAACTGAAACTGTTTATAAGTTTGTGTATCATTTAAATACTTCTTGAAAATGATGTGAGTATCTTAGTAAAAGTATCCTTTTTGTTACTTAAATGAAAATGGTTGTGGCTGTTTTTTATTTCCTCATATTTGAATAGGCTGCTTGATAAGAGCAGTTACAGTTTTATTAGAAGTTCTGATTTGTTGCATGTAATATGTACCTTGATTTTTTTCCAATCTTGATTGTTGATTTTACAGACCAAAATCTGTCACTTTGGTAAATGAGATGTTTTATTTAATCTCCAGTCTTAAATGCAGCCTTCTAAAAGGGATCTTTTCGAGTGCAAAGTTCGTTGTCATGTTGCTAGTGTGTGTTTCTGACCAGAATGCAAAGTAGCTTTAATCCATACATTCTTTTTCCCTGTGCTGGATAGCTGCCAAATCTATGTCAGCGATTAACTTCTGAATGTGTCAGCTATGAAAATACAGTTCATTGTTTCTTGACTAGTTAACAGCTAGTTAAAAGGCAGGAACAGCTCAAATGAGAGGGAGTACTCTGTTTGTATCGAAAATATTCAGGCTGTTTTAAACTACTGTGAGAAAGGAAAAAAAAAAAACAAAAACAGTTCTAGGGGGATGTTTAGGTAGACAAAAATACTTAGCTGATTCTTCAAATCAAAACATGCCAGTTACTGGATAAAGTTAGCTGATGAAATTATGGTCAGTTACAGGCAATTTTCAATAAAGGGTTATGTAATTCAATATTTAAGCCCTCCATTTCACTTCATGTGAAAAGCAAAACAACAATAATGCCCCCAAAAAACACCCTACAATAAGTCTCTCTCAAACTGTAAGAATATCATCTGAGATATCGGTTAAAGAAAAAAGGAATATCACAAGAAAGAAAATGCTCAACTTATTCAGAGAACCTGAGAATATGAAAAATTATCATCTAGAGCAAAGTGCAAATCACCGTTTAGAGGGGAGAGTTCATGATACTCTTCCTCCTCATAAACATATATTTTCAAATTATTAAGGTGTCTTTTTGCACCAATCACAACAATTATGTTCATGTTTTGGCTATGTTATTTTTGGCAAATTTTCCTTGCAAGTGAATTGTGAACAGTTTGGTGTAAACATTTTAAAACCACAATGCATTTAACTAGTTCTTTAAGCTTCATGTAGACCTTTTGTCCTAAACTTTAGATCGACTATCCCAACAGAAAAGTATTGCAATTCAAACTGTAATTTTTTTTGTGTGTCTAGAAGACCTTTTTTCTGTAATTTTATCTTAAAGGGTGTATTTTTTGTATGGTCTTGTTGAGCTTAACATGAAATACTGGTAGTAAATGAAGACAAAAGAGGCTGTTGTAACAGGTGTCATATTCAATATTTTGCATAGAGAGCAGATTCAGTTGTTTCCTCACAATGATGACAATTGCTAGAACTCTCCAGAGATGCAGATTTTTTTTTCTCTTATTTTTTTTTTAATAGTTCATTTGAGCCCTGTTATTTTCAAGTTGCAGTAAGTGAAAGGTTTGAATGTCCTATTAGCAAAGTAAAGACAGAGGAAGCCATGCAATGAAATGTCAGTAATCTAACAAGAGGAGAAAATTTATGTTATATATAAAACCAACGAAGAAAACCTCTTCTGGAAAACACAATTGGATCATACTGAATATGTGCTTTGAGTTAGAGGAACTTTAGTGATTGACAGCGAACTATACTACTGGTGAATTTTTAATGCAAAGAACTTGTGGAAAAAATCTAGAATTTGCTTAACTTTATTTTAAAATAAATGTTATGTATTTTAAGACGGTGAGGGGGTGGTGAATGGTCTCTGCAGAGCTAGAAATCATAGATTTTATGTATAAATTCATGGAATACAATGTTACCTCTCAACTAATTGGCAGTGGTGCAGCCTATAGAGGAAGCAATATTTACACCTAATATACACATTGTGAACCTACAGTCCCAGTCCTTCGGCACTAATTCCTCCTGCTCTGTGCCACCCCCACCCCCATTCCCCTAGTTTCCTTCTTACACAGGAGTACCGTTTCATTTAAAAGTGTCTCTGGAGAGTGGTTTCCCCTGTATGTGAGTCAGAATGTTTTATATCTGTAATGCTTAATTCTCCATATCTGTAGAATAGTAGTTGTGAGTTGTGAGCAGGATTTGTTTATCTACCCTCAACTTACTCAGTGTGCATTGCAGAAGACAGAAGTGGCACTCTTATTTTTTTTCTCTTTTTTCCTCCATTCTCTCTTTAGTCTCTCCCTGCATCTTATGGTGGAAGATCTGTGAGCCTTAGGAGACAAAACAATTCGAGATACATAAATCAAGAAATCTAGTAATTCCTCTCTGATATACAAACCATCTTACAGCTCAGTTCCTTCTGAAATCTGAACCACCTTCATCATCATTTCCTACTGCTACTTTTTTCAAATCTTTTTGAGCATGCTGGTGACTGTGGAACACATTCTGTGGTATCCCAGATCCTTCTTGAATCCAGGATCTTTGAAATTAGTTATTGCAGTGCTAAGACTTGTAAGGAGGGGAAGGAGGTATTAAAATGGGCAAAGAGAAACTGCATGGTGTTGATAACGATGGGAAGACTTCTGCATTTCAAGTGGAAGCCAAAATGAATGAGCAGGTAATCTCTATCCCATGACCTTGAATGAAACTGAAGGTTCAGTGGCAAATGTTGTACCTTTGTTTAAAAGGTAGAAGAAAGATGTCTGTCCAGTACAGACTTGCTGCTATAACACAAATAGTGTGCAAGACTTGTATATATGTGTGTATGTAAGTATGTATCTCCCATATAGCTTTCAAATATAAATAACTTTATTTATGTAGTTATGCCGTTGTCCCAGATTCCAATTGTAATCTATTATTTTAATATTGTGTGCAGTCTGATAATCCATTTTCAGGAATAAATGTTTGTCTATATGAGAAATAAGGCATCAGGGCATGAGAGAAAATAGGCTTGTTTACTTTGATCTTAAGACACAGGTAAAGGGATTTCAGGGTATGTTGTAATGCTATGCCTACAGGACCACTGTAGTGTTGTTCCCCTGCATTCTTGATCAAGTTATTTTTGGAATTAAACCCTGAAATTTCTCCTTTAAGTTTGTATATAGTAAATAAAAATTACATTGAAAATTAACTGATTATGTAATAACAGTTAATCGTTTAAACAATCCATACTAAACAATAGCATATTTGTTCCGGAAATTGTTTCTAGAATGTTCAGATGTTAAAATCTGTGCAACTATTTACCATGCAATGAGAATTAACACTATTTTCACTCATGTCATGTTTGCATTATGAATTAGCATACAAATCTGAGATTAAAATAGGTAGCATTTCAATAGTACCTGGTCAGTGACAAGAGGAATACTAGGGAAAATGTGGGCCCCCTCCGAAAGGAAATGAGAGGCCCAGTCACCTGGGATATGGACAAGGCTGAGTACTCATGACTTTGTTGCCTTGGTCTTCACTGGCAGGACTCTAGACATATAGAAGGCAAAGGCAGGGATGGGAAGAAATAAGAACACTGCCCACTGTAGGAGAAGACTAGGTTTGAGACCATCTAAGTGACCTGACGGTGCCCAAGTTCATGGGACCTGAGGGATAATGGCATCGGTGGCCTGGCAGATAAGTTGCCAGGTCCTGTCCATCATATTTTGAGAAGTTGTGGCAATTCAGTGAAGTTCCTGCTGACTGGAATTATTTTTAAATAGTTTCCTATTTTTTAAAAAGGAAGACCTGGGGAACTATAGGCTGGTGAGTCTCACCTCTGTGCCCAGCAAGATCATGGAGCAGGATCCTCCTGGAAACCATGCTAGGGCACATGGACAACCACCATGTCTTCACTAAGGGAAAATTGGTGCCTGACAATTTGTTGGCTTTCTGTGACGGCGTTACAGTGTTGATGTATAAGGAAAAAGCAACTGACATCATCGACTTGGACTTCTGCAAGGCATTTGATGCTGTCCTGCTGACATCCTTGTCTCTAAATTGGAGAAACACGGATTTGATAGATGGACCACTCAATGGATAAGGACGTGGCTGGATGGTACACGCTCAGGGTTGCGATCAACAGCTCAATGTGCCAACTGAAGACCAGTGGCATTCCTCAGGGGTTGGTACTGGGACCAGTGCTGTTAACAACTTTGTTGGTGACATGGACAGTGGGATTGAGTGCACCCTCAGCAAGTTTGCCCATGACACCAAGATGTGTGGTGTGGTTGACGGCTGGAGGGAAGGGATGCCATCCAGAGGGACCTGGACAGGCCTTGAGAGGTGGGCCTGTGCAAACCTCATGAAGTTCAACCAGGCCAAGTGCAAGGTCCTGCACCTGGGTCATGGCAATCCCAAGCACAAATACAGGCTGGGCAGAGAATGGATTTGAGGGGCAGCCCTGTGGAGAACTACTTAGAGGTGTTGGTTGATGAGAAGCTCAACATGAGTTCGCAATGTGCGTTTGCAGCCCAGAAAGCCAACTGTTCCTGGGTTTGCATCAAAAGCAGTGTGGCCAGCAGGTCGGGGACGTGATTCTAGCCCTCTGCCGTGCTCTCGTGAGACACTACCTGGAGTACTGCATCCAGCTCTGGGGACCCCAACATGAGAAGGACATGGACCTGTTGGAGCGAGTCCAGAGGAGGGCCATGAAGATGATCAGAGGGCTGGAGCACCTCTGCTAGAAGACAGGCTGGCAAGAGTTGGGGTTGTTCAGCCTGGAGAAGGGACAGGCTCCGAGGAGACCTTATAGCGGGCCTTCCGGTACCAAAAGGGGACTACAGGAAGGATGGGGGAGGACTCTCTATTAGGGAGTTAATTGATAGGACAAGAGGTAACGGCCTCAAACTGAAAGGGGTAGATTTAGATTGGCTATCAGGAAGAAATTCTTTACTGTGAGGTTGGTGAGACACTGGACAGGTTGCCCATGGGAAGCTGTGATGCCCCATCTGTGGAAGTGTTCAAGGCCAGGCTGGATGGGGCTTTGAGCAACCTGGTCTAGTGGTAGGTGTCCCTGGCCAGGGCAGGGGGGGTTGGAACTGATGATTTTCAGGCCCCTTCCAACCTAAGCCATTCTATAGATATTCTACCGTGAAGGAGTGCCTGTAGAGTCGACGTTTATACACCAAAAGCAGATGCTTTCTAATTCTTTGACTTCACAAATTAAGTAGCAGTTCTTAAACAATAGGAAATAATAGAAATTATTGCCGTTAGAAACAGAGAGACGTGAAGTTTCCGTAGAACTTGCAAAAACTGTTCTGGTTATGTTTAAAGAATAATCTGGTATTTAGAGAAGTCGTAGCCAAGTAAGCTTCACCAAGCTGTCACTGAAAACATGAAATCAAATGCTTTCTCTGCAGAAAGTGACTCATCTTGAAGAGCAAGAATTTTACTTGTGACTTTCGTGTATGTTTTTAAACAATTAATGATAGGGGACTGGAGAATCACTGTACTATCTGTAAAAAAGAAATATTCGTAATCGGCTATTTCATTCTTTAGCTGTAAGACAATTATCAAATATAAACTAACTTGAATCTGGCAAATTACGATAGATGGAAGATTTGGAAAAAATAGCTGAGCCTTCTTTAACGTATTTTTATAATGCTTTCATAAACGACATCAGAATAGATGTCCTCCAATTTACAGGAATTATGTGAGTGTAATAGCATAATAGAAAATTACGGTGATTAAAAAGACACCATAGGTGGGCATATATCATAGAGGACTCGAAGGTGGTAGAGGTACTTGAGAAATAATTTCCTGGACTGTAAGAACTTTGCAGCAAGTACTTAGTTGTGCATGTTTGTTCATTGTGGTAAGTAGTCTACAGTTCTGTATTAGTGGTATGTATAACTAACCAGATTCTAATGATTTGTCTTGGGAGGGCAAGATAGAATTGTCAGAACTCAGACTTCCACACTTGACACATCACAAATGGCAGACAAATTTCTGCGTACTCCCTATGGTAATGGCACTAATTTCTTCAATTTAGCTGTTTTTTTTTTTCTGGCCTTTCCAGGCAGTGCAGAAGACTAGAACCCCAGAAAACAGGCAAATAGCCTATTTGCCTATAGCTCGCCTAAATGTTTCAATTAATGCTATAGACTCAACTTTGCCAAAAAAAAAAAAAAAAGAGAATCATAGTGCCAGCAAGTAACTTATATCCAACACGTCCAAGTCTAATTCCATATGCTCCTTAAAAAGAAAGGACAAATGGAAAGAGATGTTAGTCTAGAATGTTTTGTAGCCTCTCTTATGAAACAGCAGTATCCTTGCCAGCAGATACTGTCCAAATCTTGTAACTTGACAGACATTTCCTTCTTTCATTTATAGGTGCTGTATTCATGCAAACCATGCTTTAGTCTAAAATTGCCTTGCTCTGTCATTTAAATTTTAATGGTTAACACAAAAAATAAAACATAGAAAAATGTGACCAACATTATAATTGGAGATATCTGATTTGTATCACTGGAGGAAATTGCATCAAAATAGAGGAAAGAAATTGATGCCACTACTAATATTAAGTTCATATCATTTGGAAGTATATCAAAGTATCCATGTATATGTCAAAGTACATAATTTATTTGTAGTTATAGTTTGTGGCAGATAATGTTTTCCAGTCTTTTTTTCCCAAGTCTCTTGAATCCTGTTCACCACCTAATAATTGCTTGAATGTCTTTTTGCCTGAGTGTTAACATTTGAGCCTGGTATACCATAAGAAAACACAGATGGTGATTTGTAACGTAGATGACCTGTTGGAAGTTTAGAAGATGCTAATTTGTTACTGTTTGCAGGTAACTGCTCTTCCCATTGAAACCTTGTATACCTATTATCCTAGTATTTATACAGGCTGAGTGTTCTCAAATTTCTGGAAACATCTGGTTTCTAATTCTGGTTCATGTTCAAATGCTTTTCCAGGCTCACATTAAATCATTAAATGGCATCATAACTCCAATTTAATATATCCTGAGTTGATACGTCTCGTCAGTGATTTCTTAGTAGTTCTGAATCTTCAGCTTTTTGCAAAATACTAACCACAGGATTTTCACCTGTATTCTCTAAACATGCCAGGCTAAGTTTAACTCAGTGAGAGACTTCTAATTTAGAGATAATGTGCTGCTTTTAAAAGCACCTCTGAAACACATAATCTTCACTTTGATAGTTTATTCTTCATTTTACGACATATTAAAACTTGTGTCTAAGGAATACAGTGCAAACATTTTAAGTTAATTCTTTTTTATTTATTCTCTGCTTGCAATGTCATAATTCCATGTTTTTAAAAAAGGTAACCAAGTATAATTAAAAAGACTTCATCTCTCTCGTGATATCAATATATTTTATATTGTGCTCTCTGCCCAGAGCAGGAAATCTTTATTACAAATTAAAGCAAAAAGAACACTCTCAAATACATACTATGAGAAGATTAATTTAAAAGAAGAATGTAAAGCATGTGCTTTTAAGAGTAATTACACATAAAGATGACATTTTTTTTTTGAAGTCCTGAAGGACTAAACCAAAATGAAAGTGTAATGAAGAATAGGGAATGACATCCTAAATATGAAGAAAAGATTGAGGCCTGATTTTGCGTAATACTAAATATCTGAAGAATTATGTAAGTCCACAGGTAGACATTTAAAATTAATAATCATTTTTCATGTGAGACACTCTCAATCTTTGCTTGCTATGCAATTTGCAGTGAAGCTAAATTGGAAGTTTGATGCGTTTAATTTTGTTTTGGCATGGAGCCAGCTGTGAACTTCTCTACCAACCTAAATCCTTATCCTCCTGATAGCAAATCTTTTCTACTGGTGCCTGCCCCTGGAAAAGGGTGAAGTTTACGAAGATGATGTTGCATTTTAGATACTGCAGTGTCTTTGGTTGGAAATCTCCAGAGGGCCAAATGCTGATATGGTGTCTTCCTTGTTTCTCAGCCTTCTTTGCCTTTTCCTCCTTGTCTTCATTATCTACATCCAGAAATGACTTAATGATGAAAGAAATGCCTACTCTTCCTTCCTGTTATCTAAAGCAGGGAGGTGCCTATGAGTGGATTGCATTGCTAGGGTAGGTCACCAAAAGGGCGGGGTGACTCCACTACACCAATCAAATGTTGTTTTTGCTTATGTTTGTTTTCTAAAGCTGTTGGCATTCCCCTCAAAATACACACTGAACTGTGAAGCTGGGCAGTACAAGCGGCACGACAGGCCTTGAGGAAAGCAACGTTCTCTTTCCATGTAACACTGTAACCTACCTCTGTGAAGAGAGCAGCCATGTATTGTCTTTGACAACTGCTTTTTTGTCTTCTGTTCGGTGGGTTGTGGGTGTTGGTTTTTTTTGGTGTGTGTGGTTTTTTTTTTTTTTTCTACTATCACTAAAAATATACACTTGCCTGGCTTCTATTGGATATGTTAGAGAAGCAGCAGCTCTGTCTAACCAGACTCATGACCCAGTGCTCCAAATTACTTTCTCTTTTATTTCTGTTAAGTGGTCATTGACATCCCACCCTCCTTCAGGCGAGATAGTGTGACACTTCAGGATTGCATTTGGACTGGTTCTCCAGTTTGGGGACTGCCACTGAGCCTTTATAATGAATTTCTATGTGTTCTGAATTTTTAAGTTAAAATCTGAGAAGATTTTCAGAACATTTTTTATCATGTTTTGGTTTCTATATATGTCAGTATTGGCAGTAGGTACGAAGTATGTGCCGGAGTTATGTAGTTTAATTTAGGTTCTGGTTTCACTGATTCTTTTCATTTTACAATAAAAATTTCAGATCATTAAATTCTTCCTACTGTCTCTATACATAAATAGGTAGCTTCTTATTAAATTCTCCGCTGGTGGCAGTATGTCATAGCTAGCAACAGAGTAACAAGCAGAACAGGAGCACTTTTTTTTTTCTCTACAGAAACATAACCTCATAGCTAGTTAAATCTGATCAGTCATTGCTTTAAAAAATTGCAGATATGCATGACATATTTTAAAGCTGAACTGTGGTGTCTTGTATATAACGATGTAAGCAGTATATGGATCTTTAGCTGGTATGAATCCCATGCATAAGTACCTTCAAAATACAAGTCAGTTGCCAAAAGCTCTGTTAGCATAACTTATAATGCCTGCATTACTTCACTTAAAAAGAACAATGCAGGTATTTTGATGGGTAAAGTCAAACAAAAGTGTTCCACATTATATTCTGCTTATTCTGTGCAATCAAAAATATGGATTAGGTTGTGCAAAGTTTGCATAACGTGTTTTCTTCAAGGTATTTTTGTAGCCTGTAGCAAAGAAATGCTCTTGTTGAAGTGCTGAATTGCCAGTTTTCCTCAGCGAAGAAAGGAAACATTTCAGAACAACAAGCACAGATTCAACTTACCTTATCAAAATATGTTTTTAAGAACTTATGTACAAGACTTTTCATATCAGCATTGTCAGAACAAGGTTTACATTCGAAGTTGTAAAAGCGTTCCATATTATTTAAGGAAAGTACTATTTATGATTAAGTTTATTTTACAGAAAAACATAATTATTTGGTTATCCACAGCTGAATGGTTATTTTTTCTTACAAATAAAATGATCTCTTAAATGTTACACATTTACATCTGTCTAAAATTCAAGGGTACTCCAGAGAGTGATTCTGAGGGTTCAGTTGGAAAGGAAATTAAAGGTTATGCTGTATTTTCAAATATTCCTATGACCAAATGGAGCTACAGCATCCCTGGATGGTGTGAAGTCCTTTGACCAGCTTAATTTCATGTATGAAAGGTTCCTTTAACATCAGGAGAGATTAAGGCAATGGTTATGTTTTTTCTTGTGGAAAATACCTTCCTTTTTTTTTTTTTGGTCAAAAAATACCAAACACAGTTTTAGTTACCATAGCCGGAAACTATTTTCATGGTCATGAAAATATTTACATTGTTGATTTCTTTACCCCCTAAAAATAGATCATAGTATCTCCATATTTTTGATCAGAGCTAATTAGCAGCTGAGAACTTGTAGCAAATTGTTTTGCTGATTGAAAAGCTTTTAAATTTATTTGGTTTTATTTAGTGTTGGTTATATTTATAAACATTGAATCAAATACAACCAGTTTTTTTTTTTGTTTTTTAAAAATAGAACCGTACTTCGAAAAGTTAGCTTTTTTACTGTTGAGTTTAGGTGGTAGCATATGCTACTTTGTTGACTAGTCTTTATGCAATGTAATTTTTTGATATAGCTATTTATGAAGTATTCTGGCGTGTGATGAGTTTTTATTGGTTTACATAGAATTGTAAAGTTCTTACAGCTTGAGAACGTCATATGGGAGAGCTAAAAGTATTTTTTTTTTTTTTTTAAAGGGGGAGGGGGGAAAGCAAAGAAAAATAGGCTGGCAGCAATCTAAACGGAAGCTTTTATCTTTGTGGCAAAATCCATGCTCTTTTCTCAGACCTTTACTTGATGCCTGTGTGTGTAGATGAAATACTGCTTAAATCATCATTCTGCATGAGAACTGAAGAATTCACCTTTGGTGAAGTCATTTTAGGCTTAATAGGCCACAGAAACTGTGGTCTATAAGCACTAAATAGAAAGGACATGGGACACAAGGTAGTTAATTACTCATTGAAAGCATCACTTGTGTGCAGTCAGACTTAAATTGTTCGATCGTGGGCACCTTATTTTCTGTAGTGTGAAAGGTGCATAACATGAATTTAGGCAAGAAAGGGGAAAGCAAGAATTGCAAACAAGGAAATAATATTTACATAGCAGGGCAACCAATCTCTGTAACAGCCATAAATATGGGAATGCATGTTGATTTGTCACGCCATGTTCATCTAATAGGATTGGCTGAGGCAAGGTTTCTATCAGGGTCTCTTCTCTGTGTATTAAGCTTTTGTGTAGAAAAAGGCTTCCAGTTTTCTTTGATCCATCAAGTAGTTTCTAGGCTGATATTATATTTCTGAATTTACAATAAATTGTTAGTTATTATTTAAAAGCTATAAAAATAAATTTGTATTAAAAAAGAGATTAGATGGTAACTATCTTCTTTCTTTCTTAGTTATATAGAAGTATATTCACCTGCAGCTATTGAACTGACCAGACCAACTAGATTAGGTAGTATCAGCTGTAAGGTAAGTGATAAAACCATTCTTATTAACAAAAGTGAAGTCTCAGCAATAAAGAACTTCCTGCTTTTTCGATTGCAAATATTTTATAATAAAAAGCTATCACTACTTTTAGTTTAATCTTACAGAAGTGAAAAAATAAGAAATGTTGAAGACTTGTTGAGGAAGGATTGATTTGTGTGACAGAACTCTTTAGCTGGAAATTTAGGGCCTAAGACAGGTATTATGATGTCACAGAATCATAGAAAGGTTGGTGGAAGGCACCTTAAAGATCATCTAGTTCCAACCCCCTGCCAGGGACAGGGACCTCCCACTAGACCAGGTTGCTCAAGCCCATCCAGCCTGGCCTTGAACACTTCCAGGGATGGGGCATCCACAGCTTCCCTGGGACCTGTTCCAGTCTCACCACCCTCACAGTAAAGAATTTCTTCCTAATGTCTAATGTAAATCTAACCTCAGTTCAGGCCACCGGATCCCCCGTTGCTCAGAAAATTATCCCACTTGTAGGTCTGAGGCTTGTGTTGTCCCGGGAAAGCAAGAAGGCTTCTCTGTGGCCGCTTATCCTGCGAAGGGACATAGCAGCCCTGTGAAGCCTGCTTTTTCTCTTTCACTTTCTGTATACAATATCTTACAGGAAGCCTGTTGGGTGCCTTACTTCCTGCACAGGTCCAGTGTCTCAAGTCATATTCATGTTTCCGTGGTTATTTTTACTAACTAATCAGTCTTGTGTGGTATTGGTTGGTGTGCTAGGATTTTGGTGGTGTTTTGGGATGTGGGGTTTCATTGTGTGGATTCACAATACTGGAAGGTACCAAGACTCTGATTTAATTTTGCGCTTGTTATGTTGAGAAAAGGAGAATAAGGAAACTTGGACAGTTGTCAAAGTAGACAATAGTAGACTGATGAGATATTTGAAAAAAAATTTTAAAGTAACCCCAGCAATTATTGGTTAATGCATGAGCAAAAATGACAGCAAAATAAATACTTACTGTTAAGTACTTAATACTTCTTAAAAATTGAATAGTAATACATTCTGTTACTGTTGTAAGGATATCTGAAATAGTAGAATAAAACATAGTATTTAATTTTTTACCACAGATAAGCAATTCCTTCAAATAATGCGTATTTGGAGCTTGCAAGTTCTTATGAAAGATGTAAAGAAAAAATAAAATGCTTCTGGAATTGGCTTGGGAATCTCATTATGTAATATTTCAATAGCTGTGTAATTATACTTCTGGCCACTTTTTCTTTTGACTCTGACATCTGATTGCATAACTTGAACTGAATTCTGTGCTCTTTTAGCAATTTGTTACTGCTTAGAGTGAAAGTGAGAGATTCTTTTACAAAGTTTTCCTCCTGTTTTTGCTCAAGTACCCCCCCCCCCCCCCCCCCCCCCCCCCCCCCCCCCCCCCCCCCCCCCCCCCCCCCCCCCCCCCCCCCCCCCCGAACTATTTTTACCTGAACTAATCTATGAAAAAGGAGTGGGCGTCTGGTAACAACAGAAATATAACTGAACAACTGTATTGCTTGAAGTCATGTTCTTACTTCTCCCGTACAGGGTATATGCATTCAACTGAGTTGGTAATGGAACTTTATTCTACAAACTGACTTCTAAGCCATAAAATAGTTGACTTTGATGCTACAAGTAGGCTGTGAACTTACGGATACTCTTTGTAGATGTCTATTTAGAATGACTTTTAATGAAAGCTCTTGTGCTGTGGAATGGAATTCAATTTCTTCATATCACCATTCTCTTTTATATTGAAAAAAATCAGCAAATCTAAATAGCTGGGTGTTCATAAGGTGATAAACCTTTACCCATGCACTTGCTGTTACCTCCAAAAAGAACAAAAGATCAAATTTTGTGGAAAAGTATCTTATGGTGATATATCATATGGCTTAGGAGTTACAGGATGTTACCACATCCATGTTGAGGTTTAAAGAATTATTTCTAATTGTACAGTACTTAGGAATGATTCTTACACTGGTTCTAATAAGGGAAACTTCTGCAAAATCCAAGTACAGAAACTAACCCTTCCTCCCCCATCCCCCTTCCAACAAAAGCATTGGAACATTTTGGAGGGTTTCCCCCTTTCCCTGCCCATGGAAGGTGGGTTGGAACTAGATGATCTTTAAGGGCCCTTCCAACCTAAACCATTCTATCCTTCTATAAAAGAGAAGGCTATTCAGTCTCCTGAGCAAAGGCCAAGGAAGAAAAACAAACTGATATGAAATCCTTGTTTTGGGCTTTAGCATTCTTCCAGTAAGGGTATGAATGAACTGAAATCACCATGGCATATCCTTGTCTGGCATTCTTTGTATTTACCTAGTATTAAATATTTTCCTACAGAGAAAAATCTTTATGAATAAATGTAATTTTTTAGAATTATCATAGTTATGCAGCACCATTTAAATATACGCTGCATTTTTTGTACCTTTCTCTGGCCTCAAAGTCGGGACAGGACAGTGAGGTAAATTTTTATATTGCCACTTATTTACTAAAGGAGTGAACTAGGGACTGCTAGTTTATTGCTGATGTTGCCAGGATGGTTTTCATTTGGAGGAGACTACATCCATACTATGTCAGAAAGACAGATGAACTCTTAACACTCGATTGCTTTCTGGTGGTTCTCAATCTTGGTGCTCATCCAAGTGTATTTCATAGTGTGTCTTAATATAGTGCCTGGTGCTTTGGATTGAAACAACCTTTTCTTTAATAGCTGCGCTATTACAGGGCGTAATGTGAAGTATTGTGGGTTTTTTCCTAAATCTTTAGTCTTAAAAAGGTATATAAACTCTTGGTTAGGAATTCATTAAGTAATATATACAGTGTTGAAATTAAGTAGCTACAGTACATCTATAAGAGTATGTCTATACTTCTAATAAGACTAAAATTTCAACTGTCTAAACCACTGTGCATTTCTGCAAAAGTTAGAAACTGTTACTAAGCTTTATTTTATAAAACGTCAGTGACAGGTGCAGCTTCTCAATTTAAATGGATATTTTGGGGATTACCCTGAATACGTAGGACTCATGTTTGTGTTCCATATTCATTACTGAAATCATATCTACATTGCTCATGTATGTAATGCGCCATTTATGACTACGTTGCCCCTTTTGCTTCCCGAGTTACCAATTATACCCATATCTGTGATGTAGTAAAACCAAACTGCTTAAAATTTAAAGCTGTAACTCAGTCTACGTGTTTTTATGACTTAGTAATCCATGATTGAAATTCTGTGTGGTCTTGTGGGTTTGGGTTTTGTTGTTTTTTTTCTTTTTTTTTTGTTTGGTGGGGGTTTTTTTTGTGGTGTGGGGTTTTTTTTTGTGTGTGTTTGGGTTTTTTTTTTTTTGTTTTTGTTGTTTGTTGTTCTGGTTTTTTTTACCCCAAAAGTGCTAAATATGCTACCTTGTCATAACCACAGAAGTCCTGGGTGGGTGGCAAGGTTCATACAAAAATCGGGTTCTCTACATAGTAGTGATTTGAAGGTTTGGGAAATGAAATAATTTGTCTTTGGATCCTTTAATCGATTCCAACAAGAATAAGTTAATGTAAAAGTGTGGTACTGGGATCATTTGAAGATTCTGGTATGCTATATTGTAATGCTCAAAGGGACCTCTTATGTAATAACTTGATGTGAACCATCATATGATCACACCTACATGCACTAAGTAAAGCATATGCTACTTTATACATCTGTGACCGTATTAAGATAGCTATACTCTTGTTCCAGTTGGGGAAAAAACTAAATTGCTGAGTTCCAGCTGTCTGTAAGTTTTCACTACATACCTCTGCATATTTCACTGCACAGGAAGAGAAAGGAGGAGTCTTATCCTTTCAGATAGCAGTAAGTCATTAAACTTGCAGTCTGTGTGCATGATCAGTTTGGGGATTAAAAACGCCTGCATAACCATCTCTAGCATGGAAATAAGCAGTACTCAGTTCTAACAAGATCTTTCTTTAATGTACTCAAAAGGTTTTAATCTTCTGTCAGTCACAATAGCGCAAAAATAGGACAGGCTAAGAGGATGAACTATGGTAGACTTTTATATCTCGGGATAGATTTTAGGGAATATAGCTGAAAGATGTTTTGAGATTCAGCGAAGCCTTTCAGCACAGAAAATAAGTAGCCATATGTGGACAAAATATGAGGATCGACTGTACAGAAGGAAAAGAAATTGAGCAATCTCTGAAAATTTCATGTCCCATTCCCTGCCATGATGAAGGCTTAAACCTTCATCCTTAGTTCTCGCTGGGTCCTGAAACACCATGCATTACAATGTTGAACAATTATGTGAGGAACGTGTGGCTCTTCTCTCATGCCTGTTGTTTTTGGCATTCTCCTCAAATAAACCAGACTGGCTCAAGCCTGCCACTTTTGTTGGGAGTATGGTTATCCTGGCCACCAGGGAACAAGTGGTCTCAGTCTCAGATGATCTAGTGCATTTTAGATGTTCTGGTAGGCCTCTGTTTGCCAATTGTTAAGCATTATACCAGTATGAATATTTAAACCTCCATTATCTCAAAAGAAAATAATTCTGTTATGTGAGAAGTTAGTATAATTTGGTGATGCAGATTTTATTGGCTGAGAACTAGGTAGATTCTGATAGATTTAATCCTTGCAGGTGTAAAATACGGAGGGGAGAGCAGGAAGCAATGGGGTTTATGATTAAGCCGCTGCCTGGAAAGTACCCAAGGTTAAAATACCCAAGGTTAAATAAGTTTTCTTTTAAAATGGAACAGCTGACAAAAGCTTTGAGAATAAATATATTTGAGACCTTTGATATCTGTTCTTGTAGGTTGGGTGGGATTTTTTTGTTTTTTTGGTGGTTGTTGTTGTTTTAATTCCAAGTATTTTCATACCATCATATAGCAAACCACTGATTTTTATCAAAAACTGCAGTAAAATATAGTTTAAAATGTTCAATTCCAAGATAGACTTGAATGTAGAACTGTACTTTGGGTCAGATGTGCCAAACTAGAAGATAATTCTGTCCTTCAGTACTTAAGCTTTGTCCTCACTTCTTTAAATGTCACCTGCTAGAAAATTTAGAGAAAGACTAGCTTTAAACCATGTCTTGTTACACTCAAGGTTTTGTTAGAGGGCAAAAAGTAAACACCCTATATGTAGAGTCAATTTATTACTCCAATTATGTTTACCAGTTTAGTCAAAATGCAACAAACACTTGTTGTTATTAAGGTCAACAACTTTCGTAGTCCTTAATACTAGTGGAAGAAAAGGATCAGTCATAATCCCAAAGTCTTTGCCAACAGAAGTATGATGTCTGTTGTGGTGTTGTCTTCCTCAGTCTTGGGTCTACTTTGAGTATTTTTAATTCTACTCTGAAACAGTGCTTATTTAATTTTTCCTTGTGTGGTTTTTTATATTTTCTTTATTATCCTAGGGTCATTAGCAGAATCCTTACTTGTTATGAGTTGTTGACTAACCATAGGCATTATGATTGCAAGAAGTTCTACAAAAGCTAAAATTAATTTAAGAAAACATCATCTGACCATTAGGTGACTGCTGTCACAGTTAAAATAAACTAAATCAGCTCAGGCCAATATGAGTCCAGAGAAATCCATTACCAGAAAGCTAATGGAAAAATCACACTACTTTACATGTCTTAATTATTGTAAAGTGGAGCAATTCATGAAGCGAGTTCTTTGTACTTACTTTTTGCTATACACTTTCTTTCTTTTGAACTATACCATCCTTCTCAAATTCTTCTTCTTTTTATGGATTTCTCAAATGGTTCAAAGACCACATGAAAAATTACCTCTTTCAGTGAAAGATTCACTTAACGTTTACTGGGACATCTGTCTTTTCCTCTAGGTAAGCGTGCAAGTAGAAGTGAAAGAATGATACACATCCTCCTTTCCCAAAGAATGAACTTCTAAAAGCAAAAGAAAAAAGGCAAATAATTTTGTATTTGCATCTTTCTCATTTCTCTCTTAAAAACTACTCTCTCCAAGCTGGAATTATGTTAGGCAAATCTTCACGACAAAAAGTATTTTCATATTGGAATTGTTTGTGAAATTAAAGTTAGCAAATTATCATTCATACAGCAAATGCATTCATCATGTTGGTATTAGATGACCTTTCAGAAATGAATGGTGGCAAACAGTTCATGTCTTTTACATGTGTAACTTCACAACACTAAACCAGTAAAAACTAGCACGTTCTATGGTGTGGTTTTCTTACTACTATCACCTGTTTAAATGACCACGAGAATTCATCATTTGTTGGTTGCTATTTGGTCTTACCAATATGTATTTCTTCTAATGCATAGGTAAGCTACTGCAGTATCTCCATTTTGTTTAAGCTTAGTGGTGAGTATGATCGTTAAAGAGCAGAAGAACTGGGGTTTTGGAGAAAATTTTAATTTTTCTGCTTGGTGGAATAAATTAAATTAAATATTTAACATATTTTAAATCCTTCAACTCGTCTCACTACAAAAAGATATCCAGTTACCTAGTAGGTCCCACTGACTGTTTACTTCCCAGGAAATGGTAGTTCATTCAAAACAGGGAAATGGCTTTACTTGCAGTCAGCATCCAATATTTGATAACATAGAACTAGAATCGTTATTCCAATACTTCAGTTCTATTCCTCTGAAATTCACTTGCAGTCAGTGGAACACATATTACATTAAGGGAATATAAAGAAAATAACTGAAACCCATAATGCCCTATAAGACACTGTGAGCAGAGTTAGTTAATTGTATATATAGATTTCTGCTTATTTATATAAAAGCTTAGCAATATGGACAAAGGTTAAGACAAAGTCTATGCTTGAAAGAAACTTTTACCACTTAATTTTGTGACTTGATAGAAAGACATCTGAAATTCCGCTTCAGAAGTTAGTTATCAGTTTCACATAATGGCTTGAATAGAAAATGATCTCATGCAAGCACATCTTACTGATCCTTGGAGACTTGTTGTTGCTTTGATGATCAGTTTTAGTTTTCTGGTTTGCAGGAGACCATTGACAGTATTCTCTTGTTTCTACCAAGCAGTAATTCATTTTGCCTTTTCATTTAAAACTCTAGTAACAGCTTTGCACCTTAAATTCAGTGAGAGAACACAATTTGCAGAAATAGTATCCAAAGATACACAAGGGGAATAAATGGAAATTTTGAAAGTGCCGGAGTACATTATTTGTTCAGTTCTCTAAATAGACATCCATTTATGCAATTCTTTAAATGCAATAGCACCTAGTAGCTGGTTTTTAGGTAGCTAGATCCCTATACAAATCTAATTCAATCAAAAAAGTAACTACTGAAGTTAATCGGCCAACAGTGGAGTCTGCTGTAACTTTTTTGTGAGAAGCAAAATAAGTTTTCCATGCTCTGAGTTCACTTCTGCACATCCATCAAAAACTCTGCTAGTTCCTTCAAACTACCTTTACCCTTTCTGGACTAGTTTGAGTAAGCTTTAATATCATTCCTAAAAGCATCACTGATTATTACAAATAGTCCAAGTCTTCTGTGGCTGGTTTTTTTTGGGTGAGTTTTTTTTGTTTGCTGGTGGGGTTCGGGTTTTTTGTTTGTGGTGGTTTTTTTGTGTGTGTGTGTTTTGCTGTTGCGTTTTTTTAACCCCAGGTTTGCAACTATCCAACCCTTTCATTTTGCTGTAATGAAGATAACTTGTTCTTGCTCTTGAATGGCAGTGCTCTATCTTTGGCTCTACAACAACAAAGAAAATTTGAGTCTGTAACCAGTGCCTTTTATCCTCACTGACAACTGTCGCTTGTGGCAAATCTAATTGTAAACCCTAATGTATCGCTGAATTATGTATCTCTAAGTGATCAGTAACCCTTACAGGAGTCAAGATGAAACAGACATATCATTCAACATATTTTACATTGTAAGAATGGTGAAATGATAAAAAAAACCCCTCAATTTTCATTAGAATTTTTTTTTCAGCTCCTGTGATGTTTAAACATGTACTCATGCCATCATTTGTCTTCTCATGGGCAGTCTTGATACTGCCTCAATTCCCCACCTACCCAAACTGTTAAAACTCTTCTCTTTCACAGTGCTAGCCTTTTAACTCTTCAAAAAAGCTCTCTTAAGTGTAAGAAGAAGAGCAGAGGCAGCCACCCTAAGTTTGAACTCCATATGTGCTATCTGAAAATAAGAACGGAAGGCACAGAGAAACTACACCTGGGAGGTGGTAGGTTTCTTAAATATACTATATAATCTTCCGGAGCCCCACTTAGATGCGAACTCAGATATAAATACCTTCAGTATTAATAGAACTCCAATGCTATTGTTCAACATCTGAATGTTGCTAGTTGCAGGTATAGAATTGTTAGGACTTGGAACATTTCTTCATCATATACAGTTGAGTCTCAACTCTGCAGAGATTATTTTATATGTTAATATATTTTTAATTATATTAAATTGGATATGTGTATGCCTGAGCGGAAACAGTCAGGAGAGGCGTTGAGAAAGATATAGATATGCATCACTGCATTGCATTTATGTGGTTCTTGTTCCTTGATAATACGGCAAGAGGAGGATTCCATATCAAGCAATCTGAAATTGTAGTATTAGTGTGCATTAGTATACCAATATGAAATCTAAATAAACCCAGTTAATGCTAATTCTAGTATTAAGCCTTGTTAAAGTGATGAACTGATCTGTCCAATTCTTCCGTCACCTAGCATCACTTCCATTTCTCCCACAGTCACTGTTTCTGCTTTCTGATGACAAATGTCCAGTATAGTAAAACACTTTTGCAGGTTTTGTGTACATGTACATACATGTTAAGAGTCAAAATATTCTTAAATGTTTTTTTATTTAACAAGGCAAACTCCATAATAGTACACAAAATAGAAGCAATTTCTGAGTTCAGATTTTCAGTTTCTCAGACAATTCAAGAAATCAAACAACCCAAATAAGTACTTCATAAGGCCGTCCCATTTGATAAGAAAGTTTCTCTTCTTAGGGAAGGGGAGCATAATTTTTCTTTCTCATACGGTCAGGAAAAAACTCTTCTTAGTTGTTTAGGCTTGTGTATATTAACTGTGAGATACCAGCCACTTCCTACAAGATTTCTGATAGCTTGAAAAAGTCCTTGTTTTTCTTCTCTTGGAGGCATTTGTGATGGCGGAGAACAGCTTCCCTAAATGTTAGTAATCTGCCATCTCTCACCCTAGTCTACCCACAATTAATCAGCAGCTTGTATAAGGCAATATTTTTAGTCATGTCATTTCAGGGAAAGAGAGAAATACTTTTTTCTTTCCCCCATCTTCAGGGACACTGTCAAATATTATTTTACATTCTGTGTGATTTTTGGATGGAGAAAATCCAGCTGTGAAATCTAAAATTCTATCTGATTGATAAAAAATTGAAATCAAATAAATGTCAACAGGGACTAGAGGCATAAGGGAACACACATCTTAAAGTTCCAGTGTGAACAGAGAACCACGGAATGAAGATGCTGTTTAGAAATGAAGTTAATTGATTGTAATCTTCATGGAAATGCAATCGAGAGCAATAACATGGTTTAGGAACATTTCGGCTGAAGTATCGCTAAGAAGCAGATGAAGATTAAATGGCGAGACTTTTTTTTTCTTGTTATTCAATGACTAGAGAAGGTTCTGGAAAGGAAGGAGCCTATATGGTAGGTGATACTATAGTAGTGAACACTAGGCAGAACAGCAGTCTAATGAGAAACTGTATTAGCAACTCTTAAATCCTAAAAGTGAAAAGAGTGATTTACATAAGAATGTTTCTTATTGTTTTACTTTAAATCCTGGTCTCTAGAGTGCCCTCTAGCTATGCTTTTACAGGGTTAAAAAAAAATAAAAATTAAGTGTAAAGAGCATGGAGAAGATACGATTCAGTTTCTTACACTGCTGAAATTCAAGTCATTATGTCACAGTAAGTTACAAGGAATTCTCTATTTGCTCCAGTTTATTCACTGATGGGATAGTCCAGAGAAGTCTTACTTCTTTTTCTTTAAGTTTATTTTTCTATGCGTTGGTGGGATGGAATGCCATCTGCCAGAGGAGTTCCCTGCATTTTCTGCTTTAAGTGCTGCTGTAGAGACAACCTTACTTTCCATCTCTCAATAGAGTAGGAGGTCCAAATAGAGTCCTAGTTTACCCTCATTCTAAAAAGTAGTAAAACCCCAAACCTTTCAATTTCATTGTTTCTTTAGTGTAATTAGTTAATATAACAAGATCACAATCACAATAACTTCACATCTGGAATGTTAATTAGAAAATTCCGCATATTAAATAGTCACAAAGTTTTCTAGAGAACTTACCTATCAGTGGACTAAAACTACTATTGTTTGACAACACAAGGAAACCTCTTTGCAAAGGTAGTGGAATCCCACTTCTTTAGTTGAGTCTCGTGGTGTGTTGATCTGTAGGAAACTCTTGCTCCATACTAAGCCATTCTCCTTGGCCACAGGATGAGGGGGAGCACTGTCTGGGTCCGCAGGTTCTCTACCCATGTGTTCAGAGCTTGTTGTCAACCTCAGGGTCTCCCCGTCAATGTCAACAGTACCCATGTGAATAAGCATCAAAGAGAAATGGTCTTAGAAATGGATGAGCCTCAGCAGTCTCTGCCATGTGCAAGATCTTAGTCCTGGGTAAGCAGACCTGTGGGTCAGGTGAGAAGATAGGTAACTGTGACTCGCAGGAGTCGTCCTTCATCACAGGACACATCACCTTTGCTTTGTTAGCACTCTTTGCTTCATTGATCTGGTATGGCCAGCCCAAGTGCCTTCCAAACAGAACTTGTTCCAACTTTCCTGTTGCCAGGGCTGCTCCTGTACCTGACCGACAACGAAAGTTGTGCAAGTGCCATCTCTGGCAAAGTGTTTTAGCCCACCTCATTCCATATTCTAATGTAGCCTGTATTTTTCTTCACAAAGAGATTACATTATTGATTAAATATTTATTACTGAGATTAAAAAAAAGTATAAACATTATGAAGTTATTTCCTTTTATATCAGAAAGGAGGCTTCTTGAGAGAAGTTTCAGCTGATCTTTGCCTTTTAATGTAAAAGCTATCTGAACCGATGAGTAAAACAACTCTTTTGAGGCAGCATTTTTTTTTAAACTTAGTTGTAAACTTAATGTTTAAAACAGGTATTTAGTTTTTTTTTAAAGTAATAATTCTGGAATAATATATGGGTGGATAGAATTGCTGTGCTGCATAGAAATGCTAGATTAGCCTTCTGATGTGTAGCTAGTGTTTGGAGCTATTATGGTGCCCCTAATTAACTGGTATTTTGCGTAAGATACTATGCAATTGGTTAATACCACACTCATTGAAGAAATCATTATAATTGAGAGAACATTGTATCCTCAGTACCTGAAAGAGATATCTGTCTGATCTGAGAGAGATGCTGCCAGAAAGAGGTTACATTCCTGGTTTGTCACTAAAATTGTCTCCAATATTTCCAGAAGTTTTACATGTGTAATGTATATATTGTTATAATAAGGAAAAAAGGCAACCTGACTTTGGAAAATTTTGGATTACTTGTTGGTGTTAGGAATTACCACTTCTTTAATTGAATTTAAATGTTTGTTTGTGTTAGAAATGATACCACTCTTTTTATATTAAAATTAATAAATAAAAATGTGGAAATGTATGTTTTTATTGAAAAATACTTGTAACTTACTAGGCTCCATTACCATGGTTATTGTGGATCAGCCACTGTCTGTTGGAGAATAATAATCACGTCATGCCAGAAATCCTGTTCCAAGTGACGTTTCACAGTAGTGAATTTTGACGTACTGCTAGCTATGTTTGCAAAAGTAAGAATAATGTTGGAAGGATTATAGGACTTCCGCTGTAGAAGTAGTTAAAAGCTGTCAACCATTAAAAAAAATCCAACCAATCAAACAAAAACAAACAAACAGAAAACCCCTAGAAATGATAAAAAGCTGAACAAACTTAACCAATTCCAATTGGAAGTGAAAAATGCACGTAAAAATCTTAGGAAAAAAAAATGGAGAAAGTCAGTTGTTCTGAAATCAGAGAAGTTCAACAAGTATGAATGTGTTTCAACAATATGACAGATTTTCAGAGAAACACTTTTTTTTTCTATACATGCAGTGACAGGTTTAGATTTTCAATTTAGTATTTAGATTAATTTGCAGCAGAATTGCATTCTTTCAGTTTGAGGTATCTCATGACTGGAGTTACCCGAAGAATGGAAAATTCTTGGGAGACCTCACTGGGAAATGATGATGATAAATTTACTTAACTGAAAATGCGTTCATACTGAAATGTATGTATTCTGTCATTGAAACCAGTATATGATTGAGCTTGAGTCTATCAAAATGTCTATTCTGAATTATATATGAACTGGAAGATTCAGTATACCTTTGCACTTAGCAGTATCATCTAAACAAAGAGCTCTCTTCTCCCCTCTCTCTCCCCCCATCATTCTGAGTACAAAATAGGATCAGCTTAGCTTCTTCGGCAGTGTTCTAATCCTTTCTCTTTTCTGTTCCTTTAAAGAAAACCAAACTTTATCTTTGAATGCCAGATAAGATCATTAGAGTAACTGAAGAGATTATTTTCTGATAGGAGATAAAGACAACAAATAATACTACTTCAGTGCTCAGTGACTAGGCTGAGCATTACCTGGTTTTAGGTTTTAAATACAAACACAGAATTTCATGACTTGAATACCTACCTAGGCACTGATTTTACTGGGTATGCCAGTTGGAAATATGCACAAGCAAGATATGTTGACTGAAGCGTCGCAAATCTAATGGAAGAAGTTGACTCTTCATTTGTTTTGGTTAGAGAGATGCTATAGAAAGTAAGTATTGATTTGACTAAGAACATTCTTCCAATTTTACTGTTATAATAGTCACTGAATTTATTAGAAGAAACAAATTGGTGAGGGTCTGTGGTCTGGCAGTTTTTCAGGCTCCCATACAACCCTAGGAATCTGTAATTTTTAAATTTTTTTTTAAGTCCAGCCGGTGACTATCTCTTAAGAGGTATAGTACAGCATCTTGCCTTGGGAGACTAATGGGGCAAAAAATTATTTATGTTATGTAAAAACTGCTGGTATTAAAGAAACAGAAGCAAATTCCTGAAGATCCTGGCCATCTTGCTGTAGGTGGCCCTGATTGAGCAGGGGGTTTGGACAAGATGACCTCCAGAAGTCCCTTCCAATTGCAACCAATCTGTGATTTTTAAGGGAAAATGTCTTGATAACAGTGACAAATCCCCTTTAAAAAAAAAACAAACAAACAAAAAAAAAACCACCCAACAATGCTTTATTTCAAAGGAATCTTCTTTCTCTTCAGAGAATGGTCATATTTTTATGCATTTGTCAACTTTCTGTGTTAAGATTAATGTATTGTGACTATATTGTAGTCCTGCTCAGCAGCTATTTTCAGTTGTCTTGAGGAATTCGTCTTGTATATAACGACACATTGTTAGAGGTAGTGGAGATGTCAAGGTGGTCCTTGCCTGTTTTAATTTGTAAGTTTTAATTTGTACTCTTCCTTATTTGTTTATCACTGAGTCATATTGTAGAAGTACATAATGTCTACACAAGCCACATGCATAGGAATACATAAAGTTGATTTTGCATTTTCCTTTCAGCTCACTAACCTTTATGAAGAATAACAGTAGGAATTAAAAAAAAAAAAAAAAGCTTTCCCAGAAGAAAGCATTTGTGTAAAATTACCTGAGCAAATAAGGGAGTAGCTGGAAGTTGCTTGCACAATCTGTTTCTGGGCTTCCGGAGTTGAATGTGATTGCCACAGTGTATTCTCAGACTGTGAAAAGATTTAAAACTGGAACAGATAATGGCAGAGGCCAGTTGTGGGCTTTATTAAGGTTGCGTTGCAGCTTCATGAATGAAAGGTGCTATGTAATGTAATGTATGAGACTGTGCGATGTATAAATACTTGAAAGAATTAAAGCCTTTGGTCTGCACTGCATTCGTGGAGACTACTGAAGGCATAAAAACCTGACTTAATGCCAAAAAGTGGAGTCCAGAAGCTGTTTGTTATTGATGGACATAAAGGTGTTAAGAAAAAGGTCTCTTGCTTTTGTTCTGTTCTACAGATGAAGTTGCAAAAGGTGAGAAGGGGAGAAGGAAAAGATGAAGGGCAGATATTGATGCATCTGACAATACCAGAAGATGCTCTTAATGGCTCTTTCTTTCTGTCTTCATAGAAACTGCAGACTTCATAGGTCATAAATAGAAAAGAAAGAATAGGGGGGCTGGAGGAGGGGAGGCTGATACCTAGTGGCTGGTATTCTGCTGTTCATTTAATGCTTATTCCTGTTTGCTTACGCTCAAGTAGGGATGTACCATACTGTTTCTGTCCATATAACAAGGCATTCTGTAACCAGAAAATTTGGCACAACAGGTACATGTTTTGTTCCTGAAGTTTGCAGTCTGCCTGACTGTAAAAGTGTTCAGTAGGCTTCTGGAATTAATCTTGGCTTATTTATATTCACTGGTGACCTGCTTCAAGAGAAATTTGTGGCTATATTTTTTTGTCAGATATGAGAGAATTTAAAATCTAACGGCTTACACATAGTAGATACCAGGAGGCTAGTTAACTCATCAATCACAAAATGAACTTAAAACATGAAAAGAGATACAGTGGAAAGAGTTAATATTTTTACCTTATTAGTTAACATACCATCAATTTCTATAGGTAGAAGCAGGTACGTAATACAAGTATGTGTGATATATCTGCATATGCAATGCTTCTCAAATTATGCAGCTATTGGCAGTTTAAACAGCCAATGACAATTCCTATACGATTAGTTTCACACTAATTTTTTTTTTTTTCTAACTCTCTTACCAGGAGAAATGGAATCAGTTTTATAATTCAGTGGGGGCTGACCTCTTCTCCCTGGTGACAAGTGATAGGACAAGAGGAAATGGGTTCAAGTTATGTCAGGGGAGGTTTAGATTGGATATTAGGAAACATTTTTTCACTGAAAGGGTTATTAAACATTGGAATAGGCTGCCCAGGGAGGTGGTGGATTCACCATCCCTGGAGGTGTTTAAAAAAAGGGTAGATGTGGTACTTAGGGACATGGTTTAGAAGTGGTTTTTGTCAGGGTAGGTTAATGGTTGGGCTTGATGATCTTGAAGGTCCCTTCCAACCTCAGCGATTCTATGATTCTATGAAATAGGAGCCTCTATAAATATACATAGTGTGTTCGCATGCCCTAATGACATATATTTGAAAAATAAGGTTAATTCTTCCAGAACAAAAATAGGATTGTGGGACAAGAGTGATGGAAAGAGGCTATCATCTTCTCCCTTATTTTTCCCTCACTTCGAGTTGTTTACAATCAATAAGCCCAAACTAAGCAAACCCTTAGGAGTACTTGTATTCACAAATCCTCGGTGCCATTTGGAAGAAAATGCAAGCTAAATTACAAACTGATATGCACCAAATTGCAAAGAAGGGTACACTTGTAATCAGTAGCATGTTTGAGAATGATAGACTAAAAGATGGGTAGGTTTTTCATAGATTTTCATGGGTTTTTTTGTACAGAGGGTAAAAATGGAATTAAGTAAAAGGTGTGAATTGGGTGCTGACTAATAATTGCATTATTCCTATTCATAGTGTATTGTTTTAGTTTGGGGGGCAAAAACCTCTAAATGTGTTTAAACGTATAGAGGTGAAAATTGTTTTGGAAATATAGTGCGTAGTTGTGAACTTGGAATTACTTGCAAGATCTGGTAATATGAGTAATAAAATAAAAATAAAACATAACTCTGGAAATAAGTGTTTTGATGCCCTTGTGGAAGAGGCTGTCAAAATGAATAACAAAATATAAACCTTAAAAATAAAAAACTAACTTTAGCATTTTCTGAGTTACACTAAAAATCAGTGTCATTAAAAATCTACATTGTTTATTTGCGATTACCTCATGCTGAAATTTTGCATTGTCTTTGCATAATAACTTTCTTAATCATAATATTAAACAGATGGAAAAACTGAAGAGAAATTGTTGAAGTGCTCAACATTCTCTCAAATCTTCGTGACTTTTTGATAATGTTAGTGATTTAGAGTAGTTATAAATCGGAGAACTAATCTCACCACTCTAGAAACTCACCCATGCACTGACAGTTTTCCATTAGAATTCCCATTTGAATGGAATAAGTTACAAAATAAATAGAACAAAAAAATGGCTATTATGTATTTTAATTAAGAAACTGCCTTTGAATTATGTTAGTTTCTATCTTAAAAATGTTTTACGCTATTGTGCAAGCATCCTACAAAAGTCTAAACTACTTAAATTGTGTCCTAAATTCCCTAACTATGTGTAGACTTTCAGATCCTCTAAACAAGAGATTAGATGAGATCAGTTGACTGACATTAGTCAGCAGATTATTGTGTAATTTTTATTAGAGTCTTTTGTTTATTAGTTTGCTTTGGATTGATCTGGTTGATGGGTCTATAATTACATTTTCAGACGTTAGTGTTCTGCAGTCCCATGGAACTTCCCAGTATCCAGTACTGAAAATCAATATTAAGTGTAAAGAGAACTCCTTAACCACTTCTTTTAAATGTCCTTGTTGTGAGTTATCCAGATATGATGATGGTGAAACAGCCACTACAAAACAACTTCCTGAACATGCATGTTTTGGAAAATATATTACTGCTATTGTTATCATGCTTTGACTCCACTACCTATTGTAGCTTTTTCCTAGTGATAATTTTATGAAAACACTTCTGTGTGATTAATGATGGCTCTATGAGAGTGAATAACCGTTCCCTATTTTTTTTAGGATTTTGTAACTTTTTTTTTAAAATTAAATTAAATTGCTCTGGTATGGCATAAAACTGCATGAAATGTAATGCGACTGAAGTATATGTTATTGTTTTCTGGGAATGATACTATGGTTTTGTGGTTTAATCTTGGTAGGCAACTAAGCCCCATACAGCCACTTGCTCATTTCCCTTCCCACGCCCCCCACCCCCGCCCTGGCCCAGGCAGAATGAGGGCAAAGATGAGAACTTGTGGGTTGAGATAAAGACAGTGTAATAGGTAAAATAAAAGCCACACATGAAGCAAAGCAAACCAAGGAATTCATTCACTAATTCCCATTGTCAGGCAGGCATTCAGCCATGTCCAGGAAAGCAGGGCTCCATCACACATAATGGTTGCTTGGGAAGACAAAAGCCGTAACTCCAAATGTCCTCTGCATCCTTCTTCTCCCACCTTTATATGCTGAGCATGTCATATTATATGGGATATCCCTTTGGTCAGCTTGGTTCAGCTCCTCCCAGCTTCTTATGAACCTCCAGCTTACTCACTGCTGGGACAGTCTGAGAAGCTTGACTGGGTAAGTACTCCTCAGCAATGGCTAATAGAGAGTACGTTGATGAAACACTTATGTATAAATACCTTAAGCAGCTGATAAATGTGGAAAGAGCTGATAGTGAACTTGCAATAGGTATTTTCTGGGCAATTATGTTAATGCTTGTGCTTACAACATTTTCCTAGTGTTTTTATTAATACTTTCCATGTGAAATGAAAATTAAATACATGTAGCTCAGCTAGGATATTCTGTAAAACTCCAACATAACATTTCATAACCCAACTGAATGTATAGAATTACATTGTTTTTTCTCTTAACTTCCATTTCCCAAAATATGTTTTGTAGCCTTTTCTAACTGTAAATTATATATTTTTATTTGATAGTTGCATACATTATATGTGTACAAATTGCATTGCTCCAACTTTTGATGCAAAAGACAATACAAAAGATGTGAGTCTATGTTAATTTTTTTTAATGGAAGTCATTACAACTTTGTGTAAATCGGACATTATATAGTTTGATAAAATATTTTTTAATATTTTCAGATTCTATCAGAAGCCACTTCACTATCACACAAAATAGTTGATAAATGATTGTTTTTTTAATGAGTAAGAAGTCATCTCAAGCTATCTTTACACAGCTTCTTTACACCTTTTTTTTTTTTCCATCAGGTGGATCATGATGAAACTATTAAATTTCTTCAAAAAAAAAAAATTCTAGTTTTGATCTCTTTATTCTGTAATATCTGTTTTTACTTAGTCTATCCTCAACACTAAGGACTAACATGTGGCTGAAGCATGAATTAACACCATGTCGTATTCTAGTACAGTCATCTAATACTATCAAGCCGGGTTGTTCAATTAATTCTGTTGTAAAATATGAATATTGGGAGGCTACAGAGGAGAGGAAAAGATGAGATTTCTTTATGTCCTACTGAATCTAAGTCATTATTGTCTTTTCCATCAGGACTATGAGTATTTTTATAATCCAGATTATTTCAAAATTTGGTAGTGGTAATTTGTTTTTATTGTCAGCGTTCCATATATGTAAGTCTGATTAATCGTCTCCTGACATATTATAGAACCTTTTAGGACTTAACTTCTAAGATAGGTCAGTATGATTTCTTCTGATAGAAAAATGGGCCACTTGTGCTACTTAGGCACAAGAGATTTATGGTACTAATAGCAAAGCATTTCATAAACACATCAGTCCTGTATGACTGGTAAAGTACACAAGAAAATAACTCTTATGAGAAGGTTTTCTCAAAGTCCCTTGTGAAATCTTCAGTTAAGAATGCTTGCTTCTTGCCTAAAAATAGAAAAATGGAGTTTAAGTTGCTGAAGCTGCTGAAATTCTTTGTATAATTCCTTATAAATTTGGCTTTATTAGATAATTTCTAGCTCTGCAGCTGTTTCTTAACTTTCAGTGTGTCAAGTATGTCTGTCAAGCCAATTCAAGGAGTTCAACCTTAAGCCTATAAGCCCTTGAAATGAAAGTTACTTACAGTAAAGCTTTGATTGCTTTGCTAAACTGTCTTTCATTCTGCAACTGGTCAGTTGTATGCCAGCTGTAGCTATGTATTTCTGTTGCAGAGTTGTTCCTTGTCTATATTTGGCCAATTAAAATCAATATCATGTTATTGAGTGTATCATATGGATCAAGGATGCTGGCACAGAAGACTTCTGTGAGCAGAGACTGATACCTAATAGTTATACCATCTTGTACTCATAAGGTATTTTTATCATTGCTCTTCTTGAACATATTTATGAAAGACTTTATTGCTTTTGGAAAGGTTCATTCACTACCTGGTAGTTATGTCCACTGGCAGTTGTTTGATACCTACATGCAACTGTATCTAGAGCTTGAAAAAAAAATATCCCCTTCCCTCTTCTTTGGGTGATGACATATTTACCCACAAAGCTGCTGGTAAAAATGTGTGAAATCTGTCAGGTTTAGGCTTTTTAACTTTTATGTATTATTACAGTATCTGCAAACCTACTAGGTTTGAGGTACTTTTGGGGGAAGAAGAGCAAGACTTCTGTTATTATTTGGAAGCTCTTTGCATTTTCTGGGTTTTTGTTGCCTTTTTATTCTTAGAAACATCCTTAAATTCCTGTAGTTGGTACAAGATTGTCCGTATATAGAGCTTATGTAGGGGAATGTTGTATCTAACAACTATTAGTCAGACTTTTCCTGCTGAGAGTGATAACAAAAAGCTGGTGAATATAGTAGTGTTTATTTAAAACAACATATAACTGTTAATTTCTAATGACAGTAATAGTTTTTACATAATCATAAGTGCTCATGGTTGGTGTGGTGGTTTAGGCTGGACTGGCCACCAAATGGATGACAGATGCTCTATTTAACCTCTCTTTCCATTCTTAGAAGAGAGAGAGACTTTATGGGTTGAAAAGAAAACTAAAAATACTTTAATTAATAAAAAGAAAAGATAATACTAGATATAAAAAAATAACGAAATATATACAATATATACAAAACCAGTGTCTAGCTCCCAGGATGATGATCACGTCACTGGCAGGCACTGGAAAAGTCCCAGACTGAACTCAGTGACGGACAGAAGCTGGATTCCAGATCTGGATTCCAGAACACACAGATCGGGATCAAAGGCAGACAAACAGAGTCCTCCTTGAATGCTGGTCATTGAAGAAAGAAGCTGACTCCTTTGATCCCTTAGCTTTATACTGAGCATGATGCACTTAGGACGGGATACTGTTGTGGTCAGTTTTGGGTCACCTGTCCTGTCTGCTCCTCCCCACAGGTGTGGCCCCTCTACACTCTTCCGCTTCCAACCCTCCAACAGGGCACACAAAGCTGGCTGACCTTGGTTGTTATGGGAATAACTACAAGCAAGAGCCTCTCTGCATACCATTCCTTGGTACTAACTATAAACATCAGGCATTATCACTCTGGAAGCAAACGCTGCCAGAAAAACATGCTGTTGCTGTCAGAGAATGCAGTTCAGTTAGACACTTAACTGAAACGTAAAATTACTGAAAAGAAAATAGGTTCAGTTTTACCTCAAGCCAGGACAGTTGGGATGGATAGCTTAAATAATTTTTAGTAATGCTTTTATAGTGTTTTTTGTTTCATTTTCATTTGAAATACTAAGAATTACCTTTTTCTAACTAAAAATAATTGGTGTGTGTATTGGTGGTGCTCTGCTATTTGGGGATTGTCTGACTTGAATTTTTGCTATTTAAAAAATATTTATTAATTCTACTACTTGTTTTCTTGTTTTTCTTGTCCTCTCAAAATAATAATCTAAACTGTTTAAGTGAGATGAGAGTCTAGAAAGCACAAACTTTATTAAACTATGTGGGATAGATGCTTAGTTGCTGTTTTGGAAAAGATAGGATCATTTTGGCTAAATGCAGAACATCTAGTAGCACGTTGGGACCCTCTAAGATATGTCATCTTTACAAGACTACCTGATGTGATAGGGGACACGTAAGAGACCCATAGCCTTCTGAAGCACCTCCTTGAGGCTGTGTGGGATACCTTAGGTAATTTAAAATGCTACATTTGGGCAGCTGAACCCCATTGAGCGTGTACGACACCTGAGGCCTGTGTATATAGACCCTAAAGAATTCTGTAAGACATAGCAAAAGCTGATGGTACCTATTAGAATGGGGGTGGGAAGGGAAAAGGGGAATGCAGCACTGGACTTCTAGGAGTAACAGAAGAACAGAGACAAACTGAACTGACACACCATCTATATACCTCTAAATAGATTTGACAAAGTGGTTTAACTAAACAGGAAGCACCTAAAGTCAGCTTGTGTTGTTTGAAAGTAGTGGTGTCCTTCTAAGGTGAACAAATGTGAAAATAATATTTATGTAACTTAATTTACAATGGATCAGTTGGCAAGAACCCATAATAGATTGTATTGCTCGCTGTGCGTGTAGTGGATTGCAGTTTGAAGATCTGACCTTTTTCAAAGACTTTTGCAGTAAGACATAGGAGGATATTCTTTACACCTAAACCGTTTTGATCTCCGCTCACAAGGATGTAATCAAATTGTTTCCCTCATGGATTTACAATAATATACTATCAGAATATTTTTATATATCTAATCTTATTGAATCTTGACACTGCACAAGAGCAGCAGATGGACATAAAGAATGCATAAGCAATGGAAGAAATAGTGTTATGTCTCATAATGCTGAAATAGGGAGGAATTAAGTAGTTCCTGCATTACTTAATGTAATGCAGGCACTTATTTTTAGTTTACAGGATCTGAAATAAATCCTTCAAACTCCTTTACCTGTGACTTCTTATTATAGCATATGCTGAGTGAGGGGGGTGAAGAAACCCTTTGCTGATGTGGGTGTTTTGTTGTTTTTGTTGTGGGTTTTTTTTTCCCCAATGAACACTTTTTTTTTTTTTATTCCTTTCTTCACACTTCTAACAAATCTTGATGACCTCATGAAACTTTTCCATTAAAATGAAAGGAAAGGAAGATTAGACCCACCCTTGCCTTTTTTTTATCATCTATATTCAGATAAAAACTTATGATAGATCTGAACAATGTTACTCTCTTTATACTCAAGGGATGATCACTGATGTTAATTGGAAAATAAATGCATTTTACTAACAATAAGCAGAATAAATTTCATTCCAGATAAAGCATACAAAGCTTTAGGAAAGCTGAAGCATCTAGAACAGTTTCAGTTCGAGCAAGAGGAAAATTCAGAGCAAAATGGCTAATTTTATTCCTACTGATAGATTAAAAATTATGTAGAAGTATCAGAGAACATTCATTTCCTATTACAATAAGATTAGATATGCTGCTAAAACGTAGAATTGCCTAGGTTGGAAGGGACCTTTCAGATCACCTAGTCCAACCATCAACCTAACACTGAGAAAAATCATCACTAAGCCATATCTCTAAGCACTGTGTCTATCCATCTTTTAAATACCTCTGGGGATGATGACTACACCACTTCCCTGGGCAACCTGTTCCAATGCTTAATAACCCTTTCAGTGTAAAAATTTTTTCCTAATATCCAGTCTAAACCTCCCCTGGTGCAACCTGAGGCCATTTCCTCTTGTCCTATTGCCTGTTACTTGGGAGAAGAGACCGACCCCCACCTCTCTACAACCTCCTTTCAGGTAGTTGTAGAGAGCAATAAGGTCTTCCTCAGCCTCCTTTTCTCCAGACTAAAGAACCCCAGCTCCCTTAGCCGTTCCTCATATTCTCCAGACTCCTCACCAGCTTCATTACCCTTATCTGGACATGCTCCAGCACCTCAGTGTCTTTTGCATATTCATACATTATTTATGATTACTATGATTATTAATAAGTGACCAAAATTAGAAAATGTTTTATTTCTATAATTTGCAGGTAAAATATTTAACTAACAGCTACTTCTCAAGATTAATCCTTTACTGATATTTGACCTGCAGTTTGTTTTATACCAGTTAAATCATTCATGTTTTTTTAAACCACTCTTAAAGAGCGTTTTAAAAGTTGTTTGTTTTTTTTAATGTTGGATCATGTCAAAAGAAAATAATTTTTGAATTAACATTGAATTACTTAACACAGGCTGAATTAGTTTTAAAAACCTAATGTTATCATGAAATGTGAGTCGTAATTTCTAAATTGTAAAATGTATTGTGCTTAATCTCTAATCTATTCATCTATATATAGATAGAGAAACATTCAATTAAAGTACACTGTCAGTTAGAGGATTTATGTTATGAAAGGCTGTCATTAACTGATTTTCACTTTTTCCAATCTTCCAAGAAATAGCTTCTCTCTACACTAAATCTACAGCAATACTTGAAGAGACTTCTATATTTCAAACTCACTCACTCGAATCCTGCTTCAAATGTGTATTTACTGTCCTTCTGAGCATGTTTGGAAGTCTGAATGGTGAAAGTTACTTTAGGTTCCTGCTTTCTGCAGAGAAACTCAGGATGAAGGGATAAAGTAAATGTTATTTTATAATATTTTTCACCTAGCGAAACTTGTTTTTGATATTATCTGTTGATTTTTAGATTGTTCAGAATGATGAATGTTCTGCTGATTGCTATGAATAACTCCAAACACAGAATATTTATGTGATAATAGGTGATATTTAAGAATACTCCCACGGATTTTAATGTGACCTCTTCCATATTGATATACATATAGCAGTGTTTAATCACATACTAACAGTATTCTAGTACAGGCTGAACTCATATCTCTTTAGGATTAGTCATCCTTGAAGAAGCTCTGTTAGGGTATTTTTCAAGGAAACACAGAGGATGGGTCAAAATTACCAACAATAATAAAAGTAGGTGTGCATAAATTATGCGGTAAGTTCGTGATCATCTTAAAGTTCTCCCACATTCATGCTGGAAACCTGGGCAGGGAGGGGCAATAGATTGGTTGGGTTTTTTATTTGTTTCCAATTAATCTTAAGGGCCTCTGGTTTTGGCTTCTAGAGGCCAGAGTATGACAAAAGCTATACCTTGAGTAATGTATTACTTGAAGTATTATAATGTGTATAAGGAGTGAAGTTGAGCCTGGGACAAGGGAGGAAGGGGGAAAGTGTTATTTTATCTTTTTTTTTCTCCCTATCCAACTCTATCTTAATTGACAATAAGTCAAATTAATTTTCCCCAAGTTCAGTCTTGACAGTAATTGATGAGTGACATCCCTGTCTTTTACTAAACTCACAAGGTTTTTTATCTTGTTTTTCCCGCTATCCTGCTGAGGAAGGGGAGTTGAGAGGGTGGCTGAGTGGGTGACTGGCAGTCTGCCAAGGCCAACCCACCACAGAGAAGCCATTCTTTTAAGAAAACACTTTTTTTTTTTTTTTTTTTTTTTTGTGCCGAGGGTGATTTCGCATCAGAACAGGTTTCCCAGAGCTGCTGTGGCCTCCATCCTTGGAGACAGTAAAAACCTTACTGCACATGGTCTTGAGCAACCTGCTGTCTCTGACCCTGACCTGAGCAGGGACTTGGACTCGATGGTCTCCAGGGATGCTTTCCTGTCTCAGCCAGCCTATGATTCTCTGGTTCTGTGAAGTGCTCACATTGCCTAGCAGTGGGTACTACCCCATCATTACTTTTGTAACAAGTGCAGGTCTGTTCCTTTTTCTTGACATATACAAAGTTTGTATCGATATGTGCTGTTATGTTACGCATTCATCTTTTGTTTCATTTCTGTTGTTTTTCTGATTGTGACAAGGTTTTCTTCATACACTTAGTGCAACACAAGTAGTTCACCAAGACCAAACGCTGTATGAAAACATAGTTATAAATAACTCTGTAACTATAAATAGCTATAAAACCTTCCTCTGTAACGCAGCAAAACTGCAGGATGTTATCCAGAGAGAGGGGGAGGGATGTCCACTCACGAACTGTGATGCTCAGGTCTTCCTGCAATTGTGGTTTTTAGGTTTTGGTGGGGTTTTTTTGTTTGTTTGTTGGGTTTTTGGTTGGTTGATCATGGTTTGTTTGGTTTTTGGTTGTGTTTTTTTTAGGAGTTTGGGGTGGTGTGTGTGGTTTGGTTTGTGTTTTTTTTTCCACTAGGTAGTGCTGACCCTTACTGTATATAGCAGGCAGTTTTATTTTAGTTTAGTGTGAAGTAAGACCATAAAAATGGTGAAAGCCCATTCATTGTAAATGGAACTTTCACTGCTTTCATTGAGGCAGATTTAAAGTACAGTTAGCTTTTAAAGTTGTGGTACAACATTACTGTATTAGGTATTAACAAACCTGATTTTTCCACTTATCTATATTTAATACTTTTCTGTGCATTTGCTTGTATGTAGAAGTCACATCGAGTGAACATTTGACAAGGGGAAGAGGTGGGAGATACTCCTGTATTTCTGATTTTGAACTTTTCTTCCTGTGCCCTCGTTACCAGTTCTGTAATCAAATACGTGCTCTGCTAACAGTGCTTAGTCATGCTTTTGACCAATCACTTCAGTCTACGTAAATCAAAGGAAGTATCAGGTCTGTACTTATGTGTATATATTTATCTATATGTATATTTTATATATATTTTTATACTATGTATATAAAAATCCTATTCCTTCTGTTTTATCATAGAGAAAACCTGATGTGGCTTTTGTAGGTCTACAAGGTGCATAGTCACCTTTTAGTTTCTTTTATGGGAATGTTATTTTACCTTTTCAACAAAAATATCTTGTCAGTACTTGAACTTGCACTTTCATTGGTATCTTTCAATGTAGCAGCTTTCCTGGGACAGTATCTATGATAAAATCTTGTATTATGGTCAAGCATTAAATATTTTAAATAATGTTTTAATCTGTGAGCAGTCAGTACCGTTTGCTACCTTTTGCAGGGTCTTGCTTTATAAGAGTTCTTATCTGTCAGATCTGTAAGATTCCCTTAAAAAAAACAAGTATTCCTAAACAAAAAATGGGTTAGCTATAGGGAGTATATTACAGATCAGATGCTTCTGTAATACCATCAGATATAGATTTTTGACATTTATTTTAATAAAAGGCCACACACTGTCTATTTCCTTACGATAATTCTTCCTGCTTGCTGAAGTTTTCTTTGTGTTTTTCCCTTTTTCATTCCAGGATTTAGTTCTTTTCTAAGGTAGATATAAATATCCTTTTTTCCACTGAAGTATTTCTATACATCCAAGTCTAGTTGATACTGGCTTTCAACCTGGAGACTAAGGAGCAGAGAATTTCTTGATCTGAGCAGCTTCATTCTTTTTACAAATTCAATCTTGATCATGCATGAAGAGAAAAGGATATATTAGCAAAAAACTGAAAATCTGTGTTTACTAGTACGGTTATAAATTATTCAGATATTTAAAAAAAATAGTTTGAGAAACTGGAAAACATTGATTTGGGAAATCAAATTTACTCTTAACTCCACATTCCTCTTCTTTATTTGTATTATGAGTTCTTTCCCTTATTTACAACCTCTATGAGACTTGTGAACTAGCTTTTTTGTGTCGTAACTCAATATTCTATTCTGTATGACTAATCATTTTTTCAGTCATAATTTATCTTGTGTGACTACCCAAATATCCTCTAACTGATTTGTTTTATGTGTTCTCCAACCTTCACAGAATTTGCGATACCATTACAACATTAGGAAAAAAAGAATTAAGACCTTTGTTTTTCTGTGATGTGTATTGAAGAGAAACTGTATGTTCAAGCTGGCTGATCTCATCAATCTACTTGGTTTATTCTTTTCATGTTGCAAAGGAGGAAAATGGATGTGAAGCTGATACTGTCAGCGTTCGCAGTGATGTACATAAAATAAATTAACCATATCACCTTCAGCTTCCTTGTAAAAATTTCTGAAATGTATGTCTTTGAATAGGAGTGTCACAGTGTGTCTAGCACTCAGAGCTGGGAGCTGGTACCATGTTTTCTTTGGTGTGAATGACTAAATGTGCTTCCCAGCTGCTAGATTTAATATTAGAAACACGTTCTTCTGAATTTCATGTCCTTATTACCAAATTCTATTTTCACTTAGGCTCCAAAATGAAAGCAGGATTTTTCTGGAGGCCTATTAGATGCACTAATATTACTGGATATAATACTAATACTTATTAGTACTAAATATTACTAAATAAGTGTTGTTTTTTAAAGTCACTTTTATCAAGATCAGGACTTAATTAGCTATGCATATTTGTGAGCAAAGAGGTTCTGAAAACTCAAAACTACTGGGATAATTTATTTGTTACTACGCACCTTTCTCTCACTTTTTAAGACAACTTCATATTTTGTAGCCTATTTGAGTTTCTGTTGCATAGCTGTTAGCCTGGTGATGAATCTGTAATGAGAATTATTGTCAAGTGTCCTTTGAAAATCTACCTATGCTGTATTCACTGAATTTTCTTTATTTTTCATAACAGTTACGTTTTCAAAGAACTTCAGAAGTTTAGTTAGGCATGACCTCCCCTGTCTGAATCCGTATTTGCTGTCATTAATCAAACTACACTGTGTGTTGTTTTTTTTTTCACCACATCACTAAAGATCACTTTTAAATTTATTCCTGCGTGACACGATAATTTTGCTGGTTTGCATCATTATACCTTAAGATTTTCTGTCTTCTTTTAATATATTCCTGGTGATGAGGTCTGAGGAGTCATCCCTTTGACATGTAAAGTCGTATTCTTATGTGTCTTTAGAAAAGGTAAATCTGCTGGCCTTACTCATGTGGGCACTTGCTCTCAGTTACTGCCTGTGTCATGGAATGCTTTTCCTCATGAAAAAAGTGTTAGGTGTAAGTTGGATAAAAATGTCCGTGACTAGTTCTGAACAAACATTTCAGAAGCAGCTAGATAGAAGGCGCATTTCTGTGTTCTAATTGCTTGTTCTCATACTGTAACAATGTTTCCTGTGCATTTTAGTAAAAACACCTGTATCCAAAATGCTACTCTCTCCTTCTGATATGACTGTATTTTATTTTTTTTTTATGATTAAGCCTATAGGTGCTACTTCAGACAGTCCCTGTGCTACTGATTGCTCGCTGTGGATGTGATGAGGAAGTGGCATTGTTTGTTTGCATAGTCTTCTCTTTCTTACACCCTTGTTTCTTGTCACTTCTGAAGAAAGGATGCTGCTGTAGGTACTGTCACTGAAAAGAGCCACTGTTATGTAGCTAATGTGACAACTCATAACATACATCAGGCTGCAGCACTCTGCTTTATACCCACAAGTGAAAATACTTCTTTACATCGCAGTTTATTTAGCATTCAAGTGTAGCTCAGTAGACGAAAAAGAAAAATAAGCTCAAGCCTTTGGTGGGAGCACTACACAAATAATTGCTGATTAGTGGTATGGAAAAATAAAAATTTGGGAAAAGGAGCATTGCATAAATTCATAATGTTCTAGGTATGATTTTGAGTTATATTTTGATGTCGGACAACATTTTCAATTTATTAGGTGAAACTGAAAAGCCATCTAGATAATTTTATTTTCTACTTGCTTATGGAAAACTGTGAGTTTAGGAAACTAATACAGTTTCCTATAATATTATTAGGGAATATTTAGACCATAAATTGTGAGATTGCAGAAGGAGACGCTTTTTGCCTAGTATTAGCATCTCCAGTGCTTTATAGAGGAGCGCTGTTAGAAACATTTGATGCTTTGAGAGACAAAAGCTCTAGAAATAATTTTTACAGTCTTACTGCTAAAACTATTCAAGTATTCATGTGCCCAGTACTTCAGTGAAAGTCTTTGAAGGGTCTCACTCTGATTCAGTCTGTGATAAGGACTGTTTGGGTTTTATTAAATGGTGGTTCAACACCTTTTACTGCCCTTCTGTAAATTATCATTGGTGAGACTTCATTTGGAACCCTTGTCTCACACCTAGTCATTATGTTAAAGATATCTGATGGGTTTAAGAAATTAGAACAGATGTAGAAGAGGAAAGTCACTAGAAAAGGAGTAATGGAGAACATGACATATGAAAAAAGCCTGAAGGAATGTCTATGCTTAAATTGAGTGACTCCATGCTATTTTATTAGCTCAGGCAGAACACTAGATTCGAATGTGCCTTCACCTCTCAGACCCCCCCAATTTGGTTACATCCAGCTTGAAGTAGTGATGGGGCCCTCACCTACACCAGCTCACTCAGGTAGATGATGATTTTGTTTTTTTAGCTCAGCAAGATTAATATTATGTTTAAATATGATTCCTCCCTATCTCAAAAGGGAAGACAAAAATTAATAAAAAGATTGCTAGTTCCCAAGAATTAATTTGGCTGGAAATTGGAAGGGAGGCTCTTAATTGCCAACCAAGTGAATCTGAAATTGGCTTTCAGTGAAAATATTACTGGGAGGGGGAGAAGGACTAGATCTTGGCTAGTTTATGGTTACAGTTACATGAATGAGGAAGTTTTCTGTTGACTTTTTACATGTTGCCAATTTCAAAATGAATAAACTTAAATGGGAGGCATTTAGTTGGGGTCATTATCACATCATGAAGTTTCAAAAAGGTACTGCTGTAGGATATAAAAGAATATTAAAAAAATATTACTTGTTAGCTTACAAGCAAGGGATATACATAAACACAAAGAATTAAAATGCATTGTTTGGTCTTTCTTCCGTACTTCTGACTTACCCACTGCAGATTGTTTTACCTCTATTATTCCACCCTGCTATAAAAATTTATTTTACCTTTTGTTACATCTACTTCCACTATCACTAGATTTCATCCCTCTGTCTCTTCTTTCTTACAGTTTTTTTCTCTCCTCGGTTTTAGTCTTTTTCCTAACTCTTATCTCCCAGAAGATACATTATTCTTGACTTTGTTTTGTAGTCTTGATTTTGTTTAATTTTAAAATGTAAATTTTTTGGGCTAGTCTGTGCGTACACAGGAAATAATGAGTACTCTTGCCCACTTATCTTCACCGAAAAGTGTGCATTCAGGATTTTGAAGTCCCTCATTGGCAATTATGTTCTATCCCAACAAGCCTGAAAGAAGTATTTTATTAAATTTTGTTGACCCTTTTTCATAGAAGTGTGCATTTGGTATTATGTATTAATTATTAATCTCATAATTATGTATCTGTAATATATTCTTAGGTAAGAGGCTGGTCCTTTCTGAGTGCCTAGGATTTTCATTCTAACTTGAGACCATGTCATGTTTCTGAGTGAGAATAAAAGTATCTCTTCTTCCTCTTGAATAACGTAGGAACGTAACCAGGCTTCTTTGCTCTGTCTCTCCTGTCTCAGCTCTGTGTGAATGAGGAGGGTGGGGAAGGGCAGCCAGAAGTTAATTTTTTTTGCTTGCTTTGGTAACCGGTGGCTGGAGAGATGTAACGTATGTCTATCTGCCGTAAAGATGAGAACATCTTCTAGGTAGCTATGGCACCTAAATAAGGAAATATTTTCATTCCAGATCATTAAATTCCCACTGAATGCACAATAAATGTCTTCTGTATTTGTTTTAAATCTTAAGGCTTTTTCTCTTTGAGTATTTAGGAATGCTTTTGTATTAGTGTCCACTGGGGTTGTTGCATACAACTTCCATTACTGCTGATGGCACATCACTGCATAAATTCCCATTCATTAGAATGAGGATATATTCCTTTTAATTATTTCAGCAGGAATCTGTGGAGCTTATTTAAGAAACGTTTTAGGAAAAATTGAGTGCTAGTAATTTAGCAAATGAGCATAAGCTTTCTGAAATTACATTTAAGATGTTAACGTCAAAAGTTAACATTCCTGCAAGTGTAGTGCATTTAATATTTTTTTTCCTAGTAAATTACTGTTCAACTCAGGTTTGATTTATAATGAAAGAACAGTTTTCACTTTCTAGCCTTAGGACATCCACAGAGAGAATAAATTTACCGCTTTTGTTCAGGACTAAATGCACTAGTTTGTTAGTGCTCCCCCTTGGGTCCAATTGAAAGAAGGCATAAGGAGGCAGCAGGTTGCACAAAAGCTTGACTTTACTCTAACAAGATTAAACTGGGGAACATCCTCAGTTATTACAGATAGGGGAACATTTGGTGGTCTTATGGTTTTAATTCCCCTTTAGGCGAGCTTTTCTCTATTGTCTGTACAGGCAGCCTAAGAGGATTAACCATCTTATTTTCACTTCTTCCCTTTTGAAGCTGTGCTAATCACCAGAACTTCAGGAAGACTATAGGTGACATTAGGTGACTTTTGTATAATTTTCCCTGACATATGAGTGAGCAAAGTCTGGGTGTGAGGGTGTTGACTGTGACAGCGAGTATTTGAACTGAAATCAAAAAAAAGAACTGAAAGTAAAGTTTTCTATGAATACACGTGTTCAAAAGCAAACACTTTCCTACACTGAGAGGCATTTACTTTGGAAACTGGGTAAAGCAAAAAGTGAGTACAACTTTCTCATCGTTTTATGAAAATCGGGTAGGAAGGATATTAGAGAAGAATACTACAGAAGGTATACAGTTGCTTTATATGGCTTTGTCTGAAGAATGGTGTTGTAGAACAGCATTTCTACGGAGCTGCTTTCTATAGTACTGTGGTCCCACTGAAGACTTCTGAGTAAGTAGTCATAGCTGTTTATTCAGAAAAAATAATTTATAATTAAAAATAAATTATTAAAACCAGACTCTGATGACTTTTTTTTTCCTCCAAATGGTATGGTGCTGTTAAACTCTGCTCTCATTAAGAAAAGTTTGCCATCAGCCTAAAGCAATATTTCATGAGAACTAGACTGCAAATGGGAATTATTATTCGTTTTCCATCTATCTTGTAGACAATAATTTAGCGTATAACCCATTCTATATAAGTTTTCAGAGGAGGAATAAATTTTTCCAGATCTTTATGGATTAGTTGTGATTATACCTCTCTGTCTTTATTCAGAAAAAAATGCTTTAGTGCAAAAATGTCAAGGAGATGCCCTAATAAACATTAACATTGTTATTTCTCCTTAGAAATTTTTTTCTAATATTGTCATAGAAAAACAAGTCAGGGTTTTACTTTCTTTACTTTTTAAGTAAAGACTATTTTAAGTAGACTACGTTTCCTGAATGTTTTGAATATTTTGAAAAACAATATTTGCAGATTTTGCACTGATTTGAAAGGATATTTGTCCATTATTAAAGAACTGATATTATTGCAGTTATTCAGAAATCATATATAAAATTTGACAAGGTAGAAATTATTTGTAGCATGAATGGACAAATAATTGAATTTAATCTGTTAAAACCTGGTAATGCATCAGCAGAGGATAAGAAACAGCCTTGTTATAAGTTCTTAAAGGCTAACTTATTACATTTAGTCATTTATGGGCATCTAAGGTGAGCAAATCTTAAAGGACTTTATTTTTCCATAAGTCTGTGGTTAGAGTTTTCTGAGCGTGCCTTTTAAGTTGTATCAGTTTGGACATCCAGTAGATGCATATCCAGCACTTTATAATCTAACTGTTTTCTTAAGAAGTAAACATTCAAAAGTTTAGTGCTAAGATCAATGTGAGCAGCATGCAGCTGTTTGTTTCCAATCTGAAACTTAAATTATCTAAAGTTCACGTAAGTGAATTACGTACGATCAGAACAGACCTTGATGATTCCTGAAGTTTTAAAGAAGATGCACATTTAGGTGAATCTAACTTATTATGTTTGTGTTAGCCTAGGAGATGCTGTCATCGTTTTTAGACTAGCTTTTGCAGGTTTGTATTCTAGTGATGGATGCAGACAAAGAAGGCTTTTGCAACTAGAAAATTGTTTCATGACAAAAATGGATCTTGACAATTTGAAGTTATGTAAAGATTTGCAGAAACTGTTTTGAAAAAGGTATCACTGATCAAGGGAAGCCACTCAAGGCATTGCATTTTGAAGTCCAAAAAGTAACACTAGAATGTTTTTATCTGTAACCCTTTGCAGAAAGGGGGCAAGGGATGAGGGGAAGGATCCTTTCCATGCTTTGGTTACCAGGACTGAAATTATAAACTTCATGAGCTTGAACAAAATGCTTAGTGTTCAGGGAGGAACAGTAGACAAAAAAAAAAAAAAAAAAGAAAAATTAGATCTACTCAAGCTTGAAGAGAGTTGTTAAGAGGGCACAATGGTAACGTCCAATTAAGAAAGGAAACAGAAGAACCTGGAGAACTCTACGGACTGAAATTTGTTCTTAGCAGATCAGTAATAACTATGTCATATTCCTTAAATCTGAGTTGAGTTTATGGAGAAAAGCTTTACTAAACAGTTTATCTTTGATTGCTAAAGTTGGTGTTTGCGTGGAAAGGGAAGATCATTGAGTTTTGGGGCTTTTTTACCCTGGCCTAGTTCAAAATTTCTCAGCCTAAAATCATAACTTGTTGGGTTGTCTAACTTCATTAGGATTAATGCAAGCTTGTGGCTGGCAACTGATGGAAAACAAAGAGGGTTTTTTGACTAAAGGGTTTTTTTAGGCCATAAGTAAGAAATGAGTTTGGTAGTCCCACAGTTGATACTGTCATAATCACTTAATTATTATCAGACAGGACTTTATGATTGTATTTAAAAATTAGTATGTCCCAGTTGCTTTTAGAGGTTCATAACACTTTTTTTCTAAGGTTTTAAAGAATCCTATTTTTTTGGCAGAAAGATAATGCTCATTTGGGAAGCCTTTTTGATATATACTTTCTGTGTAACAGTATAATGAGCTAGTCTTTAATGTAAAACTTGGGAGGATATTTAACTGTGTAAGCTGCATCCTAGGACTGAGAGTTGTGTCTTCATAAAATAGATTGGTAGAAGAAAAATATTTTAGATACAGTTATCACCTAGATCCATCTGAAGATTAAACCCATCCTTTTAAATTAACATAAAAGCTGTCTGAAAAATTACTATATTTAGCATAGGTATGACATGTTTATAGTTGCCTGAAATATTAAGCAAACTTCTACATTCAAAACCATCTGGGGTGTCATCTTTGTGTTTATCTGCAAAACAGCCAAGGTTAAATATTTATCATCTCTGCAGGTCCTTGACTAGATGAAAAGGGAAATAATTTCTTTAGATGAAAATGAGAAATAATTTTTGGACAATAACTTCTGCATGACGCTAAACTTAATGAGTTAAAAAAAGAAACCCAAAAAACAACCTGTTCCCCAGCAACCCCTCCCTTCCCCCCCCCCCCCCCCCAAAAAAAAAAAAAAAAACCCAAACAAGCCCTCTTTTGAATGATATTGAATAAAAAAGATAGAAAGAAACTAAGATCATTTTCCCCCCTTTAGGATCTCCTTAGTTTCATTTTATTTTCTTCTTTCAGATTACCATACTGATCTCTTGTCTAGATTCATCTAAGAGCAAATTGCCTGCATGCAATTGAAAATCTGGACAGAAGTAAAGGCAGTGTTGAACAAAATAACCAATAGTGTCTGATTACTCTCCTCACATACTTTTAGGCCTATATTGAAAACGCATCGTTTTATGGATGCCTATGATTCCATACAGGTGAAGTTTTGAGAGAAGGGGAATAGTTAGATATGATTTTTCGAGTTCAGCCTACTCCAGTTATTGCATAGTTAAATTTTAACACCATGGTTCTAAAAGAAGCAGTCTGTATCTATGAGTATGCAATTTCACCTGTGCCTGTAGCATTATTTTTCTCTTAAAATTAATTTCTTATGAATAATTGCTAACAACTTTCACTTCAAAAAATCAGCATGATTGTTGCTTGTTACTCAGCGCATAGTTTACCTACTGCTTATGTTTTCTGGATTACTTCATTTTTGGTGGATGTTGTTGCTTCTTTCAAACAAAAACTGTGTTAAGGCTTAATAGCTCCTCTCATTTGCTTATATATGGATGTGGACAAAACCCGACTACTGCCACTATTTATCAGTATGTAGTATGGCTAGCTAGACAGACTTCAGTTCAGTCAGTCACGGTGCAGGTTGCAGTATATCATATCCGTTAATTTGTAGACTGGGTTCTGCTGTTTTATTTGGAGAAAACATGTTGGTTAAAATGGCTGACTACTGTAGTAATTGCCCTGCTGATGCAGCAATGCAGCACATTATCTACATGTCAAAATATTTGGAAGCCGTCAATAAGTGTTTCCAGCTAACAGTGTTCCTTGTGCAGTTCAAGACCTTCTGTTGGCCACCAGGACAAACTGCAATGCTATAACAAGAAAACATATGGGTATTAATTTTTTGGTGCTTCTGTGCACTTGCAGTTTTGTGCTGTTTGTGTTCTCCCGTTGTCCCATGCACATTTAATAACTTTAAAAAAAAAAAAAAAATTACTTATAGCCATGTTTTAATATTGGTAAATGCTACTGAAATAAAATACTTGTTATTTTAAACTGATTCTGTTCAGTGTTGGAAAGCTAAAGACTAATGTGAAGGAAATTGTTTTTGCTAATACACTTCATAAATACTGGTAGCTGTCATCTTTAGAATGCTATAGAACAGGGCTACCTGGAAAGTACAAAACAGTCCAGAAGGAAGTTTTAGTGTGTGAATTCAGCTTGTGTATTTACTTGCACTTGTATATAGATTGTGCTTGTTACATGAATCAAAAGAGTGTGAAAATGCCCCACTAATTGCAGTGCCCTTACAGAGTTTAATGAAGTGATTTTATGCCTGTATATTTCAGGAGGCAGTTACGGCATCGGCAAAGTCAACTCATGATAACTATTGGTTAATGCTAATTACAGAATCGCAGAATGATAGGGGTTGGAAGGGACCTCTGGAGATCATCTAGTCCAACCCCCCTGCCAGAGCAGGTTCATCTAGAGCAGGTTGCACAGGAATGCTGTGATTCCTGTTGTTCAAGATCATCCTTTGATATTATGACAAATATGGGGATGTCTGTCCCCAGTACTCTGTTGCCTGTTCCAAAGAGATTGTTTAATTATTGTGTCCACAGTGAAATGAAGTTCTATTTTGTTTAACAAAAAAAAATCTACATAACAGTAATGGGAGTTTTGCTATAATATTCCATGATGAAAATATTAAATTCAGAATTAAAAGCTTTTAAAGAAGTGCTTTCTTACAAAATAAATTTTTCAGTGAAATATTTCCATAGTAAAACAACTGTTTTCAGAAGAAAATGAAAATAGACTACTCCAAGACATGTTATCATGATCATTGTGTATCAAAAAAGGAAAATAAATTTGGAACTCAAACTGCCTCAAAAGCAAGATTTAATAATAATTTCTCGAACTGTATCTTTCTGAAATTTCATTTTACGTGCAGATTTTTCCAGTTTCTTTTCTTTCATGCTTTTTTTTCCCCCCTAGCAATCCTTTTAGGTTAATTAGTTAAAGTGAAACATACTTGAATCACGTGGTCATCTTTCCTTAACATCGGTAGTTAGTTATGTACAATTCTCCAGTAGTATTCTCATACTTCGTTACAATTGTAGCGTTCTGAAGAAAGTTACATGTTCTGAAAGCAAGTGCTGTGTAGTGAGCAGAAGTGTGCTGAGTATGGTTTAATCAGCTTTTCCCTTTAACAAGGTTCTTTGGCTTCATGTTTTTCATGTTTGGCTGCTGGACCACCTTTAGTCAACACCCAACAAATTACGCAGAAGTCAGTTAACATGACTCATGCCTTAAGAGTAATGAGTCTTTGGAGTTACTATTGGGCTACTGGAAGAGTTGTAACTGTAGTAGAACTACAGGTCTGTACTTGCTTTTCTAAAGGGAGTATTTGTAAACACAAATGATTTTAACATGTAGTGTAGCATAGCATATGAATTTCTAGACTTGAGCAATATTACTTTCTTATATGAATAAATACAAAAGGAAAAAAAAAGGAATATAGTCTCTAGACCTGAAAAAATAATGTAATATCTTCATCAGAAATATCTTCTACCCAAAAATATCTCCTCCTCATGTTTGTGAGAGTAATACTTTTAAATGCATTGCTGAAAACTCTTACATAGTTTTCAAAAATAATAATGGCAAATACTGTAATAGTTTTGGAGGGCGGTCAAATGTCTCATTTCAAGTGAGACTATACTTTGTTCATATACAACTTGGAATCAACTCTATAAAAATGAAGAGGAATAACTTTCAAGAAATAAGGAAATAGCATTTGCTTAAGCATATGGCAATTGCAGTCTTCATTTTCCTTTTTGACTGTTAAACATTTAATCTCGTGTGTCTATTTGTCTCTCAACCAGGCATCAATTTTAAAAAATGAAGTCATTTTTTTGGTAATTTGGGATGTGCGTTACCAGAAAATCCTAGGGCTGGGGGGGGGGGGGGGGGGGGGGGAACCCTACAGATGATTTCTTGATTCTATAGAATATACCACATAGGTGTATTTTGAAGTGGTTCTGTCTTTTCCATATAACGCCAAGACCAGAAATAAGTAACTGGTGAGTGGCTTTAACTATTGCCTTTTCTCATGCAGTGAAGGGAATATTCTGAAATGTTACGACAAAGATGTGTTTCATGCTGTAACATTAGAGCCTTAAAAATTGCTCTACGCCACATGAGGGGACAAATGAGATACAGCAGATGTATTTCTGTTAGAAGCATTTTAGGACTCCAGTGAATATTAGCCCATATTTTGACACCACTACTTTTTGCTTTATGCTAACCGTCTTAGGGAACACAACCAATGAAACCAGTCAAGCAAAGTGTACGCACTGGGGAAGAGAAGAAGGGAAATGTGTGTCTGAGTTCTAGAGGAAGTGAAGAATGGGAAGGTAAAGAAACACTGAAACAGACAGAATTGAGAATTAAAGGCAAGACTTTCACCACTTGCTTCTTGAAAGATGCAAGTCAGATGAAATCAGTTGCCTATTACATGAATTGAAGTCTTAGTTTCAAGGTTATCCAAATAGTTTTTTCTGTAGATGATTTATGCTATACTGCTGTTTTTTGAAAGGTAAGACAAAGTTTTTCACTCCTCTAGTGATAAGAAGCCTTCACATTTCCTTTGCCTTTTGCTCTGGTATCATTTGCGTGTTTCAGCTTCTTTCTCTTTCTCTTCCGAACTACAGTGTACGGAAGGAGTGACTATGCAGCCCCACAGTACCATTTTATTTTTTTGATCTTTTCATAAGGTAGATCTCCATTCCCTAGACATTCAAAAAGCCTTTCTCTGTAAATGTTAACATTTTTTAATGCAAGTTATCAGAAAGTAAGTGTATTCCATTCAAAGTTTTACTTTGTTGAATTTCTATCTTTAAGCCTTAAAAAAAAAAAAAATAAAAAAAAAAAAGGCAGACTACCAATGCTGGCACTTAAAAATATCATGAGGTTTAGATTAACATCAGTTAAAAAGACAGTTCAATCTTCTTTGCTACTACTTTCAATTTCTGCCTGCTAGCCAATGCTGGATCAGTTAACAGCTAAGCCGTAGTTTCAGTATTTGCAACTATAACAAATTTATATAGAAAAAGAGGTTGAATAGCCAATATAGTTTCAAAAAAACATTGAATATGAGAGTGTTCATATAAATGAGATGGAGATATTTCAGGTATTTCTCAAAGTCTAAGTCTGACAGGAACTTTTCTGTTCTGTCTCCTCTTAGGAAAGCACATTTGTACATACTGTGTTTTAAAATGTAACCATTGAATGAAAATAGTTGTTAGCAACTAATTGATTAATACAGAAAAAGAAAGAATAAAGATGTGCAACCAACAAAAAGGAACGTCACTAAATATGTTATTACTTATGTTGCCTCTTCAGTGTTGAATGTAGATGATTTGGGGCTGCATCTCGTTCTAACGCGCATGTGGAACACAGCACCCAAAAAGTAGTGAATTGCACCCTAAATTTCTGACTTGGTTTCTGCTTGCAGAGGTTTAGTTGTGGATCTAAATCTGGTATTATGTGTAGGCAGTAAGAGGCCTGAGAGTATTTTAACAGGATGACAGTGGGTTTTAAGTACTACTGCTAATGAGTTCCCTGCCGGTGGTGCTTGGTGTCAGCTTAGTATGACAGAAATCAACAGAGTTGGATGTTTGCCATACCTTTTTCAGGCTTTCTAGAAACTTGGACAAGAATCATTTTAAGATGAGGGACCTTTTCAAACCCTTATGAACAGCTGTGAATCCTAAAGGTGTTACTATTAAAAAGTAACTCCTGTGTATTTTAGTACAACATTAATTTACATATGTGGGGTAGTTGCCTGAGTACTCCCTGTGTTAAACATTGAACTAAGTGATAACTTTTAATATTGTGATGGCAAAAGAGGCTGTAAATGGACATGTATGTAGTCTTTCTCTTAAAAACAAAGGAAAAGACTGCTCTTGGCAAAAAGACATACTTTGAAGTGTAAACCAAGTGTGAACAACTTCATTTGAAAAGATAAATTTAAAACTCTTAAATTTATTAAATAAAAAGTTAGTGTATAAACTGAAGTCTCTCACAACTTGGCTGAAATAGAAATGAAAGAACATATTTAGTTGACATTATGACACATCATTTAACATAAGTGCTTGAAAAATCCAAGACGAAAATAAGTAATTTTTTCAGTATCAAAGAGTTTGCTCAAGTAACACGTTTGGGGCAAGAATCATTCTAGTTGTAGGGACAGTTTCATAGAAATTTTTAATCTTGGAAATAGTCAATCTGATACCTTAATATATTCAGGCTAATATTAATATATTAATATAATTTATAATGTTGTGCAAAAACATGCCTTTCTGCAATTAAAACAAACTAAAACATGATTGGACCTTCATTGATTTATATACACACAGACTAGGATTTTTTAGGCAATAATAGCCTATCATGTTATAATGCCAAGAACTTGTAAAACATTGTTATAGAAGCAATCTGACATACTTTTAATTTGATTTATTGAAATATAGCCTCTTTTTTTTCCCCACAGTAAAAGAAAAAAAATGCATTTTACATTAATCAAAAATACTTGTCTTTTTTGCATTGGTTTTACCTGAGTCTCTGCAGTAAAGTCTGCCATTGCCACAATATCCTGTCACAAAGCACATTTAATCTCATCAGCCTTTTCTGTAAGCACTCTGTATAAGAAGGTAGATTTTTTTTTTTCTAAATTAAATGACCGCTTCAATGTGTTTGATATTCTTTCACCTGGATACTGCTTTTTTTTTATTATGTTTTAATTACAATTTTATTGTTCTCTCTGTGAATGCTTTTTGGATGGCAAGTAATCATTTATACACAAAAAGGTTTTGTTCCATAAGCCTGGCAACTCACCACTGTCTTATCTTGACATAATGTTGAGTGAGACCTATTGAGTGTTTTGTTTATCTTTTTGAAGTATTAAGACTTAAAAGGCAAAATTCTGTCTAATACATTTTATTATAGAATCACAGATTAGTTTGGGTTGGAAAGGACCTTTAATAGTCACCTAGTCCAATGCCCCTGCAATGAGCAGGCGATGACAACAGCAATGATGATGATATTTAAATTAAAAAATGGAAAACAAACTCTGAAAATATTATGAGAATTCTGTATCAAGTCACTGTTGGATTTCAAGTTACAACTGATTACTCTGTAAATTAATCAAAATAATATTTTCATTTCTAATGTTTCTATGTAGGTCGCATAAAAACATCTGTCTGAATGTAAGTACAGTATGGCAGTTATTTGTAGAAAGACTTGCACTCATTTCAAATGGTGTACTTCATTATATTTGTTGATAGTAGTGCAAACTTGAAGCATTGCAACTGCAATTAAAATGCCATTAAATATATTTACCTATAGGATAGTACGATCACAGTAAAGTTTAAATGTGAAAAATAAATTGCAGCTTTTATCATAGATATGTGAAAGTAGTAAATACATTGATGAATACACTAGAGACAAGCTAAATGTATATTTGTGTTGCTTATTTTCTCAAAGCTGCAGTAAGGGACATATTAAACGAGTCAATGACAAAACTTAAGGAAAAATACAGGTTTCAAACTGCCTTTTAATTAGGATCATACAAGTACTGGGGTTTTGTTGGAAACTCCCTTTTACAAATATATAGAGTCATAGAATAGTTTGGGTTGGAAGGGACCTTAAAGCTCATCTAGTTCCAACCCCCCTGCCCTGGGCAGGGACACCTCCCACTAGACCAGGTTACTCAAAGCCCCATCCAGCCTGGCCTCGAACACTTCCAGGGGTGGGGCATCCACAACCTCTCTGTGCAGCTTGTTCCAGTGCCTCACCACCCTCAGAGTAAAGAATTTCTTCCTAATCTCTAATCTAAATCTACCCTCTTTCAGTTTAAAACTGTTACCCCTCATCCTATTGCTATACTCCCTGATAAGGAGTCCCTCCCCACCTTTTCTGTAGGCCCCTTTGGGTACTGGAAGGCCGCTATAAGGTTGCCCCGGAGCCTTCTCTTCTCGAGGCTGAACAACCCCAGCTCTCTCAGCCTGTCCTATTAGATTTGTTTAAAACCTCTTTAATTCTGGAAAGAATCTCCATTGTCTGTAAACAATAATAAATCAAAATTTAATGAACTTATGTCAGAATACTATTATTGAATGTGAAGGTATTATTGATGCGAAGTCTCCTAAAATGATTGAAAGAATTAAAATTAGGACCATCTCTGAAAAATTCACTGAGCCATAGAATAACGTTCAGATTTTCCTTCTTTCTGTCTGCCTGCTGATTTTCTTTGCTTTTTTACTGACCTCTCTAAGCAATTTTTATTATGCTTTCTTCTTGTCAGCAAAGAAAGCAGAGGAAGGAAGAAGCGAGAATCCAAAATCTAAGTTTTCTTTAAAGAGAAGTTTTAAAAAATGAATTAAATATCTCTTGTGACCTTAGATCTTAGTTATTGAAATATCTTAATCATGCAGGCATTAAACGGGGTGATCACTGAAAGGATCTGCAACTATTTAGTTCAATGTGCATTTTTAGGGTAGCATACTTGGCATTAAGTAAAACATTGATTCTCTACCTTGCAAAGTTGTCATTTTTATGGTGTAGTTGCCAGTTTTTTACTTCACGTCAAAAATTACTGATTTGTAGTCTCTTATCACCATCCTGACACTTTTTATTTACTGTTAATAGCTATTTCTAGTATCTGGTAGCATAGCTACCATGCAGTACTGCTCTTACACAATATATCGAGTTGGGAAAATTGCTTTATAATAGGTTAGAAAGCTCTCTACTCTTAAATGTAAAACATTTACCTTATTTGTTGCCAAGTAATTAGTGGTTACTTGTCAAAGTATGTTGTGTGGGGATGTCCTGAGTGAATGAAACATGATAAAAATAATAACAGATGTTTATGTTTGCAATATTAATTGTGAAAAGAATAAGCAACAAATAACATTGTGTAAAAGTATATGATTGCTTTTATTTTTGGGGAAAGAAAAACAATTTAATGTGACTTTCTAAGTCCCTTTATATTCACAGTCAACTCCCAACTACAGCCTTTGTAACCATATAAATGGTATAAAGTATGCATGTGTATAGTAGGGGAGTGGTTTAGGTTTGTTTATTGCTGGGGGGGAGGGGAGAAATGTGTAGCACTTTCTTTCCTTCTTTGAAAAAACCTGTCCTTGACTTAAATTGATGTAAGAAGCAAATGAATTATGGGAGAACACAGAACAGGAAAATGAAAAGGGATTTCAAAGCTCTGTGCTGTCTTAACCTCCTCAACTTTTGAAAAAGAGGAGAGAAAATTAAAAAAAAAATAAAAAATAAAACCCCAACAACAAAACAAAACCCATCCAACACTCACTTGCTTCTCATGGCTATATGCAAATGAGAACTTGCCTAGATAGAAATTCTGTTACCAGATTGGCTTTCCTTTCCTGACAGTTGACCGTGACACAGGGTTTTGATTATTTTTTTTCTGAAAGAAGTTATCACTCTCTGTATATCCCTTTGAAAAAGAACCTGTGAGTAAGAGCCTGAGAATCACTGGAAGCTGATTTTCCTACACGTTTCCGGATTCACCCTGAGTGTCCACCAGTTAGTAGTAAGTGTTCTAAGATCATTGAACTGTGACACAGAAGTTATTAACAGCCGCTGCCTTATACATTGGGTAAAGTGTGTTTTTCCTGTTAAGTAGTCTGGCTTTTACACTGGCAGATATTCTTTCTAAATTCTTCCTGAATAACACTGAACTAGAAACCAGTAAATAATAATAATAATGAAAGATTCTAAGCAATCTGAGAGTGTTTTGTTATAATGGCTAGTGCTACTAAAGCTATTAGTGTAAGTTCAGAAAAAAATCAGAACGTGGCACATAAGAAAAATAAATATTACTTAAATAGCCTTGAGAGAAGTAAATCCTCAAATATTTTTTTATTTATTTGTTTTTTAAGAAAAGTTTAGGAAGTATTACAGGGAAGAATTAAAACAGAAAAGCCATTCCTAAACAGTCTTCCACTGAATGAAAGAGACATTATTAGGCATAACTTCTATATTTTCAGCAAGTACTTTCACTTGCATAAGCAACCTTTAAACCATATTTCCAGGTTGGAATGTTTGTAAACCTCTCTTCCAGAATTAGTATGTTCAAAATAACATGAACAGGATTATTTTTGCTAAAGGTTAATGATGATTTCTGTTCTTATCTGATATATTAATATATGGAATTTATTTAATTTTTTTTATACATATATTTGGAAAAATAGCATCCTTATGCTATTAGCATCTTTACCAGTTGGCAGAGTTGTTTGAATTCCTTCAGAAGAAAAGTTTTCCAGCTTTCCCTTGTGATTTTCATTTGCTTTCAAACTCTTTGCTCAACTCTGAGACGTTTATTTAGTTCTCTAATGGTAGTATGGTTGTTCTCCAGGATTGAAAGTTTCTCTCTCTCTCTCCCCTCACTGTTCCTCTTCCCTGGTATACATGTTCCTCATGATGAAGAGTTTTATTCTTTCCTTTCATCTTACCTGATAAGTTTTCCGAGTGGTAATTGTTCTGTTCTCAAACAACCTTCTTATAAGTCAGTGATGAAATGCCTTTCAATTAAAAACTTAAACAAATTAAACTAGGTTGAAAAATAGGTAGGCTTCTGACAACAGGTTTCAGAGTTCCTTTTTGGCCTGTAAAATCTGTGGCTTGGGGAAGGGCATTAGAGAATCTGGAACCTGATGTGAAAGCCATAGCTCTGTAGATTTCTGGTCACCTCTTCCTCCCAAAGGACTTTATATTTCTGACTTTAGCAGCTAACAGCTAAGTTGAGTTTGTGAGTGAGTTGCTCCATTTTAACAGGCTAAAAACTTGTATGTGGATTAGTGGAAACTTTTTTCCTATCCAGTTCTGAATCAAAAGAAATGCTCCCACATCACCATTACACTTCCATAGTAAAAGATTACTTTTATGTTTTTTTAGGGATCAGTCCATAATTTCCCTCTTTGGATACTTCTGGCACAAAGGATTATTATTTCAACTTTGAGAAATGTGCTGGTATTTTACCTCACGTGTAAGAAACATCTGATATAAAATGATAACATAAAATTTTGCAATAATGACATAAACTGATTGATAGTAACAAGCATTAAGCAATCAGTGACGCTCTAATGCTTACCTGATATACTGGCTAACTTTAATTATTGACTTATTTTTTTAATGTGCATTAGTTGATTCAGGAGCCTCCAGTAATTTTTCCTTTAAAATACTCTGATGATGAATTCAAAAATTCCAACTTTTTGAATCATTCCTAGGCATGTTCTGCCTCTGATATATCCATCTGTGAACTCTGCCATGATTTTCTTGAAACAATCTAAGTTTTACCTACTCTTCTCATTTCCAGTTATTCTGAATGTCTTGTGTGGTTGTTCAGAGACAGCCATATCACAGGGTTTACCTCTGACTGTGGTCAACGTCTCACTGTCTTTAGTGGTCTGTAATCTGAGCATATGACAAATCAAGTCCATAACTTTTATTCTAAATTTCATAGATGAATGCTTCCGAGCTTGCAATACCTTTTAAGGCAGACAAATTCAATACCAAGATTTGTGTAGTGCTTAAAAATAAAGCAATGAAACCTTGCCAGTTCATCAAGCCTGTAGTTTTGCAATCACACTCCATGACCGTAGTTGACATATTTATCTCCAATCAGAAACTGAACTGAAGATCCACTGAGAATACCACAGTGAAAACTGGGCAGTTGTATTAACTTGTCTTTGTTCCTTATTCGATAAACATATGTCCTCGTGTGTACTATTGATTTCTCAAAACCAAAACAAAAGAAAAAAAAAAACCAGCCCTGCTGATAATCAGTGGACTGTTGGAAAGAGTGCATTTTGCCAAGTATTCACTGCAATTGACTTTTCAACACCTCCAATCTTGTCTCCAGTTCATTTTCATAATCGGAAATATAATTTTAATCCTGGTACAGTATGGACAAGCTTTTCACCTCTAAAGACCCAAAGCTCTTAAATGCCTTGAAAACATACTTTTAAGAACAGCAGGAATCATCTTGACAGAGCTTTTCCTGGCTGACATCAGTTCTCACCTATGATCTTTGGCCAACATAAGCAGTTTCTTTTGAAGGTAAGTGTATATGTAATGTAAGAGGGGTGATTTATCCCGTTCCTCAGTTGGATTCCTGAGAGAAAATCTCTCTGCAACAGGTGACAATGGATGCTAGGAAACGATCTGGAATTCTAACTATGAAAAACATTAAGCATTTTCTCAGTTTATTACAGCACCGTTTTTTCAAGACCATTAGCTGACAGAAATTCTGAAATAGTCAAATTCTATTACACATCAGAAGTCTAGCTGGCTTTGAGTACTGGAGTAGACATTCATGTTAGTATTTATCCAAAAAGCATCCAGGTACTCTGAAATCGCCCTGTAGTGAAAGGAAATGGATGCATTGAAGTATTATTATTTGGGACTGTTATTTTTTTTTTTTTATTATATCTCTAAGCCTGTTATGAGTAAGAAGCATTATGATATGTGGGATAAAGAGTTGATGGACAATATGTATGTGTTCTGAGGGTGGCACCATCACTTTCAAAGTACCAGTATCACAATGAAAGTGTTTATATGCGACCAAAACTCTGCATACCTTCAGAGTCAGGGAATGGGAGATCAGTAACCATGTTTGGTTTCTTGGTTGGTTGGTTGGTATTGTTGGGTTCTCTCCCCCCAGCATTAACTTAACACTAATTTCTCTTTTCCCCCACGTGGGGAAAAGTGCGGGTAAAGATGGTATTATGCTTCAAAAATGAGAGAGTTGAGTTAAATGTAGTGAGTTATTCTAAAATTCCCTTCACCCCTCCTCCAGTCTTGCTATCACCAGAGTGGTCAATGATTAATTTCTGTTCATCTTGTTTGTTTTTGCCATGACATAGTCATTAATTGAGTGGTGATCGACCCACCCACCATCAGTGTTTAAAAGAAAAACTTCTAACTTAATGACCATTAACATAAAAAAATAATCAGTCAACTGACCAAGTCCTGCAACAGTACCTTTATACTTACTGAAAAACTGCCGTCAATGTGAAGGGTGTCTACATTCAGTGTCAGTAACACTGCAAATTTTAATTCTTTCCATGCTGTTATTTCATCTTTCTGTGTCAATTCTCTATCATAATCCAGTTGCTCCTGATCTGTTTTGACATCTCAACTACGAAGAGATAAAACTGTCAGTATGCCCAAGCTATGCATAAATACTGTGTCAGTAAGTATAATATTGAAGTTTAGATGTTTGTGTGGAGTGGCTACTAGCAAAAAATACTTCCTCTTTTTCCAGTGTCACAATTTAATTACTCTTAGCTTGAAACATTTGACTTCATTAACAGTGTCATTAACAGTGACATAACAGCCTAGTCTGTTAAACTCCTCTTAGTGTTTCATGTAATGTCCCTTAACTATGTTAACTAGCAGCCCCCAGATAAATCAGAAGCCTGCTTTTGCCAGGTAATATTCAGCACGTCTAACAATTTGCAGTAGCTAAACTGTGAGGTTTAAAATGAAAGGGGAATTTGCATACACTGTAGATTGGGATGGCAGGCTCTATAATTACGCTTTTAACCTCATGTCCTAATGTGCACACAACTTCAAAAATTTTGATAAACCTAATGTAGAAGTGCCTGCAGAACTGCCATTTATCTAGGAGTGATGGATGACTCCTTTAACTGCAGTCTTATATTTGTAAGTGGCCAAATGGTACTGACCTGTCAGAAGTCACCAATCCATGAAATGTTAAAGATCGTGTGTCTGGTTCCTGAAACTGCACTAACATCTGCGTCTTTAGCTTCTGTATATCTTATTCTTCAACTTGGAAGTTGATTAGTGCTCTGCTGCTATGAACTGTAATCTCTGCTCCAGGACTCTTGCATATTTCCTTTCTGTAAGGAATGCTAAAGCACATACAGTAATTCTGTTAAAATCTCTGTGACACAAAATTCAGCCTTTTACAACTACCTTAAGGTTGCAGTTTGGTACAGTAATGAAAGAATGAAAATATTACATAAAATTATCTCCCAAAAAGCAGGAGGTAAAATTTCAAATTTTATAAAAATATGTATTAGAGCATTCATATACACCTTATCTCTTCCATGTAATAAATAAAAAAAAATATGGTTAATGCCTAAGCAATCAGATTGTCTGATTTTAAACCGCTGATAGTTTTTGTTTGTTTTCATCTGTCATTCTTATGGTAATTGCTACAAGACCGAGACAGGCCAAATTCTGGCAACTTAAAATGTTTCCTTGTAAGCCATTATTTAAGCTGAAAGCAATTTGGATTCATTCTTTTTTATAACAGCAAGAAAAAGAAAACCCTTGGAAAAGGGTATTGTGAAATTCTTTGGGAAGATTTCACTACTCGATTTGTGATTAAAAAGGGGGGTTTCAACTATAAAAAAAATCTGAAAAAATGTTTGCAATATTTCCTATATTTTGATTGTCCAAGGCTTACTAAAATAACTGTATTCTCTTTTATATAGTATCAAACACAAATACGAAGTGCTCCGTATCGCCTTTGGAGACGGCTGACAAAAAAATGAGGCTTTTACAGTTAATGTCTAAATGTTGCGAATGTTTCTTGTCTTCATGAGCTTGAGTTTTTTAAAAGGCACATTTTCAGTTCAGTCAAAAATCTTAACTGCTGTTAAACTTCTAGTTACTTGAGCTTTTAACAGTATGTGGTGACTTTTAGGTGGAAATTCTGTAAACTATAGTTCTATATTTTGATTTTACGTAATGTAAGGTAAAATGCAGACAGGGTCTCTGTAATGCTTTCTTGAAAGCGCGTGCTATTCCATAATTCAGGTATTCTAACTTATAGTGTAAGCATTGGCAGACTTTGACTTTTTACAAGCCAATGTAGTGAAAGACAGCAACAACCGATCAACTGAAAACCCACCAAAGAAATCCTGAGAGAGAAATTTCTTCTACTTCTTTAAGAAATATTTGTATTTGTCCTCATTTAAAAAAAAAAAAAAAAAAAAAAAAGGAAGAGCCTGATTTGGTCTCTTCTTGGTATACAAGTTTATAAAGAATGAAATGCATTCATGGGAAAAAATGTCTACTGATCAAAAATATACAAATACCTACTACTAAATTTTAGTTTTAGAATTTTTGATGATAACATGGAAAGAAAGCAAAGGTCTACAGCTAGTGTAATGGAAAATTAATATCGTGATTTTTATCCCTTGGGCTTTCTGCAAGAGTTTCTGAAAGATGAGACGTTAAGCTCTAATTTTAGATTTAATAAACTGGTAAATTTTCATGAGAAGCTATGGTATTATAGCTTTACTGTTTTAATGTACTTGATAATTTTGTTATTTTCAAATTATTTCCGTCATAAATACTTGAAAACTTGAGGCTCAATTTAAAAAAAAAAAAAAAAATATACTTGGTTTTCTACGTAGTTTAAACTCAGTGTTATTAACAGAGGGCATACAAGTAGCCAGTTAAATGTGGAAAACATACTTATGGTGAAATAATATTTTCATGTTGTTGCTATTTGTCACATCTTATTATATTATTACATAGTTGATAGTATTATATTATTATATAAAAGTACTATGTGTTTCCTTCTTCTTTTCCTATGATTTTTTTTTCTTAATATAGTCACTTAAATGTATGTAGCAGGAGGATGGAGTTCATACACAATGCAGTTTTGTAAATATATTCATTTTTTACTGCATTGAAAACAGAATGAAAAATAAATTAACAGTAGAGTAACAATACAGAAGTAACAGAGAAATAAAAATAATAAAGTAGCAGTAGAATAATAGAAAAGGTAAAATTAAACAGAAGAAACATGAACCTATTGATCTCTGATTGCATCAGACTGTTTAAAAAATGATAGCTAAAATGTATGGGTAACGTTTTGTCCAGAAGTCACTGATCCCTTTTTCCATAAGGATAGAATGTATGTGTCAAATCTTAATAGTGTGTTTGACTGCAGGAACACTGCTAATAAACCTCACTTACAGTATAGCAAAGAACCCTCTGAAACAACAAAAACGGCCTTTAACAATTCATATTGCAGGCTCCTAATCAAACTTTAGGTATATTTGAAACAGAAATCCACATACTTTTCTTGTCAATTGTCAAAGTCCTCATTAAAACTAAGATCATAAGTTACACATAAAAGATGGATTTCTGCTGTCTGAGAGTGAAAAGATGATGTTGGAGTCTGCATGTAAATTACGTTATTTGCATTTGCCTTTATCACAAGGACATTGAAATAATACGTGTGTAAAACATACATTCATTGTTCAGAATCTTTTATTTTGTTGTGGTCTAAAACAAGTATTCCTTCTAACGTTCTCCACTTTTAATTCACTCTTCCCAAATAATTTTGTATCATCACCTGCACGTTAGTTTCTATCCAGGTCCCTCAGAGAAGCTATTTTCTCTAGCAGGGAAGAGAAATGACATTGACAAGTACCTGTTGAATTAAAGTTGAATAAGTAAATGGTTAGCCCTTAGGATCAGAGAAGTTCTTATTGCGCAACAGGCTGCGTTTCCTGCCTTTCCTTTGCCCCGTTTTCACACCTTTGAGACTTGTTTTCTCAAATGACATACTGCGCGTGATTAAGAAAGGGTTGTGACTCCACTTGCTGTATATGCAAATAAATTAAAAAGTTTAAGCACGTTTAAACCCATTAAAGCATGAACAACACATGTTTGGAAGACATTTGACACTGTTATCAAATCAATTATAAAATAGGTACATTTGTTTGCCAGCAATGGAGTGAATATATTTATAAAATATCTGGTATAACTTACGTGGCCTTCATCTTTAGAAGAAGGAGTAAAACAAAAATGAAATGACTGATCAGACATGCAGTTATCTGTGCACAATGCAGGACTCATTTAGATTTGTTTCTAAACAAATATCTAACAATTGCAATATTATGTGTATATGTTGTATCTAAGTTCTAGTCAGCATTCAAATCAGAATAGGGAGTTTACGTGCTGTATTTAAGAGGTCAGTGGCATCAACCAAAAACTGGCAAATTTTAAACTTCATCTGTTTGAATTTTCAGCCATAACAACTCTATATAGACCTTTGATCACGGAAATAACACTCAAAAGCTTTATCAAACAGTTACGTTGCAGATATTGATTATGTATGTCATTGCTTAAACATTCTTAAAGAAGTATTACAGATTCAGGTTTTGAGCAATTGTTTATAAAAAATAGAAGGGATTAAAATAATGATTGGTGTTTTTGTCCTTGTAGATTTTGTAGAAAGATTTGCTTGTCAAGCTTTTAGGGAAAGCAATCTTCAGTTCATCAAAGCTTGATACATGACTGACTATGTTTTTAACAACACAACTTGCTCTCTGAAAAACACAAAAGAAGGCTGTGTATCTGGGTAAATGGAGGTAATGTTATGACAGATTCTGTGACTGATACAGTTAATTAGGGAAATTGACAAGGAACTTCTTTATGTTTTTTCTTTTTCTCCTGTGGTTTCCATTTTAATTACTCATTGTTGAAATTCTTTTAGTAGTTTTGGAAATAAGAAGTAAAAATTTAAACTACATAATTGTTGATGAATGTTCTACATGCAGTAATAAAATGTACACAGGTGTCTGTTTAAGACTAATTTCTTCCCTGTTCCCTGTTCCTGAAGGTACTTTTCTAGTGCTAGACTTTGTGCCATTGATCACACCTTGAGCCCAGCAGCTCAGCCAGTTTCCAGTTGACCTCCCTGCCCACTTATTTATTCCATGCTTCAGCAGTTTGTCTATGAGAATGTTACGTATTCAGAATGTCCTGAATGTTTAAATGTAATGGGTCTATGTGCATAAATCTATGCTGACTACCCCTAATGACCTTCTTGCCCTTCATATGTTTGGAAATGGATTCTGGGATTATTTATCCCATCATCTTCCCAGGGATCAAGGTGAGGTTGACTGACCTGTACTTTCCCAGATCTTACTTCTGACCCTTCTTGAAGATAAGGGTGACATTTGCTTTCTTCCAGTCTTCGGGCACCTCTCCTGATCACCTCAGTCTTCCCAAGATGATCAAGAGTGGCCTTTCAGTGACGATGGCCAGCTCTCTTTGCACTTGTGTATGTCCCGTCTGTTTAAATGTTGTCTTACCTTATCTTCCCTCACCTCCCTTCCTTGATCCATACTTTTCTAGTGTCGTGCGCCTCAGATTCTTGGGGCTGAATTTTCTCAGTAAAAGCTGGGGTGAAAAAGTCACTAAGTCCCTCAGACTTTTCCATATCCTTCATGATTAGGTCCCCTATCCCATTCAGTAGTGGGCCCACATTTTCCAGGGTCTTAAGTTTACTACTCATGAATCTGTAAAAGCCCTTCTTGTTCCTCTTCATGTCCCTTGCCAGATTCAACTCCAGGTGGACTTTCCTAACTACATCCCTACAAGCTCAGACAGTGTCTCTGTTTTTCTGACAGGTCATCTGAGGGATTTCTTGAACCCCTCTTCTCTTTAGGACTGTATCTCTTGGAATTCTTCCCCAACATTGTATTTCCAAGTATGAGATTATTTCTTTTCCATCCGTTTTTTCATTTGGCTATTTTCACACATCTTCTGAAACTGTTACTTTTGTGTAAAAAAGATTCTTCCAAGCTTATAGAGCTACAATAATATCCTTCCCCTCAATCCTTGTTTGCCTTTACAATCTGCCAATATTTTGGTACATTCAGGTGATGCCTATGCAATGTTGGTTAGTGTTTTCTAGTGTTGTCTTTTTCTATCCACCATGAATTTTCTTGCTACTTTTTGGACAATAAATTGGAGAAGTAAAAGAACCTTTTGTGTTTATTATGTATGACTAGGATAAAGGTAAAAAGAATAGTTACAAGGACAAGTTTAATGGAATACATTCTATGTCTAAAACAGTAGGCAACCAAAGCACGTATGTTACAGGCAATTCACTATAGCATGAATTCAGGAACCCGTATTCTTTAAAGAGGTAAGGAAAACCTTCATAATTTTAGTACACATTGCTTTTCCAGTGAAGTGGTACACTGCTTATCTTAATATACTGTAACTAGAAAATACTGAAGGGGTGATAATGGATAGAGATTAAAATCTTGCTGCTTGAATCTAGTCAGTTACAGTAATTGACGCCACACAGTAATTTCTTTATTTAACTTGGTAGTCCTATGTGCCTTTTTTTTTTCTTCAAAAGCAACTGTTAAGCATTTCCATAAAGTCATCCTGCAATTTTAATCTTTTGTTTACATCTTTTTAATGATTTTCCAAAGACTTAATTACTGCAACCAGTGACAAATTATTTCATATCCACTTAAGCACTGCAAGCTTTTGGGGCACGCTTTCACTGATACATGCATGCTGTTTTCTCTTCTGAGTATAGAAGTCCCTGATTAGGTTACCTACTGTTTATACTTCTGAAATTTTTCAACTTGTCCACGTAATTCAATGTACTGGTGATCACTGGGCTAGCTCCAGGGTGCTGGCACATCTACAGGGTTCCATATGGTGCCCTGCAGAGGTAGCAACTTCAGTTCCAACATAGTATGATCATGTCTTCAAGACGCAGAGATCAAACTAATAAGGTCTCTCTGAGGAACGCTTTTCTAATTCAAGTTGTAGAGCTCGCTCGGAGAATACTAGGTTGAAGTCAAGAGCAAAAGGCAATGAGCTATTGACCAGGCTTGGCAGATGGTGCTCAGTGGTGGTTTCCTTAGCAGTTTAGTTAATCCACTTTGTATTTCTTATAAGGAGTTGAAATCAGCAAAACTATTTATCTTGACATTTCACTTCAGTTATGAGTATCTAGGCCACAAACTTACTATAAACATGGAAATACTTGAAATGAAATATGAGATACAATGTTCTTCCGCACTGGCCACAACTTAATCAATAGCAAAGAGAAGAAAGTATAAACTTATCCAGTAAAGGAGTCCATAGTGTCTGTGAAGGGAAAAGATATGATCTAAATTCCAGTGAGTATGTAGTAGTCAAAGGAAAAAAAGATTTTATTCATAACCAACCAGAACTGGATTTTGTTTCCAATCTAGAGAATGAAATAGGTAGAAAAAAAGATGTCTTATTACCCTGTAGCATTTATTATGGAAATTAATATTTTTCTGGAGTATTTTAAAATAGAAGATGTTGCATTTTAGGTGGAAGGAGTCCATCTTTAATCATAGAAAGCAGAAGCTATGTGGTTCAGCAGTGTGAGTACTAATACATATTATGCTCAAGCTAAGAGGCCTTTTTTAGTATAGTATTGTGACATTGCTTAAAAATTAGTTATTTGGTTTTTTCCCCTCTCTATTTCTGGAGTGAATAACTTGAGTTCACAATTAGATTAGAGAAGGGAGCAGGAAGAAGGGTAAGGATAAGCAGGAAAATGTAGAGGAGACGAGATGGAAACAATCAAAAGCAAAATATGTTTGTCTGTGAGTTTTTTAATAGAAGTTACTGACTTTATTCAGTTTATTATACATTCAGAAAAAAGTTATCCAGAATATGAAAAATTAACCTAACATGAATATGTTATATTAAAGAAAATCTAGAGATAAACAAAATTCTGAGATGAGATTCTTTCAAAACTTATGAAGGAGTCCTTCTCTTCTCTTTAACCTGAAAAATCTTGGTTCTGTTTTTTGGTTTTTTTTTTTTTGGAGGTTCTCCTTAATCATCTCATTTGCAGATGTAACTGAACTGCAATAGTCATTATGTAAAAGGAAACTTATTTATGTGCTTTCTAGATTCACATCTGCAGACCTCCCTTTTGTTCCAGATTCAGCTGCATATATTTCAATATTGAATGCCTTTGACAAAAGTCAAAGGTCTGTGGAAAGGAATTGCAGGAACAAAAATGCAAGAGTCATTAAATGCAGTTGCTGTTATGAATGGAGAACACATTCACAAAGTAAACCTTGCATCTGTAGAATTGCTCTTGTACTCCCATTACTTTATCTTCCCTGTTTATATTTCCCACATTAATTATCATCTGGGAACTATCAATTTCAAATATTTTAAGAACCAGTGTGCACCATAGCATCATAATAATGTAGGAAACAAACAAAAATCCTTTACATGTTTTAGTCATTTTTGAGTATTTCTTCACAAAGTCTGACCTTAAAATATCACTACCTTAAGTTATCTGAAATTTATTTGTATTTTCCCCGTTCTGTTTATTTCTTGCTCTTTCCATTGTTGCTTAGGGCTAGTAAAAGGTCTAACAACTTATTAAAACAAGTATATTTGGATTCAGCTGGTGATTGAAGTGATATCATGATATAATTTCTGTATTATTGTTTTATTAATAAAAACAAGATGAAGATTATTTTGTAAACTTGTTTCCGTTAATTGAAATAGGAAAAGAAGGATGAGTTTTGGAAGAAGGATGAAAGTATTTAATGTCATTATCATCTCTGTCTACTAGGATTTCTTGTTTCCTAAAAATTTTTATACAGCCCTTGAAACAGATTGAGACAGGATCTTCTTCAGTATGTCAGGCTCATAACCTATTACTTTTGGAAATGGTATTAAATGTATTAATTTTTATTATTTGGTTTTTTTTGTTTGTTTTTTTTTGTTTTGTTTTTTTTTTTTTTTTTTTAGTCTGCTTTGTCTTTCTAATCATCTCTAGCCTACCCCTCCATGCCCATTATATTTCTCAACAGCCCCAGCTGAAAAACTTGCTATTAAAAAGGGTTGATTGTAGCTGACTGCTAGAGAAAAACCTGGTAGAGTAATTTGCCTGACTGGGGCTAGTATTAGGAATGACAAGAGAAATATTACTGGTAGTTATCCTGACCATTACCTGGTCGTTGCCCAATGAATGAACTGTGAAAGGAATTAAATAGTGATTTAAACTCACAGTGTCCCTTCTTTTTTTCACAGTAGCCACCTCATAACAGCTGTGTGGTTAGGTAAAAAGCTGCACCCCAGAATGGATTCTTAAATTCCTTTAAAATGGACAGAATTGAACCGTTGTTTTCAATAGTGTAGAATTTTTGCCAGTTGTGGTGCTTCTAGCTTTTCCCTCCTTCCTTATTCCATGTGTATAGCCTTTTACCCCATAAACTAACTGCAGAAAATATTCTGTTTGGTTATAGATCTAGATGTAAAATGTGTATGTAATATACATGCATCTGCAGACAAGTGCTGTTGTTCATGGAAAGCATATTGCATTAAAATTTAAAAAAAATATGTGAAAAGGTTCTCATACAACTTACAGGGGTTTAGTTTGGTAACTGTGGATAAATGTGGTTTTAGGCAGAACAATTTTTCAGTGGGTGTTTTACATGTTTTTCAGTATGTTTTCACATTTTTCAGCTAAGAAAGTGCTTATTTACTATCTTTTTTTTTTTTTAATAGTGTATTTCAGTGACTCTTTTTAGGATCTCCCTTGAGTGTGTTGGAGATACTCATGTTCAGTAGCTAATGCAGAAAAATGTAAGATCAAGTTAGGACTGAGTTTTGGGTTTAATTTTCTTCAATAAGGCAAACTTTTTTCTATTTATCCTGGAAGAGGCTACTCAAAATTAGAACTAGAAATACGTGCCTCAGATTTTCTAAAAATGTATCTGGAAGTTATGTTAATAGGATTGCAGCAAGTAGTTCCTTTGTGTTCCAGACCCAAATCATATGAGAGATACTAATAATTTACATTATTTACAAATTATTCTAAGTGTGTATATGAAAGTGATGTTTTCCTATAGTAAGGATGAGAGGCTGTCAAGATGGAAAAGTGCAAATAGCATATTATGTGTGTCTGCCAGTTGAATGAATGGTTAAAAAGTCATGTCTAGTAGGAAATTATCACCATAGTTTTGCAAATCTCTTAAGCAAGAATTTTTAAAATTAAGAATAAAACCCCATAATAGAGAGAAGCTATTCTTCTGTAATTCAAATGTTATACTAGTTTTAAACATATGTTATGAGCTACACAAACTTTGTAGCTGCAGTCTCATATGAGGCCAAATCTAGCTTTTGTGTGAAGGATTGGGGATGAAATGAGCCACAGTAAAGCTGTGGTTGTCATGGGACTCGCCCACAGCAGCCAATATTAATGGAGAGAGAGAAAACCATGTGTACCAGTTGTCAGCATGTATCCATAACCAAAGGTGGGGGGTGTTTAAATATTTCCTAAACTATTCCTTCTATTTGCTAACATAACTTTTCAATATTTCTTGGATTAAGTTTCTGTTAGGATTCTGTTTTCACCCAAAGATGTCTGTCTGTGTCTCTCCCTCCATGGCCTTTTCATGTACATGCTCAATTTTCCTTCAGTTTTATGGGGATCATATAGCTCCAGTCACTGATGTTTTTCCTACTAAAATGGAAAATGATGCTGTCTACATTACAATGTCTTGACATAGGTGCATTAACCTAAGAAGGGCTGAAATACTGAAAGATTGAAGTTCTGACCTATAAGAATACATACAGACACATTTGCGTACAGAAAATATTATGTGAATAGTAAAACCAATAGTAGAAATAGATGATGCATAGTTCTGTGCAGTACAATATGTAAAATATCTTACTAAAAAAATTAATGCCTGCACTTCAGTGTGTTGATATGACAATGTTTGTATTATTAAATGTCATATACTTCATATTGCATAGTTTTAATTGTTATTACCTGAGACATTGAAGCCAGGAAAAAAGCAGAACAGATGTGTATCTCTGAGATTATACTGCAGTGGAGTCTTGAATTCAAAGGTAAAAGTGTAATGCTTAACACTTTACAAAGTTTTCAGATAGACCCCTTTGTAAATTGCTCTCTGTGTGTTTGCAGTTATTAATATTCTCGATTTGGATACCACAGGAGCTTTTGTAACTCATTCAGCTCTTTTCAGTATGATTATCATGGGAAAAAAGTTTTCTGCCTTAATTCTGAGCCCCACCCATAATTTTCTGTTCATGTTAGATTTGATGGAAAATGAAATGATTTTGGTCTGTTCATGGAAGAAAGTACATTAAGTTGGTAGAATTTTCTCATGCGATCAAGTCCTCTACTGGGTCTTAGGGCGTTGATTGACTAGCTGAAGTCAATTGGCCTACCTGTGATAAGAACTCAACATAAGCTTTTAACTTGAGGCTTTCATGGATATTACAATAGCTAAAACTCAAGAAGAGGTAGTACGTAGTCGGTGTGTTTCTCAGTGTTTCTGACTTTTCTTATTTGAGCCAGATTTTTACAAATGTATACAATAGTTGTAGATCTCTGTTCTTTTTTATTAGGGTTATATGATCGAGTATGTTGTTTGAATCTGCCCATATGAACTCAACTTTCAAAAAACATAAATTTTACATAGTGACTATACTATAGTAAAGATAGCTTTTATTCATAGTACTTAGCTTTTTCAGGCTTATTGAAATAATCAGATTTTTTTGAAAATAACCTTCTGAGTGTTTATGAAAATGTCATACAGGTTGAGACATTGAATTGGAGACTAGGCTGCCTGGAAAAAACCTCTTCATAGATGAAACCTTTCAGCTAGTGTAGACCTTCCCTGAAGACTTCACACTGTTCGAAATGAATGCACTGAGTTTAAGGGTGCAGCTGTGTTCCAAGGAGGTCCTTGCAGAACTCTTGGAAAAGTAGCAGCATTCACTCACCTGGAAAATGTGGTGATTTTATGTAAGTGAAACACCAATGTAGATTCTTACTTAGAGCCAGTGCAATGTCAACTTCATAGAATCATAGAATACCAGGTTGGAAGGATCTCAAGGATCATGTGGTCCAACATTTCTTAGCAAAAGCACGTTCTAGACAGGATGGCCCAGCACCCTGTCCAGCTGAATCTTAAAAGTGTCAAATATTGGGTGGAATCCACCACTTCCCTGGGGAGATTATTTCAATGGCTGATTGTTTTCTTTGTGAAAAATTTTCCTCTTGTGTCCAGTCAGGAGTAACTTGTACCCGTTACCCCTTGTATTTTGCATGTGACTCCTTGTACAAAGGGAGTCTCCATCTTCTTTGTAGCCACCCTTTAAATACTGGGATGTGGTGATAAGGTCTCCCCTAAGCCTTTTTTTCTCAAGGCAGAGCAACCCCCATTCTCTCAGCCTTTCTTCATATGGCAGGCTTCCCAGTTCTTTGATCATCTTGGTGGCCCTTCTCTGGACCCTCTCCATCCTGTCCACATCTTTTTAGTATAGCAGGGACCAAAACTCAACACAGTATTCCAGATGTGGCCTGGCAAGCACTGAGTAGAGTAGAATGACTTTATCTCTACTGGTGATGCCCTTATTAATGCAACCCAGCATCCTGTTGGCTTTCTTTGCCGCTGCAGCACACTGTTCACTTATATTGAGCTTGTGGTCCACCAGGACCCCCAGGTCCCTTTTGATAAAGCTGCTCCTCAGCCAGGTAGATCCGAGCCTGTGCTGCACTCCTGGATTCCCAGGTGCAAGACTGTACACTTTTCCTTGTTGAACTTCATAAGGTTCTTGTTAGCCCACTGTTCCAGCCCATCCAGGTCTTCCTGCAGGGTGGCTCTCCCTTCCAAAGTGTCCACTTCCCCATTCAGTTTGATATCATGGGCAAATTTTGTCAGGGTACATTTGATCCCATCATCCAGATCACTTACGAAGATATTAAACAACGCTGGGCCCAGTATCAAGCCCTAGGGGACCCCACTTGTTACAGGTTACCAGCTTGAAAAACAGCTCTTTACCACCAGGGTTCAGCCTGCCAGCCAGTTCCTCACCCACTGCACAGACCAGTTGTCCAGACTGTAACATGTCAGTTTCTCTAGGAGGAGGCTGTGGGGAACTGTGTTGAAAGCCTTGGAGAAATCCAAGTAGACAATGTTCATCACTCGCCCCACATCAACCAAGCAGGTTACTTTGTCATAGAAGGTGATCAGGTTTGTACAGTTTGCCCTGGTGAATCTGTGCTGGCTTGTGATAGCCCCCAGGAGGATTCATTCCATAACTTTCCCAGGGACTAAAGTAAGACTGGTGGGACTATAATTTCCTGGTTCCTCCTTTAAGCCGTTCTTGTAGATGGGGGTGACATTAGCTTTCTTCCAGTCTTTTGGGATGTCTCCTGATCTCCACGACTTCTCAACGATTATGGAAGAGCGGCCTCACAATGACCAGTTCCAGGAACTTGATGCATAACACGTGAGTTACTGTGTTGTTCTTCCAACAAATGTCTGGGTAGTTGAAGTCACCCGTAAGAACCAGGTTCTATTGACCTGAAGCTTACTTAAGTGACCCAAATATTGCTTCGTTGGCCCCTTCGTCTTGCTTTGGAGGTCAGTAGCAGATGACTACTATAAGATTCCCTTTGGAGATGAACCCTCTGATCTTTACCCAGAGGCATTTGATAGGGCTTCCACAATCACTGTAGTTCATTTATATACATTCAAGGTTTTCCTTAACATAGAGCGCAACTCCTCCGCCCCTTCTCCACTGCCTGCCTTTACGAAACAGCCTATAGCCATCCATTGCGATCCTCTAGTCATGAGTTGTCTTACCAGTTTTCAGTTATTCCTATGATATCATGACTTTCTGATGTGTTTAATGAGTTCATATAAATATTATGTAATGTTATATATGAAAAATGAAACAATTCTTCCTGAACAAGGTATATGGATAAAATCTGTTTGGTTACAGGACTGTTAGACTGTATGGAAGCAAACATCGGTATAACATACTCTCTTTGTTGCCTGCTTCCTCATCTGTAAACTGGAGATGCTAATCCTTCTTTTGCTCTTCTTTGCCTTATTTCTTTAGACTATCTAGGATCACCTCTTGCCATGCAAATATCCTGATTTTTCTGTGACTATAGTGTAACTTGCGTACTTTAAAATACGGTGCTTTATTAGCAAATATGTAATTCATAAAATTTAGTATGATTTGTGTATCTGTCTTACCTATGTTATCAAAACTACAGTTTTATTAGGGAAATTATCACAAAATTAAAAAGTCTACTTGAAAACAAGAATGTCTTGATGGGGTTGTGGTGTTGCCATGAAAGTCCCCCAAAAAATTAAAATTGCAGAATTCTCACTGAAGAATAGCAGCCTTAAAATGCCTGTTCCTGAGATATTTAAATTTGAATAAAAAATAGTTAAGGATGCGGGAAAATAAAATGAATACTTATCCTAGAAAAAAAACCAAAATAAAACAAAGCATTGTTTTCAGTAGGAGTTTTGCTGAGTCTTAGTGACCAAACACTGTAGCCGTTTAAATAATTTTTTTAAGTGTGCTGCTAATAATCTGTCCAGGTGATTGATGCCTTAGTCACTTGCTATTCTCTTTGGAAATGGTGGAATTTCACTTATTGCTAGAATGGCATATTTTCTTTTTTTTTCCTTTTTTATCTTTTTTTTCTTCTCTTTTCCCTGCCGGGCCCTGACACTGTAACTCTTAAAACGGGATACCTTTGTTTTTTTCACTAACTGTGTATATGTGTCTTTTAAAATGGTTCTTCTTATAAATCTTAAATTAACATCAGTTCCATAGTATGCCATTTTTTTCCTGCTCTCATGCATGTTCTTATAACAATTTGATCAAAAAAGTAATTTTTTCAACACTGTAAGAAAGTTGTCAGCTAGTTTGAATGGTAATCATTTTATTGCTTTTTGTTTTACTTTTGAAGAAGGAAAGTGCTTTTATAAATTGCTGACTTCAAAGTACAGCCTGACTCGTACAATGAATTTAACTGTACCATGAAAAAAGGGTATGTTTCATCTGTAAGATTAATTTTCACTCACAGAATTGTGGTTTAACCAGGCTTCCAGCCAAACAATTATTTTAGGTTTATACGTTTTATATGTCCTTAGTCTCTAAAGAGATGTCATTAAAGTCTGGTAATTATTAGGCTTTTGAAAAGGATATGTAGTTATAAATAAATGCTTTAGCATTAATTTTAAGGAACAAGCTAGGGGACTTATTTGAGTGGATTTCATTAATGGGATTTGCACAATGAAAAATCCCCATGCTTTACATTGTAAATAACTTTTTGTGTGTTTGCTGTTTAGTTTGTGGTATTGCTCCCTACTATGAGCTAGGTAATGCAAAGCTCTTGGAAGAAGAAAACATCATTCCCTATTGTATGTGGTGCATACGTGGATGCATACGCAAATCCAGAGTCACAGGTCAAGAAAACATTAAGCTGAGAAGTGGAGGGGACCAAACAGTAAACAAACAAACCAAAATTGTGTTCTATGCTGTCTGAACAGATGGTGCGTCCACAAATTTTAGCCATAATACGGAAGGTCCTACTGAAAGCATGCCCTTGGCTTGTAGCCCTCGGTTGTTTTCCCTGGTGATTGTACCAGGCATCCAAGGTTATATTCGAGAACAGCTGTTTTGCACAGATTGTAGCAAATTTGATGTCTGTCTTCCAGTTCCAGGAGAAATCCTGTAAGTGTTGTTGAGAAGTTAGGCTGCTCTGGGATTGTTATAAGCAAAACATACTGTGTGGTCTAGGACACATCACCATGAGTTAAGTGTTATTACTAGTTGATTGTTTTACCACTTTTTCGCTGTTTCTGGCATACATTAAATATGATTATTGTCCTTTTTTGCAACTCCTGAATTACTAAGCAGTTTATTTGGTGATGGATTTTTATGCAGGATGCTTTAGAAAAGAGATGAAGCTCTTCAGGATGAAGAATAGAGAAGTAATTTCAATGTTTATTGAAAAGGGAGATTCAAGATAATGATTATAACTGATAACTAGCACCTGCTTCCTTTTTTGTTTCTGCTGTTTCTCTTCTGTATCTCTCTGTTGCTTTAATTCAGTTTAAGAGCTTGTGAAACTTTTTAGAGTTCATAATTTCTTTCATTTCTCAGATCTTCATGTTTTGTTAAAGCAGTATGAAGATGCTTTTTGCTTCCTTTATGATAGTTAATCAAATAAATATACCTAAGGCCAAACTGTATTTTTAAAATATTTGATTCAGTATACTGATTGAGTCATACTCATGATCATCAGAACAATGTGCTTTTTATTGAATGAAACTTGTTCAAAGGTATGGAATTTTTTCGATTTAAGAGAATTTATAAGTCTCATAGCAAAGGTATCCATTTGCAGTCTGGTCTTCTCTTATTTCATGCAGTTGTTAGTGGAATAACAAAGTCTCAGAAAAGATGGTGAAGATACATAAAAGTATCATTAAAAATGTCAAAAAAAAAGATGCCCAGACATAAAAGATGGTGAAAAGGGGACAGAGCAAAACATAGAACCACCTAAATTTAAGTCAAACACTGGATAGTAATACCCTGGCTGCGCTGTGGTGGGTAGAGAGGTTAGTATGCGAAAGAACCGTATTGTCTTGTAGCTTAAACATGTTTTAAAATATTTGGTTGGGTATTTCAGTGGGTTCAAGCTTGTACCCTAAGACCCATTTTAGCCGATCCGTAAATACTTAATTTTCATAGTCAGTAGATCTTGTGTACTGCTACTTCATTGGAATACTCTTAAAAAATCCTAAAATAAACAAAGAAAAAACCACCAAAACCGACAGAAAACTAGGAAGGACCCCAAACAATATTCCTTCCTCACAAGATCACAGCATTCCTGCCTAACACACATACATCAACACATCCATGTCTAACCTATTCAGAAAGACCTCCAATGGTGGTGGTTCCACAGGCTGCTGAAGAACTTGGGAGTTCAAGATGATAGGGGGTTAGTATTTTTTTTTCCCAAGTATCTAACCACATCAGCGAATAATTCACAAATTATCAAAGAAAGAACATGCAGTAAGAAACATTGCATCTGTTGTTAATTTCCAAGAATAAATGGAATGTATGCTGTAGTCTGAGCCTCTAAAAAAAAAAAAAAAGTGATCCTTCTGAAAACTAGAAGTGACTGGAAGATATTATCACCTGCTCAATCTCCTAGTCGTTGCTAACACTTTTTGCCAGGAAGCATTTATGTTGCTTATAACCTGTTTCTTCATGTTAGCTGTCTCTGTACTTGTGACAGATTTTGATCATCTTCCACGTAAAGAAAATCTTGCCGTTCTGTGGCTGACCTGGAAGATTTTCTGGTTCATCTCTTCCTGGTGGTTCTGTGCTAAGATGGTTTTATGAAATTTAATTAGCAGGGTAGCACTTTCTTAATGTAGTTTAATCTGGATCTATTTTGGTGACATGATTTGTCATATGAACTGAACAAGTCTTTCCTAAGCAAAATTAGATGGGTAGGAAGTGACTTAATGGATACGTTTCTTAATTTCATGCTGATTGTTATTGTCATTTTAAAGACTTGGTATATAAAATAGTATGCGGAAGTCTAAAGCAAATCAGAAGTGCAATAATTTGGCATGCTTTCTTCTTAGTTACATTTTTTTTTTTTTGTCTACTGAACAAGTATAAAAGAATAAACTAATGCAAAAACTATTTTCTCTCAGTCTTGCAGGTAATCCATTAAAGTCATAAACAGAAGAAAGTTAAGATTTTGCAGTGCGAAGTTTCTGACTTAAGCAAAATAAAAATTGCAAGTTAAGTTTTGTAAATATTATTCCCCAATATGTTAAAAATATAAAATTAAATTCATAGTTTGTTTCTATGCAATTGGACATTATTTGCAGATTTGAAGATAGTACTCCACTTTTCCTTGAATTTTCTACTTGACTTTCTTTTATACATTATATTTTATTCTCTTGTCCCACCCATGAAACAGAATTCCTCAGTTCCTATGTGCGCAATCTCTATTTTTCTTCTAGTTTTCTACAAAGTTGTATTTTTTCTGGATCTGACGGGATAGACTGAGTGACATGTATCTATATTTCCCTGTGATATTTTGAAAAATCTGAGGCATGAGGAAAAAGCATCTAGGCGCTTTGTGTTTAGAAAAATTTTGAAAAGAAAAGAAATGGCTGAACTTTCAGCAAAACCGGGGACCTCAGGTTCAGCCAGGGATGTGATGTGGGAGTGGCAGCAGTGTCTCTCCCTAAAATGGTTTCAAGCTCCCTTTGCACACACAGGGTGAGGAGCGTGCTGAGATAGCTTCGCTAATCCAAACAATTAGAGCTATAAATTCCACTGGGGGGGGGAACAAATATCACAAATCCTTTTTTCTCAAACGTTGCATTATAAATTGTAATTCATGTCTCTACTTTTTCTTCAGTCATAAAGCAAAATCCTAATATTGTATATATATTTTTTTTCATTCAGTATTGTATATTTCAGTCTTTTCAGTGGCCACTCTGGCCCAAACCACGATAACAATGTTGTGTATTCTTTTCTGTTTGCGGCTGTTAATGAAGAAGAAATAGGTACTTTAGAAAGACACGGATACATGTTTTAAGAAACATGGTATTAGGAATAAAATAATTTAATGTTCCTTATGGGGTGGTCTTGCTAGAGAAATGCAGTGTAGCGATTTTTGATAACATACTTAAATTCATATGCTAAAATTAAATAGCACTATACTATACTATAGAGGGGCTAATAATACTGGGCAACATCTGAGGAATTGTTTAGTATGTTCAGCAATCAGCTTAATCTGTTAGTAGAAATAATATCTACATAATTAACTGTTCAGTTAGAAAAAATACTTTTTTCCTAATAATAAAATAAAATTTTATTATTTTTTTAGTATGTTTGTCTCATGTTGTCTGAAAGTTATGTTTTACTTTATTAAAATTAGGTGTTATAAGACAGAAACAGCTCTTACTTGTTTGATTAAAAATAGCAGCAATTCTATCATATACAGAAGTCTTAAAATGCAGTGCTTCTCTTAAGATTTAATTAGTTTTTATAGCACTAAAACCACACACAGACCAATTGACAAGGCAGTTTAAAAAATCATATATGGATTAGAAAAACGTGTGGAAGTGCTTTGGCTAGTGAGGATTGGCAGACTGACAAGGAAGTTATATTCAACTAAAATGGAAAAGCCTAGGAATAAGAAAATAGAATATACAGAAATTGAGTCTTATTTTTTAGGTGGAAAAAGGAAGAGGCTTACTCTCTCCGTTTTGCTAAAGATTATTGTTATTAGCTGAATACGGAGTAACTTGCTGGCACAGTTTTTCAACTAGTCACTACTGGAATTAGGAGTACTGTTGGCTGATCATAATTGCAAGCATTTTATTAAACCAGGTGAAGTACAGAGATGCAAAAGAATTCTTTAAGAGACATTCTGGGAGTAATCATGCACACGCATACACGCATGAACACACACACACACGCACACACACAGACACCTGTTGTGGCTAAATTTTTTTGGTTTGTTTTATTCTTCCTTGAGTTCCTTTGAGAAGAAAAATAAAATCCAGGACCAATATTTAACCTGTTTATGGCTGTGATGGATTATTAGCAAGAGTAGTAAAATTCATCCTCATGCAGGAGTTTATCACTGCGCAGTGAAGAATTTAAGAGATAACTTTGTGCCCTAATCTGTCTGCTGAAGTTAATGCATAACTGTACATGGAATTTCTGATAGAGGAGGAGAATAAATCCCCTTCACTTCTGAAAGAATGTTCATTACTGACAGGAAGAAAGGAAAAAAGGGAGAAGCTGAACAAAACCTAATCTAAGTTACTGAAGATCCTACAATAATCAAAGGATCAGTGGCTTATTTACTCAGTGACAAATTTAAAACAATGGATTTTGTCCCAAAAGGCATTGCAGTGCTGGGTTTAGGGGATGAAAGAGAAAATAAAGAAGGAATTGATTGATTAGCCTGTCCTTAGCTGTTATGATAATATAAGCAATTACCACATGCCCTTTCTCTCTTTCATTTGTGCCACTGAATAATATTATCCATAATATTCGTGTGATTTAATGATGGTGAAAAACAAACAAAACATTATTTTTGAATCACCACATTATGTTAAATTCACAGATGTTATAAAATTAGCAGAGATTGAAATGTAGCTGATTGTTTCACTGACTGTGCTTTTCTTTCTTGCTTTTAAGTTAATATGTGTAGGCATTTGTGGAGTTTATTTCTCCCTAGGATGATGTTTTTCAAACCTTGCCATTTACCTAAGTAATTATTCTGTTTTCATTTGCTGGTAAATGCAACTATATGAAAACAGGCAGATGAGAGTACTGACCCATAACCATCTATACTGCCATTTTTAAACCTTTTGTTTTCCAATTAGGCTGTCCTAATCATCTTTGTATTTCTTCTGAAGTTGCTGTGCACAGCTGAAGTCAAGGACAGAATGGTCCAATGGCTGATTGTATGTGTGATTATCCACTGTACTGGATTTTTCTTATGCCTAAAAGAAATTAATGAGCTCAGATCTATCTTGCATCCCTGATTACATTTGCAGAGGTAGCCAGGGTACTTTTTAGTCTTCAATGACATCTATTCATCGTGCAGGAAAGAATGAGACAGAAGAGAATTTTAAAAACATATGATGAGTTAACATACTACTGCAGTCCTTAGAAGAATATTTCTTTGGCATGTATCATTGTTTTGCACAAACAGGAACATATCACCCTTGGTGAACTGAAATAAATAAGCAAATGTGTTTAATTTATAAATTATACATCACATTGTCCTCTCTACATCTCCTCTAACAGTTATTTCTTCATCTCATGCAAATCAACCCATGTGTATATCATCACAAAACCTGAATTTTAAAAATTAAGTTTCCTCAGCATGATGGAAACTGACAATCATAGGATTTTGACCAGTACACAGGCGTTCATACATAGTTATCTTCTTGTCTCTGCAATAAATTTGAGCGGAGGGAAAAAAAAAAAAAAAAAAATCAAAGTCTGTTGTTTCTAGGTGGTTTCTGAGCAGTGGGTATTGAGAATTTGCCAGCCAAGCAAAACTCCTGTAAGTCCATAAACCAGTTTGTTCTCAGTAAATGTGAGAAAAATCTGGGCCTTGCTTTTGGAGCTAGTTAATAAGAACTAACTTTTTAACTGGTGTGTTTTGAAACTTGCCTTTCTTTATCTTATTTGGTGGTTCATCTTACTCCTTTCTTGTTTGTAGACTGCTTGCTTAGATTGCAGTTACTCTACCTCAGAGGAGATCAAGCTCTTGTGCATGGGTTTGTACTTACCTGTCAAACTGCTATAAACAGTCATGCAGGTGCACACACCTACTAGATATGTTGTAACTTTAAAATTTCCTAAATCGTGTGTTTTGTGCGCATCCAGACTAGTTTAAGCTGTTTCTCATCAAAGGCACAATGGGTTCTAGAACTGTTGTTTAAGTCCTCCAGACAGGTAATCCCCTAGGTGTGCGAGAAGCTGGGTGCGCCTGTGCACACACACTTGAGAGCACTTGACCAACAACCAAAGTGTCACAACTTTTCTCTAGGGCACAAGTGAAGGTGGGGACCTTAGTACTTGACTCTTATACAACATTTTAGTGATTAGAACTCTTTCCGAGGAGATGAAGACGGTGGGTTCAAATCAGTCCAAGAAATGCAAAGAGTATCTTCTCCCACACAGCGGAGTTCGAAGGAGATCTCTGTCTTATCTGTCAAGATCTATGACTCCATAGAAACAAAGATAACCATATATACATTGATGAGATATTTATACGTACCTTGTGCATGTTGTAAGACTGGCAACACAGTGTGGACTTTGTTCTACTGCTATCAGAAGATCTTGATTCAGTGTTGGCAGGTCAAACAAAAACAGTCTTTTCAGTTATAAAGTAGAAAAAAATGCATAATTAATTTTTAATTGTACTAATTCTGAAATAATAATACGCCAAAGAAATACAAAACAAGTATTTTCATTCATGTATAAAAAGTAGATTTCCTTATGTGAGACAATATAGCTGATAAAAAGTAATCACTATTTATTATATATTTATTATAATTAAGATAGCCAAAATAAATTTGCAGCTTTAAAATATTTGTAAGTCTGAATGTTGTTCAAGTATACATAGATAGTTACATAAAAGTTCTAGCTGTTTTTTTGTTCTGTTTTGTTTTGGTTTTTATTATTTTTGGTGGGGGTTGTTTGTCTGTTGGGTTGGTTTGTTTGTTTGTTTTTAGTAGTATTAAAAATACCTTATATTCTGAAAGTAAAATATAATTGCTAATCAGCTCAAGACAATTTTTGAAGTGTACCAAGTGGTGTGCTTGGTTTATGTATAGTTCTCTCATTGCCTTTTTGGTCTGCATGCATGCAGGGATGTGTACCTTTAGACCAGCTTCCTGGTTTTTGCTAATACAATTAATGAGCTGAAAGGTTTTTAAAAGCTAGGTTGTTTATGCTTAGAATAGCAGCAAATTGAAAATGCTTAGAATATAACAGTGTCTAAATACAGAATCGTAGTTCACAGAAAACTGTCCAATTACCATGTGTTTTTATACTGGCCCAATTGTATATGATTATCACTTCTTTTATGTATTTTAACCTTCATGTGCGTGTAAAAGATATTGTACTTGGCAAAAGGTAAATAAGACAGCAGGGTTTTTTTTTTTTAGAAAAGAAAGGTCCTTTTCTTAATATACTTTATTTCTTGCAAAATTATCCTGGAAATTAAACTCTTACACACACGCATGCACACACACCTTGAAAGTTTATTTTGTTATGTTATGTTTGTCAAAATTGTCCAAACTTACCCCTTCGGTCCCTTTTATAGGAAGTCCCACGGAAGACAACTGGCTTTTCTTGAGGCTGGGGGAGAGGGGTAGAAGTTTGTTGTTTTGTGGGTTTTTTCATCGGCAGGCACTATCAGGAAATGCAGATTGCTAACACCAAGGTGGTTTTGGTTTTGTGCAAATGAAAAGTATTAAAGCTGGCACCACGTTATCAGAATTCAGAAAATAGGATTGTCAGCTTAACCAGGATGAGTGACCAGGAGCTGATTACCTGGAATGCATTTAATAGCATTTAAATTCTATTTTATCAAGAGCTGTGAAACCTTGTGTTGGATTATAGGGACAGCGGTATGCTGACTTCGTGGGGTTATTCAAAATATTCCGTTAATACTGTGACCAGAATTAGAGCTACACAGAGAAAACTAAAGCTGTAGTAGTAGCTTTTGGCACCTTTTTTTGTGCACTTAGCACAAAGTGGAACCCTTGCAAAGTGGGACATCAAGGGTTCTAGCTCACTGAAGTTCTTGCTTACTAAATAAATTGCCATAAATATTTGATTTGCCAGATGTCTTTAGGAAGAATCTATAATGAAAATAAAACAACTTTGTTCTTAGCTTGTATAACGTCTAACGGAAAAGCTCTTTTGCTACCTGAGGAATGAGACGTATTCCGAAATGTGAGTCTAACCGAGAGTTCCACATTTCCTACCAACCTGCTCTCTACCTACTTAAGCCAAGACTAACCCTGCACGCCATTGTTTCTCTAATGTTGAGGCCTAGCAGGGGACCTCTTCTCATTGGCCTGTCACTTGGATCAGGAAGTTGTCATTGGTGCTATGCAGGTACCCCCGGGATTCTTATGCCCTGCTGTGTTGTCCCTCCAGCAGACAATGGGGTGGTTGAAGGCCCCCAGGAGGACCGGGGCCTGTGAATGTGAGTAGCTGCCTGTAGGGGGCCTCATCCACTTGTTCTTCCTGGTTAAGTGACTTATAGCAGACACCAACTACGGTGTCACCCTTTCCTGTCTTCTCTTTAATCCTCACCCGTAAACTCTCAGTTGGCTGATCACCCATTTCTAGGCAGAGCTCCCTGTATTCCAGCTGTTCTCTCTTAGTATGTTAAGCATCTTTTTTCTTTTTTTTTTTTTTTTCATTCCACAATTATCAAAGAGATGATTAAATATTGAATATATCAAATAATGTGTCAGGAAACGTTGATATATTGAGAGAAAAGACCTGTTACTGCTTTTGCCAAGCAAGTTGCAGAACTTGATATAAGTTTTAAAAGGTGATGCTAATCCAGCATACAAGGAATGAAGCTAGAGTAATTTCTGCAGTTCATAAGCATTTGCAAGCAATTAAGGCCTTGTTGGATTTTGGGGAATGGAGGTGGGAGTTATACAGGTTTGACTGTATAGCTGGCAAGCCACAGGAAATACCAGCTTGAATTTTATGTATTTCTAAACTTTATATGTGTGATTCCAAATAAGAACCTTTTGGATGAATGGCTTTTATTTAATTCTTGAAGTGCAAGTAGAATCATAGGATAAAGTCTGAAAAAGCTTGGTTATGTTAGAAGTGTTGTGAACCCTTTCATTTCAGTCACTTATTTTCTGATCAGATTCTGTCAGAAAAAATGCAATTTTCAGCACCACACCTGAAACGCTTAGAGGGTGTTTTTTCTGTTTTGTGTTTTGTTTTTTTTTTTTTTTGTTTGGCTTTGTTTGTTTAGGTTTTTGTTGTTGTTGTTTTGTTCATGGTTTTTTTTGATTCTGAAGTCTTTGGAGTAGCCATATATACCTTGTCTTTCAAACTCTATTTTAGAAGGCTGTAGTTCCCTGTAAATTAAACCAGGGGATTTTAGTGTAAGAAGAGTTGGTAATTGTGGGTTAGAGTCTTTATTTCACCTGGAATAGAGAAATGAAGATAGATTTTTCCTGGTGTGCATGAGGCAATGGTTAGTGCTGGGAGCTACTTACACAATATTGCATCCAGCTCTGGAGTCCTCTCCACAAGAAGGCCATGGACCTGTTGGAACAGGTCCAGCAGAGGGCCACAGAGATGATCAGAGGGCTGGAGCACCTATGCTATGAGAACGGACTGAAGGAGTTGGGGTTGTTCAACCTGGAGAAGGGAAGGCTCCAGGGAGACCTTATAGCGGCCTTCTGGTACCTAAGGAAGGATGGGTAGGGACTCTATATCAATCAGGGATTGTAATGATAGGACATGGGGTAACGGCCTCAAAGAAGGTAGATTTAGATTGGATATCAGGAAAAAAATTCTATACTGTGAGGGTGGTGAGACACTGGAACAGACTGCCCAGGGAGGTTGTGGATGCCCCATCCCTGGAGGTGTTCAAGGCCAGGCTGGATGGGGCTTTGATCAGCCTGGTCTAGTGGGAGATGTCCCTGCCCATGGCAGGGGGGTTGGAACTAGATAATCTTTAAGGTCCCTTCCAACCTGAACCATTCTGTGATTCTGTAATTAGAGAAGCAGTTAATCATAAAAATCAGGGCTATTTATGTTGGTTTCTAGGGTCGCTTCTCTACAGAAGTGTGTTAGAGGCTTTCTGTGTATCCTACCTTTCCCCATCTCCAGAACCTAAGGATATGTACTAGCCAAGAAGTTTTTGGAGCTATGTTAGGTGGAAGAGAGAATATGCCTGTGAGTTTAAGAACAGTCTAAAGAGGAGTGGTCCCGTACAGAAAAGACAAAAGACATCCTATAATGGGAAGTTGGGATGAGACATATACCCGCATTCTTACTAAAATCTATGGCTTCTGCAAACCCCTGCAAGAGCCAATACATTCTTGCAGAAAATTAATTCTGCCTAATTATCTAAGAGGTCTTAAATTGGCTCTGAACCTGTTAGGAGAAAAAAAGCCTGTTAGGAGGAAAGAGAGATGAAAGAAGAACTCAGGATAAATTACAAACTGTTCTTGGTCATTGTGTGTTACGGATACTTAAGCTCTATTCCTTGCTCTGTCAAGAAGTTCTTTTGAGCTTTTGGACAAGAAACTTTTCTTCTTTGTGCCTCAGTTCACCAAGTAAAATTGGAGATTCTCCATTTTACTTTTTATAAATCTTATTCTGTTTATAGCATTCTTCACGTGAATTCACTGTACAGAGAAGCCTGTGCAGCTTCTCTGTATAAGAACTTCTGAGAGGAGAAGGTCGCTCGCTATTAAAAGGATGCAAATAATAATATAATACCATTTGGAAATGTTAATGGCTTGATGTTGTAAACCTATGATTCTCTTTTGTAAAATTTTATGAGGGTAGAATAATGAAAATAGAAAAAGTCAATGGGGCATAGAGTAGTATAACATTAGGTATGTTTCAGAAAGTATTACCTACTTAAACATTGTTGGTATAGTAAAATTTAAATTTATGACAGTTTGATGGGAATTAGAAGGTTAATTGGATTTTTTTATTAGCTTTGTTAAATGAGAGGGAGTTGGAAAGTATTAAGTAGGCAGGGTTCAGTTTGTCAGAGTCTACGCAAACCTCAGCTCTCCAGCGCTAGGCCTAAACTCAACCTTACCCTTGATGTCTAAAAGCAACATGTTTTGAAGAAAAAATGCTTAACACTTTACCTAGTCTTTCCCATTTAAACTCTGAAGCAATCTGATTGCCTGCTCTGTTTCTTTTGTGATTTGGAGGCTGAAAAGAAATGCCTAATCTCTGCCTAGTCTCTCTTGAAGGTTTAACACAGAAATGACGTTAATTCATTCAGAATACATTGGATTCAACGCAAGACTCACCACTTTCATTTCAGATGTCCAAGTGATTGGGGGTCAGGGAGAAGACCTATTTCAAAATGTGTTGATAATGAGTACTTTTTCAACCTGAAGAAATTTCATATGTTTCTTGGTTACTGCCTTCAGCCCAGACAGCCGGATCCATACTGGCATCTGGATGCTTCACAGACAGTTGAAGCATGGCTACATTGAACCCAAGAGTGAAATAGGTGGCCAAATGGAGTTAAATGAGGAGGAGTCTGCCTCTTTTTCCAGTGGTGGCTGTGCATTCACTTTCATTTTTATTAAGTGAAAAAAAGTTTATATGTTCCTTTGAACAAGACCAAGGACAGTTGTCTTATTTTGGTGTCTGCTTCCCTGTCTGAAGTAAGAGAAGTATTTTCATAGAATCATTTAGATTGGAAAAGACAAGATCATCAAGTGCAACTGTTAACCTAACACTACCAAGTCCACTACTAAACCATATCCCTAAGTGCTACATTCATTACACATTACATTAAAGGGTCATTCAGACTAAAAGTCTGGGAACACAGGCAGGACCTTGAAGGGGTGTCTGTGGAAGCAGTTGAGGTGCTCCATTGGTGTAGGACGGTTGAGTTCCTTCATCTGTTGAATTTGAATCTAATTTTATGTTAAGTTGCGTGTCTGTCTGGAGTCTGATATATTAATCAGATGCAGAAATTATTAGAGAACAATATTTTAACAGTAGTCCTAGGAGAATTATCTGTGTATTGTGTACTATGGTAATAAAAGAACTGTATTTTTAAGACACTTTTCTATTAATGCCATTAAGAAAACTATTGGTGTCTACCAAAGAAATAAATACTTTTTACCCTAGTTGGTCCTGACTAAGTCTCATTTGGAGTACCATATTTATTCAGTATAGCAATTTAAAATGACTCATTGAAGCTTAAATGACAGACAGTCCAGAAAATGAAGCCTACGAGGAAGCCTACAAGTGCGGAACCATATACGGCCATCATAAAAGAAAACAAAAGGAAGAAGAAAACTAATAGTATAGAGGAAGGAAAATATTTATAAATTGGTCAAGATCCAGCAGTTGTTTGACAGTAGGAGCAGAGAAGGTAGGCATTTATGGAGAGTAAGAGAGAAAATATTAACAGAGAAATGTATTAAAATGCTTAGTCTCTAGAATGAACCAAGCATATTCTGCAACTGCTTTTGCTAGAGGAAGATGTTCTACTGAGGTAATCGCCACCAAAGACTGATAAATAGAGGGCACTTTTTTTAAATTTTATTTTATTTTATTCATGTTTCATTAATGGGTTTATTATTAGTATGATTGTTCAAGTAATGCTGCAGCATAATCCTAGACCTTTATTTTGTGGTATCCTATCAAATATGTATTATCCCATTCCAAATGGTTTGGTGAAGTAAAAATAAGAATTTGTATGTTTCTTAAGATACTGTTCTTCTATTGACTATAGCAACTGTGAATGTCACTTTAAGGACAGTTAAAAGGTTCACGTTTACTGCTGCAGTGTCATGACTGTAAGTGCCAAAGAGGTTCTTTCTGTCAGGGAGGACTGCAAATTTCTGGAAACGTCTTTCGCCGTCACTCATTTGTGCCGTAGTGATTTTTTAAATATTGTTAGATAAGTGAAAATGTTGACATCATCTAGTGTCAGAGATAATTTATTGGCTATTTAGTAGCAGGCCTTTCAAGTTTCCTGAAATAACGATCCATTTGGGGGGTGGCATCTGTTTTCTGTGCAATAAACCACCTTCAGTTTGGCAACCTGTTAATCTACTTAAGTGCACATAGAAAAGCATGTGAATCAGTACATTTCATGTCAAATGTGTCTTTGACTGCTCCATTTTCATTCATGTTATCACGCAGATTAACTCCGTTAGTGGACTGTTTTTTTTTTTCTTTTAAGACATAATGGATAGGGTGATGAATGCTATTTAACATAAATACTTAATCCTCCCCTCTTGGTTGTTACGTTGCAAGCTAAGGAGGAGTGATTTATGTTAGAAGATTACAGATTAAGCAAATAGAGTCTCAAGAGACACTTGTGAGAATCGTGTGTGTGCTCTTTCAGAGTTGTCTAGAGTAAGGTGGGCAAGGTCTAAATTGCTGCAGGAGCCATGGTTTTGGGTGGTTTTTTGAAAAGCTCTTGTCCCTGACAGTTACCACTATTAAAATATCGTGGCCTTTTCTGGGAGGTTAGTCTTGGGTCTTTTGTTTGAATAGGTACAGTGTACTTTATGTTTGAAATTACTATTGTCATTAATTGCTGGCACTTTTCTAACTAAAATCATTTGGGCACCAGGATTAGCTGTCCCCTTACTGCACTTCGGGGTATAAAAAGATCTGGGCCATTATATATAGAAGCAAGTGCTTTAATGATGGCAAATCTGGGGGAAAGAAAGAAAGAAACAAACAAACAAAAAAAACCCCAAAACCCACACTCAAACCCAAATAAATGCAGAAATTGCAAATCTTCTGTGTATTTCAAAATAGATATTAAATTAAATGAATTTCTGTATCTCCCAAGCAGTTTTATAGGTTTTATAGGTTTGCCTGGCCAGAATGTTGATCAAATCTAAATGCAATTTATGCGTAGGTATCTCTATACTTTTACAGCAATACTCTCTCCCATAATGCTTTTCTACGTGAAATTCATTCAAGATCAAGAGAGAAGATATTTAGTGAAAGAAATGGCTATGAAAGAAACATAAAGTTTAAGTAAAATTATGCATGAAGTTGAAAAGATTTGTATCTATTTATATCTAAAAACCGGTAGAGTGGATTCATTCATCAGAAAGTGCAAGCAAAAGGGTGAAGAAATGTTCCCAGCTGTCATGGTTTAACCCCAGCCAGCAAGTAGGACCACACAGCCGCTTGCTCACCCCGCCGCCCTTCCCCGCAGTAGGGTAGAGAGAAGAGGGAGAAAAGAAACAAGAAACCCCCTTGTGGGTTGAGATAAAGACAGTTTAATAGGACAGTAACAGAAGAAGGAAAAATAATATTAAAAAAATCTGTATTTTCATGGCTGCAGCAAAAAATTGCTTTAAGAAACTTTGCTGGAGAGGTGTGTATATGAATGAACAAACTTTAAACAATGCAAACAGCAAGGTATACTCTTCTTGAGTATTCTTTTTTTTTTTCTGCTTGACTATTCTTGACTTTTCTGCTTGTTTTTCCTATGATAAGAGAATGGAGTAGTACTAGACAAAATCTGATAGAAGTCTGTGAGAAATTCTGCTCTATGCAGCTAGTGCACCTCTATGAATACTTACTTTATGAAGAACTATGCTCTTGAAGCAATACCCATGGCATCTTTAGTAATACATAACCTAGAGAAAGAAGTAGAGACATAGACTGATAGTTTGTGTTTGGGTGGACTAGTGGTGTGTTAAGCTACTAATACCTATAAAATTACTCAAGAAAGGTAATTCTATGTTTTAAAGATTAGTTCATTACAACTTGAAAATAATCTAGACATCTTGAAATTTTGTACAAGGGGAAATAGATTTATGAATGTGAGACCATGAATTTGGGATTCCAGGCTATGAAGAAGTCCTTAACTGGAAATGCATTTCTCCTTTGAATATAATGATTATGTTTTTGTTAGTCTACCTTTGAGGTTATTTTAGAGTTGGATGATGAAATGCAAAGATTATTTTAGAAATTAATTTAATTTGACCCCTCATCATAACTAATAAGAAATTCACAAATTCTAACAAACTGCTTTGGAATGATTTTGAGGCCTTGGTTCTGGACTATACCATGTAATTCTATACAGACCAAGAACTAAAGACTCAGTAGTTGAAAAAGTGAGCATTGGAACTAAATTCATTGAAAATAGAATAAATTACAGTGGAAATATTCTTGTGCCCTGTGATTTCTGTTGACTTCACTGTCATTCTTCATGCAATGTGCAGTTTCTGTTTTAAGTATCTTAAAATATGTAATGGTTATATTTTTCATTTTTAAAAATGTAAATATTCTAAAAAATGTCACAAACATGCAAATGTCTTAATGGCTTGGTAACTTAAGCTGGAGTTTATTTTATTGAATAGTTGGTACACAAAAGTTATTCTTGTGACAAGTGTATGTCACTGCTTGACACATTTTTGACTTCCTAATTGCAAATTAGAACAAATCAAGATTCTAAAGGTCAAGAGATGTTAAAGTAGGAGACAATTTCTTAAGAAAAAAAAAAAATATTTGTCTATTCACATATACCAAGAGCAGAGATGACTATGAATAGTAATTTTAATTTTCTTTTCTCTTTTTTTTTTTTTAATTTATTTTAAATGAACTGGCTTTGTTCATCTTTCATTGAACTGGAATACCATTGATAATGTCCTGACTGTTACTGCGAATAGGTAAGTTAAATTATTTTTCTCTACTATAACATACGTGTTCTGTTGGATGTGAAGAATTAATAATTTTCCATTTCAATATGATTTTTTTTTGTCTGCTCACTAAACAGTGCATAATTTGTTTAGTGACTAGAAGTTCAATACAGGTTCGTGTATTTTCTTTGTACAGTGGACAGAACAGGGTAATCGTATTGTTTCTGTTCCTTAGATATTCTGGTTTGGGTTGAAAAATGTTACCTTCTTTTTATTGTCATACCAAATAGCTACTTGGTTTCAGGTTTTATATTATTGTTATTATTGTTGTTGGTATCCTATCCTTTGTCTTCCCTCCTAATCCATTATGTTGCTACAATTTTTGCCCCCCACCTCTCCCTGCACAGCCAAAAAGAAAGAAAAAGAAAAGAAAAATACCCAAGTTGTTAAATTCTAAATTCTACTTCTGGAATTTTCTTTGCCAAAGAACTTACTATGTGATATCAACATAATGTGCTGATTTGACTTTAGGTAATAACTTAGAATTCATATACAAAATCTCCCAGAACGACTTTTTTTAAGAATTGATTTGATAATTTCCTCTACTTTAGTGGTCAAATTTATTTTAAGAGTAGCTTTTTGCTGTTCTTATTTTTAAGTAAGAGGAGCATAGATGTGGACTGCTTTTGGGTTTTGGCACCAATGTGTTCACAATATAATTCACAAGTACATATTATCTAGAAACTGAACGTGATCTTTTAAAAAGAAATGCAAACAAGTTCATAAATGACTGTTGTTCACTGCTGCAACCTCAAACAAAGAGTTCATTTTTTTGTCCTTAATGTCACCGTTTATCTGTTGATCAATGCACTTCTGTTGATTGATTGAAAAAAGGTTTCCAAGAAATGAGATGAATTCTAATGCTAAACAATGCATCAGAATTCCTGTAATACTAAATAGTGCATCATCTTCAAATAACTTAATTTCTGATTAGACAATTTTTTTATCCACTTTACTGCGACATAAAATGATGTCAAATGCTTACTTGACAATAGATTATTACTTCCTCTTTTCTTTTCTTTTCTTTTTTCTTTTTTTTTTCCATAATGACTGAATTACTGCTTGGCAAAATAGATTATGATGGAGTTTATAATATAGTAGTTGTCTGTCAAATCATCATTTTTACTTCTGAAGGGCTGTGTTTGAGGAGTTCTGATGACAAAAAGAAGCATTAGCATGCTTCCCAAATCTGTTCGAGGTCCAATTTTTCACAGCTTGAAACACTGCCTTTCATTAGCAATTTATTAGAGCCTGACATGTACAGTCAAACAAAAAAAGGTAATAAATACCAGATAAGAAAGGCAAAAGTGTTCATACTGTTAGGACAGATAATTTATCAATCAAGTCTAAATCCAAGGGAAGTGTGCTATGAAAGCTTTCTCTCTCTCAACTGCTTTTTCTACTGATAGGCATTTCTATCCAAAGTACTTTTTTTTTCTTTTTTTTTTTTCTTTAATGCATAGTATCAGGAATATAAACAAATCTAAGCACATATGGTGGGATTAAATTCCCTTGGTTTTAGACATCTATATCTCAACTCCTCTTATCAATGAAAGGAAGTACTTTGAGAAACTCAATTGATTTATTTTCCTGAAGTACATGCCTTCCCTATAATGGAAGGGATTTGTACTGATGAATTAAGTCATCGTAAGGACAAGGAATTAAATTCCCACTCTTAGTGACAAATAAAGTTGCTCTTTTAGTGTTATATTTAGAAACCACAGATAATCTACATCATGTGCCGTGAATTTTGTACCGGTAACTCATACTATCAACCTCTTCTCTGATCTAACTATACTAAGGAGTTTCTGTCTGAGATCCTAGACACCTGAGTTTCTGCAGCCCTTATGTGTATATGTTGCTTTGCCAGCAGTGCACTATAAAATGCTATTTTCTAGGCATCTGTTTTAAAGTTAGGTGTTCAAGTTCTTCTGTTACTCAGAATATAGCAATTTAAATGTGTCTGTACTAGTTCAGCATAGGAATTTGTTTTTAGTTTATTGATGTCTTCTTTCCAAAAGATGTAAAATGATGGGTTGTATTTGAAACTAAATAGTAGCCACCTGTGACATTTCTAATGGCCCTTCTGTGGAATGAAGGATTTTTAGATCGGGAGACGGTACTTGTTAAAGCAGTGATTACCCTTTTAACGATAATTCTGTATGTCATAGCCTGTGGCCATTAGTTTTTAATTGTGGTGAACATGATGAAGGCAGCTGTGCTAAGATTTACCAAAAGTATGTCTTATTCAAGTTAGAGCAAGTCCAGAGGAGGGCCACGAGGATGATCAGAGGGCTGGAGCACCTCTCCTATGAGGACAGGCTGAGAGAGTTGGGGCTGTTCATCCCGGAGAGTAGAAGGCTCCGGGGAGATCTTATAGCAGCCTTCCGGTACCTAAAGGGGGCCTACAGGAAGGATGGAGAGGGACTCTTTTATCAGGGAGTGTAGTGATAGGACAAGGGGTGATGGTTTTAAACTGAAAGAGAGGAGATTGAGATTAGAGATTAGGAAGCAATTCTTTACTGTGAGGGTGATGAGGCACTGGAACAGGTTGCCCAGGGAAGCTGTGGATGCCCCATCCCTGAAGTGTTCCAGACTAGCAAATCTATTTCTACAATCCTGAAATCTAAAATATTCTTAGCATCTGCGTTGCTGGATTTTGAAGTATTTCATTTTCAATCATAGGTTCTCTGAGCACTTTGGAAACCTAGTGAGGCAGGCAAAAGTGACTTGTCACTTCTTTTTAGCCAATAATTTGTCTATGTATAAGAAATCAGTTGCTGATACTTGTTACTGCCCATCATAAGTGTCATCTTTGTATGACTGTCCTCCCTCTAGTAAGTCTGAATGTGACAGTCTGAAAACTCCAAGCCCAACCTTCTTTCCTTTTTATGTACTATGATGGAAAATATGGGTAGCTTTTGCTATTTCTTTATTTAATTTTTGCATAATTCATTAGTCTAAAATTTAGTGGGATTTATGTTTACTTAGTTTTTCTGAATACGACAAGTGAGGTTTTATGAAATTGGTTTTAAGTATTTGGACTTAAAATGTTTTGGCTTTCTTTTTAGATGCAAAGGGTTCACCTACCCTGCTCACTGTGACTGTGAAATAACCTAGCACAGTGACAACTGCTTAAAATTTATTTTGTTTTGTTTTCAGAACAAAACAAAAAATATGTCTTGTAAGTGGGTTTTGGTTTTTTATGATAAAAAAATATTTTTTTTTTAAAAGAAAACTCTTGTGTTCAGTTTACATAGTGATTTAAGTTCTTAAACTCAACATGGTATTTTCAGCAATAAGAAAGAAAATTAAATGCTTCGCATTGGTCTGAAGGCCATAGGGGCCATGAGATAGCAGTTTTGCAGAACACAAATTTATTTATACACACAAAACTAAACCAGGCTATTAGACCCTATTCTAGAGTATCTATTTTTAATATGTAATAATCCCATTAGCAACACAGTGTTTCTTATGTCATACACAGTATAACATAAGTCTAACAGAAATGCCTGAGGCTTTCTGCTTCCAGAAATTTAATTTCATATCTAACCCAAAAAGATTCATCCGTCATTGTGACATTAAATCCAGATCATCGTTTTTTAAAACTGAAGCCTCACTGTCTCCTGTCCTTGTAATCTCTTAGATTGCCTGATACTTGCATACTAGTTATGAAACTTGGATAAAGGTTGAGGGAAGGAGGGAACAGGGTGCAGCAGAGTAAATGTGGATGAGCAGCTCAGCAGCTTAGGAAGAAATAGTTCCATCTTTATATCCTATCTCTTCTCCTGCTGGCGATACTGACTAGCAATACAAGGGTGTATAGTGGCGTATGTATTTACACTTACATACATATGTGCACAGAAATATATATGCTATACATGCATTTATGTACAGTGCCTGTTTTCCCTATTTCCGGAATTAACTTTATTCAATATGTGGCCTTCAAAGAGGAAAATACCATCACGTCTGCTAGGAACAGAATATTTTTGGACCTGCAGCAACGGAGCAAATCAAGGAGGCTAGCTTTTCTGTACATGCTGGCATCTCTACCCAGAGAAAAATGATTTATTTTTGTGAGCCAGCTAAAAAAATAATAAAGAAACAGAGCAAAGCAAAAGAAAAAGAAACTTCACGGTAATCTAATTCACACTTACTCCTACTATAAGTTTCCAAAAACTTAATCTAAATCTGAATAAATATATACCTCCTTTAGTTTTTCTGTACGTTTCCGTTATTCCCTGTTGTAAAATAAAACATATGTTAAGCTCCTCCAAAAACTCATTTATGTCTCTTTTTGCTCTTCTTTCCCAGACATGCTTTAAGGGCATATTTCTCAGGGCACAGCACAGGTGAGGGTGGCCAGGGCTGGCGGTGGCCATGGGGCTATCGGGGCAATGGAGTACCCTTGCTCCCCAACCAGTCAGGTGAGCTGAGCTTGGCCAAGCTGGAGACTGTGGCTGAGGTCAGCCACAGCCTGGCCATCCCCAAGTGCTGCTGCAGGCCTGGAACCAGCAGGGTGAGAACAGGAGGATTCCAGGGTGGTGCTTGGCTCAGCAGGGCCCAGGGCAAGGCCAGAGTTTGCAGCAGCCCCCAAGGAGGTCTCTTCCCACCCAGCCCCAGGCACTGCCCCCCAGGCTGTGCCTGTTGCCACAGGACTGCCTTCCTGTGGTATAGAGTGTAGCTGTAATTCTCATTTGACTGCTGTGTCAAGCCCTTTATAACCTACCACAGAATCTACTATCATGCAGTTAATGCTGATGGCCATGTTCCTTGATGAAATCAAGGTGTTCAGTCTTGGGAGCTCACCAGTGCAAGGGAAGCTGGAACCAATGTAATCTGTCTGCTTCCCATCTTTCCTCTGTTGTTAAAGATCTTTTATGTTCCTTTCACCTCCCCAAAAGGAGACAATCTTATTTGTTCTTGACATTGTTGATTTTTATATTTGGGATCAAGGCTTGTTCTGGTTCAGCCAGGTATCTTTCTTGTTTATTATGTAGGACTATTTCTCCTGCTGATTCAATGGAATTACTCTGGTGGTACCAGGCACCCTTCCCACATTTCCTGCAGGATTATTTAATTTTACAAAACATCTTTTTTACTTTCTCAACATCCTTAGTTCTTACTTTGCAAATTTTATTACTCATACAGGTTTTCTGTACCCTGTTTGGAGAAATGTCTTAGTCTATGTAGATTAAGATGTAAATCCAAATTAAGAAGGCCACAGAGATTGCTGCTCATGGAGGATCTTTGCAGAAAGAAAAAAAAAAATGTAATGAGTAAATTCCATACATTTACTTTTCAAGCTGGAAAATGTGACCAATAATAATCACGCAGTTCAACTTGTTCATTAGGATATTTAATTTGCTCATACAAATAAAGTAAAGAGATGTTTATTACTCAAGATAAAACGATAATTATGGATCATTTACCTATAAAGATAGCAGGCAACAAATACAGTTGTAGGATTAAACATTGGTCCTGGTATGACCCTTCTTTAGATTAACTGGAATGATTCAAAACAGAGAGCAACTTAACGTTATAGTATTAACGCTTCACTTGAAATCAGTGGTGCTTGTTTGCCTCAGAATACTAATATTTTACTACTTCGGCTAGTTCTTTATGTGTCTGAGTTGACACATTCTAAATGGTGAATTTTAAATAAAGGCAGCTCTGATTTTCTCTACCCTAGGAAAATTGATTAGAATGTGCCTTCCCACTGCTGTACACTGTATTCTTCTTTTGTATTCACTCCATGTATTCTTCCATGTAAACATCACCTTTTCAGCATTCTGGCTAATTCTAATAATTTAATGGTCTGGATTAACTCTCAATTGAGATGAGTCCATGCTGAAGGTCTGTCCTAGGAGACAGCACTGCCTGTGATAAGAAAAAATGTTTTTCAAAAATTCATACTGCTTGAAAACCAGTATAAGAATTGCTTGAAAAACTACCAAGTATTTCTCGTGAAATGTGTTTGTAGCCTATAAGATGGTAATGTAGCACAGTCCCATAATAAATTCAAATGGAATGCAATTTTTTTAATTTATTTTTTAGAATATTTAATTCTGTTAATTTTAAACCCATTTCTTCTGTCTAGGCTACATTTATAATAGGCAAACCTCTTCTTGGCATGTAGCATGACGATTAGGAATCAAATACTTATGAATGAGTCCATGAGACCCTCAAGAACAAAAATCTTTGAAAGCCAGTGACAGGAGGCTTTTTCTGCTTATGTACATCATCATCAAGTGTGATGGCTTACATTTAGACTCCGCTCTAGTTGGTCTCGAGTTCTTGGGTAACGTGTTGATTTAACGGCAATTATGCAAAATACAATTCTATAGGTGTGTTTTAGGTTTTCTCCTTTGGAAAAACATTTTCATCCTCCTAGCTAGACACATAACTGTGGTTTGCAGGCACTGCAGCTTGTGTTTGTGCATGCACGGGAGCACGCGCGTGCAAGTCTGAACTAATCTATTTAGGTGTGGGCCATAAAAGACTACATTATGCAGGATTATTCATTTTTTTGTTGTGATGTAATGTTTTGTCCCTCATTTCACACTGTTCTAAAGAGAGTTCATGTGCATCTGCTGAAAGAGATGAAACTGTAGGAAATTGTATCCAAACGAAAATTAATGTAACGGAAATTAAATTGGCAGATGCGTAAAAGCAATCCATTGGCATATAGTATCTTTTATTTACACTATGCATATGTTTAAATTCAGAAGAATGGAGCAGACACCTTGAAATATCCTTCAAACAGCACTAAAGACAAGAGCAAATATTTGCAAATATCATCAAATTATGCAGCTATCAAATACAATTTTCTGTAATTAGTGGGTAAGCAGAAGTTGTTGACTTTGTAATTACATGACAATTCTAAAGGAAGTTCCCCTTTAATTTGTCTTAGTAAATACCTCCAATGCAGTCAGAATTGAAATGCAACACAGTTGTGCTCATCAGCTGTAAGGATAGCTAAGCTACAAGAAGAAAGATATGAGGAGCCAGAATTTTCTGCCTTTGAGACATTCATATATTGCAAAAAGTTTTACTTAATAATTGTCTGGAATTTTGTCCTACCAGAACTGAAGCAGTGATTCATTGACTGCCTCCAAGATATTCAGTGCTAAGGGGAAAAGGTATTAAAGAAAGAAGAAAGGTATTAATTGCAACGTGGAACTCAGGAGGAATGTAGATACTTGTTAAAGTCTGGAGGGAAATGAGTGATGTGCAAAGTAGAAAAATGCGTTGACCAGAAAAAGAAATGGGAATAACAGGAAATAAAAAGTACTTTATAAGCTGTGGCATTATGAAACAAAACAAACAAGAGTAAAGAAAATCAAAAAAAGGATATAAACAAAGTCAGTATTGCTCTGAGATAAATCTCAGCAAACTCTAAAATGCAGAGCAAGCCCACAAGGAATAGATATAGTGACAGGGTGACTGCATTTTTGGTGGTTTTTCTACAGGAAATAGAGGAAAGAAAGATAGAAATAATCAAGCTGTATGCAAATTTAAGCTTATGTAAAAATACCTTAATCTTCAATATTTCGGAAAAGGGAGCTAGAGGTCACTGGGTCAGTTAGAATGGAATAATTTATCAGCAGAAACTATGGGAAAAATCTTAGGGAGAAAGCCCATAGGAGGGCCATGGAGATGATCAGAGGGCTGGAGCACCTCTCTTATGAAGGCAGACTGAAAGAGTTGGGGTTGTTCAGCCTGGAGAAGACAAGGTGCCGGGGGGACCTTATAGTGGACTTCCAGTGCCCAAAGGGAGCATACAGAAAAGATGGGGAGGGACTCTTTATCAGGGAGTGTAGTGGTAGGACGGGGGGTAACGGTTTTAAACTGAAAAGAGGGGACATTTAGATTGGAGATTAGGAAGCAATTCTCCACTGTGAGGAACAGGTTGCCCAGAGAAGCTATGGATGCCCCATCCCTGGAAGTGTTCAAGGCCAGGCCGGATGGGGCTTTGAGCAGCCTGGTCCAGTGGGAGGTGTCCCTGCCCATGGCAGGGGCATTGGAACTAGATGATTTTATGATCCCTTCCAACTCTAACCATTCTGTGATTCATTACAAAATAAACTGAGCAGAATTCTAAGATATATACTGAGACATATGCAGTGCTGGATATCTGGATATCCTTCCATATTTTTTCCTATGGACTGGAAGACTATTCTGTCAAGAGGCAAATGGAGAACACAGCCATTTTGCTAGTTTTCTAACTGGCAATTGAATTGTCCTTCAAGAAGTTAAGTTAGAAGAACTATAAATGACTGGTGAATAATTTTCTTGTGCATAGCATAGCCAAAGTGTACTGGCCTAAAGTGTTCTGTATTCATTTGATTAATTTTTGCAAAAATTAGTTACATAATTTATGCTAGTTTTGAAAGTGCAGTTAATATTACTTTCCATTTATCAGTGATATATCGTCTTGAGACATTCTTGCATTATACATGGCCATACCTCTGAGATATTGGTATGGTAGATATATTACATTATATAATTTTAGCCAGAAATAGTGCCTCCATTTGCTATGAGAGTCAAAATGAAAGTTTGAAAGAATGTGTAATTTCTGGATTAAGAATATATTAAGTGTAGTTATATGATACAATCACACAGGTGTAATTTCAAGATTTTTCTTTCATTCTTTGCCGTTGAATGGGTGTCCTCCACTGAATATGTCACAGGAGAATTGTATTATCTGAAATTAATTAATCTGAAGATGTCCAAGTGTGAGGCAAGAAAGGTAAGCAAGAAGAATGTATGAATTCATACAGAGAGACCTGAAAATTGATAGAATTGCATGTGTGACCTTGTCATCTTCCATACAAAGAGGCTGGAAAAGAATCCATGTATGTGTGTGTAACTCCGAACTCTCTTTTTACTCGCATTAATGTGGGAGAGTAATACAACTGAATAGAAAATTACATTTTTCCGTATGATTTGACTAGCATCAAATTCATTTTATGTTATTAATTTAAATGTCCAAGTCCAGTTGTCCAAAGTAATGCAGTGAGTCAGTGTATGTGTATGGCCCGAGCACATTTGTCTCAGAAACTTCAATTTGTTGTTAATTTCATTAATTCAGTATTGTGTAGGAAAGCTGGCTAAGGATTAGAGCTCTTTCATGCCTTATTGTTCTCCTTAAAACTGATAGGACAGCTGCAGTTGATAAACAATGTTATAAGAAAGTTTTGGAAGAATTTTGGTATAACTAAATCCCAGAAGTATGGTCAGAAAGATAGACTGAAGTATAGGAAGAGGGAGGTCTTCAGTGGAAATGTGAATTGTTCACTTGGTATCATTTTAAGCCACACATGTATGTAAGAAAACAAAATACTGGGAAAGTGAGGAGGATAGGGAAGGAAGACGGAAGGACAGAAAGAAAAAAACAAAAGTTTGTGAACTCTAGGTCATGAAGGTGAAAAAGCAGGGGGGAACACACCAATCAACTATAAAAATCAGTTAAAAAAAACCCAAACAAACAGAGTCTAGTTGGCATAGTGAAAAGGTTTACAGCAGATGATCCAAGCAAGAGAGGATTTTGTGGTTATAGGCAAAAAGTAGAGTTGCTCTGTTAAAAGAATGCCAGTATCAGAAAAAAACAGACACCTGTAATTACGAAAGTCAGCGTGATACAGCCTTTCTCTTCCCAGTACTATGAGTGAGGGAAATGAACTGAGGATTAAGCCAGAACCATGGTATGCTTTACTCAGAGGGACATAGAAGTGGGAGTAACAGACATCTCTTGAGAAGAAGAGCTCAACTGTGCCATTGTGCGCTATTTCTTCAATATAGGAACAAAGAATTCTCTTAAGAACACAAGTGTTTTTGCATCCAAAAGTTAAATTATGAGATCAGGATATATTTTAAGCAATAGTTACAACTTCAATAATTGAAACATCTATCTAATTTTAAGTACTACTAAGGTAGAAGTAGGGTCTTTTGGAAAACATTATTTTCTGTTCAGTAGATGTCTTCCCACTGTCCACAACACCCATGTTGTTATGCCTGTATGGCTGCTTTTACAGCTGTTTAAATCAGTCAGTAAGTCATGCTGGCATTTTTCAGCATGATTCTTGAGATATTCTGTCTGTCTTAAAGTGTATTTATTCTGTGATCATTAAGATTGTTAATAGAATCTTCATGTCATGCCCAAGGACATTATGTTCATTTTTATCCTGACGTGATGAGGGGAAATGTATTACTCATTTGTAATAGGAAGGATGACTTAGGTTCAGTTGCAAAAGGTAAATGAAATTGAAGTTTTTTATGCTGGTCAGAATTCCAGAACAATAATACATTTTGTGTTTATAGGTCCCTGGTAATCTAATTGAAACTGTAATTAAACCGTATTTTCTTTTAATAAGAAGACTGGCGGGGCAGCAACTGCCCCAAGGACTTCCTAAATATCAGGAAAATTGAGAAACAATCAATTCTCATACCTTCTCATCTCCCTAGCCTTTCTCCTTGCTAGTCTATATATAGCTTTTGGCAACAGAAGAGGCAGTCAGATTCCTTCCTGTTCTCAACTCAGCCATGCTATTAATGTGAAGTCTTGCAGTAGTGAATGTGCTAGAGCTATTGAGGATTGCTCCCGAATCTCGGAGTTGTTGTTCTCATTGTTCTGGGTTGCTGGATATGTGATGGGGTGACAGTTTGTTTGAAGTTGTGAGAACATTTTAAAACCAAAACTTGTTATTACATATGAAGAAAAGCATTCTTTTTTTTCTTTTTATGTGTTGTGTTGTATCTCTTTGATCCTCATAGTGCCTCCTGTAACTGTCAATGGTAACAGCTGTAACAGCATCCTGAAACCAGGGCACATTTATGAACATGTACGTGTAGGTAATCCAAACTTCTGTCTAGTGCCCATGCCAAATATACATGGAATACTATAATAATCACCAGCTGTAATTGCCTCTATAGCAAAATACTTCACCCTGTATACCTGGAACTAGCCACAGTGAATCTGTGCTATTGAGAATATCCAGTAGTCTTGCTGTTCTGTCAGCATAATGTGTTTCACAGTTTTCAGTTCCTACCAGCAAAATGTCACTGCGACTGCAGTTTTCATTCCAAACCATTTCTCTGAGTTGTCAGATGTACAGTCTTCCACAAAAATTTCCACTGTTATTCACCTATGATTTTTTTTTTTTTCTGCTAATAAATTCATCCTCACAGTGAAAATCTGTTTAAGTTCTTGAACTGACATCTGCCATACCTGAATGCTTTTGTTTTCTGTAAGTCTAAATGCATTGAAATATCTCTTTGGGGACATGCAGCTTTCTTCGCTGTTGTTTTTCCCTTTGCAACAGGAAGATCAAAGCAGTGGCTCAAAATGGAGAATAGTTAAAATTGGAAATTATTTAACAAATTATTTAAAAAAAGAAAAAAAGAATACGTGATCTTAGTATATTCCATATGCAAATGCGTTTTCCCTTACTTTGAGACCTTAATCACCAGGTAAGCTCTCTCCTCACCACAAACTGGTATTTGCAATGGCACAGGCTTCCTTACTAACTAATTCATGACTAACTTAAGTGACAAGACCAGAAAAAAAAAAAAATACTGGCATGTACTATTTACCAAGGATAGTAAGTTAACTAATTAATTAATTGCTTTCCTACATAGATCATCGGTACTTGATTGTAATGGCTAAAGTGAAGCTGTGCTGAAACTATATGGAAAAAAAAAACCAAACCCAACATATTTAGAATGAGGGGAAACGATTTTTAACTACAGCACCTACTTTATAAGCTGTGTACGTTGAAGCTTTGCTACAAGTGTCAGCTTTCCAAGGATGTGCTATGACTGATTGGCAGTCATTGCAATGATGATTGATAAGTGACTTTCTTCTTTTCCTATTTTGAGGAGACTGGTTGAGAAGCTGAATTTTGAAATAAAGAGTGTCCTTGAAACAAGAACTTTCCTAACTGCTGTAAGCAGAGTAGGATTTGTGGCATGATGCTCCATATATATTTTGAACAATGTTTGTTCTTTTAGGAGAGCTAATGTCAACATCAAGTAAACTTTTTTCTTTCTGATTTTATTTTTTTTTAATTTTATTTTATTTACTTAAAACACCTCTGTAAATGCCCCGTGTTTTGTTCCTTTTGTCTTTACGCAGCTATCCTCCCCAGCAATCAGTGAAAACTTTGTCTGAGAGAAGATCATTATTTACAATTATATAATCCCAGAAATATCAGGATTTGGATCACAGTACTGTTTATCTGTATGTGGGGGTAGTTTGCTTTTTTCGTATTGATTCTGATGCTGAAGTTGAATATGAGAACTGTTGGCTGACGTTACATGGCAGTAATAGTATATAGTAGTAGTACTCCATATAAAAATAATATAGTAGTGAATCCATATTAAGACAATAATATGAAAGGGATAGTAGAGCCTATTGCATTATTTTATGTTTGTGTCAACAATTCATACAACCACTTAAAAACATCGTTAGTTTTAAATTGTAAGGTTTATCCCACCCATCCTCCCCCATTTACCAGAGCCCATACTTGCAAATTGCCAGGAAATGCAAAGTAACTCTCTTTCACTGAGTTGTAGCCTTAGGTGGAAGGAGAAAATCTTTAACATTTATTTTGTGAGCCTGTGTGTACACGTATATGTAGATGAACTAAGAGTAAAATTGAATTTTCTGAGCCAAAAACGTACCATTCAAAGACACAAAGGTAGAAAGCTATGGAAAAAGATTTGGGAAAATAAAAAAAAAAAGGAGATATTTTTTTCCAATTTTATAGTGGAAGTAGTATTAGTTAGCAACCAAATGGGTAAAGTTCTAGTTCATTCGCATAGTTAGAAAATGGATAAAATAATGCATACTCATCTCATACTGTTCTGCTGAGGAGCATAGCACAAGTGTAGCAATTGTGTCAAGATGTTTTGAAGACAAAACAACATGAAAGTTTAGCGGAATTGTCTTTCAAAATATTAGAACATAGTCCTCCCCCCACTCCTTCACTTCATCACCACCTAAATTCCTCATCTAATCACAGAATGTAATTTGAACTTTTGTTAAGTTGATGCTATATCATCTTTATTTTTATTATGAGTAGTATGCAATACAAGAAATTACAGAAGGTGCAGTGATTTCAAGATAATTCAAGCTGAAATGCAGGAATTTTATTGAAAAGATAATTCTTTTGATTTATGGTGTCTTACTGTGAAGAATGGTTATTATAAAAGAATTGCAAAAAAGTTTAAAAATTATTTACTTTGTTACAGGTATTAATGAAGAAAAATATAAAATGTATTAAGCTCTTTTTTCTTTAATACCTTCAACAGTAAATTGACATTGTGGGGAAAAAAAAGGAAGAAGAAATTAGACTGTCTTTCTGTTTAGACTGTTGATTTCAATACTATTTAACATTCACCGTATAATGATGGAAGTCAAGAAGTCTGTTTCAGCAATTTTCTATGAAAAAGAAGAATTATTCTCAGACTGAAAGCATGTGTGTATGTGTAAAATAATTTCTAGAAACAAATATTGGCTAAACTGGGGTTTGAGTTCAAAGATTTTAACTGGTCAAATGGAAGTGGGTTTTGACAGAATGTAGAAATCCATAATTCTAAATTATAAACCAGTTGCAGATCGCTATGAAGTTAAAACAAATCTGGTATGTTTTTCAGCCAGTAGGTGTCCCTCTAGTGTATTAATTTAAATATTTTATGGTCCGAAGTAAATAATATACAAGATGCTGGCACTAGACCCCTGGAAATATCAATCTGTATATTTGTGTGGTTTAGGGTATTTCTAAATAAAAGCCTACTGGATAAAATGCACTGTGAGTTCATGTGCTATGACAAGCTCCAAAAGAATTTGATTCCAAATTATTGCATGAAAAGACTACTTTATGGAAACTGCTCTAGCTTAACTGGGACTTTAAGCCATCATAAACCGGAGCATTTTACTGCTAAATTTGGGCTATGAAATGGTGACACTAAGCAAAAAATTCTTGTTACAATAACTTCTTATTTTAATCTTGGTAAAAATACATCATTTCCAAAAGCAGTATATTTCACAGGGAAGGGGAGAAGTTTTCAAGTTCTTTTGTTGATTATATTGAATGTGTAAAACTGACTACAAAATGTATGGGCGTAACACTTCTCAGATTAGTCTGCCACTTACCGGAGTGGGTGAGGTGGAAATTCTTGGCCTTATTATTCACAAAAAAGGGAGGTGAACTGAGAGTGTGAATATGTTCAAAACCAGGCAAAACTGTGATTAGTAATGTCTCTGGCTTTTTAGATATATAATGTTTGCCTTTAAAGAGCTTTGGGAGAATTTGAGAGTCTATTCAGAAGAATGGCCATGCTAAGGAGAAGCAAGGCCCATTTTCTCTCTGTCAATAAACAGGAATGAGTCTTTTGCGGAGAAGTTTGTAACTATTAATAAGCAGTGATATTTTCTGAGTTTTTGGCAAGACATCCTTTATATCTCCAAATGCCATGTGTTTCTTGTCACTGAATAACTCTCTGTCCTACATATATGATCAATAATCTTATATTTTCCTTTATTTTTTATGTATTTCGCTAGTTCTGGTTATACACTCATACTATGCGATCTGGTGACCTTGCAGTTGCACAATAAGTGTTATCGTTATCATCTATCATTTTTGTTCTCTTGTTCGCTCGCTAGAAAAACTATGATGAGATTTTTTGTTTCTTTGTTTTCAATTATTTCTTATTCATGTGCACGCAAACACGCATACGCATGTACTCTGGCGTATGTATTTTTAGGAGAATTGAAGCCAGAGACATATACCTAGAGCTGAAAACTAAGGAAAATGGGGTTTCTGGAGGCTCTTGTTTTCTGGTTTTGACCTGAGCTCATGAAGTCTGTTTAATGTACAGTCTCATAGCAATCTTACTATCAAAGCTTTCATTGCCTAGAGGAGCAAAGCTACCAACTGTAGACTTCACCCTGGAACTTTAAATGTATATTTTAGTTTGTAAACTCATTGAGGACTGTTTTAAAGTGAGAGTTTTACCATGCTAGTGATCACTGAAGAGCTATTTTTAAATTGATAAAACTAAGGGAGTAATATAATGACAGCTTCACATATCGTCAGGGGTTTAATATGTTTGGCTTTGTTGTCTGGTTTGTTTTTTTTTTTTTTTTCCTAGTGAAGGCACTGTATTTAGTTAATTACCTGTCCTGGTGAGTGGGCCAGTCACTATCCAAAACCAGAAAAAAAAAAAGAAATTGTGTGTGTTCAGCATCTGTGGCAGTGGGAACTTTTGAGAATTTCTGTCAGGGGTTTAAAACTATGAACTACCATATGTACTCCATTATTACCTGTGAAGAGGCAATACCTTGGCATAAAGTTTTGTAGACTGTAACTAACAATAAAAAAAAATCAGAATTTTAGTGTGAGAACTATTTTTTAGAAATAACATTAAGCAGTAATGAAATCCATGGTTTGTAATGCATGGATACATGAGAGAGTATTTATTACAGGTTGATTATCAAGCTTTATACTGGTTTTCTAATTTCATCTATTCTAAGTGGCAGACAACCAAATAGTTGAAGAAATAATGTGGATGTATTGTCACAGTTCAAAAGAACAGGGGTCCTTTTGTCTAAAAAAAATTAAAAAAAAAAAAATCCCAAACAACCCATTTTTGTTGATTTGCTGGCCAGGAGAGCAGTCATCACAACACTGAGGGAATGCTGACTCATACGTGTTACCCCTTGTCACAGTCAGTGGCCTCCTTTTTGGGAAGATGTTCTGACTGGACCAGTGGGTTCCTACACTCTGGTCAATTCCATTGATTTCCAGTTGAAGCTATTCTAGCTTTTATTAATACGCAATACTAAAAATAAGCTACAGACAGTTTCCAGGAAAGTGTTTCTTCTCCTCCTGCTCTTCATATTCTCAGAGCTTAGCACGTTTTACTGCTGTTTGCTCTTGTTTGCTTTGGCAGTGAAAATTAAAAATCAGTTTGTTGGAAGGAAGCTGGCAGTAGGATGAAAATCAATATGGGAACAGATACATAAGGAAGGATCTGGAAGCTTGGAACGCGTTTAATGCTGATGTATGTACAAATGTGGTTTACAGTAAGAAGCTAAGAAATTTAAATTCCTTTTTAGAAAATATTTGCATAACAGATCTGCTGTATAACTCCAATGATCCAATTCCACACCTTCCCTTGCAAAAGGGAAAAAAAATAAATCTTTAAACCCCATAATGTTTAGAAAGTGTTAGAAAATACATAGAACAATTAAAATGTTTTGTAATAACAGTGTCTGTGGCTTTAAATAATTCATGAATGCTTTAAAAGAGAAAATGGAACAGAACTGTGATCTGATGTGTCAGGTTATCTGTGTGGAAAATCAGAAGAAATCTTCTAATTCTTGGAGTTCAGGTAGAAGGAGCTTGTCATTTTAGGCCAAAGGATCCAAGGAGTGGTTTGTGTGACTTGTGTATGAATTTGAGACAAAATGCCGTTGTATTGACTTACGCAACTGAGTTTCAAATGTTCCCAACTTTGACACATGAATAATTTCTGAACTTTTTGTAATCATTTATGCATGTTGGTTAAAAGTTTTGAGGCAGGATTGAATGAATGGCAGTAAATGACTTTTCCACATATATGTTTTCATGGCAGAAGACAAAGTCTTCAATTTTTTATTATGAAAATAAGAGATGTCACACAGCGTTGAAACAAGTAGTGAACATATATGTATCATAGCTACACAAGTCACTATTCTTTCCAACTTTTCAGGGAGTGATGAAAACTATGAGAATTTGTTCAGTTGAAGGAACTTCAACTTAAAAAAAAAAAAAATTCTTTGTTATTCCTTATTGACTCACATCTCTTTGCCTGAAATCTGGTTTATCTTTTTAGAACAGCAATGGAATTTTTACTTTCTTATGTGTCCCTGGTCTTGTATGATGAAAAATTTATGTCATTAGAATGTCATCGTATTATTAGAATAATACCTGATCATTATGTATCACCAAATCATTGTGGAACTAAGTTAAAGCATACTGGAGCCTATTCCAAGAGGATCAAATCTAGGTATAGTCATTGTCTTGTCAAAACACTTCCTTAGCTAACATTTTTCTTCTTCTTTCTTTGTATAAAAAAAAAATTCTCTCTCAAACTGGCCTAGACTTAAGCCTGTTGCCCATTGGCATTTGTCAGGAAAAAAGGAGAAAAGTTAAGGATTGCTGCTCTTGGAAACTACAGCTGAAATTCAGTATAATAGTAGGCAATTAAGGAATTGCATTAAGCAGTTTTCTTAAAGTCCTGTTAACCTTCATTTTGCTGATTGCAGGGCTTTTTGCAAGCTCTCAGATTGCACGAATCTAGTAATAAAGCTTTGATTGATTGTAATGGTGCAAGGACGGTGCCTAACCTGGGACACAGTAAATGCAACCGGAAACTTGCATGCTTTTAAATGATTTTTTTTTTTTTTTTTTTAATTCCGGCTCTAAGCTACATCTGAAGCCTGTTTTGATATTTGTTCTTTTGTCTTCTGTTTGTGTAAATCAAAGGATGTCACATCACTTTGAGTATTTTATTTACTACATACGTATTACATGTTTATAGTGGGTTAACCCCGGTAGGCAGACCTGCATGACTGTTCACTCCCCCCAGCAGAATGAGGGAGAGAATCAGAAGGGCAAAAGCAAGAAAACTCATGGGTGGAGATAAGAACAGGTTAAGTGAAGCAAAAGCTGTGTGCACAAGCAAAGCAAAGTAAGGCATTCATTCACTACTCCTCTTTGACAGGCAAATGTCCAGCCACTTCCAGGAAAGCAGGGCTTCAGCAAGCATTAGGATTACTTGGGAATACAGACACCATAACCACCAACAACCCTCCTTCTCTGCCTTTCCCTGAGCTTTTATTGCTGAGCACGACATCATGAGCTATGGAACATCTCTCTGGTCAGGTGGGGTAAACTGTCCCTGCTGTGTCCCCTCCCAACCCCTTGCCCGCCCCCAGCCAACTCTCTGGGGGAAAGACAGCCTTGAGGCTGTGCAAGCACCGCTCAGCAACAGCCAAAGCACTAGTGTGTTATCAACATGCTGCAGCCACAAGTGCAAAGCACGGCACCACACAGGCTGCTGTGAAGTAAGTTATCTCTATCCCAGCCACACCCAGTACTAATATTTATCTATAATTCTGTATTATTAGTTGAGCTGTTTCATCCCTGAGTTCCTTCTGAACTTGGTTGAGTATTCCCCCTTTTAGGTGATTCCTTCCTGCTCGCTCTGTTGGTTTGTTCCATAACTGCTTCCATCAGTGCTTTGAGTTGAGACCAAAACCTTTGGTGTGTCTTCTGGAGATAAGGCTTCTGTTGTAAACCTTTTCCATGGTACGCACAGAAGCAAAAAAAATCTCTGTCACCTTAGCTTCTTAGAATGCTTTCTACATCCTGTGATCACATATTGGTCCTATATGCTCTTTGGCAGGCTTTCACTTCTGATATCTTTTAGAAAGTATTGATTAATAGTTTTTATGTCTTTTCCAAGCTGTTCCTCAGGCCTTTTTTTTTTTTTTTTTTTTTTTTTTTAATTTGACTGCCTCAACCTATTGTTACATTTAACCTTGCAGAGTTTATGATCCTTTCTATTTTGAGGCAGGTTCAGCTTTTAAAAATAGTCTTTATTCTCCCAGTAACTATGCTGTTTCATTTAGTCTTTCTCAAGTCTTTCTTGCAAAGGGAAAAGAATACAAATTTGCTCTGTCTTTGGTAGAGCTTCACTTAATAGTCTCTATACTAGTGCAAAAATATCAATCCCTTATCCATAATACTTGGTTATTTTTCATCACTCATGTTGTATTTCAGGCAATATAGAGTCTACTAGATATTGCAGTATTTCTTGCAATTTCTATATCTTGAGCACACCAGATATGAAGAATGAGACATTAGTTTTGGAACAAAATTCATCCAGCAAGACTCGCTTCATTTTTGTTTAAAAAATAAGACCGCTTTTATGGGTTTCTTCTCTAATGATGCTTTTGGATAACTCACATAGACCAAATTACTCAAGTGAATTTCTTATTCCTTCCTTGTTTTTAAATGCAATATGCTAACTTCTTTTAAAAATACAGCCCAAGGGAAGGCTGTCAGAAAACCTGCCAAAATCTTTGTGCGCTTACTGCCTCTTACTGTGAAAATGCCTTGCTAAGAAAATACTGCTACTTAACAATCTTTGTGTTCTGTACAAAGAAGCATCTAAATCCTTTTCCTCTATTCCACATCTGGTTAAAGTTCCATATTTAAAATCAAAGTAGTATTACATTTCTTGAGATTTACACAAAACTTTAAAGTTAATGTGGAAAACAATTTGAATTCAACTTTGTACTCTATTGTGAAAAAAGTTTTTCCTATCATAATCTAAGTACTAGAGATGTTTATAAGTATTTGAAATAGTTGTGACTTCAGGACTGGCAGCTGTAGGAGGTAGTATGTTTGAACTTTTTAGTGAAGACCCAGTGTCCTTACCTGATCAAAATTCCTGTTGACTGCAGTGAGTCTTCTCCTGAGCTGTTTCAGAATAGGATCTAGAATGCAAGACAACCCTCAGATTAAAAAAAGGGGAAAATGAAAAACAGAGCCACTTGTGATTGTTTAAATATAAAATATGATTTTAATGAGTCTATATGGCACCTTAGTTTTCCATATTCTATTTAAAAAGAGGCTTGCATTAATGCATAATTTAGTGTTAAGAAAGTTGCTTCCAAAGAGAAAACCACTGCTGAATACTATATACTTTTCATGGAAATCTTCAAATTTCTAATGTCCTTTTATTATACTGTACTCTGGAAAGTTTATTTATGATGATAAGGAGATGGAAGATTCCAATAACTGTGATTTACTAGCTTAATATAAAAATGTAACGTGTGACCCACTGCAGTTTTCATAGTAAATCATCTGCCTTAATGCCATTTTCTTATTTTCAGCTTTAGGATAATCCTTAAAATATGTATTTCTCATCTGTGATGTTTAAAAATAATACTGTAATAATAGTACAATTCTTAAACATAAAAAATATTGAAAATATCTTTAAAATGAGATAATGAAAATTATTTCAGCATGTTCTATATTGAGACAAGATCATGTATTGTAACAACATTTTGTTTTTATAGAAACTGAATGACACATCATCCCTTTATTTACTGTAGGTTCCGATTGTATGTAGATAATTACATATTTAAGTAAGTTTACCATTTTGATTCCAGGAACACTTTATATGTGTAAACCTACCCTGTGGTGTTTAATCGTATGTGCTTATGTGTACATAATAAAATAGAGAGATTATTTTTCTGCCTGTACATTGCTTAATTATGAATCACTTCCAGAATGAGTATAAAATGAAAATACCACAGCTTTCTGGTAGGCATAGAAATGCACCGAAAAGGCAGTATGACATAAATAATCCTGTTCTTGTCCTGAAAGTATGTTTGTCTTCCCCCCATATTGATAATCTGATTCTGAAGAGTTGTTAAGCTTAATAGCATTTTGGAATGCTTTGTTCAAAATGATGTAAGGTGCTTCCTGGTCTTTTTGGTTTTTTTTAATACTGGTTGATGCATGACACATTTTACCATCTTTGACTTGCTGTGAGCACAGGGGATGTAAAACTGGATGGATATGTAGAGCTAGTTCTGTTTGAACTGTTGCAGACAAAGCACAATAAGGCATGGCAACATAATCTTTTTGCTTCCAATTTAGTCTTTCATGTGGTTAATCTGTAAACTAATTGAACAGTATTGGATTGAGATTCTGAATTTTTCTCTTCTCCATATACAATAAATGAATTATAATGAACAGATTAAATAATGAGCCAGGCAGCCAGGAAACCAAAGGGTGTGGTGTTAGTTCTGGTAATGAGGCTGGTTTGGTAGGTCAGTTGTGGTGGTTTGTAGCCAGTTTTGTTCAGTAGAACTTTCATTTAAACAGAAGACTGAAAAGATGTAATTATTCTTGTTAGTTTGCTATCATCATCCATCATAATTTTAGTAAAAAACACAGCAAAAATGGAAAGGAAAAGCAATTTGCAGTTTGCTGTCTGACACAGATTCACAGGTCCGTTTATTTTGAAAAAGATTTATAAGCAGATCGTATGCTATTGAAGGCATAGCATTACTGAAAATTTACCCATGCACATAGTTATATTCTGTGGTCTGAAAACTGATAAAAAGGACTAAAACTTAGCCTTTCATGGATGTTTACTCAGAGCACAGAAAAGGCTATGTTTTGAAATTATCCATCTTGTGCTTAATCTACTTTGATTTGTACTTCATCAAAAGAGTGCATCTGTAACTAGCAAATACTGAATCTGTATGTAAGATTAAAAAAAAAAAAAGGATGAAAAGGGGAATTCAATACACCATCTTTATAGCAAGCGATAGATGATATAATCAACTGAATATACCATGTCCATGTTAGAGAAATATTAAAATCTGAGACTTGTTGAGGATTAATGTCTGGAAAGTCTTATATATATATGATTCTCATATCATCGATCCCTAGCTGCTTCTCTCAAGCAGCTTTCCCATCTGAGGTGGGGAGTTGTAGGCATTGTCTGTTCTGTGTCATATATGCCCTTTATCTCACTTGAGAGAAAATCACTAGAACAGTGATTTCCAAAACCTGAAACATTGCTTTGAATTCTTAAACATCACAGGACATCTACACAAATCTTTCACTCCAGTTCTCCCATTTTTTCTCAGTCCAAGCCTACAAAATGAGTTTGTTTTATAACTTGCTTGTTTCCTGCATGAAGGATTAGGTGAGGACATTCTTGTGGGTAGAGTTGGAGCACCAGCTCTTGACCTACGTGGGGAATCTGAAATAGTGATCAGAGAGCCTGAAGTTAGCGAAAACTCAGGTTGAGACAGCTCAAGTTTCTGCTGATTATCAGGGATAAGCCTCTCCGCCTTTTGACAGGCAGAATGGCTGTGTCAGTTCAGTTCCCTGTTTCAGGGGAAAAAAAAAAAAAAAGGTTAGCTGTAATGGTTGCCCATTACTGTTAAGTAACTGGTATTGTGCATGCGTGTGAAATGATACATCTTCATTTTCTGAGGGAGTGTTTCTCATGTTTTGTGTGATGTTTTATGAGAACTCATATACTAATCTATGTGAATTACAGTTACATATATTGTGAAAACATGTCTGAAATAACCCTGAAAGAAGCCATCTTAGTCACTGGAGCAGCGCTGTATCAGTACAGTGTAGCTAACAGCTTGATCTCCAGCACTAGCAATTCTAATTTAGTAGCAGTAGCAACTAGATGATCTTTAAGGTCCCTTCTACCCCGAACCAATCTATGATTCTATCTTTTATTCTGATCACCTTTCTTCCACTTTTGTATGTTAAAGACGTGCAGGTGAGAGTGAAAAGTTGCTTCAAAGTGAAAAGGTGAGCACTGAGATATTGTAATGCAGTGTTCAAAATGGGGGTGGGAGTGGCAGAGTGAATTAACGGTAAGCAAAATAGCTGTAGAAGGAAATGCGCTCAAAAAGATAACAGCCAGGCAGGAGAGACTGCCAGAACACTCGGAATAATACTCAGAATTATATTCAAGTATAATCAAGAAAATAAAGCCAAATTTTCAAAACCAATCATTCCGGAACAGTGGAGAAGAGAGAGTTTAAGTTCTAAAGAATAACGCTGATTTATAGAACTAATTGTTCTTAAGTCACTATTGCCATATTTTAAAACTGACTTACACATACTGTCTTCAGGCTGAAATTCGTAAATGGACCTAACTTGAGAAAATATTCCTGTTTTACCAGGGCTCTGAAGCCTTGTGTTTTGTAGTTACGACTTCTGTTCTGTAATATTGCTAAGGAGTAGCTTCTTCAATGTAACAAGCACACGTTGCTGTCACAGGAAGGTTTTCCATTTGCACCTATGTTGCCCTATCTGTCTAATTATAGGTCAAAGAATCTCGGTAGGTACTGTTTGTACAAAATCCTCTAGGAGAAATAGCTATGTAAGTGTGGTTATTATTATGATGTCTAGTACACTGTTCCCTGTATTTTCCCTGATTCACACAAGTTGAAAAAAACAATTTTTGACCAGACAGAACAAATTTTATTCCAACAAGAGTACAAAAATTCAGGAAAAAAGGCTATGGCTTCACTAATGAAACAGCTAAAGGAATTATAAATGCTTCTCAGTTTAGTTAATGGTTTTATTTTTTTGTTCTTCCAAAATATTAACATATTTTTTTCTTCAGAGGCTAGGATGCCATCAATAACAATCTGTTACTCAGGAATGAGAGGTCAAAATGTGAAGTTAAATAATATTATAATTCATTCCTGTGACGAACTATTATTATCAGCATGGTCATTCCTCTGAGCCTGTTCATAAAGAGCATACCTAACCCAAATTTCAGAGTAATGGCTCTGGCCACTTGCAAAATAGAAGTAATGGATAGGATTGCAGTGAATGTAGAATTTACCTATGAGTGGACTGGCTAAGTTTTCTTAATTGTGGTTAACTTGAGGGGTAAAAAAAAAAAAAAATTCCTAAGGGTATCTGAAGTCATTATTCTGAAAACAAGATTTTATTTTTTCACAAGGCAAAATGCTTTTACCAACATGGGAGCCAATTCTGGATGTTGCTAAATGCTGAGTGAACTAATGTAGTTTTCAAGTAGAAAACAAATATTCTATGTGTATGTATGCACATATTAAGGTCCATGTACACACGCATATAAACATCTGTGCACACGCTCAAGCTCTATGTAGAGTTTTGTTTTGGTTTTTTTTGAGCTTCTGCTGTCAGTAAGGATATCAGGTTTTAAAACTTATCTTCATTTAGGTCAGATTCATTGGAGGCTCTGCACAGATTCTGTGCTGTAGAATATCAGTGAGACTGGAAAGCAGGAGCTCTCACGATATCTGGCTTTGTGGTAAAATTGCTTCTTTGGAAATGGGACTTGTTCTTGTCTGGTATGTATTACATCTATTGATCAAAAGGTTTATAGATCTGTAGCCGCTGTAATGCTGAACTGTTACGTATTAGCACATGCAGCATTTGACTCCATGAGAAAATACTGACCGTGAGAGAAGTGATTATGTGGAAGTCTTACATTTTACTTTATTTTTAAAATCTAAATTTATCTTTTGTATATTTGTAATTAATTCCAGATTAATTTCTGTGGAGGAAGCTAACTGCTTTTTTTAACGTGCTACTTGCATGAAGAAAAATTAGAGTGGCATTGTAGGAATCAACCATTACCCTTGGAGCTGTTGCTCCTTACAGGCTACGCATATCAAAGGTCTGATATTGCTGTCCTGAAAACCCTTCTAAAACCAGTGGTAGTCCAGACTGATAAGTTCATGAAGCAGGCAACAAACAAAATTTTCCATTTTCTCCAATTCTGTTGCCCAGTTGTGTCTCTTGGGAGGTTACAATAAGCTTACGTATCTTGAAGTACCGCAGCAAAAAGCAGAGAAGTACTTCTCCCTGAAGTTGATCTGTTTCTTAGCGAGTGATGTGTGAGTAATGTACACAGTGTCAGGCTGATGAAATAATCTTATGTACTTAATTAATCTAAAATCTCAAATACTCCTTCAGACACTTGCAGTCTGTCAGGAAGGCACTTGTTCTTAATGAATTCTAGTTACAGTATCAGCTTTTAAAGCTATGAAATTTAACAAAGATATTGTGCTTTAGGAAGTGCTTTAGGAAGTGGAGAATATGCTGCAGTTCTGTACGTGTGGTACAGATGTTCTTAAAAAATTCCTAAATGTAAAAGGAGGAAAGTGATTCATTGTGGAAGTCTCCTTACCAGACTTGAATGAGCAATCTACAACACAGAACTTAATTTCACCTAAAATATGTGGGATGGGAATTACAAACAGTGAACATCATGCTAACAGTTATTTGCTGCTTCAGTCAGTTGTCTTAGCATCAGATCTCTAAGCTGTTTTAGTGATTTATCGTAAGTAAAATGTAAATGCTGCTTTATTTTACAGTTGTTTGCTATCAACTGCACCACTTCATAGGTCTATAGAATCATGGAATGGTTAGGGACCTTAAAGACCATCTAGTTCCAACCCCCCTGCCATGGGCAGGGACACCTCCCACTAGACCAGGCTGTTCAAAGCCCCATCCAGCCTGGCCTTGAACACCTCCAGGGATGGGGCATCCACAACCTCCCTGGGCAACTTGTTCCAGTGCCTCACCACCAGTAAAGAATTTCTTTCTGATATGCAATCTAAATCTCCCCTCTTTCAGTTTAAAACCGTTACACTTGGTCCTATCACTACACTCCCTGAAAGAGAGTCCCTCCCCATCCTTCCTCTAGCTCCCCTTTAAGTACTGGAGGGCTGCTATAAGGTCTCCCTAGAGCCTTCCATGTATTACTGAATTCACTAAGACAAGTTAAATGGCTGTGGAAAGGTCTTAAAATTGTCCTTCTTAGTATTCAGTACTACCGTATGTGTAGTAAAAGAAAGCATTGGACTGCTCAGTAGAGGATCAAGGATTATGAAGTAGCAAAACATGCTGCAGAGCAAATTAATAGTACAATCTCTCTAGGCAAATACAGATGAATGTTGTATTTGGGTGGCATGCCTAGAAGGTAAATTCCATTACTCCAGATATTAATACCAAAATACTACTATACAGAATTAACAAATTAGCTTAGCGGTTGGGCTAGTCTAATGAATAGTCTCTGTATGCAAGTCAGAGCTGCTTCCAACGGCAGTAAATTCCTCGCTATGAACAAATTGTCTTTTGTGCAACGTCTAAGAAATTTTGAAAGATGCTGTGAATTTTCCTTTTTTATGAGCAGCAGATAACATAAGATAGAGGAAAACTGACATTGCTTGCCATGTCCTAGGAGTATATTGCCTATGCTGGAAGAGAGAAATAATTTTCTTTGTGATTGTGCCAAGAATATTTTGGGATAGATAAGTACTTACTTTGGAAACATATAGCGTACAGGGTTCAATTAAGTATGTATGTACGTTTGTTTTTAGTGAGTCTTTATTTCTTAGAAACTTAAGAGTGCCACTGCACACTCTTTGGAGGAAAACAACGTCTGGAGAATTATTTTAAGTGACTTTCAAGATTGCCCTGGAATACATAGAATACATGAGGAAAGTCCTAGGGGAGTTCTTAACATGGATATTTTTTTGAACGCAAAAAATACCCTGTCAGAGTATTTTGTGAGCTGTTGCAATTCAGATATTGAAGGACAAACTGGGAGACTGACAGGATAAGTTGGTGCTACAGTGATTTGTTACTTGTACTGTTCTAACGGTACTGGTCACAAAAAGAAAGCATATAACAGCTGGAAACTGAACAGGCTACAGAAGAGGAATATAAAAACATTGCTGAATATTCAGTGATGCTGATAGGAAAGCCAAAGCTCAACTTGGATTGAGAGTGACAAGTGACATCAATAGCAGCAGGATCTTCTGCCTTTACATTGACAGTAGAAAGATGAGCAAGAACATGAAGGTCTGCTGATGAATAAGCTATTTAACAACAAAGAGATAACAGCTAATGCTGAGGTAATCACGAGGTAATCAGTGCCTTCTTTGCCCTGATTTTCATTGAGAAGGTCTCCTTGCCTTTATATTCAGTGACAGGGTTCAAGAAGGAGAAGGTCTACGAGTAATGAAGGATGATGAAATAAGGAATCTTTTGAGAAATTTTGACTAATACAAGTCCACAGGACCAGACAGGATGCAGCTGAGGGTGAGGAAAGAGATCTCTTATATGATTGCAGGAGTACTCTCTGTTAACTTTGGAAAGTCAAGTCAGTGACTGGAGAAAGGCAAATGCTACAGCAGTCCTAAGATCGATTTTAGGAATTACAGGCCATTCAGCCCCACTTTAGTCCCAGGAAATTTTTGGAATGAACTCCTTCAGAAGCCATTTCTGGGCACATTAATGGAATAAGAAGATTTGGAATAGCCAGCAGCTATTTAACAAAAATGGATTGTACTTGACCAGTCCAATTACATTCTGTGATAAAATGGTGAGATCTGTGTATGTGGGGATCCTGATGGGTGTTCTCCACTTTGACCTCAGCAAGGTTTTTGACATAGTCTCCCATTGAATCCTTATAACCAGGTTAGGATGTTATGTCTGGATAAGTTCGTTCAACTAGATGAATGAAAAACTAGCAGGATCACAGGGCTCAAAAGAAAATGGTTAATGGTTTGGATTCTACCTCAAGGCCAGTTTCAAGTAGAGTTCCTTTAGGTTCTGGCCTGTCTTGTTTTGCATCTTTATCCGTGACCTGGAGGAGTAGATAGTGCTCCTTCCTGTTCGATGTTGCAGCTGGAGGGCAGGATTTTCATTCAGAGAAGACTGAACAGGCTGAAAGCAGAATACAACACTCCACACACACCTACACAGAATTTTTGACAGATAAATCAAATGGCTGATGATAACTTCTCATTTTCTCTCTCCCACTTCTCACATTTCTAACCAAGAGAGAATCCTTAACTGCTGATTAACTTGATATCTTCAGATTAAAAAAAAAAAAAAAAAAGTGAGGCATAATGCAATATTAAAGCAAGGATAGTGACTAGTTCACAGTAGTCTTGAAGGACTTAACCAATGATGTTTGTGAAGTTTCTTATCTTTTATTTATTAGTGGAATTTTTCATGTAACAGTAATTTTTGGAAATTATTTGCACAAATTCGTGTCTTCAGAATTCAAGTGCTTTTAATAATGCTACTTGATTTACTGAGATATTAAGGACAAAGGCAGGATTAATGATATGTGTTTTGCAATGATCTGGCAAATGAATCATTATTAATAATATAGAGTCTGTTTATTGATTTTCATTTAAAAAAAAAAAAAAAGTAAAGAAAGTGGAATAAATGCCAGAGTCAGCCTTTATCTCCTTTCTGTAGGGAGGTAGACTTGATTCGCTAGCTCAAAGTGTAGTAAATTTAACAAAGCTGAGTGTATATAGTGAACATATTGCAAAGCAGTCAATATAGCTTGCCTATTAAATCAGAGGAATTTAATAAACAATCCTTAGATGCATTCCTCAATGTAATTTTAGCTTCTATAGACACAATTTATAGGGATATTCATCAATCATTGTAACCTTTATTATTGCACAATATGAGTGTTTTCATTTTATGCTAAGAAATGAAATTAAAAATATTTAAATAACAAGCAAAATCTAATATTTTTGCACTTTGGTTTCATCATGAATTCAAGAATATGATCTAAATTTAATCTACAAAAATTATAATTGGTGTTGCACTGAGAAATTGGAAAGAGTAATTTGTTTAATGCGTTTGCTTATCTTTAGCATTTAGATTTAGCTGTTCTTTGTTGTTTATTTGCACTTTCAGATTTGTAAGTAAATGTCACGTAAGGCGTATTCTGCTGAAGATAACCTACAATAAGGCCAGATGTGGCTAATCTGTTTGTTATACTGCCCTTTATTTTCCTGAATCTTCTGGAGCCTTGACTTGTTGTGGTTATGAAGCAGGTATTGCAGAGAACAGTTTAGGATTTAAAGGATGTTAGGACTCCAGTTCTGCTTCCAAAGTTCAATCAATGTCATATAGGAAGATTTCCTTTAGGGTTTTTGTGTTTGCACTGCAAAGTGCGGTAACAATTAGAGAGTCAGTAGAAAAGAAATGAAGGCAACACAGATAACAATCATCTGCTTCGACTCAGTTTTCTGGAAGCATCCGTGCTTCATCAGAAAGGTCAATGAAGGTTTGAGCATGGTCATTCCCAAGGTAATAGAATGTGTCATCAGCAAATCTCAGCCTCTTGGTAGCACAGTCTCTTGCTTCCTCTCTCCTGTGAAAAAGCCAATCTTCTTTTAAAGAAGAGCTCTCTAAAAACAGGCTCTAAAAACTTTGTCAGCTCATACAATATTTCGTTTGTTGCCTGTGTTCAGAAGTATATTTCTGTATAATTCTGAAATGTAAACTTCTGAATATGTATTCATACATATTTCAGAGATTTAGACCTAAAAAAACCCCAACAAATTAAAATCACGTGTACACTCATCCTGTGCATATACATACCTCGTGTCACTTGAAGCGTATGTTTATTTTTGTTCCTTGTCCCTCACGTTTGGGTCATGAGCCTATTAGAGTCCTAGTCCTGTATCTGTCATCATTTCAGTTTTTCTCAACTACTTTTGTAAGAGAAATTAATTATTTCTGTTATGTTTAATATCTGGCAACGGGACCTGTCATTAAAATAAATTCTTCAGAGTTATTAGCAGCCGGTTTTCTGGAAGTGGACTTTTGAAGCTGAAGTGATTAACTCCTTTGCAACTCTTTGCCCAGGGTGTTCAGCACTGAGACAGGTTTCTGTACCTTTCCCTCAAGGTTGATGCTGGTAGGCAGCGTGAGAAGTTTCAAGCACAAGCACCCATATCAAAAGAGTAGGAGACAGGAGCACCCATATCAAAACTGACAGGAAACCAACCAGGAAAATAATAGATGTCTCAGCAATCTGTCCACGTCATAGGAACACAGGAAGTTTGATGAGCTAGCTTTCTCCATCTGTCGTCTTCCACTGACACCAAAAAAGATTTTCTGAGATAGATTTCTAAACTGGATTTCCTCAGTGCTGCTCTACCTCGTGGCCTGAGTGCTGGATTGCTTTCATCACTTTATCTCTTCTCTGCGAGACAGGGCCTGAATAAAAATTTTATGAAACGCACTTATCCAACAAAATGGAATTTATGGAATTTTCTCTTGTCTTAAAAGGGTCTGCTCTTCCTGCAAATCTGCCTCACCGTAACAGACAACATTTTTTACCTTTCTAGTTCACTTAATGGAGCAAAAGAAGCCTAATTTCTCTTGGATCAGTTAAAGAGCCATCACTTACCGTGGTGCGATATCTCAATTTTTGTAACAAAAGATTGCTTTCTGTCCTGGTTTGAGAGAGAACAAAACCAATTTTCTTTTCAGTAATTTTACTTTTCAGTTAAGTCTCTTCCAACTGGCTGCACTCACTGAAATTAACTGCATGTTTTTTAGACAGCGTCGGCTTCTAGCAGCGGTAATGTCTGTTTTTCATAGTTAATACCAAGGAATGGTATGCAGAGAGGCTCTTACTTATACTTACTGCTATAATGACCAAGGCCAGCTAACTTTGTTGTGTGCCATGTTGGAGGGTCAGCAGCAGAAGAGTGTAGAGGGGTCGCACCTGTGGGGAGGAGTGGACAGGACAGGCGACCCAAAACTGACCAATGGGGTATTCCGTTTCATCCACGTCATGCTCAGTGTAAAGCTGAGGGATCAAGCGGTCAAGTGCTTCTTCTTCAGTGGCCGGCATCCAAGGACTCTATCTGTTCTTCTACCTTTGATCTCAATCTGTGTGTTCCTGGATCCAGTTCTTGAATCCAGTTCCCATCTGCTGCTGAGTCCAGTCCCAGTGCTTGCCAGTGACATGATCATCAACCTGGGAGCTCAATATTGGTTTTGTATATATTTGTATATTTTATTAATATTATTATCTTTTCTTTTTATTGATAATGTTTTATTAAAGCTGGTTTAGCTGTTGGTTTGGTTTGTTGTTGTTTTGGTTTTTTGTTTTTTTTTTTTTCCAACCTACAAGTCTCTCTCTCTTATTCTCTCTCCCTTTTGGTAACAGAGAGGGGCTAATAGAAATGTCTGTTACTCACTTAGTTGCCAGCCTGGCCTGAACCTTCACACCTTCAAGTTCTTGAAGGGTCAATCACAGAACTTCTACCTGTGAAAGAGCTGCAATCCCATGGAAGGCAGAATCTGAACCTGATATCCCTGGCAATCTGACCCCTACTGATTTACTTACAGTCCATTTATGATTACTCGTGTCAGTGAACATGTCGTTTATGGTGACAGTTACTTCTATCAGAAGGCTGAAAAAGAGTCAAACTTTCTGGTTAATTTACCATGTTCTTTCTAGATAAAGTGTCCTGTAGAAGCTATTTACAGCTCTCTTAAAGTGATTGGAGAATTTTAGCTGAGCCAGGAAATTAATTTACCTGTCTCCTTTTTCTAAACTTGATGCATACAGAGTTTATCCTTCCTACGCTCAGTGTCACTTAGGGGGATTGGGTTTGTAGGTTGTTTCTCTCAGGCGTTCTTAAAAAGTTTAAAAATAATTCCAAGGCTGTTCCTATGAAGGCTAAGAAGTTACCGTAATCTCTATGCCGAGACTCTAATTGGATAATGCTTGTTGTGAGATGTCCAAATTCATAGTGGAAGTCAGTGCACTTCTCTGGAGTTCAAACTAAATGGGAGGTATCAGTGAGAAATGCAGGTGCCAACTGTCAAGGTGCCACCAGGTGTTCAACAGCCAACTTATCAAAGCCCTTTCTGTCCTCAATCAATTCAGGAATGACACTGGAACATATTCTTTCTCTTTTCATTTTCTTTCAATGAAAGGTTCTGAGTGTTTGATGTATATCTGGTCTATCACTGGAATGCTAAAGAGGTTTTTCTGCTAGTAAGTTGAATTCTTTTAGATGTGCAATCATTGCATACGCATCACTTGCAATTTGGACTCCATCTGTCTCAAAGCCTTTCTGAGACCATCTAGCTCTGGAATTCTGCTGTTGAGAGGGCCAGAGGGGGTTTTATAGTTAATTTTGTCATATTTTCATGACCTGACTGTAAGTAGTTAAAGCAACTCTGGTGTTAGTGATGAACAAAGTAAATGCACATATAAACTTAACACCTCCTGAGGTTAATAAATGTGCACAGGTTGGTCATTAGTGCAGAAACTTTTTATCTTCTCTCCTTATATCCTTTGGCAGGAAGGACGTAGCACAAGTCGTTTGACTATTTCTCCTGACAGTTTTTGTATTTCCAGTCTAGATTACCTACAGTTAACCAAGTGCTAGAAATACAAGAGGTTTTATCAGATGCCACTGAAGGTATCAGTGGGAAGTCAAAGTATAAGGGATTGCCAATTCGAAGGAGGGAGGGATAAAAAAACCCACTTTTTAGGTGAGAAATTATCCGCTGTTTTGTATGACACTTTCTGTCAAGAAATGTATACTTTTTTTATTTATCATTCCTCTAAAAAGGTAGACGCTATAAAGACTATCTTGAGCCTCCTTTGGCAACATACTAGATTTCCAGTGTTAGTAAAGCATTCTGCAATGAATGATAGTAATATGGACACAGAGGTTTATCCTTCAGATTTGAAATTATCTGTTGTATAGTGCTTGCTTTTATGCAAAAAAAAAAAAAAAAAAAAGCACATGGGGTAGTTAGTATTATATTTCTCTGGGTTTTTTTTCAGGGGAAAAAAAAAATACTGAGAGCAGATTACCTTGCATGTACTGCTACAGAAGTCCAAAATGATGATCAGTTTTCAGATTCTGATTAAGTTTTTTCATTTTGTAGTAGTAGTGCTGGCTGGCAAATCTAAACAGCATTAGAAGTTTCAACTCTTCAAACCTCCAGTCTCTAAATCTAATTCAGTCTGCCTAAATACAGATTAAATATCTTGGTTTAGGTTGAAAAAAATTAATTGACTTAATGCGATGAGTCTTCTGGCTTATACTACTTTTTTGTAAAGTACTGCTGCTCTAGTAAAATGTCATAATCAATGAAGTACATGTACATACTGTATTTTCTCCAAGCACGTAGTTTATGAGGAAAAGAAGGCTTTTATCTCTCTATATGGTAAATATATAATGGAAATGGAATGGAAAATTAATAATTCTTCAATTCATTCACAACCTTTTTATACAAATAATGGAAGTTAGTCAAACGTCTGTTTTTCAGTGGATTCACAGTTAAGATAGTATTGCTGCTTAGTCCTTATTTAGGTTTTACTAGTTGATGCTTACCACGTGGCTAAGGCAAATCTGCATAATTAAAGAAGATGTACAGCTGCCATTAGTTCGAGTGGTGATATTTTGTGAAGACAGGCAATTAAGTGTTTGATTTTATCATGTTAATTTTTTTCAGAAGGTTAAATATGAAAGAAAAAAAATACAGTCTTTTTAGTGAAATATTTTATTATAAAGTTAAACCTCAAGGAAATTCATTCACTGTTTGCTATATTTTATCACAGTAAACTAGATTGTAATAACTTGTTTGTTATTGAAGACCACATCTTTTCCTTATGTGATACCTCTAACCAAATTAGCTTAGACTATCTTATGTTTATAGGTTTTTTGTTTTCATTATACTTAGTAAAAATAAATATTTTAAAGATGGATTTATAATTGAACATCAAAGGGATGAAAATTAGTTTTATGCATATCCTGTAACAATTATATTCGATTTTCATGGGGTTATTTGTGTGGACTAGGTTCTTCAAGTTCATTTTATATACTGAAGTGATTTTTCCAGTTGTATGACATCTGTAGCATAAGGAAGTCTACAGAAGGTACATTTCATACAAAGAGGAGCAACACTTGACGTGTTAAGGTGCCTACAAGCTGTGTTAATACTGTCTGGCTAGTATAGAACTCAAACTCATTGTAAGGGTTGGTAGCCAGTCGCTTAGGAAGAGCAGCTTCCGTTCAAGGTGTTGAAATGGTATCTCTGTGTCTTCTGAGCTCCAACCATAGACAAGGAAGACTTATTTCTACCTCTTTTTCAAAAGTTTTATTTCTTTTTGATAAATCTTTTTCATAAGCTTTATTTCTTTTTTGATAAACCTTTTTCAGAAATAGTTTCACTTATAACCCCCTTTTCTGTATTTGACATGGAAACATCTTGAAGGTTTTGTTAGCCCCTGTAGTCACTTCTCTCATAGTTTTTTTTTAAGTCAGATTCTTCGTAATTTAGTATCTGCAACCAAGAATAAGTCATTTCTGAAACTATTTTCCAACATTATTACTTCCTTGAGTTAGTTTTCTGTATCAGTCAGCAGTGGAGCTGAAACTTAAGTCCCAGCCATTGCTATTAGTCACATTATTCCTGGAAAATAATTTCTTTAAAAAGAGTATATATTATTATATATGTGGACAAGTACTTAATTAATTAATGTCAGCAATTACTACACAGTGTATCCAAACTGTGGAAAAGAGAACTTACTCATTTAGCTCTCCCTGGATTTCCTCAGGCAATGAGCTGGAAAAACTGCCATGGTTAATCATAATGGATTAGGTCAGTTAAGTAAAACTAGTGATTATTTATTAATCTGTTAGTTCAGTAGGCAACATAAATACTCATAAAAATTGAACGTATGTTGAAAGATCTATGGGAATGTCTGGTGGAATTCTTAATAAGTAAGAAAGTTTTTTTTAAAATTCTTTTTATTTTATGGTGTCTCTAGTTTTAATTTTTATGTGTTATGCTAGAGAGGAACTCCAGTGTTTCTGGCTTTATGCATTTTCTGTGGAAATATGTAATGTGTGAGAAAGTAAAAAGCCAAAATCAGACAAATGTGAATCCAGATATTTGTGTGGATGTAAGAACTACTATTTCATTGCTAATATATTCAGTCATAGATAGAGCTTCATTTTCTAATGCAACCAAGGATTTTGCCTGTTTCATCAAAACAGACAGAAACACATTGGGTGTTCAGTACTGCTGTAAATTGGAACCTTTTAAGTTATCATCTCACAAATATATATAAAATATATATCAATTATCAATATATAGAGAGAGTCAAATAAATATGAAATGTATATGTCAAGGTAGATATCACAAATATATATCAAGTATCTTGATATATTGGCTCTTGGAAGGTGATAGCTGCGCTAATTACAAAAAAAAAAAAGAAAGTTTGTGGGTCGACTGACACATTTCAGATACCTGTTTTGGGGTACAATGAGTTGTCTCTTTAAGTCTTTATTTCCTTCTGCTGACTGTATGTCTTTTGGCCAGGTGAATGACACCCACGGTGTTCCAAGTGCACTACAATAATGTACATAGTAGACCATTGTGGTCTGCAGATTGTGTTTTGGGTAACTAATAGTGATCCGACTAGTTTATAAAATTCAAATTGTTTTAATACTTTGTCTATTTTATTATCTAAACTGTTGCACAGAGATTACCTAAAAAGGAGAAATATTATTTTTTTTTTCTCCAAATATTTCTAGTATTTTGTTCTATGTCAGAACATGTTTCTAATTCTATTGCAGTTTTGGGAAACTCTGATGAGTCATATCGTGCTCAGGTCCTAGAGCTGGTTTCACTGATTTTGCTGGTAGCAGACAACAGTGATCTGTTCTCAGCCTCCTGTCTAAGGGATGTGCTTAGGAAAGAGTTGTCATACAGAAATACACAGCATGGGTCTGGGGGCTAACCAGAGAGCAATAAAACGTCTGGCCACTGACCTCATAAAATAAAGTCTCATAAAACAAGTAAGTCAAAATATCAATTATATCAGTGAAAGAAATACGTTCAATTTCCTGCAGCATGGAAAGATTGAACACGTACAGAAGCATACAACAAATGTATTGCTATTTCCATTTCATAAAGGAATAATTCATTACCCTACAGAGCTTTCTGTCTCACCAGTATTTTCTTCCCAAAATAAGAGTTATATAAAAGGTATGCTAGGTTTGACTGACATTAATGAAGAATTTTGTAAAATCCCTGTGTTGTTTTTTTTTTTTTCCCTTTTATGAACTAAAACATTCAGAGTGAAAAAAATAAAATGGTACATTTTTCCTGAAGTTGTAAAGGGGTGTCACATCGCATCTGACCAAAATAATCGTATATCTAGAGATAATTGCTATGAATGCTGCTTGCAAATTTCAGCCTGAAGGTGAGAATGGCTCTGTACTGTGTTAAGATACTCATGTAAAAGAGAGAACACATGGGTTCCAATTCCTGTTCAGTATATGTTTAATTATTTATGCAAAGCAAACATCCTCAGGAGAGCCTGAGAGCACTCCACCACGCATTACCCTGTAGCTTTGAGGTAGAGATTCTGTCTTTAAATATGAGTGGTCCAAATTCAAATTCTCTTGTGTGCTGACACTCAAAATCTTGTTATGGGCAAAAGGCAGCATATCATATAAATGACACTAAGAATTTTTTATTAGTCCCTTTAAATTTTTACTGCTTGGTAGTCCCAACTAATAAAAAAATCCCCTCAAAATTATTATGTGAAAAGCCTTCCTGGTGTTTATCACTTTTTGGTAGTTTACTCTCTGGGTCCTAAGTTTGGCAACTTCAGTACTCCGGAAGGGAAGGTGAGGGTGCTTATGACAAGTTATCAGCATCTTGAGGTCTTTGCCAGGAGGAGTTCAGTGTTCACAGAGTGTGAGTTCATACTCCTATTTCAAAAGAAGAATGAAGCTGATGCTTTCTTTCTACTCAATCTTGAGTACATAGATTTATTTTTGTTTTCCTATCCCTGCCTACTGTGCCAGTGGGAGGAAGGGGTGAAAGCTGCCCCACAGCCTCATGGTCGCAGGAGCTGTTTGTCCCTCGCAGGGACTGCCAGGGAATATCAGCCCCTTCCCCGGTGGCACTCACAGAGCTGGAGCTCAGACAGGCTGGGCAATGGCCACTTGGCCACAGGGCACCTGGTAAACCCAGCTCAGCCCTGCTCAGGCCACGGGCAGCCCAGCCACCCCCTGGGACCTGACACAGCCCGATGCCTGCCCCCAGCAGTGGCAAATATATTTACTGGGCCACACCTGTGGTTAAAGACTGAATCTAAAAATTGTACATTCTGTGAGAGTGCGTTCACTGAGCTTAAATAAGTCTTGAAAAAATAGGGAGCTTGCAGAGCAAGATTCAAAACAGTCACACATCCCACTTAACACATACTAAGAGACACTCCTGATATTTCATAGGAAGTCTGGCAGTATAGTAATTTAACGATAAATGCTTATTATTGAATGGATTGGCACAGCAGTTATTTTTGGGGGTTTCTCTGCCACCATTATGTATTTATGTGGCTGAGCAAACTGATTGAATATAATTGAACTGCATAAAATTGCACACCTAGAAAATCAGGCTCATGCAATTATTTTTTCTGTCATTTCCCTTAATAAGTGTAAAATTCAATGGCCAGTTTCAGCCAGACCTGACACAATCATAGAGGCCTTAAAGATACAATTATGCTCCTGAGTTTCTTGGAACTTTGCAGCAGGATGTTCCTTTCTAAGGAATAGCTTTTAGTTAAGGGACGTGATGAAGCTTTGGGATAATATGTTAGAGGTTTAGGTGCTGGAAGTGAAAATTATTTTTGTGTGAAAGGTCATATAGAACAAAATGAACGAAGATGGAAGGGGTGTTTGGGAAATGCCTTCTGGATACTACTGGCATGCTATTGGTGGAACAATTTAGTTTACTGAATTATAACACTTTGTCATGTAATTTACACTATCTGTAAAAACAATTTTTGTGTGTGTGTATTAATTCCTTCTTCCTATTTCATTTTTTTTCTTCAATAGGCAATTGTATATTCACATGCAAGTATACTGTACAGTAGTGGGAGGTGATGGGTGAACTGATTTGCTTTCTGGGAAAAAATGAACTAAAGCCAATGATTTGTCACAAAAACACGACCTTTTAGTTCCTTTACCTTTCTCATCAATTTATATCCATAATTTTGTATGCTATAGAAAGCCCTCTGAAATTCTCATATATTGATTCATCCCAGTTTTTCTTAGGGAACTATTTATCATAGAGAAAAATAATGCAGCAGAATTATTGGGAGAAGTGGAACTGACTGTGAAAGAATATATCATTTAGATTAAGTTCTATTAAGGCTTGAATCAAAGCCATCTTCCTGTGGAGGCATCTTGTAATGTGTAACCTGAAACAAGTTGCATAATCAGTTTAATTCAGCATCAGCTCTCACCACCATTGAAATCAGTGGTCCTGCTTTGTGATGAACCTTTTCTTTTACGGAAAGAAGGTATGGTAGGCTGCTTTGGGAAAGAGAAGGGGCGATGCTATTGAGAGGTATATTTGGAAATGTTTATATGAGTGACTGCAGTTAGATAAAACAGTGTAGAAATCAGTGCTGGGGAAAAAAAAATGATGTATAAAGGTATATATATATACATAGTTGTATATATAGTTAGATACATAAAAAATGCATGTAGCCCACAGTATGTTATCCATATGTGCAAATATTACAGTTCTATATATGTGTGATCATCATCATGTGATTTTTTCATCTAATTTGTTTATTTGTTTTTTAATAAGGTGTTTCTCAGGAAAAAAACAAAAGAGTCACCGGTCGTTTTACATTTTAAAGAATAGAATTTCATAGATAACACATTCCCAAGTGGATTTTCTATTTAGAATATTGTAATTGAATGTTTTTGCTAGTAACATGGAGAAAATTCTGAGAAACTAACACTATTGGTGGTGGGAGTAGGAAGATAGGAGATTTATTCTCAGGGAACTGTAAGTCAAAAAAGTCTAGAACTGGAGATTTTTTTTAAAAAATATTACATCATGGTATGTGACAGCATGTATTAACATTGGTACTCAAAACAATTTAGTGATAAGCACGGCATTATTCAATACAGATTGTGTTTGGGAATTTGGTAGTGGAAGTAGAAATACATTCCCAATTTATATTTGTTTCATTCTGTAACTAATTATAATGAAACATGCTTCTTGGTTGTTGTAGCAAATACAAAGTCTGTTTATTCCTTGTGTAACATAAAGTAACATACGAAAAAAATCCCTGTTATTTATGAAATATCATCTTTAAAAAGTATAGTTGTTAAACATACCTCAGAATTGTAATTGAACCTTCTGAAATTCTGTCTGATGGTATGTCAGTTGGGAAGCCTTGATGAATTATAATGATCTGACTGAGCATTGTGCTTCAGTTAGAGAAAAGATGGATTGTAGAGTTCTATAAAATCAGGAGATAATGGAGAAAGGGAACAAGATATACAGTGTTATATACAGTGTTAGAATAAGAGAAGGAAGAAACACTCAGTGAAAGAATCTGGCATCAACTGAAGAACAGGAATTCCTTTTTGGAAAAATATAATTAAATAATGCAATTAATTGTCAGCAGTTGTTGAGGAAGCCAAAAGTTTTAAGTGCTTAGATGGTACTGAAGGTGCTGTAACCAGATGGATCTTGCAGGGAACATTAAAATTTAATACTTCAAATAGACATTTGGACACCAAATTGTCACTTTGGAGTGTGCGGGGCGGGGGGGGGGGGGGGGGGGGGTGCGGAACAGTTACAAACTTACGCTGATTCCTTGGATTCTCTTTTTTGACTAAGAACTGCAGTATTGGCTACCTAAACCTGTGACCTGACCTGGTTTATGGTTTTTAGTCTGAAATTATGAGTTTATTTGTGCTTACATACCTAAAATACTTATAGTCTTTAAACTAGCTATAACTTGACCAGTAAAAGATTTAGTCAGAGGAGTTACGGCAGCCTGAATAAATACGTATTTAATGTCATGAAAAAATTGATTTTTAAAACTTACGATTGTCTTGCACATTAGATTGTTTGCTTATTAATTTGTCTGGCTGATTTCATATTAATTGCAACCCTGTTGGTTCTCAATTAGAAAGCTTTCAAAGCAATCCTTTGAGAGAAAATTAATTTCCTAAATCAAGATAATTAAAGATGGGAACTTGCTAGTACCCACACAATAGCACTCAAAGATCAAAGAGCTTAAGGGTTAAAAGAAAGAGCTTGAAAAGCCAGTCTGATTTCTTATGATCTGTGGCAGTGTCACTTATTTATAAGCATTTCCTTGAACTTTTAATTTTTTGAAACAGAAAGAATATTTATGCCAGAGACTGTTTTTATAATCCAGACAGGGCTCATGATGCGGTTCTGACATTTTTCCACAAGTCAAAGAGAATATTTTAACTGCATTAACAGCAATAATTTAAGTTTTTTATAATACCTTAATAGGCGGTCATTCCTTTGAGGTAGATTAACTAAATTTTTAAGTGTTTTTTCTTGATTAATAATATTTTCAGTACCTGGTGATAATAATGTCTATTCTTTGACTATCTTTAATACTAAAGTTTTGAATTTTCAGGCCGTTTTCACAGAAGTATCATAAAATTTTGCAAACATTTATCTCTTTTGGTTCACTGAAGGTATTTGAAACAAAAACTATTTAAGTTTATGGAAAATATTTTAAAATTCCTAATTTATAATTCTAGACCTACATAGTTCTCATTATTATATTTCTAGTTCTTAAATTATAGGGTGCCTCCACATCAGCATTTTAGTTTGGATCACCAATATGCTTTAGAAGCATATTTCCCAGATAGATAGCCATTCCTACCATGTTTTGACACGTGTTACAGAATGATCCCCAAGCAAGCAGACTGGGTTCTTTTCTGTTGAAACTGAACCAAAACGTATATCCTGAAATACACCTAAGGAATTCTTACCCACTGAAGGCTTATCAGTTCACAGGACCAACCAAGTGCTAGTCCAAAAGAAAATTTCTGAAGCTCATACAGCATGGGCTTCAGCAGGTCGGCCCCAAGGGTTTTCTATTGTGCTGTGCTGCCAGCTAATGCAGACACAGGCAAGGGACCTGCCCCTGCCAACGTTTTCCAGTTCATAGGTCAAGGCTGCACATTTTCCTTTATAGATAACCCCCTTATTAAAGAGACTAAGCACTCTGCTCGAGGAGAGCCAGTGAAAAATGTGCATCTGAGTGTACAAATGCTATATTTCTGGAACATTTCATACATGCTATCATCTTTGTCCAAAACTGAACAGAAAATATAATTGTTGATAAACTTGAAAATGACCTGGTTCTGCATTTTCATCAAGGCTTCTCATGTCCGTAGTTTGTGTAACTTCTAATAAAATTTCTGTATCCTTTTAGTGGAAGGTATTGGAAACATTAAAAACTATTTTTATTTTAATAATTATAAGTAACATACTTCCAAACTTTTTTCTACAGGAATGTCACCCATGCAGTACATATGGGTCCAAGTCAGTCATTTATTAAAACACACAGATGATTAACTGTTCTCTGATAGACATTCTGTTATTTGTGTGCAATTCAATATTTAAAGAGATATTAGTATTCCTACCAAAGACAATCCATGATGTTAAAATCCAGGAGGAATGACTTAATCATAGGACTAGTATCAGGATAATAGTTCCAGAACATATTATAAAGGCTCGTTAACGATATCTTAGTTCACTGTTTTCCTAGTGGTGACTTAGCTGCATGGATCAAAGGCTAAAAATTATAGTATCAGTAGAAATCTCACTTAATATATAGGGAGGAAGTCTGCCAAATTTTACTTAACATTACCAAATAAACAAATCTTCTATTGGGTACTTTCAGTGATATCTGTTGACTGTTCAGTTAAACAGCAGCAAAACTTGTTGCAACCAATAGTAGTTATGTCTCATGACATCTCTTTCCCAGACAACTGTTCTGTTTTTCTAAGTGCCGTATTATAGTTAAGTGCTGATTTTAAAGGCACTGGTAATACTCGAAGAGTTAAAAAAAATTAAATTGATGAAGCTCTTTATTAAATATCTACATTGCTTCCCAAAGTCAAGACCTGTCTTCTAGTAGGTCTAAAGAATCTGTAAAACTTTTCTATATCTATATCCTGACTTTTTAAACATATTGAATCTTTGAATATATATTCAAATATGATTTGGAGTATAAAAAATATATATGTATTTCATACCCAAATACAGGCATTTATCTTGAATATATTTTTTAAATATCTAGAATCTTATTTTCCAGAAGATTGTAAGGAATAATGAATAACAGCTTCTGTAGTGAGATTAAAGTCATTATAAATTAGCTCCTAAACAATTTAATTTTTAGACCTTGAAATACAGGAATGGATGCTTAACAGTAGGAGCTGTATTTTCCCACATGAGGATTCAGTGTCAGATCATCCACTTAAATCTGGTATTTCCTTTCTGATTCCATGTGTCTTGAAAGACCATAGCATTTATGGAAGAAAAAACTGTGTTAATTCATATGTAAAAAAAAAAGCCTTTCTTTGCTTTAATGGATTACTTTATGTGTAAGAAATGGGGTTTCTTTTTGATATTTATCCAAAGATCAAAAGGTTTACCATGTGGTTTGCACTTGAACTGCCTAGTTTTATGACAACAGGTAAACAGTATAATTAGAAATCCAGCCTTTATGTCTGCATTTTAAGTGTTTATTATGTAATTGTCAAGGAGGGTCCTCATTGACATTAAAGTACTTATTTACATCAGCTGAAGACGTGGCCTTTCTTTCACAACAGTGTTACAGGAAAAATATCCTTCAGTTGGTTCTCCTTATTCTTCTTAGATAGGACTGTGCTGCCTACGTAGGCTTCCATCAATTGTAGTTCTGGTAACATGACATTAGGATTGCACGTTATGACAAATGCCTGATATTTGGTTCCTTTTGGTGATCTTTCTTATACAAAAACCACTTCTATTTATGGTGCTTTACAGATGGGACTGATAACTTCCTGTTATAGGAGGAGGAAAAAGACATCAACATTAAATTAAAACCTTTACGTTTTTTTCCTTAGGTATAAAAGGCATGTATACAACAGTTTCAGCTTAGCGTAAGCTTTTGTGTATATTAAAATGAGGTAGACTCTTCATATTCTGTCAGAGGTACTTAATTCACATTTGATTAGCTTGTTAAATCAGTTTGTTTCTTGAGAGGTTTTCTCTGAACTATCATCTGTTCAGATTATCAACTGGATTATCTGTGCCTATTTCTTACTTTGACAGGCAAAATTATTTTAGTTTATCTTCCTGTCTCCTAACTTTTATGATACTTCTCTTAGAATCACAAGATTATAGAAATATTGGTTGGAAGGCATCTCTGGAGGTCATCTCTTCCAATCTCCTCTACAGCAGGACTGTCACAGGCAGTCAATTGGATCATGACTTTGTCTAGTCAGCTCTGCAAGGATATAGACACTACAGGGCTCTGGACAACCTTTTCCTATGTTACGGTTGTCTTCTAGTGATTTTTATTTTTTTTTTTCCATGAGGTCCACAGTTTGTGTTCTTGCCAATTATTATGTTGTCCAACAACATATGCCTGAGAAGAGCTTGGCTCTGGCATCTTTGCAACTCGATCTTTCAATATGTTGTAGGCAGTTATTAGCTCAATACTTGACTTTCTGTTTGCCAGAAAAAGCCAGTTTCCCTCATGGTTTCTTCATGAGACATTTGTTCTAAGACCCTGATCATAATCCTTTGCTGGAGTCTGCCAGATTCCACATATTCCTCTTGAACTAGGGGCCCAAAACTGGGCACAGTACTCCAGGTGTGACCTCACCACCATTGAGTAGAGGGTTGGAGAAGAATTCATTTAAACTAGCTGCCCAGATGCCATTCAGAAGTAATTATTCTGCTTTTTCAGATAATTTAAAATAAATCAGAAAATTATCTTTTTATGTCATTTAGTATTTTTTCTAAGATGCTTCCTTTTTTATGGCATAAATTTATAATAAATTGAATCTTAGTCCAGCTCATGAACAAATACTTTCAGCAAGTCCTAAATGAATTAACATGAGGGAAAGATTTTAAATCTTTAAAATTTCGTCTCTCTTCATTTTAATTTCTAATGTAAGATGCTAAACTAACTCAGACATGAAAGAAAAATATTCTTATTTGATCACAGTAACTAAGCTGTGAGCAGGAGGCTGGATAAGATAACCTGCAGAGGTCACTTCTAACCTAAGTAATTCTATGATTTTATCTCAGTTTTTCAGAGATATAAAGAAAAAAAATCAAATTTCACAGCTCAATTAAACCATCTCAGATTTAGCCTGGGAGTTTATGTAGATGACCGGTTTTATGCTGAATAGAAATAGTTACCTGTAAGGTAATGGAATTATTTCTGTGCATAGATTATCCTTTCTTTTATTTACTTTAATATACATATAATTTTAATGTATTGATCTATATACTGAGGCAGCAAGACAAGCTCTTAAAGAAATTAAATATACTTTGTGCAATGATAAGCTGTTTGTTAAAAGTGTATTGGGATCATTCAGCATTATGGAGGTTCTATGCATAGAAGTGTATCGTCTTTGCAAAGGACTGTGATGTTAACAGCCATAGAGACAAATATGTTCTGCACAGAGCAGGTGTGGTATCTCCAACAGTCACACTTTTATAACAATGATTTCTAAGCCTTTTTCAGATAAACATTTATTAGATCCAATTTCATGTTTCTTCAGCATTTAACCATTCAAGGAAAGATATTCTGATTATATCATTTAGATGATACTCTAAAATACTTTAATTTTTATTGAATGTTGAATATCTTGAGTTGATTACTAAGTAGAAGAATCATCTTAAAAGCTGTATCTGGCATCATTTAGCATTGTTCAGGTAACTTACGATTTTTCAATATCAACATGTTTTGAATAGTGAGTATAATAGTATCAAATTCATTACTGAATTATTTATAGTTTACCAGTAGGATAACATTAAATTACAGGTTGAAATATAAAAAAGGTTTCAATGAAAGATAACATACATTTAGACAAATAATTATGTATCAAGATGTTTCTGAATAATATTGTCTAAATACTCTGTAAGTTATGTACTATAACATTTTTAATTGCTTTTCTTGTAAATTCCAGAAGCAGAAAGTAAAGGAATATGTAGAGAAACTATGTATCAAAATGGCTAATTCTCCACTGTATGCTTCCAGTACCTTTCCTTCTAAGCAGAATTTTCTTAGAGTACAGAAGCTTAGTGGCTGATGAAGTTGTTATTTCTGCTCTTAGGATCAATACAGATTGACAGTATTTTCAAGTCTTGGATACATTACTGATAATGGAAAACTTGAGTACTGCATTGTGGACTCTTGCATTTCAAAGTGTGGGTGCAAGTTTTTCAAGGTCTTGATGAAGGGAAGAGAAAAAAACATTGCTCAAAGTAACCTCTACTGAGTGAAATGACGACTCTGTAAAATCAATTTCCAACCAATTTGGAGTGTCTCAGAAAACACATACCTTTTATAAGGAGCATGAAGGCAAAGTGACTAGTGCCACGAAAAAGGCTGCAAGTCCTTAAATTTGAATTTAGACACTGCCTAGATCTGTGCCTGGGAGCAGGAAGTCCCTGCAGCCATTGCTCCATGCCCTGATGACATCTGTCCTCAACAGGAGAGCAGATTTCAGAAACAGACTGAATGGGGCAATTCATATTTCTTTGAGCTGTTAATTCATTTTCTTGAGATGTCAAACAGACATCCTTGGGTCACATTTCCACAATCTCTTTGTCAATGCTTACAATTAAAAATGTGGTGTTTTGTGTAGTTGAAGTTGATATTCTGATTTCATTATGCAGTTCCAAGAAATGGGAATGAACTGCTTAAGCTTGTATTAAAGAAATATCCTGACAGAGGCTGTAACTGACTTTTGAGGCACAAAATGTTTTTATGAGTTCAGTCCTTTTCTCTGAAACAGGTAATTTGGGGATGTATTGCCTTTCACAAGAAAAAAAAGACAAATCCATGAGAAAAGCCAACACAGTTTGTTGTTTAGAGGTTCTTGGAATCAAGGTTAAAATACTCCCTGTTCAGTTACAGAGATACTGATTAGTCAGTGTGTTTTATTCAAGATGTAATTAACTAAATACCGTTCTTACTGTTGCTGACTTTAGTTTGCATATTGTCCTGTTTTAGCTTAATTGCTGCCTTCTGGTACATTTTATAGAGACTACCATATTTTTAGCAACCATTTCCAAAAGGGAAGCTGTATGCAATTGCAACAGTTGTTATATCTGGGCATCTTGTTAATCTCACTTAATAACATTTAAACTCAAAGGCTAATTCCAGCATTTTTCTGGTGAGAGTTGAGGAGAAGAGATTGCTTGTGCCTTTCATTGCAAAGATCTCTTGGTTTTAAATTGGTCAAGATACATTGATTCCATAATTATGTTTTCTATTTGTTGTCCTATCTTCTGTCTAAAAGACAGGACACTGTCCTTTAGCATCTATGTTTTCTTTTTAGAGAAATCTCTTAATACACACTTCACATTAGAAACAAACTTTATATGAGTCTTCTACAGAATGTGCTTGAAGCAGACATTTTTTGTGAGGGCAGGGTGGGTATTGTTTAAGAATGGGTAAACTCTTGGAGGAATCCATTCTTCACAACATTTTCTACCACTCATTAGAATCATAAGGAACATTGATTGACTAACTGGTATTTTGAAATGTTCAGGCCTTAGGATATAATTTTGAAAGGATCTTGAAGGGTCTGCCAGACTCAGAAGAACCTTTGTGATGCTGTGGCTGTTGATTCAGAAAGATGATTCCAGTATTTATTCTTTTTGCTCTTTTTGTTATATTAGTAATGTTGAATTGGTTGATCATTTGAAGGGTTAATGTATTTGGCATTCAACAAAAGCATCGCATACAACTTTTGGACAGAAGTTTGAGAAACATGTTGTTTGGATTTAGATTATAAAGGCCAAGTACTTAGAAAGAATGTTGGCTCAATCCAGTACCCCCCCTGCAGTTTGAAGGACCACTTGGGCTGTTAGCTGATTTTGAAGAAAGTTTTTTTTTTTTTCAGTGATTCCTGGTCCCAGTATCATGTTTTCTACTGCTGTTCTGAAGGCAGTATGAATGTACTCTTCAATTAGGGTGTCCATGTTCAGTTACTGTCTTGGCATGTTATCAAACTTGTGCTGACTACCAAGCAACAAAGAGAAATGCAATTTTCAAAAGTTTCTACCTCAGCAAAACCAAAATTAAATATAATGAGGAGATATGAGGCACTGTTATAGCATGAGTGCTTCTTTTCAGCAACATTTCTAAGGTTTATGTCTTTAAGATAAAGTTTATGGGTTTGGATAAATGTCACCCTTATGTTTGTTTTTCTTCTATGTATTGTGGCTGTTTTAGTGTTTATAATAAAAGACTGTCCAGTGGAGCAGGAGGACAGTGAGATAAACTTTTATGTTAGAAAGATCACCAGACTCAAAACAGACCAGCTGAGGCAGGAAGGCACCTCTGGAGATCACTTGGTCCAACCACCTTCTCAGAGCAGGGTCAGCCAGAACAGGTTGCTCAGGGCCATGTCCAGTCAGGTTTTTCATATCTCCAGGGATGGAGAATGAGCAACTGCTCTGGACAAACACTAGGTTCCAGCGTTTGACCACCCTCACAGTAAAAAAGAGTTTTCTTATGTTTAAACAGAATTCCCTGTATTTGAGTTTGTGCCCACTGTCCTGTCACTTGACACCACTGAGAACCTGGCTCCCTCTCCTTTACTCGCCCCATCAGGTATTTATACACATGGATGAGATACCACCTGAGCCTTCTCTGCTCCAGGCTGAAGAGTCCCAGCTGTCCCAGCCTCTTCCCATAGGTGAGAGGGGTCTGCAAGTTGCAGCTCATCTGTGATACCGCTACTCTATCCCTATGATATAGTTTATGAACTGCTTCTTGTGAAGGCCTGTGCCAACCTTGCATAACAGTAGGTGAGAGAAGGTCATATATTAAAACAAATTTTAAATTTATTAAGATTCAGAATATTCCTGTTCAACTAAATACTAGCAGCTGTATGGTCAATGATTTCTTTTTATTAAGGGCAATGCATTTTTTAAAGGTTTTTAGTCAGCCTGTATCACTATCTTTGCCCACAAGCTTTAAGTTTTGCGAATTGGATTAAATCCATTTTAGATTAGATAAAAAAATTTCCTAGATTTCTGCTAATGACAAACTGTCACTTTGAATATTGAGATCCTAATGTTTCAAGTTTGTCTCTATTGAGGTACTTCTGTTTTTTAGAAGATTCTACCTTGGATGTAGGAAAAATTATAAAATTAAGATTTCACTGGCTACCTAATTTTCAGGTTGGGAAGCATTTTTCTTAAAATTCATAGGGTCTTGAAATACTTTTTCTTTCTGCTTATTGCTGCTAAAAAGAAACATTTTCAGATTGAGAAGGTTTTGTTAAGGTGGTGTTAAGCTTTGATAAGTATAATCATCCTATTCTATATTTTTTTCCTACGTATCTATTTATTTATTTATTTATCTATGAGATCAATATATGATGAAGATTCCTCAGTATGTTTCTCTACAGTTAAAGTAGAGTAATATTCTGTTAAGCAGTGAATTTTAAACTTAAGCTCCACTGAATTTATCTGGAATAATTTACATAGAATTAAATATCTGCATCATGTCATGCCTGACAGAGCCCATTTTATAACTAAAGTCCTCTGAATTTCATGCCTTTCACTTACAGACAATCTTTCCTGCCAAAAACAGTCTTGAAGTGAACGAAGTTAGATATCTTGGTTGGGGTTTTTTCTTGTGTGTTTTTTTTGTTTTTTGTTTTTTTTTTTTTTAAGGTGGATATTTTTTAATCTTGATATTCTGCAATAAACTTCCACACCATGATTAGAAAATGTACATATGGATTAAACATTGATTAAAACTTCTTTAAAATATCTAAATAAGGTTGGGCTTGTAAATCTATATTTAAATATTTAAATCATTATCCCATCTCTTAAGTTTTGAGAGAGCTGCACTCCCAGTATCAACCTACCTGGAAACCTCCATAAAACTCACAATGTTTATACTTCTATATTTATTTCTAAACTACAGTTTACTTCAGCTGGGGGGGGCAGTAGTGAGTAACTTCTGTTTGAGGTACGTATTGCCAATAAAGTAATAAGCAGACTTTGTTTAAGCAGTGTCCTGTTTTATAGTTGTACACGGTGTCTCCTCAGATATTAACAACTTACCTGTTTTACTGTTTCTGCTGCAAGTGTCATAGGAAAGAATATTTAACAGAGCGTTTTCTGACTATGCTTCAGTATTTGTGCCTGTTTTGCACGAAACTGGATCGTATTGATTCTCTTGCACCGTGCATTTCACCCCTATAACATCTGTTATGCCCCAGAAGGCAGTTTGAACTTTGTGCGACTTCTAGGTCTTCCCATCAGGGAAAATGACACTTCAACAGATGTAGGAAATGAATTCATGATGACACAAAGAATGTTTTGTCTACCTAAAAATAAACCACTCTGTATTCTGTAAGATAGAAATTCAACAAGGAATCCATAATGATTCAAATTAAACCTTGGAACTTTATATCAGGACTGTGTTTCCTACTGACAAATCCAAATTAATGCTAATGTGATGAAATGGAAAGTTCATTTATACTGAACTACTTAATTAATCGTGAAACTTGATGTCAAGCAATTAAAAATGTAACTAACGTCTCTCAGTACTGTCATACTCTGCAGAAGTGATGCTTTATGATTTAGTAGTAGCCTGCCCACTACAAAGCTGAACAATAACAAGCCTCCATAGAGTTTAATTTATTTTTTTTTATTGACTTTGCAGATATAGTTCGTCTTTCAGATATTTCTACAAAACAAATTGCAGCAAGCATTCAAGGCCATTGAATGGAAGATAGACTATCATTAGGCCAGTTAATATATCTTTATTCATAAGAAAAAAGAAGTATATAATGTTTTAGTGCTTACAGGATAGGATATCAGAATACTGTCTGAATAGAAAGCGATGTAGTTTAATAAACTGCTAAAACAAATTGAGAAAAAAACTAGAAGTACATTTAAATTTTAAAATGTTGAATGAGTTAGTTTGAATAGACTATGGATTAAATTTTCACTATAGGTCCCCACACACAGAGAAGAAAATGTATGATTTAGCATTATTTTTATTCCCAAAGGATTAGAAATGTATAAGGTGTTTTTAAACGCCTCAGGTCTCACAGATTTTACAAGCTTAACAAGAACATCATCTCCTTTTGAGTGGGTGTGCAGTTGGTAGGATTTCTTCTCAGTAGACAATTCACTTATATAAAAGAGATACGTCAGTATGTGGTAAAATCATATTTTTCTAGCATTTTGTTGTGGGTTTGCTGTTTAATGATGATAAGTTTAGTAATGTTGTCATTAGCTTTTAATGGTCATCTTATGTGTAACAGCTGACTGCATGCTGTAATTCTTCAAAGGTCTACACTGTTGGAGTCTTCTTTATTGTCTATAGGAAAAAAAATAGTACCTTGGGTGACTTAAGATATCTCTGAACAGTATGTCCATTTGGTGATTCCATCTGTCAAGTGCAAACAGCTTAATTCAACTCTTTTCTGTAGTGTTGTTTTAATGTAATTCTTTAGGGCAGAAGTGTGTGGTTCCTAAATGTTTGATTACTCATGGAAACAGCTCAAAGCAGACTTTCTTTTACCCAGCTGTAACTTTATGGATTTTTTATTTCTGACTTTGCTGAATTAATAGTTGAAAAAAGCTAACTGGTTGACATTTTAAAAAAAAAGAACCTAAAAAAGCATTTGCCGTAAAATAAAATGCCCTTGAACTGTCTGTTACTTAACAAGTTGAGCGTACATTTCATAATTACTGTTTCTTCATTTCAGTTTAGGAGTCCAAATGGATGTATCAGAAATTTGAGAATCCATTTCTGCAAAGATTGTGTAGTGTAATTTTCATTCAAAGCCCATTCACTTTTATCTGGGAATCAGTGAATTTTAACAGAATATTCTCTGAAGCCTGCACAGCAAAGGGAAAAAAGATTAACTGGGTGAATGGTTGTTCTGAGGTTGAATTTGATACCAATTAAAAACTTCCTAATTTCTTCATGCTCAAGAATAACGAAGCTGAGTTTTCTAAACATATTAAATACTAGTGTAATCCACATCACCCAGGTACGTTTACTTACTACATTATGTCAAAGCATACCAATAGCCCGGGGTATAACTTTGGTCAGAGAACCTATGCTAAACAGAATTAGGACCTTCACAAAGAATACAGTCCTTCTCTCAGCTGTATCTTGAGTCTGCTTGTTTTTCTCAGAAGCCACTGCCAAAGCCATACAAATTAGCTTCTGTAGCCATCACTCATCTCCTTACTTCCATGTTTATCCCAAGCTATGCCTTATTTTGTCTTCATAGCTGTGTCCTTTCCTTTTTACTGCCTTCACATTAGCGTCTCCCTTTCAGTAGGTTTGCAGCCCAACAGATTTAGAAAGATCTGTCCATAATAGAGTGCTGTCTCATTGCTCAAAAGTAAATTCTGAAATGTGTTCAGATCTATTGATGTAGCATAAAACTCTTCCAACTGTATTGTACAAAATTTACGTTGTGGAAAGTGGGGCAAGATATGGTACGTTTTGGGTTTTGGTATCTGCCTGGTGTCATACTTTTCAATACAAACAAAGGGAAGCTTTTCAGGTTTTTGGAGTGTTTGGGTGTTTTTTCAAGAAATTGAATTATCAGGAAGTTGATGGACAGAGTTACTAGTTGGAGCAGGGCTTTGCCTAATATTTTTCAGTTTTTATTCAAATATTGTCTCCTTTTCCTTTTTAGTGTCTTACATAATTTTTATATATTTTAACTATACATTTGTATAGTATACACATAACATGTTTTATTATATTGCTAAGTGGCGATAGAAGTACATAACCAAGTGACTTACTGTTACACTTTTTCTAAGCTCCCATTGATGACACCTCACTTCTGTTGCATTAGGTATAGACAGAGCCATGACGGGTTTCTGATGCTAGTTCTGAAATGTGAAGGATACTAGTGCAAATGGGACTGAAATCAATTAGACTACTAAATATTAGGTTTTATGAATAGGGTCATCTGTCTTCAAATTTAAGAGAACAAATGGACCTCCTATTACTATTGTTACTTATCTTCCTAAGTGATTTTTATACCTGTTGAGGAGTAATTCAACAGAATCCTCTTAGTGTAGTACAGCTGATAGTAATTCTTATATAATGACTATGATCAAAGGGGAAGGGATTGGTTATATCACCTAGTGCTAATAGTGCTTTTTTTTTTTTTCTATAAAATTGCAAAGTACTGGAGACTGAGTGAAGCCCTGACTGACTTTGCTTTTTCCCAGAACAGCTATACCACAGTAGTATTACACTCCACGGTGTTCTACCTGAAGGGATCTTCAAGATTTTGCCTTTTTAAAATATTATTTATTTATTTATAGCTGGTTAGATAATAAACTTGGAAATGTGGGAAGAGGCAATATTTTGTCAGATCTATCAAGAAGCTATTCTTCATTTCTGGAGTTGGTTCAACGTAGCTAGACACAGCCTCTGCTGACTTGAATTTCTTTAGTATTTCTCTGATCTAGTAAAATAAGCATTCATCTGTGTATTCAAAGACCTTCAGATCAATCTTGTACAAACAGCTCCTTTTTATATTAATTCATTAGCTGTTAGTGTACAGCAATACACAAATTGTGTGTACATTGTATGCCATCTTCATCAGAGCTTATAATAACCTAATGCATCTATGTAGTTCTTACTGAAAAAAAAATTGGAAATTTTAAAACTTGGTGTATATGTTGTCTCTTTGCAAAATTTTACTTTCAGTGATGAGTGAGCCTTCTCCTAGCTTAGTACAGGACTATTTGCCTGACTGCCTAATAAGCACAGAATGCTAGATTAATCACTTGGGCAGTATTTTTCATTCTAGTTTGCATAAAGCAGTATTTTTCTATTTACACGAAGCAGAGCTAGGAAAATGGTGAGGCTGGAAAAATTGGACAGATGGTCTTATATTTTTCTATTTTGTAAATATTAAAATACCATACGTAGAAAATATGATTTGCTTTTGGTTTCAGAGATGTTGCTAGCATGTCTCCACAGAGTTTATAATTGCACTTATGCTAAGAATTCTAAATGGAGTTCACCCCTTTGCCAAAACTGTGTTACAGTTTCAAATATCTATTTCATTGATAATGAAAAAATATTCTCATTCTCTAGCTTTGTTTTTCTACTCTCATCATGCGGTCCTTACATTCTACCTGACATTTATTACTTAATCTACTGCTTTTACATAGTTCAAAATCACTCATTACAGTTATTGGAACTGAGCAATGAAATTGTCCTTGAACCAATACTGTTGAAATGCTAACGTATATGTTCCTGAAGCAACTCTACAAGGCTACAAACTCTATAAAGAATATAGTACCAGACAAGTAGTGACATAGGACCTTAAAAGTGAGTCCGTGATTTGAAATAAATGTCCAGACTCTAATCTCTTGAAATTCCCCAACCTCTGAATTTATTAGTACCTTGGTTTCCAACAGGCAGTTATATGTCCTGAGGTAAAAGTGAAACTTACCCTGATGGGTAAGTAAAGAAGTGACACTTTGAGTAGTCTCCTGAATGATTTATTACTCCTTGATGCTTATTACAACAAAGATAAAACTTTGTCTGAAACTCATTTTCTTTCCTACAGTTAAGCTTGTTCTTTGCTTCTGGTACCACGGACATAGATGAGAACGAGCATATTAGTTTCTCTGTCAGCGCTATGCATGCATCCTAAAGGAACCTTCACTGTGTTCCTTGCTATTGCAATGAGAATAGTACTAGTACCCGATCTGGTACTAGATACAACATTTTTACAGTCCATTTCAGTTTCTTACGGACCTCCAGGCAGTCATGCTCTCTTCCTGATAGTCTTTATGGACTGACAAGTTTTGATGTTAGCAAACAGAGTACACACAGATATTTATATTTGCCTGAAGCAGGATGTGTTCTTGGGGGCCTTTTTTTTTTTGGTTTCTTATGGTGGCAGGATATAAAATATTACTAATAATTTAAAAAAATATAAGTCCAATTGTGATAATCTCCTCAGGAAAAATTTCCACAATTCAGGACATCTCATAAAAATATTATTTACCATACAGGTGTTTGGTTCTGGTTTTTTGTTTTTTGTTTGTTTTTTTTTTTTGTTTGTTTGGTTTTTTGTTTTTGTTTTTTTGTTTGTTTGGTTTTGTGTTGTTTTTTTTTTTTTTTTGTAGGAAAAATACACAGTTCTGTTAAATTTAGCTTAGTAACCTGATACTGAAGTAATCTTCAGTTTTCTTTGCCTTTCTTTGGTTTGGCTTCTGATATGACTATTGAACAAAAAATTCAAATCTAGTTAATTCTTGCTTATCTGGGATGATTACATGAAAGAACATCAGTTAATAATATTTCATTACACTTTTATCTTAATTGTAATAAGTGCCACATTAAAATGTATGTAATGCTACTTAATGATTTTTTCTGTGCTCATCTTTTATTTAATTTATACTGTCAACAGAACCAAATAATTGTGACTTTTAGCAGGCTTTGAAGTTCTGACGTATTCATGAGTAAAACTTGTCACACTGAAAAGTGTGTCCCCACCTCTACAGATGTTTGTCCTGTTGGGCTTTCATACCATTTATATAAAGGGAATCTAGTGAGCTTGGGGCATTCCATATACACTGTAGTTTGTGTTGCAGTTTTCAAAAAGGTGCAATATTTCCACATACACAGTATAGACCATAGTTATTATATTTATCGCTCTCTACAACTACCTGAAAGCTGTAGAGAGCTGGGGCTTGGTCTCTTCTCCCAAGTAACAGGCGATAGGACAAGAGGAAATGGCCTCTAGTTGTGCCAGGGGAGGTTTAGACTGGATATTAGGAAAAATTTTTACACTGAAAGGGTTATTAAGCATTGGAACAGGCTGCCCAGGGAAGTGGTTGAGGCACCATCCCTGGAAGTATTTAAAAGATGGGTAGACATAGTGCTTAGAGATATAGTTTAGATTAGTGATGTTTTTTGTCAGTGTTAGGTTGATGGTTGGACTAGGTGATCTGAAAGGTCCCTTCCAACCTAGGCAATTCTATGATTCTGTGGTCTCCAGGTAGAGCTGGGAGTGAGAAAACTCATGGGTCAAGGTAAAGACAGGAAAATCACTGGCAAATTACTGTCGTGGGCAAAACAAACTCTAGTTGGGGAATCTAACTTTATTCATCAACCATTAACATAAACATTTAAATACTGATTTGAGTATTGGGAAACAAAGAAGACAAATACTTAAACACTTAGGGAAAACACCTTTCCCTTTCCCAGGCTCCAGATACCTTTTCTTCCCCATTCCTAGTCTCCAGTCCCCTTGTTATCACCATCAATGCAGGTTACGCTCAGTCCCTTCAGTGAGGTGATGGCTGATGCAGGAGATTGGATTGAGGACATAGTGGTTTCTTTCTGCTATTCCTTCTTTCTCACTCTTTTTTTTTTTTTTTTTTTCCTCCATTGCTCCTTCTGCCTAACTCATTTCCTCTGTTCCTTTGTGGTTTATCCACAGGCCACAGTCTTTTTGGGGGTGTACTAGCTCTGGCAAGGGCTTATTTATGGGCCACAGTCCCTTCAGCAGTGTTACCAACTGTGCCATGGAGCACCTCCTATTGCTCTGTCTTTCTTGTTGCTTGGTGTTCTAAGAGATGCCACAAACTCCTCCAGCTGGTTCAGCTGTGTCCTGCAGTTGGGTCCATTGTGGAGCCAGCCAGACCTGGCTTTGTCTATTACAGCACAACCCCTGATTTCCCTCCCACAGAAGCCACCCTTGCAACTGTCTCCCACTACTTGCTATTTGTACACAATACTCTTGGATACAAGAATATTGTGGGAGGCGGTGTCAAAAGCCTTGGTAAAGTCAGGGTAATCACCACCCACTGTTCTTCCCTCATTCATAAAACTAATCATTTTATCCTAGAAGGCAGTGGGGTTGGTCAGGCATGATTTACCCTTGGTCAGTCTATGCTGATTGTTCCCAGTCACTTTATTCTCACTGAGTTTTTGATTTTATGTTCATGTGTATTTCTATCCATTTTTCTTTTTTTCTTTAATTTTGTTCTCATTTTTGGGATGTGAGGCTGTTATCCTTTGTGTAACATCTTTTCTTTATTTCAATTGTTTTCTCCACCTCTATATATACTCCCATTCAAAAGGTAAAATGCGTAGCTGAAACGATTCATATTTTTTGAACAGGTTCTATAGTATAGAATGAGAAAACACAAAACCTGAAAGTATAAAATCTAAACTGAGAAATGCCAAAATGTATTCACAACATACTTTATATTTTTCAGGTCTACTTCAGGTTACAATTTCACTTAGCAAAGTTGAGCTCAGTGTGGGTGAATCCAAATTCTTCACATGCACAGGTATGTATTCAATTTACTTGTAGGTATGTATTTTTTGTTAGATTTTCAACCTTCTACATAATTTCAAACTGAATTGATTCACAATATTAACTTAAATTAACATATTTTTGCATAGTCACATTGACTTTTGAGATGTGTAATAAATAGTAGATTATCACTGGCTTCACATTTCCAGTCAAAAAACTATTCATGTCACACTCTGAATCACTCAGTTTGAATTGTCTATATCAGTACAGGGAATTTGATCTGTTAGGATACTTCTTTAGTTAAAAAATTTTCACTTGTCTAAACTAAAGAGTTAAATAAGCTACTAGGCTAAGTTTAAGTATCCTCTCCAATCTAATGAGACGCCCAAAGAGTCTTTTCTGGTGAGGTAGATGTCAGTCAGGAGGAGAAGGGTTTGCATTTGCAGCTGCCTGATGTGGATCCTTGATGTTGCTGAGTTGTCATCTTCCACAGACAATGACACGTGGCCTGACTACACTGACGACTCAACTGACCGATGAGTTGACCTGTTGATCCAGTGACTGCTAAACAGCCTTCTTTCCTTTTAGACTTTATACCTTTCTGTGTTTCATTTTTTTTACCTCTTGAATACTTGAGCTGTCAGTTATCCTGTTTCAACAATCATACATCTGCCTGCAGTTTTGCCTTGCTTATATTTCTACAGACGTTCTCACAACTCTTAAAATTTAGCACAGACATTGTCCATTGGGTAGACATATGTGTTGCATAATATCTACCTGAACTTCTAATGTTGGATTGTTTTTTGGTTTTGTTTGTAGCCATTGGTGAGCCTGACAGCATAGATTGGTACAATCCCCAAGGAGAGAAGATTGTTTCTAGTCAAAGAGTGGTTGTTCAGAAAGAAGGAGTTCGATCACGCCTAACTATTTATAATGCAAATATAGAAGATGCTGGTATATATCGGTGTCAAGCAACAGATGCTAAAGGACAAACTCAAGAAGCTACTGTTGTTCTGGAAATTTATCGTAAGTAAAATACTATCAATTGATAAATGAAAGACTATTTTTTAAAAGCCACTTCTACTGGGAAAGTAAAGCCTATCAAAATACCTTCCCAGGCTCTGAACATTATCTTCCAAATAGTTGAATCTCCTGCAGTGTAGTTAATAGATATGATGATGAAGACTTAAATGAAATGCATAGTCACTTTGTAATATTGTAGATCATTTTTCCTTTGTATCTTAGAAAACTATCTTATGAGGGTGCACTGTATGCTGTATGCCTCTCTTGGAAAAGAGGAAATATTAAAAAAAAAAAAGTCAATCTCATTCTTATGACAAATACATCTACAACCTATTACAAATACGTTCATAAATAAAAGTGCAGGAAGTACAATATATGTCATTAAAAAAAAAAGTGGAGTTTAGACTGAATTAGTTATTTTTATGTCAGTCTTTTCCTATTCTTGGACTTATAATGGACTTTAGCCATAAAGCATTGAAGCTTAATGTGATAAGCAATTGTAATGTGTTTCAATTACAAACTGGAGTTTGAGGAGTATATTTGAAAAGTAAATATATTCTATCGTGGTAAGAGATTCTCTGAGAGATTTGGTTTTGTCTGTTTTTCTCCAAATTACTTAAATAACTTTACATTGTACTATATTCTTTAGATCAGTCAAAAATGCCTAAAAGCAATACATTGAACAAGTACACTGTGAAGATACAAGGCAAGGTCTTTATTGGTGAAAGGGGGGGGGCATATGCCAGCAACCTTTCAGCTGAGTTATTCTCTAGTTTCACTGGAGAATATTTTTTTTAATGTTCATCACAAAATTTTTTGTGGGTGGACTGATCTCCGAGAAAATGCAATGAGACAGAAAATACAGAGTAGAATCATAAAGCACTGCTTCTGAAAGGTACGGTTAAGTCAGATAACAAAAGGCATACAATTTTAAAAAAATCTATTGATAAAACAACCATTAAAATGGTGATGGCAGTTAGAAGAGATTACATGATGGCTTGAAAGCTAGCAGTTCAAAAGATTTCAAGTTTTGTGCAATTCATTTGTATGCTTAAAACTGCCAGTCACTCCACTAGCAGGCTGCTGAGCAAGGTTGAAATCTTTTGAAGTGTTTCTATGTGGTAATTTTAATAATTCTGGAGTTAGATAAACCTGAAGACCTACACAAGAAATGTGAAGGTTTGTTGGAACTGACATGTGAAAGTTTCCTTATTTGTATTTGTGAAGTATTGTGAGGAAAAAGCAGGGTACTCTGTACTCCTAGGGTCTGGTTCAATACTCACTGACGTCTGCGAGAGTTTTTCTTTTCACTTGCATATGGTCAAATGCTTCAACCATTTCATACAAATACTTTGTAAAATTGTACAAGGGATTGATACAACAAAAGTATGCTCCCTCTGCTGTGGGCACCGTGTGGATTATTTGAGCCTGCACTCCTATCAATGCAAAAAGGTGGAGGTGGAATTGCATGTCTGACATATTCTCCAGAGTGTCCTCTGAAATATAATCGACAGCCTTTGATCCTAGAGAACGTAGGTCAGTTTGTTTCTTCTATGTCCAAGAAAATCTTCCAGAAGTTTTTTGTCAGGTTTTTACCATTAGGTCTTGTATGAGATGATGGATTAATGCCATATTGGATGTCTAACACTAAATTCTAAAAATACTAAACTTATTCAACCCACTAATAAATTCAAATAAATACCAAGTTTGGTTGTTTGGAGTTGGAATAATTAAAAGCCTCCTCATCAGGCCTAAAAAAATCTTGTTATTTCCTCAAAAAAAATGCACAAATTCATATGACTTAGTAATATTGTTTTTCCATATATTTTCCCACTGGCTTTTAACTTTTTGTTTTACTCAGCTGATGGTTTTCACAATCATAGGCTAAAGTTCCACCTCTTTAATAAGACTTTTCCTAATAATTTTGGTGATCTTGGTGGAAGTTTTGATGGAATAAAAACTAGAGGTTTTAATTCAATAATAAGATCATGAGGAATAAAATGCACAGGAGAATAAATAGACTATAAACCTGAATTTATAGACCTTTAAAAAACTACAGCTTCAAAACTAGATTCTGGAACATTTGAAACAATGAAAATATATTTATAGAACATGCTTAGTTTATATAAATCAAACAAAGATTTTCATAAATCCTTTCTACAGACAGAGTGGAAGTTATGTGTCCAGAACCGTTTGAGTCTTATCTGGGAAAATTATGTTATGGAAATAATTCTGTATTATCACAATGAGAACTCTTAATAATCACCTTTATCTGATTTGCTGTAACAGATAATTTTAATGCTAAATGAACTGGAAAATGCTATATTCTGCTTTTTTTCCGTTTCAGAAAAGCTCACTTTCCGAGACATAGTATCTCCACAAGAGTTCAGGCATGGAGAAGACGCAGAAGTTGTTTGTCGTGTTACTAGTTCACCTGCTCCCATTGTCAGCTGGTTGTATCGGAATGAGGAAGTCACAACTATTGCTGACAGTTAGTATTTTGGTAACTCTTTAAATTATACATTCTAATTAATATTAAAATATTATTGTAAAAGACAACTAATCACATTATAGTGGAGGATGGATTTTGATTAGCTTATCAGTTTAAGTAGAACTTAACCAGGTTCTGTGGTCTACAAAGAATCCATATGGAATGGTTTCCTTCATATATCACTTTTTTCCAATTGGGAATTTTGTCTAGATGTAACACGAGGATCCAAATGCCCAAAAGATTGCTGGGAGCTCCTTCACAGGAACTCTACTTGGGTTGCAATGTACGTAGGACTTGAACACATTTTTAAAACACACACAGATAAACTTCACTGTGCACACAAAGCTATGACACTACGAAATGTTGCATTGATTTTGGTATGGCTGTACATTAGCTCAGAGCCTTTCAGGTGGATAGACTTTTTGCACTATTGTGAGATTTTACTTGTATGAGTGTAAGCTAGCCTTTCGGTTACAAACAACTGGGGATATAAGTGATCTATTTAGGCTATATTCCCTAACAACTAGATTGATAAATTTAGGTGAAGATGAATCTTTCTTGCTGTTAAGAAATTTTTTTTTCATGCCTTGTGAAATAAAAAGACTCAGTTTCATATTACATTTCCAGCTTCAAAATCTTCAGTGAAGGATCTGTACCTGTAACTTACTAGCATATTTTTAAATTAAATAACATCAAATTTGTCTGTCATATCCCAAATGGTGTCTATTAAAAAAAGAAGTAAGTAATTATTCTTGCTGAGTTCTAGCTCATAGCAAGTTAAATTCTGAATAATTTCATATACAAACTGAATTGCATATTGCATTTTATTTGCAGGGCATGAGAAAAACAGTTTCTATTTTAAGCATTCTAGCACAGGCATAATAGGAAGATATGAGATAATGTCATTGCTTTAATTTCATGGCTTTTCTGTTATATTCTTGACCATTCTTCAGTTGTATATTTACAACTAGTAGGATTTTTGCAGCACAGACTTTTGACAATTTCAGTTTTGCAAATTCTTCACATTTAATACTATCCGTATTTGTGTATTCCATTTGAATAGAAGACTGATTTCTTCTCCCAGAAGTCCTGTGCACAAAATCAGAAGTGAAAATTTAAAGATTTTTGCTGTGTAGTATAGCTGAAATAGCTGTAGGTGAAATAGCCTCTCACCATTCTCAATCAGTTTCTCTATATTCCCGATACTTTATCTGCTCCATTGCTGGATTTATAGACTCTTTTGAGTTCTGCAAACAAAGATGTGAGTAAGAAGCTGTAGGAGTGGCTGTCTAGTATTCCTCAGTTACAAAACCAAACCAAACCAACAATAAAAAAAAAAAAAAAAAACAACTGGGTAAACAATGACCTCCAAAAGCATTTCTGGTCTTACATTGTATATTTAAGGTTTTATAGAGCAATATGTAAAGCATAATTTTCTGGAGATGTTCTGTATTGTTATCAAGAGCTGAATTGTCGTGTCTCACTGTATGGGAGTCAGGGATATTTTATTAGCTGTAAAAGTGAATGGATCTGTTTTCATTGATCAGATCTTATCTGGAGTTGTTAGTGACTTTCTCTGGTTTTGCACAGTTCCGAGGCTTCAAAGGACATTAAATACTACTCATTCTACACTGCTTAAAGCAAATATTGACATTTTACATACAGATATTTGTAAGTAGTTTATGGTTGGAGATAACCTTAGAAGAAGATTAGCTGCCACTGTTAATACAAATATGCTACATAAATTGCCCACTACCTGCATAAATATGCATGTTTTATTCTGTCACTGCTCACCTCGTTAAGGTATGTCAGAATCCCACTATCAGATTAGCAGTCTTCTATAAACATAGCATAGGTACGTTATGTAACTGTAATGTGTGTAGAAAATTGTATCTTGTGTACAACTGGATAGAAAATGTTGGTGACTGGTGCATCTTTCATGTTTCCTGTTTGCTTTGGTATATCTTATTGTTTTACAGTCTCAATTATGTAATTCTATTAGGTGGGTGGTTTTTTTTCCCCACATACGTAATTTTAGTATGTAAGATGATTCTCTTCAGGACCGTAATTTATATATGATAAAAGGTTCTGAAAAACTATTAGAATTTACTTTCTGAAAATGCATCTAGTTACAATTCTAGGGAACTGCATGTTATCTTAGGATTGGTGTGGTCCACAGAGAAGCATTCTCTCTTATTCTGAAGGGCTAGATAAGACAGACTTCAAATGAGCCAGACTAACCCTCTAGATCATATTGCCTAGTCTGTGGCAAGCCAGTTCTGCTCCTTCCTCAGTGTAGCGTAGTGTCTAAGAACTAGGTTTCCCACTTCAAGTCAGTAGTTCGTGCAGTTTTAATTACAGGAGTGGAAAAAGTGGTGCCATTGCTCTCCAGAGACAATGTAGACCTGTTAAATACACTTGTGTAAAATGATGTGCAAAGGTGAGTGATAACTTTAGATGGTTAACATGCTGTGTTTAGGTTTGGTCTAGAAGAAGAAATTACTGGGTTGAAAAACAGTCCCTCCTGCAGAGAATGGAATAGTTTGGTTGTACTATTTAATAGGAGTCTTGGTCTTCAACTTTTCCTGAAAGTTTTGATTTTTCTTCAACAGGTCTTTAGTCATGTCCTAGTCTTAGAATGAACAGCTGTGCCTAACCTTTTTGTTAGACATTGTGACACATAGCCTGGTAGGTACCCTAGAACACAGTAAAATTTGCAAACCACAAGCCAAAAATTCATCAAGCTCTGCTTACGAGGTACTGAAAAGGCATAGGCAATCCCTCTTGCCATCCATACCACTTAACATCTGATTTGACTGAAGGGGAAGGTGGCTTGACTGTTCCTCTAAATTAGGCATTTGAAGCTGACTGGGTTGAGTCCAGAAAATAGAGTGATGAGCTGGAGGAGTGTAGTGCCTGGTCACTGTCCACATCCACCAACTGTAATCCATTTAGTACAGGACACAATTTTTATTACAGTAACCATGGGACAGTGAACTTTATCTGTGTGCGCACCATCTCTATGTTTCATGTTGTATTACTCATTTATTCTACTGCTCTGGACCTGTTCCGTAATACACGTGGGTGCATCAAGATCCTACCTCTGCCTGTCAAGATTTCAGTGCATTGTTGACCCGGCTGGTCTATGCTGAGTGACAATAGTAAGGATAAAACATGGAGAACAACAATTTCTAAAGAAAGTTACACATTCAATTCACATTCCATTTATTGAGTTTCCTTATAATATGGCGTGTATTAATTTTGTCTGTATGTAGGGAGTATTAGTGGCTGAAAAAGGTGCAAAATGTTTTTCTTTTGTTATCCCTAATATATTCATGGGAATATCTCCTGCTGTTTCCATTAAATACTTCTTCAATGAAAGATGAAAAGATATCCAGCCAACACCTACAGGTGTTCTTTCCTGTTACTAAATAAACTCTAATTTTTCATAATTTTAAAGAAATAAAGGTGATCTCCAGTTCTTTCGTTCACCTCACACTTTAAATATTTGTTAACTAAAAAAAAAAGAGGTTATTGATTCTTAAAGAGGGCATAGATCTCACCTTTTCAAAACATTTTGAAGCACAGCTCTCTGGGAATTGTGTAGGGACAGGATAAAAAAAGGCGATATGATTTGTATGTGGTAGTGTGTGAAATAGCATTAATGTTCAAGCATATCTTTAATAAACCATATGTAATTAGCATAAATGTGTTGAGGCCACTGATGTCCTGTAAACCTCTATCAGGTGAAACATAATTGAATTTTCTTTTTACATTTTTCTGATAGAGTTCTTGGTAATGAAGCAGAACCCACATGGCATAAAAAGCTGTTTTATTTGTAAATATGTATGTACATATGTTCTATGAATAGACTCTTAGCTGTATAACTACATAAAAGCTTTTCTACCAAATGCTGTTTATCACTGTTTTTGAATGTAAGTGTTGTGTTGTGGGAAATCTAGCATGCTTTAAAAATCTAGCAGAACCAAAAAAGAAAGCAAAATGAAAAAATGACACGTGGTTGCTAGTTAAAACTGAAAGCTAATGAATCTCATCCTCCAATACTGAAAGGATGACACTGGTTCAAATAGCGCAAGACAGACAGCTGAATAACAAGTACGCAGGTTCTTCAAAAACCACATACAGCTAACTGCAGGAAGTAATTCTCCTCAAAAGAGTCCATTAATAATGACTTTTAATGAATATTAATATGGTGGGTTGACCTTGGCCAGCTTCCAGGCACCCACCCAGCCGCTCTCTCACCCTTCTCAACAGGACAGGGGGAGAACATGAGATGAAAAAACTGGTGGGTGGAGATAGAGGGAGGGAGATCACTCACCAATTACCAGCACAGGAAAAATAGATTTGAATTGGGTAAAATTAATTTAATTTATTGTTAGTTAAATAGAGTTGAATGGTGAGACACAAAGACAAAATTAAAGCAACATCTCCCCCCTGCCTGGAGCACCTCCTCCCCTTCTGCCTTCTCTCATCTTGGTGCTTGCAGGTCTGTTTCTCTCGTTTTTCTCATTCCTCTCTCTCATGGTTACTGCACAGCATTTTGCTCTTTCTTATACAGGCTTTTGCAGAGGTGCCACCTTGGCCGTGGGGCTCAGCTGTGCCCTGCGGTGGGTCCGCTGGAGCTCACTGGAATCAGCTCTGTCTGGCACAGGGCAACCCTGGCCTCTCCTGAAGAGGCCGCCCCTGCAGCCCTCCTGCTGCCAACATCTTGCCACGTAAACCCAATACACTAGCTCAGACAGGAAGGGGAGAAGCATTAAATTCAGATTCAATTTACTCTTGCAGATTATAATTTTGCTGTTGCGTGTGCAGGGAAGTGTATGCACACTTGTTCAGAATCTGATTTTTTCAATGAATTTAAGACACTCAAAAGGCCTATTGAATTTCATTATATGCTAGACTATGCAGAAAATGGAGTGGTTTGTTGGATTATGTCTTCATAGCCATTTCTGTGAAGTGTTAGACTATAGTCAGATACATCATTGACTGAGTAATAGTGAACAAAGGAACAGGAGGAGGGAAGGTGAGCAAGCAAGCTGAGAAATGATTAAGCATAGTGCCATAAAATGGGCACAAAGACAGTTGGTTATTCTAGATAGAGAAGGAAGAAGCATTTCTAACTTACTTTATTATAAATCACTTGATTTATCTTTTTTCCATCTCTTTAATCTTTTTGATAGTCTGTGTAGGTGTTCATGAATATTCCACTAATTTTGCAATATTTTATAAACTTACATTTGATGACTCCTCAGAGTAAGTAAGAAGTTGTGGATAGAAAATTCAGATTGAATTTTAGGAAATGGCAATGCATTTTGGAGTGAGAAAAAAACAAATTTCTTGGCTGACATTTTACTTTTAAATTGTCAAATGTTTCTTTCAATGAGCATTCTGATTGTATAGAGAAAGTACATAAATATTACTCCTTTAAGTTAGTGTTCCTTGTGTTGTCTTGATTTACTAACCCCACTTAATTTCTTACTTGCCTTTCTAGATCGATTTGCAGTATTAGCAAACAATAATCTCCAAATTCTTAATATCAATAAAAGTGATGAAGGAGTATACAGATGTGAAGGAAGAGTGGAAGCCAGAGGAGAAATTGACTTTCGGGACATAATTGTTATTGTGAATGGTAAGAAATAAAAGTTTTTGAATTGACTTCTTGCTTTACTTCATTTTCATAGCCTATTTTAAAATATATCAGTTTGTAAAAATTTGTGATTAAACTGGTTAATATAGTTGTCATGTCTTTAGTATTGTTTTCCTATAAATGTAATAATTGCTTAATATTTTTTTAAAAATCTACAATACTGTGTAAATAGAATTCATTGGATTTCATAATCTCAGACTGCATAAATATGTAAAAGCTGTATTGTTGGTTTTAATCATTTACGGAACATTGACAATCACTGCAAGACGAGTTTCAGATTATAATATATAGTAGTTCAGTTCACCCTGTATTTTTTCAGTTCAACATTTCAACATTTACTGTTGAAATACCACACGATTTTTTTCAATTATTCACCTTCATTGCATTGAATGTATTTTAGTAACTTACAAAAGTCACAGATACAATTTATTAAGATTAACAGCATTACTTATAGATTTTTAACACTTTATGAGGAGTAAAATATATAATGAGTTATCTGAAAAGTGGCATTATATATTTTATCAGTTTATAATGAACTTTTAAGAAGGAATACGGATGGATTAAGATGAGGTGGAGCCTTTAGCTCAAGCTCTCTCTTAAATTCAGGGTTGACCTGTTGAAAAATAAATATCTCTTCATATATTGTCCGGAAAGGACACAGTTCCTAAAGGGCATTTTTTATCTATCCATTCTGTTTAATGTCAGTTTTTCAATGAAACTACTTCCATCGTGCCTGTTACATTCTGAGTTTTGAATGCTTTGTCCTTGACTGGTCCTTCTTGGCAAACCCCAGTTTACGGAAGTTATTATGTAAGTTGAATTCTCAGTTAATTCAGGAGAAAGAGCAGCTTCTGGCACAGGTATTCTTTAATCCACATAGTCAATCTTCGAAGCAGAATTCCTTGGATTGTGGTAGATATTACACAGGCAGTGGCAGCAAATGGGTGATTACCCTACGTATTGTGATAGACTATAACAGTACATGCCCTACAGAGTGTGAAGACCCCCAACAAATTGCTTTCCTCTCTGTGCCTTGTGGTGCTGCATTAGTTTGACTCCTGCTTATGTACAGTTCCAACAGTGCATCTGATAGCATTTAAAATTGAATGAGATTTTCTGCTGGTGCTATATATACACATGGTTACGAACCTACATTGTGAAAACCTTTCACTTCTATTGGATATTTATATGCTGTTGAGCTAAGAACAAGCATGTATTTGAGCTAAAACTTCAGATTGAAGACTCTGGTCTGACTTCACATCTTTTACTGCTGGATTACATCCTCAAGTGTAGATCCTCATATATTTATTATGACTCTAGCTAAGAAAGCTAATACTCAATTAGCTCTAGACTTCAGTTCATAGTGTTGGGAGGAGAAGGGGTTGCCAATTGAGTGATTCTGACATGGTCACTCATGTAGAGTAGTATCAATTAAGAGTTATTTCCTACATAAAACTTGGCCCAAAATTACTTTTAGTGTAATATTAAAAATCAGAAAGAAAGAAAAATTGTATTGCTCTTTAGTGAACAGGAAAACCTATGAATGAATCGGATTCAGAAAAGAAAAGAAAAAAAAAAAAGGAAAAAAAAGGAGCAATCTGTAGGCCAGTAAAAGCTACATGGCTGTATTTCCACCATGTCTCCGTCTTTAAAAAAAAAAAAAAAAAAAAAAAGGGGGGCAAAAAAGCAAAAGCAATAATGATGATTTTGGATGATAATATCATGACAGTATTTGTATGTAGAAACTATTCAAATTTAGAACTTTATTTCCTTATATTGCAGTAGTGCAAGAACCATACAAGGTCTCCAAAGCTGGATAAAGTGCAGCTAAACAACAAAGAAATAGGAATACTAAAGGAGAGCTGGCACACCATGTAACCCGTAACTTTATATTTAAAAAATTTAAAATTTTTGTGACTGTCTGTAGGGAGAGGTGAATGTAGAGAATGATGAGATTAATAATTAAATCAATATTAGTCCTTGCTTTCACATACATATTTAGGGTTTACAGTGGAAATACATTTTCAGGAGGAATATAGGGGCTGATGTAGCTTTGCTGATTTATTTGGAGAGCAGCAGAATTCTCTACTGCAAACAGTATATGGGAATGTTACTTTCTAAACGTCTTCTTTTTTATATAGCAAGGGTTGATATTGTTTCTGTTTCTACAAGTATAATTTGTTCCAATGCTCATACACCACTCAAAAATGTAAGCTATAGTAGAACAGTGTGAAATGTCGGATTCCCTTTTGCAAGAATAGTGACGAAGATTTAATTAAAACAGAAACTATTAGCTATCCTTCTCACTGTCTTAGAGTATTATCCATGGTGCAGGTGACCCATACATCCTCTGATTCAGGGCACAGATTTGAACTAAGATCACCTTTTCTGTGAGCGAGTACTTTATTTGGTACTGTTTCTCTATCTCTCTGTCCAACTGAAAAGAGAGGACAGAGAGAGTGGAAAAGCATTGAGATGCTGAAAGCATCCAGGCCTTAAAGCATACTGATGAAGACCAGTCTCTTCAGGGTTAGATGATATGTGATCAAATCCTCTCAAGAAGAGGAGAAAATTAAACCTAGGATGAAACCTATGATTCTTCTATTTAAGAACAAGAGGTAAGCTCCCTCTTGGGCCATTTCTGCCCAAGAGTCATCTCTGCCCTGTGGATGATACTTGCCTATGGAATGGTTTCTTGTGCTATGTGGAAGCAAGAAAAATTAATGACCACTAGAACTACTACGATAAAATGAAGGATTAGACCTTGAAACCACCAAAATGAAATGGTGAAAAGCCACTTCTTGAATGATTTAAGAACATGTTGCAGATTCATTCTTTCTTTGTCTGAAGTTAGGTGTCTGTACCCATATTTAGGTACCTAAGTAGCAGAAATTTTCACAGTTGATGAAGCAGCATGTGCAGGTGATGTTGACTATGTGGAAATGAATTGAACTTTTTAACTTAGATACCTAGATGGAGCATTATTATTTTCCTTATTAAGAGTAACTTCCTAAGAAACTGAAACTAGGTGACTGGCATTTTTTTTTATTTTTTTTATTTTTAGTGCAGTAGTAGGTAGAATTAATTTCTTATAAGTTTCTTACATTAAAAAGGAGATTTCTCATTTTGTAATTGTGATTTAAATTTAAAATAGTCTAAGTCTTGGTGTTAAATAGTGGGCACTTATAACTACACATAAAGATAATGTTGTAGAGATGTATCTCATTTTGAAGAGAAGGAATTAACAAAGAGAATGGGGCATATCTTGAAAATATTTCTTCCATTCTCCCTTCCATCTGGATGCTGAGCTGGTTGACATAACATTGTCTAATTCACATCTGGGAGAGATGTAAATATCAGGAAGAAGAGACGAAATGGATAGCATTTCTGTCAGACAGTAATACAGTATGTTCTCTTCTATACCAGTGTGTAAACTAGCTGATCATAGCAGCAGTTATGACTCAGGTCACATACACATAGTTTTAAAAACTAAAAGCTGTAAAAAAAAAATATTTTGAAAGTGATATCCAGTGTTCTGGTTAGTGTTGCAAGACCATGATGAATAGTTTGATGGTGAAGGCTGTGAAGTGCAAAACAAATCCTCTCTCTAATAACTTATGGCAAAGAAAAGAAATGGAGTAAATTTGAAGAGGAAGTTTTAAAATCTGTTTACCTAGATTATTGGCCCACATATTCAGAGGTTCATTGCCCCGGGGACATGGTATTTCCATATCCAATCTGTAGCCCAGGCATTTTCAGATAGGAAGGAAGTGATCTGTGAAACAGAGTTACCATAAAAAAAGTGTGCAAGCAACTTACAGTAAGTAAATGTATGTTAAAAAACCTTTTTAGTTTTAGCAGGCTGTCCATTGCATTGGTTATTTTTTTGTATGATGCTTTAAAGGTTACATACAAACAGAATGCAGCTTTACTCAAAAACAGATAAAATAGATACAAGTAAATCTTGGAACAAAGTTCGATATATAAAATGTAGTTTCTAATGTATGGAAATGTTTGGGGGTTATAATGGGTAATAAATTGAAATACATTTGAGCAGCTTATCTCTTTAAAATCTAATATTTAGGTATCTTTTCCTACTTGCAACACTGAACTTTTTATAGCATTTCTTCTCTATCCATATTTACAGTGACATCTAAATGGCATTCTTTTGTTAAAAAAAAAGGTTATTATAAAATACAACAAACGAATTCAAGTTTTCCTGAAAACAAAAACTTATTTCTTTGTTCTCTCTCTCGGTAAATGGACCTATTAGTTTTATTTCTTTCAGTTTTCTTTGCTGTCTGGGAAGTTCATAAGTTTGACAGACTTCCTGACCTTCCTGATATAAATAAAAAATGATTGTTTTCACTTAAATGTGACTGAATTTTACCATTTTGCTTTAAGTTTGAAATGTGAGAGACTTGTCAGTATTGCTTCATTTGTCTTTTCCTCTTATAGGTTCACACTTTGGTTCCATCCTACATAAATACAAGAACAGAACCAAAGATGAACAAATCTCTTCCCAGAAAGAATGATGAGAAAAATAAACTTGATGTTTGAAAAGAAAAATATTTAATTTCAGTGTCACTGCAGTATATCTTGGAAGATAGAAGTGCTTAAGTAAGGTGCTGAACTAAGTCACAGCCCTGTAGTTCTTAGCTGTGAGCAGTAAGAACTTGATACTGATGGCAAACAATTGTTTCATCCCCTTATGATAATGACTGTATTTTCAGGTCTAGACATTAGAATTCACTGCAAAATGGCTAAAATGTATCTAACGTTTTCTAAGTGACATTTTTTCATGGAAGATGTTGCACAGCAGAAGGGCTTTGTATGCTGAGTAATGGCCCATGAAATTTCGGATAGGAAGGAAGTGATCTGTGAAACACTTAAATTTCAGCACACCATTAAAAAGTGTGAAAAGTACATTTACTTAGTGATCGTTGATAATTTTGGTATATTATTTTTTAATAATTTGATACATTGAAGGTTCAGAAGCTGGACAGGCTTATGAAGGAGAAATCTAAAGCTAAAATATTTGGTGCAAAGCAAGAGAAGTTGATTGTTAACAGTTTGTGAGAAAAATATGTGTAAGTGCAATAGGAAGCTAAAAGCAAATTCATTGGGGTTGCCTGTTTCTCCTTCTTTTCTCTAGTGAAAGTTAAAGCTAAAAACGATAACCCTGAGTCACTGATGATAGGATGTTCTTGCTGGCAGAGACCTACATTTTGTGAAGCTCTAATCTTCTTTTCCTGTTCCTGTTGCTTTCCCTGACATTCCTTCTTTTCCACATATCCTCTTCTTTCCAGTCTGCTGGGACTGTTTTTATTTGTTTATTTGCTTCACAGTTAATGGAAACAGATTAAGGACAGCTGTCTTAAAATTACCATATGAACACAGATATTAAATATCAGCCTGTGAGATGTTCCGTCTTAAAAATTATTGCTATTTTTTCTGTTGAGTAGAGGTTCTCTGTGAACTGTTAGAATTTTAGTCATAACTCCATCCCATCAAGAACAGACAAAATCTGTTGCTCTCTGAACACGTTAATTTTTTTTTTTGAAATATCATCTCCAAAAATAGATTGTATCTTTTAGGTTTTATCACCGTTCACTTTTTGAAGCTGGTGTTACTCCTGTCCAGGAAATATGCGGGAGTTTAGTAAAAAGAATTAAATATGCATAGTCAAGACTACTACATACTTTTTTAAAAGCACTGTCTGACATCAATACATGGTTGTATGTCATCTTTATAAATGAATGAAAGGTAAAAAAAAAGTAGAGATACATTTTCATTTGAGGTAGTTAAATTAGTACCAATCATAACTGTTGTGTCTTATACATCCTAGGTATAACCAGTTACTTTTAAATGTTCTGTAAAAAAACGGAAGAACGGCGGAAAAAGAGTTTTAAAAATTTATTCTAGTGCAAAAAAAAAAAATGTTATGAATGTCCTGTTAATATTAAAATTCTTGTGTAAAAAAGAAAAAAAATGCTAATATCAGTGATTCATATTGTAACTTGATCCCTAATTGTAACCATAAATGCCCAAATTAGCAAAAGATCCTATCCTGTGCTTTAAATTTCTCTGGAAACACATAAAGTCATTTATTTTTCCATTAACATGACATAATGCTTTATTTTTCAGTTCCCCCTGCCATTACTCTGCTACAGAAATCCTTTAATGCCACTGCAGATCGAGGAGAGGCAATAACTTTGTTCTGCAGAGCCATTGGATCACCTCCACCTGAAATCAGTTGGTATAGGTAAGTTCACTTGAGGTCTGCACATCTGAGCACATTGTTTTAATGTGTCACAATTTTTTTATCACAGTCCATTAATCTGTGCAACCTTAATTTCTTTACTGAATTTTAAGAGCGTTTGCTGTCCATTTCTGTTCGAACTACGAAAGCTAGATTCAGCATCAATAAGTGAATGAACTCACACAAATTCAATTGCACTCAAGTTACCAGCAAGTGAGATATATGTAAAAAGTAACTAAAATACCATATTGGCATAATTCCTGCATATTTGAGGGGAAACACATAAAGCTGAAGCAATGAGTCCATATCTCAAAAACAACAGAAGCAAAAATCTCACAACTTTTGCACATGAATGCATCAGGTAAAAACATATGCAGTTATGCAATAAATAAATATCCAATATGGATCTGCAATAGTGATAACAAAGATAACATTTTCCCCATCTGTAAAAATAAATTCGAACTGTAACTCTCCATTTCAGTGAGATTCAGGAGGTATGGCTTTAGACACCCTTAGGGTATGGAACGGTTCATTGAGTAAGTTTCAACTGCATTTTATGTAATTTTAAAAATGTAATAAGTTTTGAAAATGGTACTGCTTTTAAAGTTCATGTGTGTTTTCTGATGATATCAATGACATGAACATTGGGAACACTTACCATTTCATTTGGGAACACTTACCATATAACATTCGTAAAAATTTAAATATCCATACACTGTATATTCTTTCAATTTTAACAAAGATATGTATCACTCTTGGGATATAAAGTATCTCACACTCATCATACCAGTGCACATTTCTATTTTATACCTGAATAATTTGCAAATACATGTACTATTTCAGGTGAATTAAAAGGTTACTGCATTTTCAAAATGGACATAGCAGGAATTTCCATAAATTCTTGATCTCCTTCGGAATCTTTGAACAATGTTAGATTCATTTTAAAAGTAACCTTCGTTTGACTGACAACTTTATCTTAACATGCCATAAGTCAGATATGGATTTAAATTTTTCTCTTTTGCAATTTAAATCTCAGGAGATGTAAATAAACAGAATGCAAAGTTAATTCCTTAATGTGGCTTAGAATTCAAAATTTAGTGAAGCGGAGGAAAAAGAAAAACAAGATATGCGGAGTCCAAATTAAAGAACTGATACTGAATTCAAACTAAGGTTGAATATTCTGATTACTTAATGTCTTTGAAGTAATTTTTTACAATGTATGTCTTATCTGGACAAAATTCTTAAGAGTTATCTGCAATCTGGTATCCTAAATGGCCTTGTTGTAAGACAACCAATATGAATGTTTTATATTGTTAAGAAAGAATGCATAAATTTCCACAGTTTGTGGATAACTCTGTTTACAGTTGTGTGGGGTTTTTAAAAATATTTTATAAATATTACAGTATGTACACAGGCTAAGCATCTTGAAGAGACACCTCTGTCTGCTTATCGGAGCTGACTGAAAGATTTCCCTTCAGTTTGTCAGCCCCTGAAGCAACTGACTTTTTAAAACCATTCATTAAATAACTTTTAAAAGATTTTATTTCCTACTTCAGGAACTATCTCATAGTGAGGAAAACTGGCTTATGTGCCTCCCTTCCCTGTTTGTTTGTTTGTTTGTTTTCCTTTCATAGTCTTTTTATTTTGTCTTATTTGGCTAGAAGTTCTTGGCAGTAGAAAATATTCTTGCTTTTTTTTTTATTTGCTGACAGTGAGAGGTTGCAAAGTGGTAGGTGAAAAGGCCTCTGGTCTCTGTGATGGAATATTATCATTGATATGCAAATGGGGGAAAAAAGATGGGAGGAGCTAAATTATTTTTTTTCTGGAGGAAGCAAACTTGATCCTAATTGTGTTCCAGTACTAAATTTCTGCATCAAATTTCTGAAATCTCTGTCCTGAGCTGATCAGTTCCCTTTTCACTCACATATTAGTAGCCAGTTAAAAGGATTCAGAATCTGCTGACATCTTTTCCTTGTCATTGGACTTATCTTGCAGATACGTCAAGATAAAGACCTTAGTTTTCTAGAATATTTCAGATTCTTTTTCTTTAGAAATTAGACTGAGCATAAACTAGATCAACATAATCCTTCTTGATTTTGATCGTTTGTCAGTGATACGAAAGTCTATCAAAACTGATTTATCTAATATTAATATGCATGACATCAATTGAGAACCTAATTGAATCCATTTATCAGAATTAATGACCAAGGTGTTTTATTTCCAATTTCATCCCATTTAGTGTATTTTTTGGTGTTGAATGTAAATTGATATTAACCTCAGTTTTATCTAAGTATTTCTTTTTTGATAAACAAGTGGAATGACACATTGAATTTGATTAAATGTTAATGCTCATTTAAAAGGATTATAACCTTTGGTTACAGCAAGTTATGGGAATCATGTGTTCACTTTTGTTCCCAGCTGTACCATTTATCTATGTGAGTTCAGTCATTTTATTTAATTTGCTTCAGGTTAACCATTTGTAAAATGGGCTTGTGTAGTAAAACGACTTAATGGAAGTCTATTTTCTGAATACATGACTATGCTAAGGAAAAAAGACCAGAGAGATGCAAGCTATTATGAAAGATAATAATGTTTACTTGTAAAACATTCAAATGTATACCGAGCATTCTAGAGAGCTGAGGAAAAGCTCTGATAAAAAGGGTGGGAATGATTTCTACTCCATTCTGCTTGGGGATTTTTGTTATATTGTATACAAAGTACATCTGTACCTGTTGAGATGGTTCATCAATATTAAGGACCTGTTTTATACACAGGTCAGTGTTCTCGTGTCTTTGTTGCCTTTTAACATGTGCTCTGACAGCAGTTGTTCTCGCATTGTTCACTCTATTGAAGTTTCTTTACCAAGGCCCGCATAATTTGGATCTGCCATTGTGTAGTCTTACCTTCCTTACAGCCCACTGATACTTCAGTCAATTAAAAAAGAAATTCTCTTGATTCTCTTTTCTCCTGTCTCCATTTCGGTTTCCAATGAACTGATTTAACAGGTCAACTTCAGCTAGGGCATGAAAAATGGCTGTATTTTTAAAATCAATTGACAGTACTGTTGAGGTAGCCTCTGTGTCGACTGTAAGCAAGGTGCTGGATGAGACAGTAGTTTCAAGTTTAAACTCTTTAAGAAAATATCTAATGTGGTAAAGCTTTAACTATTTATGTTGACCCTTTTCATTTGCAGGTGCTGACAATGTTTAAGATTTTGTCAATTTAAAAAGGAGGCTTCTGAACTAACATGTCAGTCTTTCTCAAAAACATGTTTTAGTTCACTTACAAATTTGTCAGTTTGAAATACCTAGTCAAGAAGAAAGGTCAACAAGCTTTAGTGCTGCTCCATTTAATATGCATATATACTTTGTGGATATTTCATGGACCGAGAAAATCTAATTTTTTCACTACTTAACTGATACCTCTATTGTACATTAGTGAAAAGTAGAACCTTCGGAAAAGTAATACAGTAATAGAATTAAATTAGCCAGGACTGAAAGATAAAGATCCAAATGTACGGGTCACGAACTGGAAATCTTTACTCATGTGAATAGTCCTACTGAAAACACGATGATTGTTTACATCTGTGGAGATGATTTACACTTGTAAAGTTTAACTGGATCAATCCCCTTATCTTTACTGACAGGACTTAGAATTATCTGATGAAAGAAATAATCCCTTTTTAATATCTTATTCATGTTTTCCTGTTCTGCAATATCAGCATCAATCTGAATCTCTCCTGTTCACTAGAGGGCCCAGGGAAATGCTCATAATCTCATTTCTGCTTAGAAATTTCATAGATACAGGTGATATTTCTGATAACAGGCATTTGGAAACTACTTCTGTCCTTGAATATAGGCTTTTGTCTCCTAACAGGTATCACTAGATTTTTTTGTGAAACCACCTGTGTGGAAAATTAGACCTTTTCTGTTCTGCCAAACAATTTCTATGATCTGATGAACAAGCATCACAATAATGTGTTGAAGTGGACAGCTAAGTGGACTAGAGTTATTTACAAAAATGTTACTAAAATGCAAGTTGTATAGATGCCAGGGGAATCCTATTAACAGATATTAATGTTCCCAAAAAAGAATCAGTGTTCTCGCTTTTAGGGAAAATATTATTTTAGAAAATATGAAACATATGTAGTTATCAGCATTATGTGAGCAGAAAGAACAACATCATTGCTCAAATCTTGAGCATGCAGAATACAATAGAATATTTCAGTTATGCATAATGGTTTCATTTTATAAATAGTTTGTTTTCAAGAAGTTGGCATTGTCAGCAGGATTATCAATGCTTATGAAAATCAGGCAATTTTTGTGTAGGTGCTTATGAGAAGGGACTGTTGATGATTCAACAGAAACAAGATCAAAAAGAAGCCTACAGCAAACAAGGCAGAATGAGAAGAAATAAACAAAGTTGGCATTGCACTTTTGACAATGAAGCTGTTTTGATAACTGTGTGTGTGCCAAGGTGCTCAAATGGACCGGTCAAGCCTCGATCAGCCGTCAGGCTGATTGTTCACAGGTTTCATTATTTCCGTACCATCTGGTCAGAACTCATTCTAACATCTGGAGAGATGTCTGCTTACTAAGTTGTGGCTAGCTAGCAGCAACTGAGAGGAAATAATTTGGGAGGGTTCTTTATGTGCCAATAAACTCTAAATTAATTTAAAGTATTTTTTTATAAGTTGGTACGTTGTCACTAATGTGAACTGCAACAGTTACGCTTTGAAAACACGCTTTTAAATGTTTCTCTCATACAAGTATGTATTTGTAGAACCGATTTCCTTCTATACTTCATGGAGTGCAAGCTGTATGTTAGAGTGCTATTCACAAGCATTTTTCTAACCTTAGTGCAATATTGAACATTTAAGAATAAAAATATTATAGTATTTCTGATACATACATATTTTAGAACCTGACAATAAAATTTTGAAGCTGGGCATCAAACTTGAACATCAAAATGCAGTTCAGTATGCTTTGCTTGTGTCCAGAATGTGCACATTCTTATGAAAAAGCACTGTGATCCTGCAGAACCATTTTAGTCATGCTAAAATCGAATCTCTTTTATACATACTGCTAACTTACGCCACGTGAGTTAACGCATTTTCGAGGCTAGCATAACAACAGTCTCTTCCCTCAATGATTATTTTCAACATATTAATGCTTCCATGGCACACCGTTTCAGACTTTGGAACCTACTTGTTGATTTGTACATCATTTTTATTTTTTTAGGAATGGCAAACTTATTGAAGAAAATGAAAAATATGTGCTGAGAGGAAGCAATACAGAACTAACAATAAGAGATATAAAAAATATCGATGCAGGTCCTTATATCTGTAATGCTAAAAACAAAGCAGGAAATGATAAAAAACAGACATTCCTTCAAGTTTTTGGTAAGTACTGTGTTGTATGTTCCATCCTTCCCTTTTATATGTAAATAGTAGGGAACTGAAGTTATAATTCACAATTTTCAGTGGAACAGTTTATCTGCAAGGTGTCTACTGAAGCAGCAAGTCACTCTGAATAATTTTCCAGGTTTTTCCTCCCTGTTGGCTACTTTAACCTTTACACCTGACTTTAATTTTGAAAAGGCTATCTTCGGCATTAGCTTTCCTACTATTCAGATACAGTACAATGGAGTGTTAAATTGTTAATTCACTCTGGTTTTCCTTTAAAAGTTGGCTTCTTGCAAGAAAACCAAGAGAAGAAAGGGAAAAATTCTAAAAGGGGAAAACCCAGGTTATTTGGACTTCTAAGCAGTGCTTTTTTTTTCCTTTTTTTTTTATAAGAAGATACCATGCAGAGGTGTTCCTGATTTTTTATTTATTTTTCTTTCTTGATTTTTAGGTGCATGATTGCAGATGTAGTCACAAAAAAACATTGTCTGATCTGAGTTTCAAAGGATAAAAGTAATAGCATGAAAACTTATTTCTCTTTTTGTGCTCTAACGCTCAGTTTGTGTTCATGATTCTCTGCTTTACATAGAGCTGGTAATTCCTTTGAAGTTTTGTATAGCTGTAACCTAGGGAGAGCAGGCATCTGTGAGAATGTAGAAAACCTCCTTCAGAATCATTGTGCAGGATCAAGGCTGTAGCTTATTTATGAAAAACATACAAAGAAGTAATGTGTTGGGGTTTTTTGGCTTGTAGTAGAGAGAAAGACCATTTATATTTGAACAGCTAAAGCACATACTTAGGACGATGGGAAATTAGATGTTAAGTCCCAATTAAAACTAATAATACAAAGTGAAACAGTTCTAACAGGAGAGGCAAATCTGGTGATTTGCGCTGAAAGAGCTAAACGGTTGGGTTGGATAATCCTGTCATTTGGGATCTGGGAGCCTGAGGCTGAAGCCGTGGTGTCAGGTGAACAGGTTAGCTGTGTCCGTGTGCCTTCCACTGGCTTTCCTATTTGGGAAGCTCTTCATAGCCCTTCATGCTGTGCTCTCTCCATTGCTCCGTACTGCGGATGGGTTGCCTAACCATTGGGCTACTTTGTTTTTCTGAGGTGCTTGAAAGTTATTCTCAAGTACTTTTCAAAGGAAAGAAGATGAAATACAGTTTTAAATTTCATCTCGGCCTCAAGATGTGGAGCATTTTGAAGAGTCTTGTGGAGAAACCTAAACATTTTATTCAATTGTATTTCCAAAATTAAAAACAAAAACAATAAAAAAAAAACCAAAACAACAACCCAAAACTGAAACTAATTTGCAGGAATAGAAAAGACTAAGTTTCAGACAGAAATAATTTTGTCTGTTATTCAAGTACTTTTAAGTATGTATGAAATTTACGTAGGTAACTTTTTAACGCAAGGAATGGGGAAAGGGAGACGTCAGACTAAGAGTGAGTCCTGTATACATTCTTCTATTTTTTAACAACCACTGTTCTGGGGACTCCCTGGGAAGCTAAATCCAAATGATTTAATAGATACCATGACTTTGTTTCATTCATTTTGAACATACACATCCTTTTTGTTTCCACAACATCCTAAAGTGCTGAATTGCTTAAATTATATTTCTTTCTTGCATGAAAAATTATTTCCTATGTTTGAGTTTGGAGCCTGTTCATTCCTTTGGCTTGTAATTCTCATTTTAAGATAAAAAGTGAAGAATAATTCTATATGTTATTTATGTCAAATGTAGTTTTCTCTCTTGCTAGTCCATTTATTTTTTTAAGGTGCGAGTTCCTAGTGTATTTAATTTCTCCTACTGTGGAAACGATTATTCATCTCTGAACCATGCGTTCCTGTACCTTTTTGGTCATAATTGCCTGTTTGTGAAATGGCAAGGCAAGAATTGCACGCCGGATTCACGTCTAGGGAGGGGGAGCCTGGCTGTTCAGCAGCACAGCGCTGCTTCTGCTTTGATCTCTGTGCCTTCTCTCACGTTCGGTTTCCTCTCTGGCTCTCCCCAAGTACTGAACTGGTGTTTCCACAGAACTGTCTGCAGTGTCTCCCAGGTCTCTTTCCTGAGTGGTCATAGCTAATTTAGAACATGTTAAGTATGTATATTTAGAGTTAATTTTCCTCTGTGGTTTACTGTTGGACATATTTAAATCAGATTATAATTATCTGTGTCCTATTAGTTTGACCTTAGGGAATAGTACCATAAATTAAGCCTGTGACCTTATTTGTAATCGCTAAACCTAGTATGTTTTTCATCTAATGCTGCCTTTACAAAACTCACCTCTACGTTCAGTCTGGAAACGTAGCAGAGTAGTTGTATTTTCTCCTACAAAGAACTTTATTTTCTCTTTTGTCTCTCTCACGTAGGTTAAACTCCCAGTCATAAATACAGCCAACAACTTAATATACATTTCTTCCCCTTAAATGTATTCAAAAAACTGCAGTTTGAAAATGGCAAGGCAGATGGCTGATTATTATAGCTAAATAGTACACAAACAGCCAGTTTGTGTTAAAATGACCTATTAAATTACATTTTTCTTTCCCATTCCACTAGCTTGCTTGTCTCACCTTCCTGCTATCTTTAATTTTAATTTACAGTGCAAACTCCTTGGGGCAATGACTATTGCCTCTACTGCGACAGGGCCCTGGCAGGGTTGAAACTTGTAGTCACAGTAATGTAACCATAATGCAATAAAAATAACAGTAACATTATAGCATTCAGCATTTAAAATTTCTAGTACTCTGCACTTTTGAATGGACATGCCCATCTTAGTTCCATCTAACACCTGCATATGTTTAGTTTCCATGAATATTTTTTTTGTTCAACTTTTTTTTTTTTGTGTGTGTGTTTCCAGTGTCAGTGTTAAAAACGCTATTTTGTCCTTATATCAAATTCTTACCCTGATAGTTTTTCTGGAACACTAACACATATATAGAAACCTATATGCACACACCCTGCTCTCCCCAGTTCTTTATCTTTGTTAGTGCTTTTTTGTCTGTTCTACCGAATAAGACTTAGAAGAATAAAGAAAGCCCTGTTTCCCTCAAAGGCTTTCTTACTGATCATGATTTGGTAATCTCTGTCTGTCATCTGCTGTAGTTCTCCCTGCATTGTTATCTGTTACTACCTGAAAGATCTCATCCATATTAATGCTTAGGAATTGTGCTAAGATTTTTTTATGTTTAGTCCTTCTGAATGGCTTGAAACCATAGGTGTTCCTCCTTGAATTTTTTCAAAAATATTTTTAGTATTTGTCTCTGCTTGGTAGCTAACTTTTTGTATCTCTTTTACCCATACTATTCATTTTCATTGTTTTCTTTGATTTGTTTTGTGATGTAATTAGCCATATATATATGTGTGTGTTTATATACCTACGAATAAGGATTTTGAATTATGAAATACTACATTTTTACAACTATGGGCACCCCAACAAAAATTTCAAAAATAACATAATAATAATAGAAGTCAAGAAAAATCAGTCCCTTAAAACCTTCCTACACTGTCTCACTTTCTAAGACCTAAATATGTGTTTCTTCACCGTTACTTCTCCAGAGTGATGGCAGTAGTATTCATTTACCTTATAATAAAAAATCTAATCATGCTAAATGAAACAAAATTAGCTTTAATTAAAAACATATTCATGCTTTATAAGAATAGTGCTTATATTCTGAGGACAGTTTATGTGTCTTCATTTTGTTTGTTCTTTAGTTGGTCATTTCCACTCCTTAATCACTCAAATGCTTGGTTCTACCATTCCATGATGCATAAACAATTGAGGTTTTCAACAAGTTTTCTCTCTTCTGTACATATGCCATAGAAAGAGACATTTCTGTCTAGAAATTCTTGTTTCTAGAAGGGGAAAAAAAACCCCATTTTCTTTAATCAGAATTGGTAAAAAATGGGAAGGAGTTCTAGCATATGTTAATTTGAAGTTCTCTAAGGTATAGGTGTTTTACCTACATAATCAATGAGAGGGTAGTCTCAGCTTATCAAAAATATTTCATTGGCATTTCAGTAGCTTGTGACAATTGATTTCATGAAAGTCAAATGACAGAAAAATACCTCAAGAAGCATTACCCTTTAAAATTTTTGTATAGATTAAGCACACAATATTTTTATTTTCTAGATGTCTTTTTAAATATAATCTGAGTCTTATATAGGAGGAAGGTTTTTGCAGCTGTGTTCAATTTAACTTTTATTGGTTATTGAGAAAAGTATATGCTATTATTCTTTTTTTATCTGTCATCAGGCAGATGAGAGGAAACGTAATGGACCTCTCCTGTCTTATCCCTCTCCGATGTGTTCCAAATGTTAAAATTCAAAACATTTAGATTAATCTAGGCCCTCAAAAGTCACGCATCTTGGAACCGAAGAGGCTGCAGTGAGTCTATAACGAAGCTGGGGTGAGAGGTTGCCTAAATTTTTTCCATTATTTTCAGGCTTAATGACTGCATTCCTTTTACATTTATAGTGCCTGGAGCACACCCAGTTACTTTTCCTTTGATCTTAATAAGTAAATTAAGATGTATTTCGGTTTGGGGTTTTTTTGTTAGTTTTTGGTTTGTGCTTTTTTTCCCCTAAGATACTATTCTATATATATATACGGAAGTTCTTCATTTAAATTCACTGATATAGATAGAAAGGGAATACCAGGGATCTGCTCATGGAACTGTCTGTGCCTGCTCGTCCCAGATATTATGAAGTATACCAACTACAGCTTCACAAAATGCAATTCATCAATTAAAGATGTAGTGTCAAAAGTTCGTATATTTGCTATATTCCTTTTTCCTCCCTTTTACCTTCTTACCTGTTTGGAACACCTCTACTTTTTAAGATTAAAATGGTGCAATCTATAAAGGCAATGATGCAGGTTCTCTCAGAAGACAAGTCTTAAATCCCTTTGAGTGTGAAGTAGTAATATCAATTTAATATGTACAAAGACTCAGGTTCATCGTGCATTAAATCAAGTCAACACTTCATACTGGTATGTGTGCAAACCCTTATTTTGACAGGAATCAAGTTTCAGGATTCTGTTTCTTAGATATTTCCTTGTTGGACTCCAGCTTGTTTACTAAATTCAAATTGAACCAGCAGTTTCCAGGAGAATGGGGTTGAAGTTTTGCTACCTGATACAAATGTGGCTGTGGAGGAAGATAGCATAAGAGTACAATTCTTCATGTGCCATATTAATCAAGAGATCCTATCCAGCAGCAATACAGACATAAACTAAGCCTCTTGCCAGTAAACCCATGTTTGTATTAATAATAAGCTGTTTAAAGCAGTTCTTTTCGTGAGATATAATCAGGACTATCTCAAGCTTTATATATGTGCTGCTTTCCAAGTCTGATGAACGTCTTTTGTCAAAGATATGGGTAGAACTCTGTGACTTCAATAAATTCTGTTATTTTTCCAAGAAATCATTTGTAAGCATCCAATAACAAATCTGGAACCTCAGATTGCTGTCCATGTTCTTAAGGTTTTTGGGGAGGCTGTAAAGTACACAGCAATGAGCTTAAACTTTCTGTCCAAAAAGGTACTGCCCTGGTCTGAGACAAATACAAAAGAGGCCAAACTTGTTCTTTGAGGAAGCATTAGAGAGCTTAACACCAACCCTCTCCGCTCAGAGAGCAAACTTTTCAACCAGTAAATGTTATTTATTTGACAGCATCGCTCTGTTAATATTTGAAAAATGCCGGTTTAGTAATGACCTGTTTCTTTTCCTTCCAAATAAAACAATTTTAATGAAGCTTAAGGATAACTCCTTTCTATATTCAAACCTTCTTTCATTTCAGTCAGGTCATTCAGTTTACAATTTTTAAGTACATTATAATACAAATACTTCAATATTTTTGACTGAAGAAACCAGCAAAGACCTGTAGGCTTCCTGGATTGCCACCCTGTATTTCCATTTGTTTCATAATTGCTAGAATACAGCAAGCAAATGCCATTTCCGTTTGACAATGACCTTGTCAATTTAGAAAAAGCAGTTAAATAATTGGGGGCGGGGGGAGAAACCCAGCTGTTTCAGTATTTCTGTAAATATTAGTGTGGTGGGTTGACCTTGGCTGGCCGCCAGGTGCCCACCAAAGCTGCTCTATTACTCCCCCTCCTCAGCTGGACAGGGGAGAGAAAATATAACCAAAGGCTCTTGAGTTGAGATAAGGACAGGGAGATCACTTAGCAATTACCATCACAGGCAAAACAGACTCGACTCGGGGAAATTAATTTAATTTATTACCAATCAAAACAGAGTAAGGTAATGATAAATAAAATCAAATCTTAAAACACCTTCCCCCCACCACTCCCTTCTTCCCATGCTCAACTTCACTCCTGATTTCTGTACCTCCTCCCTGCCCCAAGCAGAGATGGGAAATAGGGGTTGTGGTCAGTTCATCACACGTTGTCTCTGCTGCTCGTTCCTCCTCAGGGGGAGGACTCCTCATGCTCTTCCCTTGCTCCAGCATGGGATACCTCCCACAGGAGACAGTCCCCACAAACTGCTTCAACAGTCCCTTCCACAGGGGGCAGTCTTTCAGGAACAGACTGCTCCACAGTGTGTCCCCCACGGCATCACAAGTCCTTCCAGGAGTCTGCTCCAGTGTGGGCTTCCCATGGGGTCACAGCCTCCTTTGGCCACATCCACCTGCTCCAGTGTGGGGACCTCCATGGGTTGCAGGTGCTAATCTGCTCAACTGTTAACCTCCATGGGCTGCAGGGGGACAGCCTGCCTTACCATGGTCTTCACCATTGGCTGCAGGGAAACCTCCTCTCAGGTGCCTGGAGCACATCTTCCCCCTCCTTCTTCACTGACCTTGGTGTCTGCAGGGTTGTTGCTCTCACATATTCTCACTCCTCTCTTCCGGCTGCTGTTGTGCAGCAGTTTTTTGCCCTTCTTAAATGTATTATCCCAGAGGTGTTGCCACCGTAACTGATGGGCTCAGCCTTGGCCACCAGTGGGTCCATCTTGGAGCCGGCTGGCATTGACTCTGTCGGACATGGGGGAAGTTTCTAGCAGCTTCTCATAGAAGCCACCCCTGTAGCGCCCCCCCACTTCCGGCTACCAAAACATTGCCTAATGCAAATAGTCTGGCCATTTTCAAATAAATATTGTCATTTACATGTACACAAAATTATTTTAATATTTTCCAATGTCCAAAATGTCATAAAAAAGTAGTCAAACAGTATAAAAACTTGCAGTCGATGGCAAGTTATGACTTCTGACCTACAAAAATGAAGCAATTAAATAATATCCCCCATTTGAGCTCTCTTCTTCTTCCTAGTAATAACTGTCAGCTAGATATATTTGATGATTAATCAGTGCTTATTCCTTTAAATGTCAGCTACTCATGTCTAAAATGTCAAGCTAAAACTTTTTGTCTTGTGATCTATTTGAAGAAGAACTTAAAGAAATTTAGAATATGTCTGATTAAAAATTAAAGAGTATTAGTTATATGTTTTAGAACATGCATCAACTCGAGAAGATCATATTGTTTGTCATGTTCAGATGGCGAAATCCTCTTGTTTTGATGAAAATAATGTAATTCCAAATTTTACAAATTTCTGACATAAAATAATATGTATGATGCTTTTTTTTTAAATGAATGATATATCTCCCGTACCCTTTTTCTTGTTTCCAGGGATGATGATATATCAAAGTATAGAAAAGAAAGAACAAATTATATTGTAGCCAGAAGACATGGCTATAGAAGTAGAGCATTTGAATTACCCAAGGTAGAATATTTCATAGGCATTTGCATGAACCTGAAAGTGAGCGTAGTAACTGAAGTTATTTTGAAGTTTAACTTGGTTATCTTTTGTCTCAAATTCTTTTTTTGTAGCATTTTCAAATGACAGCCCTTGTTATACTACTGAGGAAAGTTTTGGCTTTTCTCAGCCAAGTTGATGTCCTCCTGTAGTGCTTTTGCTTTACTACCTTCTAACGCATCCAGTAAAGCTGGATCCAGTTGACATTTCAAGAACCACTGATCTCTCAGGGTATTTTCTTTCTGCAGTCAATGTCACTCACCGTAGATTATATCTTAATGAAGCAGGGTATTAGTGCAATGCTTTGTTAGGTAAAATATTACCTGTTTTTCATCTCTGCAGTAAATACACAGTAGATTATTTGTAATAGTCAAGGGTGGACAGACAGTATACAAACAACAGGAGGAGTATGGAGATAAGGAATGAGAAATGACACCAAGAATGGTGTGGTGAAAATGGATAAAAGAGAGGTAGGTGCTGTGTCTGGATATAGCAAGTTTGAACCTGGTTTTCTTGGTACTACATGCAGCATCTGTGAGGCAATGATCATAAATGAAATAGTGTTCATAAAATGAAAAAGGAGACTAGACATAAGGAAAACATTCTTCATCATGAGGCAGGCACTGCAACAGGCTGGTAAGAAAGGCCGTGCGGTCTCTGTTCTTGGCATTTTTCAAGGTAGAGCTAACAAAGCCCTGAGCAATCTGACCTGAACAGGGTATGTTGACCCTGTGTTGATGAGGAGGTTGGTCAAGGTGACCTCCTGGAGACCTTTCCAACCTGAATGATTCTCTTTCCGCTTTTGATCCACTAATATAAGCCGATATTACTTTTCTGTGTAGCATATACTTTTGTAACCTCATTAGAAAATAGGTTACCCCTCTGCTTATTTTCTGCTTCATAGAATATACCATAGTAGTGCTTCCTCAAAAGCAAAACTCAGGAAAACTACATAGAAAATACATGATTTTCAACAAATGTCCTTAATGTTTACAAAGTCAATGTTAAGATCTGCCAAAATTAAATTTACTCATGTAAACTTAATTCACTGGTTTTGGGTGTAAACATATTGAATCATATTCTTATTACATTATTACATGCTAGGTTTTCCAGTGGGATGAGTGTCTTATTCAATGTGTAGAGTTCATAGAAACTTATTAATGGTTATATATGGGTGAATATATAAGACCAAAACATTTTTTATGAAAAGACTTGAATGCCATGGAAGAGAGTACTATTCTGTACATGGTTCTACAACAGAGTTCTTCTATGATATTGTACAGATAAATCCTCTAAATAAAAGTATTCACATGTAACCAGAAATTGTACTGCATATGTAAATAACCTGGCAAGGCACAGTATAGATTGACAGCTGCGGTTGCTGTATACTTGTGGCTATAAAGTGGAATGATTTGAAGAATGCAAACGCTATCTGGATTTTTTTTAGATGTGTCTTACCACCAATTTACTCAGTAAGTAAGGATGAATAGCTTTGTATCAGAGGACTCTTCAGTCCTTAACAGTGTTAATACCAGTCCAATATGTTTGTTATTGGGGTATTTTGTTAAGTTTGGTTATTTGCGTAAGGCAGTTAGATATTGCTAAAGATCAAAGTCCAAGAATATGTTTTTATTTTTTTTTTTCCAAATAATTTATATTTGAAGACAAACACAGATTTTCATAGAATCAAAAAATGCCTGAGGCAGAAAGGCACCTCTGGAGACCATCTAGTCCAACCCCCTGCTCAGAGGAGGGCCAGGCAGACCAGGTGTCTTGGGACCATGTCTAGCTGGGGTTTGAACATCTTCAAGGATGGAGACTCCACAGTCTCCCGGGCAGCTTGTTATGCTGTTTAGTCACCTTCTCAGTTAAATAGGTTTTTCCTCTTCCTGTATTTCCGTTTGCCTCTTGCCCTGTCACCAGGCACCACCAAGAAGATTCTGGCTCTATCTGCACTCACTTCTATCAGGTATTTATACACGTGGTTAGGATCCCTGGAGCCTTCTCCACTCAAGGGTGAATTGCTCTCTCACTGTCAACTTCTTGTCCGCCGGGACTCCCTGGGCCCTTTCTGCAGAGTTACTTTCCAGCCAGTCAGCACCCATCCTGCACTGGTCCATGGAAATATTCCCGCTCAGGTGCTGGATCATCATGGAATCGTCGAATCTTTAATTCAGTCCTGAAGCTCCAGAGAGTAGCTAGGGCTCGCTGGTCCCTAAGGAGGGCAAGCCAGGAGCAAAGCACAGAAACACAGCCATCGGGGCAGGGGCCTCGTCAGCCAGGACCCATCCCACACTACCCCACCGAGAGGAGCAGGCAGCCCCAGGGGTGTCAGCCATGCTGAGTCAGGAGTCCAGGTCATCAGACTTACAGAAATGGTTGTTGTGCAACTTGAAGTCAGAAAAGTTAATTGCTCTTATCGATGGAAACATTAAACCTTTAGTTAATCCGAAGTAAAAAAAAAAATACGAACATGCTTTAACAAAAAAAAAAATAGTGGTTTAAAAGATAGATTTTGACATGACATTATTTGTGCAGAATGAGTAATGTAATTTGTATTTTTAACAGTACAGCCTCAAATAATACAACTTAAAAATGAAACCACATTTGAGAATGGGAAAGCCACCCTCATCTGTGAAGCAGAAGGAGAACCTGTTCCAGAGATTACTTGGAAAAGGGCCATTGATGGAATAACTTTCTCTGAAGGTGACAAGGTAAATCAGCCTTTAATGTCTAAATTATCTAAATATGTATTGTCTGGCTAATCTTCTTGTAAGCAGAAAATTAAGTTACATATAGATTAATTCTAGATTCCTCTGGAATTGGAAGGAATTGCTATTTTCTGAGTTAATGAGAGAGATGTGGAGATTCTAAATTTTAAATTGAAACAAACAAAAAGAGAAATAAAAAAGCAACTAAAGTGATGAAAGGTAATTCATCTCATCAGGCCTAAATGTTTGTACATAATCCATATGGGTTTGAATTTTGTCTTCATCATAATGACTGCCCATAGCCCTTCTTGACTATATTTGGACTCTGTCCAGTATTTCTCAAAATGCAGTGGAACTTATAGAAATCTGAAATAAAAAATTCAAAATACTTTGGAGTTCTTTATTTCCCGCTTCTGATTTTTTTTTTCTATTTTTGTCTTTTCTCTCATTTTTCCTCACACAGAGCAAGTAACTACAAACTGAGCCTATTTCACCATTTTGTTTTCCCATTTTTATGTTTTATTTCAAAAGTAGGTTGAGAAAGATTACAGTTTAACAATGAAGAAAGTCACTTTGCTAAAAAGAGCTGTAGATAGATGAAATGGTGAAAGCAAAAGGGAATGGTGTAATGTTATTCCTGCCTATGCGGATAGCAAGCTGTTTCTAAAGACCTCTTCTTCTTTTTCTTCTTTTAAAATTATTTTTCTATAAAGATTTGAATAAGTGTTTTCTTATTAATTTCCTTGCATAAACTACAGAATTTCTCTGTGCTGGTTAAAGTCTGAGATGCCGTATTTCTGGCTAGCTAATTCAGAATTTTTGCTCCAGATGATCAAATAGCAAAATACAGTCTTCTTGCAGATGTTTGCATTAAGTTGTTGCTTAAAAAAGGGAATTGACAAACTTATAAAAGTAATCATACCACAGAGACAATTAACTACATAGTAAGTCACTCAGTTTATAGGGAATTGCTGTATATTAAGGAATGATGTACTTCCCTTATTTGTGTTCTGAAGGAGAACGGTCTGGTCTGGTCTAGTTTCTGACTTGACCTTTCCTGGAATTCAGGCAGTTTATGTGAGGCTCTGTCTACCATTTTCCTGCTCTGTGATTTCCATTTGGGAGCAACATATTAATATAATATTTTTTCTAATGGTTTTGCATTAAAACAAAGCAGTTCTCTCCTCCTTTAATATTTCAACTCAAAGGTCATCTTTCTGACCCACAAAGACTATACTTGGTTCAAACATTACAAATGTAGCTTTTCACTTACGTTTTGAATGTTCCTAAAATAACTTTGTTATATCAGAAATTGAAAATGAAAGCAAATCGCAGAAACAAGCTAAAAAAATGTTGGTGCAATTGAAACCTGAAATTTATCCAGTGCTTATATAAGACAGTATTACATTCTTAATTCAAACTGCAGGTGGTTAAACTGTCTAGACGTGTTACTGTAGAATTCTATGAACTGAGATTCAACTGAATAATACTGGCAACCAAACTAAAACCTATATTCACTTTCTGCCAGCGTGCTGACATGCTGTACGTGGAAGATAAAAAGAACGAGAATAAATGCAGTTATATGGTTTCCTTTTGTTCTTGCCGATGAAAGAATTCTATATGTATTGCTCATGGGAGAGTTTTTGCTGAATGTTGAATAAATGTTCTGAAATACTGTACATGCTCTTGAGCTATAAAATATGCTGCTGCATTTGCCCTGTGGTCCTCCAGCTCTTTGGTGCCAAAGCCTTGGCTTTTGCTTTCCTATCAAATTAGGTGACTAGGGAACAAAACTGGCAGTGATTAAATTATTGAATAATTGTTGAATAATACAGTAATGTTTTGCACACAGAAAGAGAAGAAAAGGGTGATTGAAGAAAATGGGGAGGTGGGGGGCTGCAACCTAGTCTTTAAGTGAAAATATTACATATATGTGATAACTTTTGAAATAATGTTCAATCACCAGACATACTTGCATAAATATAAAAATTATCATGTACATTCAGTGATTTCATCTTTTGATTTTTTTACCAGTTTTAAAACATTTTTTGGTGTAGTCTGCACTTTCTTCAACATTTTTGTTGAATTAAGAATATCTTTAGGGGATGAATTTTTTCTGTAAAAGATGGAAGAACTGCTCTAACTATAATATTAACATGATGATGACTAAAAAGCACAGAAAGTATTGTTCTTATTTTTAATTATACTTTTATTACTTTTAGCATGTAGCTCCTCAATCATATTATTCTCTTTTTGCTAAAAGGGAAGCATTACCTCATGTGGATAAGGAGGAAGGCTGAATGTGAGATCATTCTTAGGCTGCATGGATTCAAAACGTTTTCTTTCAAATCATAGATAGATCTTATAACCAGGACAAAGGCTTTTCTCAGTTTTGAAATTATTATGTCCAAAAGAATGGAAAATATGCACCAAAGTCATAGATCAAAGAAATAACCCTGCTGGGCTTAAGGAGGATAATGTTAATGAGTAAGACGTCTATAATTATCTCCTAGGAAAATATAGCTTTGATAAAGGATTTTCAGTACATCAGAAGTGTGTATTTGAAAGCTGAAGCCAAGTGAGTTCAAACCAGAAGCAAAGAAGCCTTTTCCTCTCTCCTTTTATCAGTTAGCCTTTGGAACAGCCTACCACATACAGTGCAGTCCCTCTTTCATTAATAGTTTGAAATAAAGGGGTCTTTCCCCTTCCTCTGACCTCTCTTGAAAGTTTAAGTGGAAAGTTTTCCGGGAGATCACATTAGAAGACCCCTGTAATCATTTTATGGTTTTATAACCCATAAATGAATGAGAGTGGGTAAGCCTGAGTAAATGAATGATTACGCATGACAGAAGGTGTTTGGCTCACCCTTAAAGATTTGAAAATGGAAACGGAGGTTTAGTCAAAGACCAGAGCTTCATCTGCTGTTGCAGTGTCAAGCCAAAACTCTCTGCTTGGTGCATGTGCTCTGCCTCTGTGTTTCTAGTTCCCGACTCCCCAGCATTGCACGTCCTTTCACTGGCATGCCAACCTGGCCATGTTGCTTTCGACTGTGATTCTAAATGGCATATTCCTACAGGCCTCTGTGCATCCAGCAGGCCTGGCCCTTTTCCCAGTAGGCGGGAGAAGAGTTGCTTTTTGTAGAACAGAAGGAAGGATAGTGATTGGATTTGATTTGATTTGTGGTAATCACTTATAAAATGGATTGTGGACATGCACATAAGTATCTACAGACGTCCCTGAAGGAGAGCATATCCTGATTCTCTGATAAAAAAATGTCATAGATTCCTGTGCATACCACAGAAGTGTGAGGGCAGAGTTTCATGCTCTACTTTCCTAGTATCTAATTCTAGCAGAAGTATGAAAGCTGACCAATGTTGTTTATAATTACCATTTCAAGCCCTGTTTCGGAATACAAATGACAATAACAGATGGGGCTTGATACGAGACAGTGGCTCCACTGTATGCAGCATGTGTCTAAAGGGACAATCTTTACCCTGAACACTTTATGATCTAAACATTCAAATTAATGAAAGAAGTCAGTATAGAGAGGTCACAGTCGAGTATCTGATACTCAGTCTTGATGATGCCTTGTGTGGGGTAACTAGTTGACAAAAAAAAAACCAAACAAACAAACAAACACCAAACCAAAAAAAAAAAAAAAAAAAAAAGAAAAACAAAACAAAAAAAATCCAACTCACAACCTAATAAAAAGAAAGAGAATTTGCAACTTGGGTGATGGATTTAAGATATCTGAAATCATACTGTATTTTGAATATATTTGATACAGATTCACCAAATGTCTTTGAAATACCTTACACTATTCTCCTTGTAAAGTAAAAAAAAATCTCTGCTTTTTAACTTTGTAATGAAGACTATAGAGAGAGCTTGAGTTCTGCTTCCTTCCATCTACCTACCATTGCAATAATAATGTGGTGTTCCCATGAAATTTCCTATGACATTGTTTTAAATATTGCAGAGCTCAGACCAACAATTAGATGTTTTTCCAAGTTTGAATTCACTTTGTATTGCCATGCAAATCATAACTATTTGGAGCTTGTAGAGCTTTTCATAGTTTTCATGACCAGATGATAGGCAAAGGTAAAGAATCTGGGGTTTGTTTTGTCTTTTTCTTTCAAAGGTCAACTCTGCTTTTCCCCCAAGCCTCTTAACTCCACTTCAGCTATTAAAAATGTTAATAAAAAGAATCTGAAATTATTCTGACTCCCTGTATATGCTATTGTCACTGCACAAAAAGAAGCAGTGTTACAGTGTCAGCAAATTGTGTTGCCTTTTGAGATAGTAATGAGAGCTTTGTTACAGTCTTGCTTGTCAAGGATCAGCTCTTTATTTGAAATTAATCAACCAAAAAAGAGGAAACATAGATATATCTAAGGTATTTTAATTGATTCCAGGAGACTTCTTCCTTTTTCTGAGCTGTACAAATACCAGTCTTTGTAAGTTAATCTCAGGAACTTTTCTCCTTTGAATAGTTGGGAAAATGTAAGGGGCAAGTCTCCTTGCCTTATTGAAGAAAATTGTAATAACCGGTTTCACTTACAAATTGTATGAACAGCTTCTGCTTACAGTATCATAGAATATTTTTGCTGTTGTAATATATTAGCATAGGCCTTCAGGCCAGCTGCAATTGCACTTGATTATGCAATTGAGACACTCTGCAAAAAATTTGATCAGGCATCAAAGTTTTTTTTATTTTAACTCCAAAATTAATCATAGTGGACGTCACATGTTAATGCTATGAAATAGAAGAGTAAAAATATTGTTACTGGAAGAAGACGGTAAATAAATGGACTTGAGAGTGAGTAGAAAGCAGGACGGTGACCTTAAATGTTAGGCAATTAGTGCTATTGAGAATATACAGATTTATACCCTGGACACATGCAAAACATGGAGCACATATGAGCACTGAATAGTGTAGTATACTGTCACCAGTTACTTGATCCATAGAAATTTGCATATGTTTTGGGGCTCCTTTATCTTCTCTTTGTCATGTTCAGCTACACTGATATGGAGTTGGGACAAACTCTTCAGTTAATTAGAAGGAGCTAAAAGTAGAGCATACAGTTTTGGAATGACAATATCTTAGTAGGAAGATTGATTTTGGAGGGGTAAGATCGTATGCAGTTAGAAATAAATAGCAGATTTCCTGGGTGAGTGGAGGAAGCATTACAGTAGGAAAGCTGCAAGCCAATGTGGATATTTCAAAGTCCTTAACTAGCCCAATCACTCATCTGAGTTCCATACGCTCCTTTTGGTAACGGTCTGTGCAGCAATGTGTAAATGAAGCCGAAACTGTAGCCACAAATTATTTTGATGTACCATAGCCTCTTCCCCAATTCAGGCTTGGTTGGTGGTTATATTGACCCCTAAATATCAGGCATGTGGCCAGAAGGCCCTTCAGATTTGTTCCTCTTTTAAGAGAGAAGTTAATGCTTTGTTACTCAGAGTAGATCCAAATGGCTTTACATGCACACATCCATCTATGTATTCATGTTCTGTGGCTGACTGCATTGGTATTACACTAGCTCAGAATTTTCTCATTTCTTCAAATTTTTCCTTTCAGTAAAATTATAAGGTCTGTTTCCACTGGGACAGAATTAAGTAAGCAGAGACAAAGTTGTTGATTCTTTAAAGATGACAAAAAGCCAAGAAAATGTAAAATTTTCTCTTTTTTTTTCCTCCTTTTTTTCTCTTAAAAAAAAAATACCTCTTCTGTATTAAAAATCTTAAACAACCTAGGGAAAGAAGGATGTTTATTTAGGAACGTGACTAATTTAGTCAGTTGTTTAACATGATACCTAAACTTAAATTAAGTACAAAGTTTTTATCCATTCTGTAAAAGGATAATCCTATTTCTACCGAATTTATATTTCATACTTAAATATTTCCCTCTGTTTAATCCATTTGCTTGTGTACTACCTATGCACCAAGCAAATATTTTTATGTACTTTCTGTGGATTGTGGTGCTGCATTTACTGAAATAAAGCCATACAAGCTTGGAAATGACATTTCTTTCCCTTCCAATGTTAGCTTTTTCCATTTAGTCATCAGTGATGATATTCCATCTGCCACACTAATGAAGACTGAAATTATCACAGAACTTTTTGTGGAGCAGCATTTCCTACAATACCAGTGCAGCTTGGACTTGAATATTCATTCATTCCTTCCACTACACAAAAGATCGTTTCATGAGCTTCTGTCTACGTATCAGTTGTATTATCTCCTAATGGTTTAATAACTTTCAAATAGCTGTTACTTCTCTGATGAAATAGAGATCCTGCATTTGATGATACATTAAGCAATACAGCCACACTTTATAGACTGGAGTCATTTGATAGTTTTCACCGATGTACTATAGGACATTCTCCAGAGACTTCAGAAATGTTACATTTTCCAGGTACCGTGGAAATGAGTACAATCAATGGCACAATCAGCAGTGGAATGCTGGCAAAATGTAATTTATGCTATTAAAACCTGTCAGTAGTTTTCCTTACCTGAAAGGCAGTTTTAATTCCCTTATATATTAGGAGAAAATTAGTATCTAGACTTTCGGGAAAATCAGGATGAAAGCAAGTGGCCTGGAAAGTCTTTTTCAATTTTATTTTTTTTTTTTTTCCTAACAAATTATCTAAAATCCGTGTAATAGTTAGTTCATAGTAATTCATTAATGTCCTTAATATGCTGTTAAAACCCCCACATTTTCCTATCACATTTTCACCGTACCATCTCCCTGTGCACATCTACTCATACACTATATTCCTATTAATACCAGTTTCCAGATTTCAAACACAGTCAAGTTATGCAGTTTAACATGACAGTGATGATGTACTAGTGTATGTCCATCATTCGTGACAGTTAGGAGGCTGTGCAATTTAACCGAAAGCATAATGCAAGAATCTTATTTGTTTGCATTAGGAAAAGTGAAGACTCTTTGTGCCATTCCTTACTGACAGCTTCTGAAATTCAGCAAACAGTATTTCTTAGGTTTGCTTAACCGAACCATAGGTCTGAGCTCTGATTCATAGTCAAAAGAACTCCCATCCATGCATGAACTCAACCTGTGTTATTAAAATTTCTAAATGTTGCAATAACATAAATAATGGTATCAACAATAAGATGTGTTTTGTCTTTCTAAAAATTTCTGATTGGAGAAATCAAATGGTAATCTTTACCTTACTGCAAGCTGATCATCTAACATGCTTTAATATATCTTATACGTAGCTGATATGTAATGTTACAGCCCTCAGGGCTATATTACTTGGTAAAAACTCCTTAAATTAACATAGCGCTCTATAAATGTTACTCTTCTTAAAAAGGTATACAAAAGTGGATATTTTATTTAGCAATTTGCATTAAGAATACAGTTTTGTGAATATTTAGAATTCCAAACTGAATAAATACCATTCTACCAGCACATTTCAGAAGCCTCTTTGGAATTACGGTCTGTTGATCAATATATATTTTCTGGTTTAATTTAGCAAACATGAAAATAGGTACAGAATCTCATCAGAAACTACAGTGGCTTCCTTTGGAGCTTTCAAATGTGCGTGTGTTGGGGGGAAATAAGCTTGTATACTGATTGGAAAAACATAATATTTACAGCATGGAACATGCAAAGTTATTTAGACTGCAGTTATCAGTGCTTCCTTATCACGGATTCAAAGTGATAAAGTGATTTCATTAATACCAAATCCCTATTGAGATAAAAATATCACTTTCTTACCCAAAAGCAATATCATAGGCTTGTAAAATTAAGACCTCTAAGAACTTTAGGATTCACGTGTATTCTTTAAGGATTCCTAAATTCACAGGTCATTGTATTTAGCAAATATGGTCTAATTATGTTAAAGAAATCTTTACAAATTCTGTATGAAAATGTTCGGATTTATATAAACAGATTAGTCCTTTTGTCTTTTTACCTTTATCATCATACTTGTTAAAATTAAATTTTGCAGTCATAAAAAATTGCAAATGCATCGTTCACCTTGTAGCAAATGTGAAAATACTAAATAACGTTTGGGTGTTTTTCCTCATGAGATATCCTCAGCAAAATGTATTTTTTTTGGTAATTTTATTGGTAACTTTGTTGGATAAGAGGTAGCTGTTGGGTGGTAGTAACTGTACAAAAGAGAAAGAAAACTCTTACCCCTACCAGCAGCCTACCAAGAGGCCATTTGTGCCCACAGGCTCCTCTGCTCCAGCGTGGGTCCCTCCCACAGGCTGCAGTTCTTCCAGAACTGCTCCAGCATGCATCTTTTCTACAAGGAAAAGACAGCTGCAGCGTGGGTCCCTCAGGGGCCACAGGTCCTGACAGGATCCTGCTTCGGACTGGGCTCTCCATGGGCTGCAGTTTTCTTCAGGGCATGTCCGCCTGCTGCGGCGTGGGGTCTTCCTGGGCTACAGTGTGGATATCTACTCCACTGTGGACTTCCATGGGTTGCAGCGGGGACAACCTGGTTCACCATGGTCTTCTCCACAGCCTGCAGGGGAATCTCTGGTGCCTGGAGCACCTCCTTCCCCTCCTTCTCCCACCTTGCTGTCTGCAAGGCTGTTTCCCACACTTTTTTCATCGCTCCTCTTTTTCTCTCCTTCCTCACCTGGCAACTGATTAACTTCCTCCAGGCTTCACTCACCTCCCCACCCCAATTTTCCTACATACCTGAGATTCCTAGAGCTGGGACAAATTTTGTACCTGTGATTAATTTATCCACGTGGTCTTTTCAGTTTATGTATTGCTACAGATCTGTTTCTTCAGCATTGTGTTATGCATAACTTCTGATAATTTAATTTAATAATATATATACTCCTTGAGTTTCCTGACTTGTGCAGTTGAGTAGGAAATGCTGTAACCCAACTGAAGATAAGCTATAGATTGGTTCTAGGGTTTTGTTTCTCAGTGATACTTTCCCTAGCAGAGTGACGTATGGCTTTTTTTTTGTGCCTGCCAGGTTGCATTGTCTGCTTTCCAGCTTGTTTCAAACTCTCGTAGTAGCACATTTTTCCGTAGTAGTTTCCACCTAATTTGACTGATATGTCCAGCATAATCTTTTATTTATGTCCATACATGTAAATAAATTCAGAAATATAAATAGAGAAACTCTATTGGATGATACTAATTAAATAACTTGAAAACAAATCTTTCTATGCCCTTTAGGATATGTCCAGGTTAGCGCATTTTCTCCATTTTGCTTGCTACTGCAATAATTTCTGGTTGTTTCTTCAGTGGCAAAAAGCCCTACAGAATTATCTGGGTTTGTGAGCAAAGACTTTTTGATCTGTGAGATCTGGATCGGTGTCCTCCTGCAGACAGTTCCCCTGCTCCTCATGACTCAAGTTATGCATTTCTGGCTTTCTGTCCCTTTCCTGTTGCTTATATATCCCCCTGCAGGGCTCCACCCCATGCCAGTTTCCAGACAGACTTCCTATCCACTGTCTAGCCATTGTCGTTTTAATAAAATATGCGTCACCTTTACAGAAAACTGGGAAGGATCTCAAGCTGCATACAGCTACTGAACGAATCAGTAAGAGAAACTTGCTGGTGAAACTTAGATGATCTTTTTTTTCTTTTTTCCTTCCCCAAAGAAAGCACATGTTGTGCTGCTCTGTATGGGCTGTTCTGTGATGTATAACTGCGTACCTTCACCACAGCAGTTCTTCCCGCAACTAAAGCTAAACTGCATCACAGTTTGAACCCGAATTCTATGAAAATGCAATTAATGTATATATAAATGCATTAAGTTCAGTTTAAGATTCTTGGCATAGTTGACATTTTAAAGATTTTTTTATATTCTAACAGAAGAGTTTTGTGAGCAAGAGAGGCGTATAACCCATATGTATCCAAGAATTTGTTATCGGTCTAAGTAGTGTTTTATCAGTTTAAAAAAACAAAACAAACAATTATTCTTAGTCCAGTTACAATGATACAAACACTTTAATCCAAGTTACTGAAGTAATGCAGGGGAAAAACCACCGAAACAACATTACAGTTAAAATTGTTATAGAAAATCTAACTTGTTTTCTTTCCACTGTTATAGCCACCCTTCCAGTATTCCCCTGGGACCTGAGGATGACAATGCTTATTTTCCTTTAAAAAAAAAAAAAAATAAATAAAGGGAGAGAATGTTGACAGTTTGTCAGCATCCTGAATGCTTCTCCAGGGAAAAATACAAATGACTTAACCTCCCACCCAACCCCTTCAAAAGAAACCTAGCTATTCCCTGCCTTGGCTCAGCTTGAAGTTATTTTTGTCCATTTTGTACTGCAGTCAGCTTACGTGCTTTGTCTTCTTGGATTTCCAGCTACGGGTTGTTTTGTTGGGATTTTTTTTACTGTGTTCACTTGTTAGTTATTAAAGTTACAGAACTGCCTCCTCCAGTCCCAATTAAGATAAAGAGATAATGTTTGTTAGTTAGACCTTTGCCATACACAGTACTTAGCACCGGGCTAAGCAGAAACAAATTCTGGTAGTTACATGATGACAAGGGACTTGCAATCATAAAGCAAACTGAAATCACCTCAGACCAAAGCAACCCCTTGCAAGTCCCAAGACCCTGCACTGCTGGAACAGTGCAGAGCCTTTACTAGGAATAGGAGAATCATACTTACTGGGCTACAATTCCTGCCTCAAGGAAAGCTGGGATATTAGTGCTTGATGTTTCCTTGGTCTTTCACAGCTTTGTAACTCATTCTGTATGGGCAGTTTGGTGTAGTACAGCGGTATACTTTCACTGTACTAGTTATTTCAACAGCTGAAGTAATATTTACTTCAGATTTCAATTGAGCCGAACAGAAACAGGACCAAGTTGAAGTTCCTAGTCAGAATAACCATACTTGTTGCTACTGGTGCTGTATATATTTGACAGTGATTATTCTTGTTCATATGCGCAGAGATTGAGTAATCACTGAAGGATAAATTATGGCAAACCACGGTTAGTGTGAGCAGTCCTAGATCCCATATGATCCATGTTTGGAGCCCTATGCTTATGCTAGTCTTCCCTTACTCATCGTTTGCAGGGAGACCTTGTGAGTCCAATTTGAACTGGTTACAAATGCTTTGCAACCGTTTTAAAGATTTACAAAGCTGAGGTATAATCACCTGTGTCTCATTCTCATTTATCCAAAGAATCAAGTTACAATAAGATTTGACTGTCTAAAGTAAGATGTAATTGTATAGCAAAATCATTATTTTTAGTGGCTGGTTTACGTGAGGTCTGTACTGAATAATAACGTTGTACTTAACGGTCTTATTCCTGAGAATTTTCCTGGTCTGAATCCATCTGAGTCACCCATGTTAATGACATCATAACAGTGTTGGAGTAGATTCAGATCAGCAAAATGCTTAGGAATAAAACCATTAAATACAGTATTTATGAGTGAATCAGAATTTCTAATTGCAGAATACATATGTAATTATTACAGGTGTAGTTTTTATGTTATAAACACTCGTTTGTGGTTACTATTGTTAAGTTTTATGGCCAACACTAATGTTTGTTTTCCTTTACAGGCTTTTTTTCATATGATGCTAATATTTTTGCCATTAATAACCATCAGCCATTTCTTTCTTGTGATTTGCATCTTTAGCAGAAGTAATCTTGAGTGGATAATCATACTTTCTCTCTTTATTATTTTTCTTTCATTCTCTTTTGTGAGTAAAAACCACTCAAGGAAAGAAGTTCAGTTTTCTGTTTCATGTCTTAGTAAGTGGTTTTGGTGTATTGGATATCCCGTATCATCTCATTATGTAACAACTTAAGTTTGAAAGAAATGCCAGCATGAATGAATCAAATATCAGTTCATAATTTCTAAAAGTTATACGAAGCTTTCAAGAATACATTTTTCCTGAGATTGTACATGCTGTTTACAACCTGCATAGAACCCACTACTATTTCCAATCTGAATTCTTTAAAAGTAACTGCCATGTCTGCAGATGAACAGAAAATCAAAACAGCGATATTTTTTCTTCAAGATTTACTTTTTTTGTGACTTCCTTGGTGTTATATTACAGATCTACAAACAATAGGTTCTTCAATAATTTCTTCCTTGTGGAAAAAAAAACAAACTAACAAATTCAGGAATTTGCAGTGTGCTGACATATATATTAAATGAACTGCAGTTCTAAAAGAATCACAAGGTCTGCTATAAAAATCACTGAAGTCCAAGACACTGCTGTAGCATTATTCTGATTCACTGGACATTAAGGCATATGCACGTAGCAATACTCTGGAATTTTCTGCTGTCTCCAACAGGTGCATGGATAGAATACATTTACCTGAAGAGAATGGGAAATATTGTGAATATACCATCCATAATCCAGAAGGGAGCTTCCATCAGCTTCTACACGATGATGGCTGTTGTGACCAACAGCCCTTTCTCATCACCAAAGGTAGATTTTCAGACTAGGAATTGCTGGTCACTTACATTTAATAGACTTCTGGAATTTTGCCATCATTTAGTATCAGCATGTCAGGTTGCAGAAGTTCTTATCTTTCATGCTGCTTCAAGGAACAGTTTCATAAGCAATTATGATCTGCTTAAATCTCACATATAAGAAACTCCAGCCTGAAGTATCTGATCTGAAATTTTCCTCCCATGTGGGTATCGACACAACCCAAAGTCAGAAAGCTTCCTAAAAGTATTGTTATTCATGAAATTCCAAAGATGATTCTGTTAATCGGTATTTGTTTTCTCCTTGAAAATTCAGTGGTGCGTACTCACAACATGACCAAGACAACATAATGAGGTGGCAACTTTTGACAATTTGATCTGAAGACAGAAGAGCTAGGCATAAAATTTAAAGCAGGTTCTTTTTTCTTTTTTCTTTTTTTCTCCCTTCCTTCCTCCCCTCTTCCCCTGATGCGAGGATCTTCTACTATATACATCTGCAGCAGCTCTTTTAGAGGAACTTTAAAAAATCCTGCAGTTTTTACTCAAGTTATATGTTCTCACAATTGCTGTTCTTGAGTATGTTTCACCGTGTTTTACAAAAGAAACAACAGTCTCAATTCTAAGGCACTGTTTCTTCATCTTGTCTGTTAACACATGTAATGCACGTCCAAATTAGTACTAAAGTACGAAAGATATCAGAAGATTTATTTGTTAAATATCTGACAGGCAAAACTGACCTGCAGTGGTGTAACTACAGACAGTAATGGCATTTTGATCACAAATAAGCTTTGAACATTAGAAGAAAAACAAAGAGAGGTATTTCAACTTGTCTAGATTTTAAATGTAGGGATTTTTTGCTTGCAGTCTTGCACTTGGACTTGAAGGGATGAAGGAGTACTTTGTCAGCCAAATGGTAAACTCTGTAGGAGGGAAGATAATCAACACAAAGTCACAGCTGCTCTAACCATCCAAGAATTATCGAAATCCAGCTACAAACAAGTTACCAATTTCTGCGTCTGTTCTCACCTTCCACTTTTGCTTTCAGCCAACTCAAAATGCACATTTTGGCAGCCACACAACTTCATCTCGTTTGGTGCTACAGTTCCTCAATGGGGGTTGGATAAATGGTTGGTAAATCAAACTCAACCACTAATCACACCATCCACCTCTCCTCAAGTACAGCTTTCTGCAATTGAAAAAGGATGACAATTTCTAAGCATCATAATCAGCTAATTCTCCCCTTCTGAGAAATTACACTTTTTGAACTACAATGGCAATGGAATTGTACAGATTGAACGCTCCATGGTACCTGAATAAGTTATTCTGTCCCAGAAGCTGTTCTTTCTCTTTGTGGATGTTGTACTCTCATCACATCCCTATTCTCCCTAGCAATCATATCCTGAAAACTGCATACCTCCTCTGCATGTGGAACCCTTGAGATACACTGTTATCATCATTATGGTACTGCCTTGGGACCTCTGGAATATGGTTTTGGAGCTGTGCATTGATCATTCAGGTCAGCATCAGCCAGTCAGGATTTTGGGAATATTCACATGTGGAACTACAAATCATATGAGAAGTTCGGGAAGCAAGAGCATGAAAGAAGAAGTCAGGTAGTAGAATAGTAGGTATAGTACAATGAGAATTTTATCAAAATAAAAAATATACATTCATTTTTACAGAATCTGTAGAATTAATCTCAAGTGATGAGATTTTATGATTATTGTAGAATTCATTTGTGTTAAGCTACAGATTCTGAGTAAGAATATTGCAGTTGCAGAAAGTTCTCATCCTTTGGTGTTTCGTTTGGTTTTGTTTTTTTTGGTTTGTTTTTTTTTTTTTTTCAGAAGACACTTTTTGATACTTCGGAGTTGTCGTTGTGGATGATTTTAGTTGGAGACATATATAGAACAGTTGTGTTTTCTTTGACAATGACAGAGAACTCAACTGCTATCAGTATTCAAAATAAAAGGTGTTTTCCTGTGAAATGTTAAATCCTTAATTTAGGGAATGTGGTTTTTATGTAGATAAATTCACAAAGTCAGTGTACCTATCAAAGTCTCCGCTGAAGATTTGTCACTTGTGTTTTAGCTTTATGCTGGTGATGAGGTTGGGGGGGACCACCACCAAAACTGCCCCAAACCCACTTTTATTTATGAATTCTATGAAATTCTCTGATTAACATTAATGATGAAAAATATTTTGATTTCTTAACATTTTACTGTGATTACCAAAATGCTGTAAAAAGGTAACTTCTAAAGACCTTTTCTGTCTTTACCATTTTCAGGACACAGAATGGTTTGTTTATTGAAATTATTCTTCCAATGTCTTAGAGTGTACACACTTGTTAACATACTTGCTCACTGATCTTGATAAAGAAATATGTATATCTGTATAGAACAGATGTTTTCAGACCTCACTGATTATTCATGCTCCACAATGACATGGAGTAATTCAGTGAATGAACAGAAATCATAAACATTGAACTACAGAGACTCTTCTGGTTGTTGAGGTTTTTGTTTGTCTACTTTTTATACTCTCTATTAATACTAAGAAATAAAAGTGTGGGCACTTACTCAGTCTAGCAAAGAACACCACAGTACGTATTTTACATCTCTCCCACTATATATTTGAAAGGAAAAAAAAATATAATTCCAATTTAGTAGGTTTCAGACAGACTTGAGAGTTACTGATATTATAAATTTATAGAGATTATATCTGTATTTTGATCTGTCACCAGCAGCAACTCTAATGCTTTTTTCCCGGTGGGGATTTCTACTGAGGACTACTGGGCAGGCGCAGAGTACTTCATGTTCCCATGTGTGCTGCCTCTTCCGCTTCCTGTTTTGGTGTGTTACGGTGCCAGGCATGGCACTAAGGTGTGCTCTCCATACTTAGTGCAGGAGGAAAATAAACCTCAGAAAGATTTTACTAAGGATTATATAGTTCTGGTGGTAGCAGACTCCAAGGTTAGGGCTGCCCCTCTTTAACGTTGTGTATTTGCTGTTCGAAGTTAAAGAAGGTGACTGACCTTACGGATCAGTGTGAATGAAGACTTCTGCTTTGTTGGTATATTCTGATTTTGATAAGGTTTTGATTTACAAGAATGGGAAAATATAACTAGCATGGTTTCAATTTTTGCTTCAGGCTAACACGGCATGTTGGATTTTTATGCCAGCTTCTTCATTGCTCTTTGCCATAGTCAACTTCTGTGTCTCTGCTGTGTTCCTAATGTTAGTGTGTAGCTGTGCTTCAGCATGACTGCACTGTTATTGTAATTTTTCTGCCATAATATATTCTTGACTGACTTACACAGATCTCTATTAACTGGTTTATACCATAGAACAATACAATACATCTGCACTAGTATTTTTGAAGTCCTTGTGAAAATCCATACTATCTAGAACTTTTCATTTGCATGTGTAATTCTCCAGCATATTCTAGGAATCCTCTCTAGACATAGGGAACTGCTTCAAAACATTTATTTATTGATTGATTGATTGATTGATGGACTTTTCTTGGTCTGTATTTGCAGTCTTGTATTCTTTCACATGTTTCTGTGTTCAGAAATGTCAGTCAAAGAGGTCATTTTTAATCAGCTATTACACCATTTTTTGCAGAAAAAATAATGAAATTGTACACGAATCCATCTGCAGAATAGGAGCAGGGAACAGGAGTTCTTAAACTGTTCATGAAGAAGCCACAGGACAAAAACCATTCTGTGCAATGCGGCAAAAAAGACCTTATTATATATTTTACATTACTTTATAAGCAATTTCAAAGAGACTATTGTAATAATTTTAAGAGAATTTTGAAAAAGTAAAAATTACCTTTAGTAAATACATATTTTTATGGTCATTTGGGACAAATTTTCTTGCCTTCAATTGTTAATGTTTTATTTGGTTTTATGGATTTTGCTTAACCTAGTAGATCCCTCTCTTCTTACTGAATATTTGATGATGAGAACAGATGATGTGGTCATGCAAAACTCTCCTCTCATTCAGAGGATTTATTATGTTGTTTTTTTCCCTAACTATAAACCTAAGATATATTACATCATCTGTATTCGATTAAAATATTTTTTTCTCATATATGAGAACACTGGAAAGTTATTTTGAGTACAGACCAAATGTGTACATATCAAAGTAATTTTTCCCAGCGGTATTAGAAAATAATTAGATAATCTAAAAACAAGATTGAGATGTTGCTGCAAAAGCTATTTCATTTTAGGGATATTTGTGCTTATTTTCATTACCTTTTTTTTTTTTTTTTTTAAACATCAGTTAGCACTGTGCTCTGGAATGTATGGAATTAATTATAGTGAATTATATAGTGAGTTATATAGTGAATTATATTTGGGATTAGTATTGAACTGATAAAATTTTACTTTTTTATCAAATTCAAAATAGCACTGCAAACTTTATACTTCTGTAAAAACAACGTTAGTGACTTTAGTGAGGATTATAAATAATTTAACTCTTTTTTACAGGAGTCCTGTTGCCCATACTGCACAGAAGATACAACTAGTACATGCTTGTTTTTCAGAGAGTGAAGAATTACCATTTGGAATATATATTTTTAATTCTTTTTTTTTTTTTTCTCTTTTTCATATAAGCTCCTAATAATCTATTTCTGGAAACAGAAAATTGAGCTATCTGAATAATCTCTGTTGTAATTCAGAAAATCATGGTGAAAGGACTTCAGTGAACATGTCATTACATCTATAGGTCAATATAATTTCACAGAAAGACACTCTCCATTGTGCATGGAGAGAGTACCAAGAAAAAATGTGTAGGTTTGTGATATACAATAAGAAGGACAAAGAAAATATTTTTCTCAAAATACCTGTTTTCTACTACTACTCTCTATTGTGTAGAGGTACCTTAGTGCTTTAGGAGGGCAGCTGTTAATGAATCACTAATACAGTATTTACACTGTATCTGTGATTCATAGTTACAGGTTTCAAATGTGACTTCTTATGGAAGTATTTGTAATAAAGGTAAAATCAGAAATAAAATGGCTGCAGCGTATGTCCATTTTAGGTAGGAATAATGTAGATTTACCATTGTATTACATACTTGACGTTTTAAAAAAGAAGCAAATAATCCATATGTAAATAATACTATTATTAACTATGCCATACAAAGTACTTGTAATATATATATATATCATAAATTTAAAAACTATTTAATGTTTTGTTTTAAAGAAATTGCATTTTAATTATCCCAAGAAATTCCTCCAAAAAACATGACTTCAGTACTATAGCATGTTTACTAGTAACTTCATAGTTTTTCTCTTTCCTTTTCTAAAGGTATAATGAAAATAGAATTTTCAGCATTGGAAATGACCTAAGAGATAACTAAGTGGTCTTAGTTACTAATTTTAACCAATCCAGGGGGTTATAGGTTTGGTCTTGCATTAGAATTCCATAACTTTAATTTATATATCGATGCTGTGAGGTTTCCACAGGAAAAAATATTTAGTGTTCTTGGATTCTGATGTGAGATCAGAATACTTTTCTTTCCATAGAAATTACAATATACAGAATGCTTTATATGGCTTGTTCTTGTCAAATATCTTAAGATCTAAATTGTGTGTATTTTTCCTGTATTCAGTGAAGAAACAATTGTACAGAGTTAAAAGCTCAGTCACTTAAATATCACCTGCCATTTGGTGAGTATTTATTGTAAAAAGCAGTAAACTTGAGTGTATGTATTTATAGTATTTATAGGACATTAAAGTATGTATCAAGTTTAAATGTGATAGAGTGAAATAGTTACTGGGTTTCCTTCCCTTTTCTGCCTTCCTCAATAATGAAAGTAGGTAAATATCAGTATTTTTTATCAGCTTTTTTTTGTCCTCAAATGAAAAAAAAGTGAAACAATGAAAAAAGCAAGTCTTACAAAGCTACAATACAAGAGCAGAACCAGATTAAAAATAACTTCTTTTTCCTCAGGTATACTATGCTATGAAGGCTCAAGTGTCAAGCAGTGGATTTTATTTTATTTTTTTTTATTTAGTTTTCCCTAATATTTTATACTCTTGAAATTCAAATAGGTTTTGGGGAGTGGGTGGGGAGGTGTTATGGATAAAGATTTTTATGAAGTTGCTAAATATAAAATTTATGTTCTAGAAAATCAGAAGCCAGCATTCATTTTTCCCTTGCTTTTTTCCATGCAATGATACAGAAATGAAATCCCAAAATTCCAGTTGTATTTATGGATCATGTTTTTTAACAATTATGAGCTTCTGACAAGAAAATGTGAATACTGAAAATAAATCTAAGGATTTGTGTTTTGTTTTTGTTTGGGGGATATTTCTATTCAGTTTCACAGTTACATTTTTAAGGACAACAGAGATAATGCTAACTGTAATGTAAGATACTATGATTTAACATGTATATGTTTTGATTAACTACAGCATCATAGCAAAAGGAGTGAGATCATAAACAGGTTTTGAATATGCAGTTCGCTATTGCAGTCAAAAGTGCATACATTTTGTGGTTTTCCTTGACAATGTTCCTTTAAGCATGTACTTATTCCCTTGATTGTAGTGCCTAGAAACAGACCATCTTTTTCTATATTATTTTTAATTTATTTGACAAATTTAGAAATTGCTTAGCTGTCAGTAATTACTTCACTGTAGGTGAAGAGATGCTTTCAGTCATACTTATCAATGGTGTTTAATATATAAAACATAGATAAATATACATATATATATATATATATATATAAAAAACCTTTCTTTTTCCTGAATCAATGTAAACAGAGCCCAGATGGCCGTATAGAAGTCAAAGGGCAGCATGGAAAATCGTCACTGCATATTAAAGATGTGAAGTTGTCAGATTCAGGGAGATATGACTGTGAAGCTGCAAGTAGAATTGGTGGGCACCAAAAGAGCATGTACCTTGATATTGAATGTAAGTTCTAATATTTTGTTTTCTCTTTTAAATTTGTTTTAAAAGAAAAAAAAAAAAGTACATTCTTAATGGAAGGTCATTTTTTCCTGGTAATTCATGTTTAAACTTGAATAATTTATGAAAGCATGTCCTTCTGTAGTTAGTGATACTGAATTCTGTGGAGGAATCCTGCTTTTTCTGAAGTTGACAAGACCCTTGTTGATGATTTAAGCAGGACAGGGTTTCATCGGAGATCATATTCCAGTGGTCTTACCCACTTACTTAAGGCTAAGCTTAATAACTTCAAATCTTCAGGCTACTAGAGACTGCTGTGGGTTGAAAGTACTCAGTGGGATAAGGTAAGGACTGATTTGAGCAACAGCTCAAGTCTTGAGCTTAACCTTCTAAGATTCAGCAGTCCTCTGTTTTTTTTCCTAGTTCTCTGTTTTACTAATTCCCAACAAGTCTCTAGTCCTTCTTATAACCCCTCCTGGAGGCCATAAGTTCGTGACAGTCTCTTTTAGACAGGCTGCTTTATGGACAGGCTGCTTATTCAAAGCTCTTTAATTTTATCCAGGAGAAAAGGAGATTATTTTTGTTTAGAGAAGAGTCTGATGCTCTTCTCTTCTGATAGAAGCCAGCCACAGGATAGAAATATGAAATATAAAATATACAAAAATTAATTGGAAAATTGTCTTTTCAAACTGTTCTTCAAATTCATATCTTCAAAAAATGAAAACAAACAAAGAAAAAAAATCCTTCTTTTGTATTTCATCAGTGTTCTATTTTGCTAGAGATTTTCTAGATACTTTGCAATATAGCTTGAGTGAGCCTTTTGAGATTGAGACTCTGAACGGAAAAAGTCTTGCCAGTGGGAAGACAGAAGTTGGAATGGGCTCTATGGCGCAGAAAGATAAGTAACAGCTGCAGACTATAAGCTCAGTGCTTTCCTGAGGAGTTTTGAAAGTGACTTCTGTATACAGGTGTGTGTTCCATCTTTTTGGCAGGCAAGCAATGCATTATGATGGAGGAAATAAATCTGAAAGGAAAATGAGAAATGGTCAAAGTTGTAATTGGATGTTAGGAATGGAGAGATTTGCCAGCCCAGAAGACCTAAGAAATAAATACAATATTTATTAATAGCTTTAACATAGCTATTCTTCAATGAATAGACATATGAAGGGATTTGAAACTGCAAAATATTATTTGTTTGGGAACATATTAATTTACTATATTTGATTTTTTAATGAGTGCACCTGTGCACTGATAATTATTTGTTTTATATGTATATAAAGGGGAAAAAAAATTACTATATAAAAATGCAAGTTCACTGAAGTTCCTGTAAAATTTCTGAATAACTCTTGTTCTACTCTACACATAGCAATATGAAATCTATTGTTTGATTAAGGTTATGTAGCCATTATGTTTTAAAATTAGATATTAATACCTTTTGTATTCAGAAGAGAGATACAGGACGCACCACAATTTATTAAACGTGGGCAACTGAAATATAACAATGTATTAGCAGCACAGAATTCATATTAAAAGGCATAACAAAATTTCTGGTTTGATACTATACGTTATAGTCTAAGACACCTTTCAGGGTGAATGTTTTAGAACAGATTCTAAGAATTTCAAAGTAACATATTCTCATTATGGCAAGGCAGACTTAATTTTGAATATGTGTGGGAACAATCAAATATAGTGTGTGAGAAAATGGCATAGCATATTGTTTTAAGTCTGAATTTATGCCTCGGTAAACACTAAAAATATGTTATTTTATAAAGCAGGTGTAATAGTTATCCTTCATTCCAGTTATTTCACTTTGTAAGTTGCAGGCTAGAGACTTTCAGCAAAAGGTACAGGCTGAAAACCTAAACAACTAATTTGTATTCTGTAGCAAAATGGGAAAAGGGGGGGAATTGTTGAGATTCTGTGAAGACAGTATTGAATAAATGCTTTTACTCTTATTGTATTATTTTCCAAGTGATACTTTTTCAGCATGTTAATTGTAATTACAGATGTTGAGATCAGGGGTTTTCACTTTTTTTTTTTTTTTTTTTCAAATACACATTTACCAATTTGCATGAAACTATTCAAAATATTTTAATTTTCACTTCATTTATTTTGGTTTTCTTATCTTCAAAATCGGTTTTGAGAATATTTTTTTTTTTAGGCTGGCTCTTTCCATAGTCACTAGTGAGCCATTTTAGCAGAATATTTATTATTTTTAATAATATTGTAGTATAAAGCTGAATAACTGTTTTAAAATTAAAATAAATAAGCAAGACTTAACTGTTTATATTGTTCCACAGTTCCTAGCTAGGACTGATCAATGCACCTATGCCATTCCAAAAGTTAATAACAAAACTACAGCAGTTTTCCTTATATGTTTTAATACGTTTGACAGTTCGTGTAGTCAGGAGAGGAGCGTGCTCCCATCACATCCTTAAATGTCAGTGCAGTTAAACAGGCCTGATGGAGGCACAGAGTGCCCTGGTGTCACTGTCTCATCCTTTTATTTACTGACCCCTATCAGAGACTTAAACTGACAGTAGGATTGCACAGAGCTTCTGTACTTTATCCTTGTTCTCTGTTGGGGTTGCTTTTGATGATAAGAGCAGTCCTCCAGGACGGGAAGAGATTATCAGGTGTGATACCAATTGGGCACAGTTAACCCTGCCTTTTATCTGAAGTGAATGCTAGACAGACGTGAACTGTAGGGAACCCAGAGACAATTAATACGGATTTCTTCCTACAAAGTCATCTTTGAATTTAGTTTTGTTTAGTTTTCCTCATATTAAGTATGAAAAATAAATCAAAATTTCATGGAAAAGAAAGATACCGTTATAAATATTATTTACTAATGGGTTTCCTTAATTTTCAAAATCTGATTACACATATGAAGCCTATTGTGTATTGGATAATAATAATAACAATAATAAATAACAGAAGTAATGTATTGAAAAGTTCCTGTGCGATGGCATATATGATGTATACTAGGTATTGGGTATTAAGATGTGTCTATAGTGATTATCTATATATTTATTATAGATAAAGAAATAGCTATTTCTTTTTTTAATAAAAACCATGATAGAAATAGCTGAAAAATAGATAAAACACGAGATACTCTAAGATGAGATTTTCAGAAGCGCCTGAGGAAGTTAAATGTACAAGTGCCAGTGAATTACAAATTGATTCGTACATATCAGGTGCCTTTCAAAGTTTTCCTGTGCAGATGTTTACCCTTCTGTATGGTATTTTTTGTCTTTTTAGCTGAGACATAATTTCTCTGAAAGATAAATTTTAAGGACATAAAGGAATCTTAAAAAGCACAATACAGGCCTGACTAAAAGAAGAAAAATTCTGATGAGAGAACACATTATTTCTTGGGTTCCATAAATCATTCACTGCAATTATTAGCAATAGAGAATGAAAAATCATAATTTTGACATGTTCGATATGCTGGATCATCATTTCTTCATAGTGTTATTGCTAGTTAGGATGCACTGATGCATTACTTAAGTTCGAAAGGATTTCAACACGCCAGTAATAATCAGCAGTGTATGATCCTTAAAAGCGGCTCTCTACTTGCCTTTCAAGTTTTCCTTTCATTGTGTTCAAACTGTCATTACCACAGTCAGAAGTATTCACAGCACTTAATTGTGTACTCTTAGGTGCACACCCTGTGTAAGAGGCTGGTCTCTCTGCTTGGTATCACCAAGCGTGAATTCCTTTGGAGAATACTCCTGTTACTGGATAAAATGTATTAAGCCATGTTCTTTGGAAAGGTCTCTGTTTTTCCACATGCTGCCCGGGAAGCATCCTAACTTACAGTCTTTTGTAGCTGCAATTACCAGTTTTCACTGTGCTGTATTTCAATGAAAACTCCCAAGTATCAATATTGATACTGCAGTTATTAGATATGTTGGATGGTCCAAAACCGCCTACTTCCTCACTGTTTACAAAGACTATTGCTTTGGGATATAATCAACTCCTGCAATCATATTGCATTCAGTAAAATGGTACATCTTTGTACGAGATCAGCCACGTGAGTGGTTGACATATATGATTTCTTAAAAAACAATTTAAAAAAAAATTAAATAATTTGAAGTCTTCCAAAAGCAAAAAGTTTTTCTTACTAGTGGTTTTCATCCAAACCTGAATTTTGTAGTTATATTCCTTATTAGTTAAGTACTAACAGAGTGATACCAAAATAAAATTGTGTAGCATCTGCAACATAGTCTTTACCTGTAAAGAAACCTGTGCAGCGTTTATTATACTGCTGTATTGCTTATCAGAAACAGTCTTCTTTCTTTTTTTTTTTCCCTGCCACAAATTGAAATCAGCCTCATTACTGTTATGGTATTGAACTTTGTTTCCTGAGTAGATTAGCCTTTTAGGCTTTTCACTTTGTTTTATGTTAGTTAGCTGTATTCCACTGTGTATAATGCAGATGCTTTGGATTCATGCTGTTCAATTTTATATCTTTGCAAAAATACACAGCATTACTTAAAAGCAGGTTGAACAAGTTGAGCTACAAATTCTATTCACATTCAAGGAAGCAAGACTTTGAATCCGTGGAAATAATACTACTGTGCACAGGATGTCACAAACGTGACTAATGTCACAAGTGTTTCAGCTACCTACTGCTATCATAAATTATAATAAATGCAGACAGTTCATACTTCGGATTTGCTTTCTGTTAAAAGAGATCAGTGTATCAACATCCCCTCACTACTCACAAAATCACAGAAGGGTTGAGGTTGGAAGGGATGGCCTCTTGTCCTGTTACTGGGCACCACTGAAAAGAGCCTTGCTCTGTCTTCTTTACACCCTCCCTTCAATTAAGCTATTAATCATGGAGCCCCAGCCCTATCTTGTTATCATAGCCAGAAAACACAACTAATAAAAACCGTATCACCCACCTAAGAAAGAGACAAATGACAGGAACAGCAATCGAGAGAAACAAAATGTTGAAATATTCTGCAAAATTCTGTGTATTTTCTATTAAAATTCTATTGGCTTTGGTTACATTTTTTTCTTGCCAAATTTATAGCTTAAAATGAGAAGCTAAAGATGGAAAAGATCTTTAGCATCATGAAATACATGTGATAATTTTGACATGACTTTGGAGTTCATGAATGTCAGTTGTAAGATTTAAAATTTCCCTTCTTAACTACCGTGTGCGCTTGCATAGAAGCAAATTTGGTATGCCATTGCAGTGACTTAAAGGGGATAAGAATGTTGAATTCTGAGCAAAAGATGAGGTTTATTTCATAGAGTCACTTTGCAAAAACAATTTCACCAAAACTCCTCCTTGTACTGAAGCAGAGATGAACGCATCTTTGTTGTCTTTTCTTGATATTGCAACAATACACGTGGCAAAGCGGCTAAAATTATATTCATTCAAGTATAGTAAACCTAGCTATTCTTTAGCCCAAAAGGGTAAATTATACTTTAGAACAGAAATACCATCTTAAAAACTTTTGGCCTATATATGTTCATGATTTGTTAAATATTTCCCTAATAGAGCTCTATAATGCATATTTTTGTTGACCTTGCAATGAGCTTGATGGAATTTTAAGTAGATTTTTATTAACACGTTGTCTATTTTTCTTTTAATAAAAAAATACAATGTTGACTTAATATTTGAATATAATATGAATAAAATATTTTAGGTTTTATTCTATTTCTCTTCTAATAATTTACTTATGTTATTAATAGGTATATATGCCCAGCATCTTTTCTTACTGACATAATTTTTCACATATGCGATTGAGAAAAGTAAAGGTTAAAAAAAAAGCAAGAGTTTTCTTAAGCTTCCTTGAAGATGGTTCTACTTCATGAGTTGGTATTACAGCCTAAAAATATTAAATGTTTACAGTGAAAATGAATGCATAATTTTTAAACTGGTTTCCATACTTGCAAATTTCAACAGAGTTTTGCAAGTCATTTAATACTGTAAGTGTAATTTATACTATGTGATGATGACCTGTGAATGAAAAAAATGCAACATGGCTGTTGTCCCTCTCTGTACCTCCAAGACAGGTCCAGCAGAGCAGAAGAGAATTATCCGGGAATTATGAAGAAAATAATTAGGTGGTATGATAAGTATGACTTTAAAACTTTGAAATTTGAACAAAAAAAAAAAAAATCTTAAATTGAGATTTGTAACCTCAATTATTTTTTCTCCATTAACTTTGCTTAACTGCAGAATACCTGGCATACTTGCACTATTTAAATAGCCTTTAAGTAATCTTCAGTTACGTCAGAGCATACTGAAGTCACTAGGTTAACACAGGCTTGAAAGAGAGACCTTCGGTAGTGTTTACCGTAAACCTGAGGCACGTAGCTTTGGTTGCAACATCTGAGGCCAGGTCCTTCTGCACCACAGAGCCTGCCTCTGAGCTGCTGGTGCCATACACCCCGGGAGCAGCACAGAGCAAGAGAGGGACATACCGTGTGAGTTTGAGCACACTGTGCTGGTGGTCTGAGAGATATAAGGTATAGATTTAGGGGGACTACGTGTTGGAAATGGAGTCGGATATACAGGGTAATTTCAGTGATGCTGGTTGGATTTTTAGTATGTTCCTTAAAATCTCTTAGAGATTTTTTTGTTTGTTTTCTGGACAGCACTACGTGTCAAAATTAAGTAAAGAGATATTGAGGGTGAGAGTCCCTGCTCCAAGAGGAATCACAATTATGATTTGGGAATATAGGAGAGGGAGGGATAGAGAGAGAGAGAAATTAGGGAATGGAGGGAAGATATCAATAGGAGGCATGTTGTGGAGGTAAGGGTGACAGGTAGGAAAGTATGGAAGGTAAAGATATGAAGCTCGATTTTGTTCTGAAAATGGGACAAGTAGGGTAGGAAGAGAAGTGGGGTTTAGGATCCTGGTTTGAGAAAGACATTTTCGCTTTTGGCTATAAGAGAATTGTGTGACCTAATATAAGATGTTAGAAGTCTGGACATCTTAAATTATTCCAGTAATTCTGTCCTGGAATACATGTAACAATTGAAATTTTGGTACAAAGTGGTGCCATCCAAACACAATGTGTCAGTAATTGGCAACACCTGACCATTTCATTACTAAAATAAAAATTACTGCCAGTGTGAGAGATCTATAGGGGTAGTCTTTCTGTTCTAGTTCTGATGGCCAGTGTTCTTAGTGATTTACTAACGTAAAAAGTGACTGATAGATATATGCTAACAGTTTCTTTTAAACATCACTATTGACATACTTAGCTCATTTTACCTAGCTGTATTTTTTTTTTAGAATTTCTTCTCCTGTTTTAGAAAGGTTTTGATAATTTTAGACAGGTTTATCCATTCACAATAGATATTACTATGAAACTAATATTTCTTGGGGGGTTTGTGGTGGGTTTGTTGTTGTTGGTTTTGGTTTGTTTTTTTTTTCTTTTAAATTGATCAACCAAGTACAATTCCTTAATGTCAAGTGGAATTCAAAGAAAAATAGATACATTGAATTTCTATGATTCTGGCAGCACCAAATACCAAAATTATGCAAGCATTCATTGCCCAGTGTTTGTTAAGGTTAAGGTTAAAGGTGCCATTATCAACAACATGCTTTGCATTTAGCAGAAAGATACCTTATCTTCATGATGACTAATTTTTTTTCCATATTTATGGAAATGGAGAAATTAGTGTGGTGTTTGGATATTAAAAAGAATATCATGGTCAGGGTTATCAGGGAGAAGTACTGCTTGCCAGTAAGAGGCGACTCTTGCTCTTACATAGACTGTACAATAAATAGATAGTCTGTCATGCTACTGAATATCAATGATTTATTGTAGTGTGTTTTGAAAGGAGCCAAGAGAACGGGGTGGGGGAAAAGGAACCATTACTGAGAATGGTGTTTCCTGTCACTTGCTGCGAAACAAACACGTACCTCTACAAAACTGCTGATCTCAAACTTTCGAAAAGATGAGCTGGATTCTGAAAAAAACCCCTTTGGTTTTAGCTAATAATCATGGCAATTTAAAACCTAGTATATAAGAAGTTTCATTTGCTTTCCTATTTGGAAACTTCACATGCAGATCTTGCACGTTTTTCCTTGCAGCCACATGGTCATGATAGTAGCAGTAAAACTGTGTAAGTAAGTAAACCTAAAGCTCTGTAGTTCCTGTCTTCCTTTTAAGGATGATTAGACAATAAAATCTAATCACCTGGCCTCATTTATTAAGTCTCTCTATTATTATTTCTTGCTACAAGGACTATGTGACAGTTATTGCACCTGTCTGGGGAGGTTATTCTACTTTATCTCCCAGGAAAAACTATTAACTCCAAAATATCATATATATTATATAAAATATAAAATAATATAAAATATTTCAAAAGAGGTGTGCGTGAAAAAATGCAAAAGAAAGAAGGCTGTTAACCATATTGTGGCAGAGTTACAAAAAAATTAAGGTACTTTTACAGGATGGATGGCAAGGAAAGTACTAGATTTGCTAGAGAATGTGATTTGTGGAAGTCCTTGATGATAGGAAACTTATACCAGTATTAACCATCTAAGAGAGAGGCTTCCAATAATATACTACACAAAATCTCCCAGGATCTTAGACCTGACAGTCTGTCCCATATTTTCATTGCATCATCCAGGAAAACCAAATTATTTGAGGAAAAACTAGCCAAAAGTTTGAAAACCTATGTTCTTAAATTAAGAAGTGCAAATCTGATTCTGTACTCTATTTTGCTATTACAGCTGTCTCGACACATGTGCTGAATCAGATAATTTGCCATATCCAATTTTGTGTATAATGCCAAACATACACCAGAGCCGAGTCTTTGAAGTCATTAATTGAATTACTTTCTGGATGAGACAGATGATGTATTGGTCTGTCTTGAATCACTGTTCTTGGACATTATACCTAATAAGGATATCTGAATGCTAGAGACAGTTTTCAGGTCAGAGTTTGCTTCTCCTACATAGGCTTCTTATGCAGGTTATCCAGAACCACTTCTCCTAATTGGACTGGTGACCTGGCAGTTTCTTTCTTGTTTGGGAAAATGAACAGCTTGAGTTTAACTGGTGCTGGTGCTATAACATTCACTCTTCTAAAATGCCATTTTAAAGTTATAATTGCTTATAGAATCCCACTTTCATATAATAGTTTTGTTTAATTTTGTACCTTTGTGATACAGTCTTTGTTCCTTCTAGTTATCTTTTTTGTTTGAATTGCCTCATCTCTCAAAAATAATATTCCATCTTTCACTATTCAAGCTTATAACAGTACTTATGAACTTTATCATATCCCAGGCTGCATCAAAAGGAGTGTGGCCAGCAGGTTGAGGGAGGCGATTCTGCCCCTCTGGTCCGCTCTGATGAGACCCCACCTGGAGTCCTGTGTCCAGCTCTGGGGTCCCCAGCACAAGACGGGCATGGACCTGTTAGAGCAGGTCCAGAGGAGGGCCACAAAAAATGATCAGACTGATGGAACACCTCTCCTGTGAAGACAGGCTGAGAGGGTTGGGGTTCTTCAGCCTGGAGAAGAGAAGACTCTGGGGACACTTTATTGCAGCCTTTCAATACCTAACACGGGCTTATAGGAAAGATGGAGCACGGCCTGTAGCAATAGGTCAATAGTAGGGGTAGTGGTTTTAAAATAAAAGAGGGTTGTTTCAGACTAGATATAAAGAATAACTTTTTTGCCATGAGGGTGGTGATAGCTTTTGTACTTTTCTGCAGGTTGTGGGTTTGTTGGTTTCTTTTTATTAGAGCGCCATAAGGTTCAGATGCATACATTTCATCAGGGTTGCTTTTTTTTTTTTTTAAAAAAAAGAGTGTATTCAAGCTCCTAGTTCTGTATTTAGATATTTAGAAGTCCAGTATGTTGTCTTAACTGGTAGTACTTTATGTACAAAAGCTTAAAAAGAGCAGTTCATTTACACCCTGAAGTGTTTTTAATTGTTTTAATGCTGAGTTACACATAAACTAAGCAGAGCGTATTTTTTATTTCTTAATGGTTTTAACTTTCTTTTAACTGCATGGTGGCTTTTTTCTTGTTATACAGTACATATATTGCATTTAAGTATCCTTAACATATGTTAACATATGAGAAAGTCCACCTTCTCATTTCTACTTGGTCATACTTCATTTTCAGTTGATAGAATTTCTTGATAAATGTTCTGTTTATTAACTTAATTTGCTCCTTAATTATTCTAGAAAACAGATTTTGTAGACATACAAAATAGTCAACCTTATGTTTCCAAAGCCTTGGCTTTAAGGTTTGTTATTTTTCCATGCTCTATTTTATATTAAACATATAGTGTGTTTCTGTTTGATAAATACCATTTATGACCATTTAAGCATAATATACTACAGTTAGTGATGAAGAGCATACATGACTAAACAAAATCTCTTTATAAACCAGTTCCAACTCATTTTATTTTGTAAGAAATGTAAAATAACTTTTATTTGTACTGTAAAAAATGATTTCCAGAGTTATTTTCTTTGTTTGAAACATCACTCCAGGTATCTTAATCTGTTCCTGATGAGGAAATCAAAAATCACCTGACTCAAGACAATTTGTCTGAATCAAGCCATTAGCACAGTCATCCTGTGTCCTCTTCTCTTTGCTATGTTGGAGCCTTTGACTGTTGGGGAAATGGCTGCAAAGCCTTTTTACCCAGACTTTTTGAGAGGGAAAATGCGAAGCTCTTTTTGTTTAGGAATTTTTTACATTTGGGAATCGTTCATTTGGGGATATATCTTTATTTGATGGACTTTTAGTCCTATTTGTGTTTTATGATGTTAAAACTATCTGTTAGTATCTGTAGTCGTGTATAGATGGCAGTCCATAACTCAAGTATTCTTTTAAAATAAAACATATAGTATAGTCATCCAAAATCTACCTTTAGAAGAGAGAGCAGTCTGAACTGAAAGTGCCTATTCTCCTAAATGCTTGTACCTGCAGTGTAGAAGTGTATGCTACTTTTTTCACTTTTAAGACTTTTAAATAGGATATGAGCTTGTCACGTGTATTTAAATCAACAGAGAGCACCAAACCACAGGATGTTACCTGGGAAGGAAAGTTAGTCAGGTTCAGACAGAATATCTTTCTCTTTTCCCCATTCATGCCAGTGTTCATTAATGGAGTGAACTTATTCTGAGAAACTGTGCATTGGAAGACAATGCTTATCTAAAATTTCTTGTGAAAGAACCACATTTTGTGCCTCGTGAACACTCTGATGAGATTTCTGATCCATATGTTGAACACATTAGGTGCAAAAACTGTCAGCCAGGCAGAAGGCAGTTCATGCAGTTTTCCTTCAAGTGGCTCCGACCACTAACTTAATTTCCAGAGGAAAAGCCAAGGCTCTGACCTGGTATTCTGAGATTCCTGACCATACTTAACCATAAAACAGGCATATGCACTTTGCTTTTTTCTTCACCGAGCTCCAACAGTGTGAGGTGTCACATCCTGACAACTCTTTGATAGTCTGTTTTTGCATTAAGATGTTTAGATGATGAAATATGTCTTTTTTAAAGGTCTGTGAACATCAAGGAGCACTAGAATTACTTATCAAAACATTTGGAAAAAAAATATGAGCTCCTGTATCCAGTAAATAAATTCATAGGAAGACATACTTTACTTATTTTAATGAAACCACTTGCTTTCCTACAAAAATAAGGGCTGAATTTCAGCTGGAAGTTTCAGGAGAGGAGAAAGCTACCAAAATAAAGGCTCAAGAAACTCAGGGTTGAATACTGATATTCTGATGGTCCATAATAAATTGATGTAGCATCAATTGAAATTTCTGTGTGGACATGAATGCTTGGGTAGGGGTATTTGGCTTGTTTTACTAAAACACTTAATATATTTGTGTATTATTTCCTTGTTCCAGATGCCCCGACGTTTGTGTCAAATCAGACTATATATTACTCTTGGGAAGGCAATCCCATCAATATAAGCTGTGAAGTGCTAGCAAATCCATCTGCCTCAGTTCAGTGGAGAAGAGGAAAATTAGTTTTACCTGTAAGAAATACAACACATCTGAAGACCTACAGTACAGGAAGAAAGCTGATTCTAGAGGTAAGGCTTAAAATGGGAGTCAATATGGTGACATTAATTTCTTCCTCTGTATAGCTCCATTGAGAGTACTATAGAGTGCATTTAAGGATAAGACTTATAATTTAATGAGTCAAACTCTTTCTAAAAAAAATCCCACAACTATTTATGAAGTTATTTATCTCCACATTTCTTGTGAGCAGTTAGAAAATAAACCTCATTTGCATTGCTTGCGCTCAGTGGAAAGCTGCGAACACTGCAGTGAACAAAAATGTCACCTGCATTTCTTGCAAGTAAATAAATACATAAATAAATATAAAACTAACCCATCAGGTAAATACTAAAAATTAAAGTGACTACTTGGTAGGTGCTTGGTATATACAAAAAGACTTGTGTGGCTTCAGTCAAGAGCAAAGCAGAAAACTGATAATAAACTGCAATTAGCTTTGATAACAACTGTTTCCTGATGGAGGCATTGGAAAATTAGAACTAAGCTCCTTTATGTTATCTAAAAGGTACATGTAGGAACAAAACCTGAGAAAGGTAGAAGACAAAGAATGTACCTTAATTATCCATTTACTTTATTAACTTGACTAAACCATTAACTATTCAACAATAGCATATAGCAATCATGGTCCTTAATTAATTATTTCAGAAAAAAAGTGTAACCAGTGTCTCCAGCCCTGGTCTCACCTGCTGCAATGGCGACATACTGTCTTCTTCCACAGGTGTGGAAGAATTTAGTTTTTTCCATTTCTATCTAGTATCAGGCTTAAGTCTGACCATAAGCTTCTCAGTTGCCATAGGAAGAAAGGTTGAGAAGCTCTAGGACTAATCAGAGTGGGGGACCAACTTCAGATCCCAAGCAAGAGGTGTACAGTGCACCTGATGGGTTAGCTTTATATTTTTTTCCTAAAGTCCAAACAAGTAACCTCAAGTAACCTAGTAGAGGATATACTTTTAAAGAGACACAGTCTTACTGTTGTTTGGTGGTCATCTTTAGTTGTTTGTTTTGGGGTTTTTTTTGTTTTTTGGGGTTTTTTTTATTTTATTTTAAGCATGCAAAATATGCATTACAGTCTGTGGTTGTCTGAGTGCTCGTCCATTCTGTCACCCAAAAAGTTGGTCAGGCAAGCTGGATTCCAATAAGGCATTAGCTTCCCGCAGTATCTAGTATTTGTTTTGTCTTATATCCTTGTTCACCTGCGTTTACAGTTGAGCCACATCCCTTACATTTTCTTTCTGCCACCGAATGTCTGGCGTAGTGTGAATCCTGCAGACAGTAGAAAGTAAAATATTATTCTTGTATCAACTGTAGGAACCAGCAATTTTCTGACCTTTGATTGCTCATTTCAGTCAAAATATCAGCTTGTGCAAATAGTGTCTGTGAAAAAAATGTGAAATTTATTAGATTTTTTTCTTGTTTAAAAGTAGAATTGTAAAGACCACCAATGTCACCATTTTCCATTATGTGATTTCCTCATTTGAGTTTGAGAAGGTGGAGTTTAACATGAAAAAGAGTTTAGTATTTAGATCAGTATTTGGAGAATATACTAGATAGGCTGAAGTAAGAATGCATCTGCATATTGGTTAAGGATAGCATATTTACGTTTTCAATTTTGTTAAAGAACTTTAATATTCCATTAGGAATTAATATTTACAAACTGTATTCTTTTTAAAGATTGCTCCCACATCTGACAGTGATTTTGGAAGGTATAATTGCACAGCCACAAACAGAATAGGAACAAGATATCAGGAGTATACACTTGGTCAAGCCGGTAAGTTAAAAAGTTGTTTCCTTTTCTTTAAATATTTTTTTCTGTTTTAATCAAAATTAAGTTCCGACACACTTTTTTTCGTTTTATTTTATCCCAATGGAATGTTTGCAGTTAATTTGAATTCTCTAAATTACAATATAAGTTACAATATAAAGTAAAATCAAACAGTTCCCTTAGAATATGAATCTTCTTTGGATTTAAATTTTAAGGCCTTCTGAATTTAAAAAAAATTGAGTTAGTATAACTTTTTTTCCTTTCCCCTCACTAAATCCTACATCTTTAACAGTGTACTTCAGTGGAGAGACATATGGTTTGCAGACAGTAAAAATAAGAAAAAATTAGGAAAGTTGTTTTTTTTTTCCTTTTTCTCCTTGGTATTTTCTTGGTAAACTAAGGATGATGAAAGATTGAAATACTTCAGCAAAGAATTTCTGTCTTCATTTGCACTTTTAGTTGTTTAAAATCAGAATTTGACCCAGGGTGCTAGATTGAATTAATTTAAGCTCTGAGATGTTCTACAACCAATTGTCACATAATTTCTGAATATCTTAGGTCCACCTATTGTTGTTTAGGCAGATACAAAAATATGACTGTATGTTTGTTCTTTGTATAATTATTGTATAATTATTTTTTTAAAGTAGGAGTTGTATATTTTTTATGATCTTGAATGTTTCAGCTGTAATTTTTGGTTCCTCTTTTTTTTTTTAATAAGAAAAGAAATTCTTTGGAACCCTACTAGGAGGAGCATTGGAGGTGCACTGCTGAAATGTGCACATCCCATCATAGGGAGACTCTTTCACCTATCCTGGTGTTTTTATAGTTTTGCTCAGCAGGGTAATTATTTTCTTTTGGTGTATGAGGAGTTATGAAAAAAATTTGTTCCTTAAGAAATTTCTTAGAAGTTGTACACAGCCTTGAAAGTTTTTCCTGCTTAATATTTTTCAGTCAATTCTTCAGAAAACTTGATGAACACTTAAAAAAAAAAAATTGATGCTATAAACATAAAAAGGTAAATCAGGGTATATTTAGTGAATATGTATTACATATTCTGAATGTATTATATTCAGTGAATATATAATGAATAAAGAATTATGGGAAGTTGTTATGTAAAGCATGAGCTATATATGGACATTCTATATAATGATATGGAATGCAGAAAATAGAAAAAACTCAAATTTTGTAGTAATAGTAATGACCAGCTATCCTTAACATAAGCCATATGTAGTATAGTATTTATGTGGTGCTGGAAACACTGAGTTTGGGGGTGTCAGAGCTCCATTATGCTAGGCACGTCTTGCAGTGGTGTAATGCATAATATTCAGTATCCTGAAAGTTTGACATTTTTAGCATTTGCTTCTAAACAGACTTTTTGGTTTTTTTTTTTTTTTTTTGGGGGGGGGTGGGACGACAGCAAATAACAAATGTAGTTCACTGTTACAAGTTTTGCACTTAAACTAGCATCAGCTGGAAATGAAAAATAACCAGGGAGATGGAGGATAAAACCATCATAATAATTACAGGTATAAAATGTCAAATGCAGCTTTCTTCCTAGTTTTACTACCTCTGTTGCTTTACATTGGTAGATTAGGAAGCCTTAATGATTGATATTTTGCATATTAAAGCCTATAAAATTCTTCATGCATTTCAATACAGCCTGGATTTCCTTCTGAGTTTGATTGTAAATACTACTGCTGGGGCACAGCATGCTTTCACAATGGCTCTGTCAGGGAAAAATAAATACTGTTTCTAGTTGGGAGACGGAATTAAGCAAAGTATGCTGCTAGGCTAAATTTTACAAATAATGATCATTTTACTGAATAGTTTTCTCTTAAAATTTTGCAGGAATGACTTGTTGCGTCATGTTTTGTTCCATTGTTTTACTTTGCTGGTTTTCAGCAGAATCAAACTAGCCTTTTTTTAAATTTATTTACTGCTGGTTAAAAAGCGATCATACTGTCACAGTGTCATTATCTTTATTTCTGTTGCCTTTCTTCAGAAATTATGTTTATAGATGATAGAAAAAGATTTCTTCCAGAATTTACATGCAATTTGCAACCATACCATTTTGTATGACAGGAAAACTGTACCTGCTTACTCAAATTATACTACAGAGCTACTGAATCAGCCTTAATATTGAAAGCTTAATCAGACGTGCTCACCACCTGACTTGTGGTGATCAACTCTTAGAAATACCACACGGCTGACCTTCTCCTTTTTCATTACTTAAGCGTTTAAATTGCTGTGTGAGTAACATGTAGAATGTGAAAAGAACCACAGCCTTTGTTTCTTGCCACTGCAAGTTAATTACTTCGCGTTTTAGAAGCTTAGGCTGTGGCAAGCCAGGTGAGCTTGGCAGATTGTCCCAATGGCTTTCAGAGCCTGAGGTGAGCACATATATTCCTAGGTTTGCCCAGATATAGTTTAGTCATAGTTTATGTGAAATATCAGTATGCAGGGAGATGGTATTAACTAGCAAAGCATTATTTCTTTCTGTTGAGATCTCAATAGAATTATTTCAAATATTTTTGTACAGATAAATAGAAATTCATATGGCCATCAGTAGTCTAGGACTATGTTGATGGAATAGATAGTTTATTATCTTAAAATGGTAAATGTTGAGGTTGTGACGGACAGCTGAACTGGATTTTTTTCAAGTATTTTTTTACTTTAAATATTAAAGTGCATTTTGCACTTAGCAATGTACAGCTGACTGAATTCAGAGACCCTAAAAAGTAAACCATGATTTATCTCTAAGACTCACATGGTCTCATTCTTCTTACACTTCCCTTTCCCCTTCTTTCTTCTATTCTGGGATGGCGAAGGGGTTAAAAGTTCAGATAAATAGCCCGATTCACCTTTTTGCTTTAGTCTTTCTTTCAGTCTTTGCACCTAGAAGGATACTTTCATTTTTGATGAAAGTTGAGATTCTGATCTCACCACATCATGCCTGGAACTGCAGCTCAGCAAAGGGACTGAATGATTAACAAGGTCAACTGCTGGCAGTGAACACAGTTTACAAATTACCTACATCATACCACTCTGATGATTAATTTCAAACTTGTCTTGCCAAATCATGCCTATTATGTGTTTTGCACAGTATACTATAGAACATGAAGACAGCATTTAGAGGTGGTGACATGTAAGAATACTTAAAGAAATGAGACATGCTCTATCTTTTTTTCCTTTTGACAGCAATATTATAGGGAATTTAAAAGCAAAATTCAAATACATTCTATGATTTCATTAGGTACTGAGAATTCCCATGCCACTTTATTCAATTAAATGTATTTTAAGCATCCTGTGTAGACAGAAAGTTAGTGAAGATGGGGAATAATGACATCAAGAGCAAATGAAGACATGTGAAAGATGATAATTGAGCTTCACAGAAATTACATCCTGTAAGATGTTTCATGGAATCCAGTCATGCTGAGAATAGGCTAAGGTTGATCGGTAACTGGCAAGGACTACAAGATCAAATTTAACAGTTTACTTATCTGGATTTTGGGGGCTGGCACTTCGATGCTGGTTAAGTGTTATTCCTTTTTTCTCTAAACATTTGTGTTTTCACACAGACAAAATAAAATCAAAGAGGTAGGACTTCATTTTCCCTGAAGAATAATGTAATAAAGAAGATAATCATGTTGTGTTCCAAGACAGTGTTATAGAATATTATTTTTTTTTTTTTAGGATTTTTGTATTGCTTTCTCTGTATAACTTTTCCTTTGCTGCTGCCAAAATCCCATTTACCTCCACAAAAATATGGGCAGATCTAAAATCTAGATCTCTGTCCTAAAACTTGCCATTCACATTTTTATCAGCATCAGTTAAATGATTTTTACCAAAAAAAACCAAAACAGTAACATATTTTCCGTAAGCATATGTGTGAAACTATCAGCACAACAACAGTGTTTTGCTTTGTGTTCACATATATTATTTTCATTTATTATTTATGTATTTATTTGCTAGCTGTGGTCCTGTTTCCTAATTCACTCCTTATTTTTCCAGAACTCCCAGTGATTTCGTAAAAGAAATCTATTGCAGTTTTCCCCAAGCAAGGACAGCAAGGCAAGACTGAGCCTAAACTGTAGATTTAACATTGAATTTTTTCTCCATTCTAAGGATCTACAAGCATGAATTATTTCATGGAGGTCTATGACTCCAAAGGTCTACTCCTCAGCCTCATCTCTTTCCCTGCCTTGGTCCTGCTTGTACTTATGTTCATAGACATAGTTTTGGTCAATATTTATGCCAGATATACAGGGACAGGAAAAGTTGCAGAACTGCACTAGGAACATATTGGCAAGAGATAGGAGACAAGAGTTAACTGGATGGAAGATAAATCTCTGACCTCACTACCTACTCTGACATCATCACTTTGTTTTCGCCATTTACACCAGGACTGCTAAACTCTCAGAAGGAGATTTCCTTCCATAAAACTATCCAAAAATAGCTTGAAAAGAAAATCCTCAGTGATAAATGGTGGTCATTTATTGAACAGGTTCGTAAAACATAATAGACTTGAAAGAGTATTTACATATCAGTGAAGATAAATATGTACTCATAATTCAGTGTGTACTTCTCTATCAGCTGCAATAATGTTTTTGGAACTAAACCAATTCTGTTTAATTTAGACCAACATATCATGAAGTTCATTTATGATAACCAGCTTTATGTGCTGAGTACAAAATACATCAAGGGCATTTTTACACTGAATATTTGTGATCTTTTTTCTTTTATTTTTAAGAAATTCTTCAACATCATTTGTGAATACAGTCACATGCTGAACAGAGGAATAGACACTGTGAAAAGAAAATGAAGTTGACTAAATGTCTGACACTTGTTGGGGTTTTTAATGACTTATTTTAATTCAAAGGCTGAACTTTTGGTAAATTATCCCTTGTTTTGATTGAAGTACAACAAAAACAAAGATAGCAGTGGTAGTCTGAGAAAGAGATAGAATGGTGGAAACCATCCTTTGTCCTCCTTGAGACAGAAACAGGAACAGCCACCAGAAAAAACACAACCTCAAGGGGAACGTTTCCTCCCTGCACTAGGCAGAAGGCAGTAACTTAAAGGAAAGGAGTGAATGGAGGCAAGTCCACACTCGAGGCAGCAGGTGAACCCCCTCCTTGCTACCCCATCTTCCCAGGTGCCTCTGTACAACAGATATGAAGCTCTGGGTGTGGAGGGTCTGTAAATGGATTATGTGGATGATGGTCCCTATTGGGATATCTCCAATATCTTCATCAATGACAGAGACAGTGAGATCGATTGCACCCTCAGCAAGTTTGCAGAAGACACCAGATTGAGTGGTGTGGTTGGCACGCCTGAGTGATGGGCTGCCATCCAGAGGGATCTGGACAATCTCAAGAAGTATGCCCATGTGAACATCATGAGGTTCAACAAGGCCAAGTGCAGGGTCCTGCACCTGGGCCGGGGCATCCCCCGGTATCAATGCAGGCTGGGGGATGAAGGGATTGAGAGCAGCCCTGCTGAGAAGGACTTGGGGGTACCAGTGGATGAAAAGCTGGACATGAGGTGGCAATATGCACTTGCAGCCCAGCAGGCCAACCATACCTTGGGCTGCAACAAAAGAAGTGTGGCCAGCAGGTTGAGGAAGGTGATTCTGCCCCTCTAATTTGCTCTGGTGAGACCCCACCTGGAGTACTGCATCCACCTCTGGAGCTCTCAGTCCAGCAAAGACATGGACCTGTTGGAACAAGTCCAGAGGAGAGCCACAAAAATGATCAGAGGGCTGGAACACCTCTCCTATGAAGAAAGGCTGAGAGAGTTGGGGTTGTTCAGCCTGGAGAATAAAAGGCTCTGGGGAGACCTTACTGCAGCCTTTCAGTACTTAAAGGGGGCTTATAAGAAAGATGGGGACAGACTTTTAGTAGGGCCTCTAGTGGTAGGACAAGGGGTGATGGTTTTAAACTAAAAGAGGGCAGATTCAGTCTAGATATAAGGAAGAAATTTTTTACGATGAGGATGGTGAAACACTGAACAGGTTGCCCAGAGAGTTAATAGATGCCCCAAAACTGGAAACATTCAAGGTCATGTTGGACAGGTCTCTGAGCGACCTGATTGAGTTGAAGATGTCCCTGCTTATTGCAGGGGACCTGGACTAGATGACTCTTAAAGGTCCCTTCCAACTGAAACTATTCTGTGATAACTTCTAAGAAAGCATACCAAAATCTGTGCTATCAGTAATTGATCTTTAGATGATAGAAAAGAGATCCCATACTTTTTCCACTATATAGTCCTTCAGCTTATACCTATATACCAACAGTATATGAAAGAGAAATCACTGCCCATAGCTAAACTCGTCTAAGATTCATTTGGTTGGTTGGTTGGTTGGTTGGTTGGTTTTAGATGGAAAAAGATCAAGAGGCATCCAGAATTTTATCCTTTCAGATACAAACTTCAGTGTACACAACTGCAAATTATCCTTCACTCCTGCTAAACACTGAGCCAAAAGCCTTACAATTCTAACACAAAAATACACCATAGTGGTTCAAGTAATTTCAGCTGGCAGGGGACAGCTCAAATTCTGGAATATTTAGATTGATCAGGACCAGAGGTCTGTTTACCTTGCATGATCAAATTTATACTCATTAGAGAACTACAGAATTAGATTCAGTTCGTTATGCTGCTAATGATGTTCTTTGGGGAAAAAGTTATAGATTTGCCTAGTCTGAAAGAGGTGATAGGTATTTTATTCTATCGTAATGGAATTTCTAGTATTTGCTTCTAATTTTGACTAGGAATGTGTCTCCTGTTGTATTTTCCTGGGGTGATTCACTCTTTTCTTAAGAACTGATATAGTTCACCCCTGGAAACTGCATAAAAGTTACCTACACGTGTGGGTTGCTTGGATTGTGGGATGCGTATTTAAAATAGTTTTGTGGATGTATTCCATACTTTAATGAGTTTTAAACATACTGCATAGTGGTAGTTACGCAAAATATTTTACTGAGTTTTCACAGGAGCTTTATTTTATACTTATTACCAAATAAAATAATATCTTCATTTGGCAGAGATTATACTTGAATCTGCAGCAGAGAAGATAAGATCCTTCCTTAAGGATGTCTTCTTCCCTATGCCACGTTTATTGTAGTTAGTCTTACACAAACATAAACACACACAGAAAAGAGATCTCCTTACCATTTTGAAAGTCAAGAACAGAGTGGATATGTAAATAACACAGTTTTGTTTCATACCATTGACCAAATAATTGTTTTGATCCAAACTGAAATAACAGTGAATTGCCTTATAAAAAGAGCGTACAAAAACTAACATAAAAATAGTCTGAGTGAAATTAGATATTCACTCAACCTTAAACAAAATATTTTGTTTCATTTTGAACTCTTTTAACTACAGAAAAGGAATGAAAGTGCTTAGGTACCCACAGCAGCTTTTAGCTTGCAATTAAATCTAAAGATCATTCATCTTCAGTACTACAGAACTATATTCACCTTCCCAGGTGATTGGTATCTACATCACTCATACAGTGCCAGGCTGCTTTACTTTGGCTGTCCTGGATTGCTTTGCTGGAATTCTTACGTTGTATTTTCCCCACCCCTCTCAGAACAGTCATTTGAGCTAGGTAAAGGAAGAATCTGTACACAGAATGGTGCTTAAAGTACTGTCGCTAGAGGGGAAAAAATATTAACTCTCAGTTGTAATGAGAATCTGGAGGAGAGGGGTCAACAAGCTGGTTCTAATCCTCATCCTGCTCTGATTCGGGGATCAATGCTTACTCAGCAAGTCAGCCATATAACTAATTTTTCCTCCATGTGAGCACAGAAAAAAGATCTGTCTGGTTTTTTGAACATAGTTTCTTTTTTCTAAAGAAAACCAACTTTTTGATTAATTTAGAAAAAAAATCAAAACCCAAGTCTGTGTTCTCCTTGGATGCATAGCATACTGATTACATTTGGTCATGTTCTGTCTAACCATGAATCTTGCATTCCTTTCTGCAGAGTAATATAGCTTCATTAAGTAGGGTGAAAACTTCCTGCAACATCCCATATGGATGAATATTTCCTGGAATAAGAAAAGAGTTGAGGGTTTGAATCCCTCAAGCTGAGATTTGTATTCTATTCAAATCTTTAACTTCGTGGATTCATTTAGTTTTGTCTTCAAGTAAAAGATATGAAAATTGTTTGCCCATTGTCCTGGTTCCGGCGGGAATAGGGTTAAGTATTCCATGCCATGTGAGCCATGCCCACCCTGAGCTGCCGGGGGAGGCAGCAGGAAGTTTGTATATTCTTCTGTTCGTGTTATTGTTGCTGTTTTTCTTGTTCCCTCTGCTGTTCTGTTAAACTGCCTTTGTCTCAACCCAAGAGTTTTGCCTTTTTCTTCTGATTCTTCCTGTATTGGGAAGGCCCGAGCCAGCGGCACGTGGTTCTTTGTTGCCGTCTGAGGCCAAACCACGACACCCATGTAAATAAATCTATGCTGCTTTTAACCCAATGAGCACCAAACATTAGAGGTTTCAGGAGACCTATATTCAGAAATGTTAACTGTAAGAATTCACAGAAGTATGACATTAGCATTAAGACAATCAATTGTGACAACTAATGGAGCATTTTTCTGGAAAAATTTAGGTGCCTGATTATTTCAAGGTTATACAAATCAGCCCCTTTAGAGCAGCTTTGGCAGGTGTCCTTTTCCTGAGAATTTGTGGCTGAATGTGTCCTTAAACCCATTTAATATTTTATAGCATTTTTTGACTCATTTTCATTCAGTTACCATAGTGGGTGAAGCTCAGATTGATTCTCTTTTTATTCCCAACAGTGTGACAACTCTTGAATAATGACTACATTTTATGTAAATGATTCAGTACCCACTAACCAAATGATAAGCTTTGGCTCCAATTCTTACATGTCCTTACAAGAATATCTCCCATAGCATGAAAAAAAACCCAATATCAAATCTCTAAGTAGACATGCAAATAATTGTCCCATGTATCAGAAGAGATATTTTTAATGGTGTTACAAAACCTTGGTCGTCTATCCACAGAACTAAAATTCTTCCTAACATTTTCAATACATTTTTTTTCAATTATAACACTTCTAGTATTTTGTCTTCTATGTGTTAGTTTGGTCATATATTGTAAAAGTAACATAATATTTCTATTTTTAAAAAAGGTACTGACCTCAAGGTTAATTTTTCACTTTTGTTTCATATCTAGCATCTCAACACCTACAGACACCTGCTTTATTTTCATAGTTCTTTTCTACTTTGAAAGATATGCACTTGCTTTTGATTTCCGAGAAAATGTTTCTTTCAACCTATTCTGCAAATCGTTTCTTAAACTGAGAATAGAAAGCTTCCATTAATATTCCTTGCTAGTAGCTTGGAATCCAGTATTTCAAAAAAAGAAAAATGAATTCATGTTTTCAGCTGTATTTCAGTTTCATAAAAGCAGCCAAATTATTTCTACAGTTTTTGTCATAATCACATTTAGAAGAATTCAGACTCTGAATGTTCTATTTAGCCATAACTGTTCCTCTTGTTAAATTTGATTTAGCATTTTTTATTCTCTTTTACATAATTATGTAGTAAACAAACTAATCTCTTACATTTGCCTATGATGAAATTAGCTATTAAAAAAGATCATATTATTAAAGGCAGAGATGAAAAATGTTTTTGCATAACTTTAGCATACAAGAAAATAAACATGGTTTTCTTACAGCTCTATATTAGAAACTTTAAGTTGTTTATCTAATGCAAGCATTATTACATCACATTAAATGTTTATTGTTTCTCCCTTCAAGATACTAAGAAGACTTTTTGGGGTGGATTATCAACTGTTTAGGTCTGTCTAGTTGCTGCTGATTATTAAATTGATGTTTGTACTTTTCTAGATGTGCCGTCAAGTCCTTATGGAGTACGAGTTTTAGAGTTGTCACAAACCACTGCCAAAGTTTCATTCAATAAGCCAGATTCACATGGAGGTGTGCCCATTCATCATTACCAAGTGGATGTAAAAGAGGTAGCCTCAGAAACCTGGAAAATAGTTCGCTCCCATGGAGTTCAAAGTAAGTGTACAAAAAATAAATGGAGTGCTTTAACTGAAAAGAATGTCAAGGGAAAAGACTGCAATATATGTAACTCATTCTTTGTTTGTCCATTAGTCTTAGTCCAGTAGCTGTATCTTCAGTTAATATTGATGAAGTCAGACATCTTTACACCAATTAGAAATCTTACTCTAATCTTGTAAAAGCCAACTGTTGCTTTTTAGTTTTAAAAAAGTTTGGCGAACAAATTTACAATTATTTTGCATTTTTCACTCTCCAGTCAAGTAAATATGAAGAATATTTTTGAAGCTATAAATTTCAAAGTGAGCAGAAATCACAGAGGGGTTCCTTTGAGAATGTGCATTACATATGCAGTTAACTTAAAAATTTTAAGCAAACTATTCTGTGGTATTTAATCGTGGGTATTTTGAGCTAGTTAGTAACCTTTCTATATCCTGTTAATATTCATGATGTCTGCTTTGAAAGCATATCTTTAATTATTGTTCAACAAACATTAAATGCATTTGTTAGATATTATATCTATTAGGTATCTACTATATTAGAGTTGACTGGAGCTGCCTTCTTCAGAATTTCACACTGGTTTTCTTTCAGCATTATGTGTTTTTAAGTTGTTGTATATAGTTCATTTTGGTGATAATATGAATTGATCTTCTTGGAATTATTGTAGTACAGTACCTGTTTGAATTGTAATTTATTCTAAAAACAGAGTACAGTGGCAGGTACAAATACCTGCAGTCCATATGAAGACAATACTGCTGTGAAGTAGGTCATGAGTATTTAGGATCTCTGCTGCCATCCCTACTAAAATTAAATATACAGCTTCTTTGAAAAAAGGTCTGTATTAGTTCCTACATGCTGTCATGTTATTTCCCCACATCTTCCTTTTGTGCAATTTGCCTTACTTTTTTCAGTTTATTCTCTTTTCTCACTTGCAAGTTTTCAGGGGATTTATCTTCTTTCGAGCATGTATTTTCCTCTTCATTTCTTTGTCCCCCAACTGTAACACTGAGAGATTTTGTTGAAAAAATAAAATAGGTCAGACTGGTTTTGGACATCTTAAAGGTACCTCCTAATAGTGTGTATTATCACAGACTACTTCAAGTGATGGCAGAAAGCTAGTAAATATGAAAATAACCTGGAGAGTCATCTTGGTCTACAAATAGATATACTTATTTAATAGATAAATATTGGGAAGGCAAACTTTACTGAGGGGACAGTGGACAATATTAAAAATTCATTCTAGACATAATTAATTCATGCTGTTTTCTGAAATCTCTATTTGTATACCCCCGCACAGAAAGATTGAGATTGTATATCCTATATTTCTCTGAATTTATCTCTAAACTACTTTAGAAATCAAAAACTATTTCAGAATTTCAAATATTCACTACGCAGGAGGCATCTTGTTTTTGTAAATCATGTTGGTGCTACACTATGTAATTTGATAGGGAAATCAAAAGAGACCTAGCTGTATTTATTCTAAGTTCTTGCAGATATTCTTTAATGAGGTAAAAACTTGTTCTGTTTGTGAGGTACTGTAGGCCCAAACCAGAAAAATCAGATGTGTTACCAAAACACAGACTGAGCAGCTCAGAGCAGAAAAAGTCTTCCCACATGGGGATATCAAAAAAACATATTAGTGTCCTTTTTTAATGAAAGTATTGCTAAATGTAACTGGAGTCTTTCTGAAAAATTCAGCCTTTGCTTGTTTCCTGAGCATTCCAAGGGTTTCAGCCACTGCTGTAAAACATCTCTTTAAAGTTCTCTCCATTTATGTTTTAGCCTACTTACAGTGTCATGGTAGGATAACATTGAGACATCCTCTTTCAAATGCCTTTTTCAGTTCCTGAAATAATTTTTAAAGAAGCTTTTCTTAGCGTGAAGGCTTCTTTTTTTTTTTTTTCTTTATACTTTTTGAGACTTTTAGTTTACTTTTAAGTCTTTGGAATGGTTAAAAATATTACATGTTTTTGAGACGGTTTCTCATTTTGCTCTAAGTAACTAAGGACCACTTTCCTACCACGCCTCAACATCTTCTCAGCTGACTGTGGAGGTAGACTCCTCAGTCTACACACAGTCAGTATTCTGTGTTAGGATTTGTAGTCAGGTCGTCACAATTTCCATACTTGGTCAATAGTCTTTAATGGAAACAAAATCGTTTTTTCATCTGTTCCCATTTTGGGGACAGGTTTATGACTAAGAGTCAGATAGAAATGCTTTTCACACAGGGACAATTAACTGCTTGCACATCTCAAGTAATGATGCATACATAATGCATGAGTCATGATTTTTTCCCAGCAGCCAGTGATAAACTATCCTGAAATTTTACAGGATGTCTTTTTACCAGACTGATTTAGCTCAGGAGTGATAAAACAGCACTGCAGCCTTTTCTTGCTGCAATGTAGGCAATGTGTAAATTCCAAGACTATCTTTTAAAGAAAGGAGGCAGAAAAACCTACATGAAGGAGATAGTTGTGCCTGGAAGACTGTTAGCCTTCCAGTACAGAGACTGTCAAGGCTAAACTGGGTCTTCTGGTCCCTCTCTACTATGACCAGAAGGAATATTGTGGTTGTCTTCATCCCGTAACAGAGAACAGCCATAAACTCATAAAATGAATGAAAACTGTATCTTTAAATGAAACAAGCATTATGGAAATCTGCCACAGAAGTTAGTTTATAAGTAAAGTGTTAATAAATGATTACTAGATGTTTCAAAAAGTTGTTGAAAGGAATTTTGCTAACGCTAGCACATAATTAATTTTCCTATAATTATGACCCAATCATTATGTATAAAACCTTCTACAAGTAGGATAATTCTCTGTTTCTATTTATATGAAAAATACAATAGATGCTTACCAAAGTTGTTAGGCATTCTGATGTAATCAGTCATCCAGTAAATACAAATAAGTTTAATCAGAAAAATTAAGCCGTATGGAATGGATTCTATGCAAATCTGTTCAAACAGCCTGCAATTGTCATCATTGGTTGCTGGTTTCTTCAAAGACTCCCTCAGAGTCTGTACTAGTTTGAGCTGTTTTCAGATCAAATTAAGGAGAAAATTCGAGAGTCTTGGAGCTGGAATCAAGAATATCTGTCTCCCTGTTCCCTCCCCTTTGTCTTTTATAATGAAGAAGATTTCATTTGAAAGCTTGTGCTGATTGCAGCTATTGAAAGAGAGCAGAGAAAAGGACGCAATCATTCTGATACACCAACTCAGGCTATTTATGGATTTAAAAGTCATAATCAACACTATCATAGTTCACCAAGAGATCAGTGAGCAAATGGAAGCCAGATTTTTCTGCACTTGTTAGATGCTCTTCTGAATATGAAAATTGTTTTGTTGCAAGCTAGCTGCAAACCTCTGTATAGCTTCACTTTACAGTCATGGGATGAGGGGGCTCTCTGCGGGCTGGAAGCCTGGGGCAGGTGGGTGGTCAGGGACAGTCAGGGCTAGGAATGTCCTCAGGGCCCAGACATTTACAACCCTGTCAGTAGTGCAGAGAAGCCTACTAATCTTGAAGTAACAGAAGTGGGGATAATATTGGCAAGGTTCCTTCTCCAAGGAGTCTTTGCATCCTTTCAGCCAGGCAGCTGCCAAATCCCTGAGTGTGGGGTATTGCCCATCCATCGATAACAACTGGTGAAGAACATGTGCCATGCTTTCCTCTGTAGACACAAAGAAACCAGTGAGAAGGTATAAGATACTTGTGCTGGGAAAAAAAGTTTCTTACCACAATCTTCCGTGCAATTTTATTTAAAAAAAAAAAAAAAACATTCACTGATCAGTTTCTGAGTAATCAGCAAAGACTTCACGGGAAAAAACCTGTATTATTTTTCCCTTTCAAGCAGTATTGAATTTTCCAAGGAAGAAACAGAATGGACTTGGAGGCTGTGAGATTCAGTTCTTCAGATCCCTTCAGTCCTTCAGGAAGCACCACTGGTATAACTCTAATAGAGAAGGCATGAAGGTCTTGTTTTGCCTTTATAGCATTATAAACACTAATCATTCTGGTTCACAGGCAGCAAATGATGTATTCTAATGAAAGAGACTTAGCCTATACACAGACCTAAGCCACTGTGGAGATACGCTTGAAACCCCAAAAAAATATCCTCTTTGAAAAATTGTGGATGTCTTCAACAGGAATACAAGAAACTTTATTCCACAATATAACTCAGCATAAGATGGGTACGGCTGCTAAAACTCTAGTATTTTTTCCTTCCTACTTCCAATTTACAGATAGATAGATGAATAGAGAAACATGTCAATGGATCTTTCTTTTCAAAGCATATAATATTTATATAAGAATACAATACCACATAAAAGCAGTCTCTGCATTTCTAGTGCCACTCAATTTGCTGGAGGTAGAGCAACATGAAGAATGCAGAAAAACCCAGTCTCAAATTAACATTACTATGGAAATCCACCTAGGAGATATGTGGATAGTTGTCACTGTCATTTTAGAGACGAGATATACACATTTTTGGATTTATGTAGCCAATAGTCTCTCTTTGTCTTCCTGTTCTCTCTCTTTCTTCTTCTGAACTGCAGTATTATTACTCCCGTATCTGTTTCTATCATGAAAGCAAAAAAATGCACTCTTTTATTAAGAGGTATTCATAATGTTCTCTTTCTGTCTTTTCATTAGATCAAGAGCTTAGTGATATAATATTCAGCTCATACATGTAGCGTATTTGATATTTGTGATTGTTCTTGTGTTTGGAAATTCTCAGATTTAAGATGGGATTTTTTTTTTAAGTCTGTTTTTGGGTACTGCTTTTTCTGATTTTTTTTTAGGAAAGGTTTGGTAGAAATTTTAAATTCTTGTATTTTTTACACTTTAAAAAATTAAATTTAAAAAAAAAACACATTTTTTTCAATGTTAATCTGTAGCAATGCCTTAAAAATAGCATATTCAAAGAATGCCTATTCTGACATAATTTTTAAAGCAATAAGTTCAGGTAGCTACTCAACATGACAACCCTGCATTCTTCTTAACTTTGGTTCTTAAAAACCAATGTCTCATGTTGTATATTTTTTCAAAAAAAAAAAAAAAAAGGAAAGCAAAACATCTGGGCATTGCTAGTGTCTCCAGGTCATGTTTTTTTTCAGGAGATATTCTATTGAGTTTCAAGTCTTTTATTTTATTATTCCTGGATTTATAATTCAGCTTTTGTAGGATACTAACATAAAGTATTTTCTACAATGGACATGTTATTTAAGCTAAAGTTACATATACATTTCCAAAAATGTGGGGTAGAAGAAAAAATATAGGAAATGAACACGTTGTAAAAACTGCTTTTTTGAATCTATTTATGTGTTTTGAATTTTAATGATAAAGGATGTTTTGTCTTTTGACATTTGAGATTCTTCTTTAGATGACAGAAAGCAGAAGCTTTATGAAATAATTCGCCAAATATAATATGATTCAATAATGAATGGATTACTCATAACTCTATTTCATGAAGTAATGTCAAAACACACCAGAGATGCTTTACCAACATATGGTTATATATTTTTATTGAATATTTCATGGAAGGAGACAATAATTTTCAACATCGTGCAGTAGCACAATCGGGCTATGTACAAAAAGCAGTTAAATATTGAATGTACATGGTTTTACAACTTTACATTATAATGCAAAATGAAAGGATGAAAAATATTACAACCTGAGAAATGCTGAAATCTTTATTCTTTGTACAAGAGAAGGAAATCTGTTGGCAGGTGGACTACAAGTGCTATTATGTTACGTATCTGCAAAATAAGCATAACATAGAAAGAATCAAAGGCATTATTTTGAAGAAAAAAAAACTAAGAAATCAAAGATTTCAATAAATTTAATATTTTGGTTTTAGCTGTTAAGGAGTTCTCAAACTTCAAACTACTTCAAACGCTACTGCTACTATTTGCTTTCAACAACTTTTTTTCTTTTCTGTCTGGTTCTTGACAAATTGGAGATCAAATCTGAAATAAGTAATTCTTTGTAATTTCACATTCAAATCTCAGCAGGTTCAGTTATTTTTTTTTTTTCCACCTAAGTTCAATAGATTTCATGTACTTCATGAAATCATAGAATAATTTAGAAAGAAAGGGACCTTGTGATCATTGGCTCCAAATTTCTCAGGTTGCAGCAAGGCCAGCTTCAAAGTTTTGTTAGGGTGCCCAGGGCTTTGCCCTGAGTTTTGAATCTCTCTGTGAATGGGAATTCCCTATTTAGCGTTTTGTTTGTGAAATTGGGGGGGTTAAACAAGGTCCTGTCTGTACTATTTTTATACATGCATTTAATTTATTTTTTTTTTTAGGCACACTATAGTAGGGAAAGGATTTTCTGTTACCCAAGATAAGTTTTTAAACTGCTGTGCTGAGTGGTATGCCTGGCTCTTAAGGCCTTTTTACCATGTGTCCTTAAAGTTAGAGGAAGTTACGTATATGCCAGTGTTGATGATGTAATTAAAACTTGAAGTGTTATACCTCTGTGTTACTCTTTTTACTTTTGAATTGTCTATACCAGTGAGAAAGCATACATGTATGTAGGCAAATCTTATTATAATCCTTATAGTCAGAAATATTCTGTGCCTTTGAAATAAGGTCACTCCATTTTCTCTTTTATTTTTTGTAGTATATATGACATTCCAAGCAATGGAATGATGATTTTTCGTGTCTGTGCAGTTCAGGTTTTTGGGTAAAACTGCTGAACTCCATTTTCGGTCTTTAAGGAAGACTTTTTTGATAGACATCACATGAACAGACATTCTTTCAGAAGATTTTAGAAGTTTATAGTGCATGGTTTTCCATGGAGATTTCAGAAACACCATTATGCAAAAAGATATCCTTTCTTATGCTAAACTATAACAATTACTGTATCTTGTTATTGTCATGGGGAAGAAATCTAATAGACAGATCCGTTAGAATTCTCATGTACTACATCTTAGGTTGTCAGTTTTGTACTTCCTGCTTCTTTTGTAGTGAAGCATGAAAGTATGCACCCCATTGATTACTGAAACACTTTCCCAATGTAACAATACTTCACCATTAAACTGGGAAGACTTTCAAATGGATTCCTGAGAGATATGAACCCCATATAATTCAATAATTTTCTTAATGAGTTTAATGATTAAGTAGAGTATATATCTGTATAATTTGTAGATCAAACGGAAATAAATTGCATATATTTTGGTAAGCTAAGTCAGCATTCAAATTTATTTTGATAGTTGAAAATCTTCAAGGCAGAATTCATTAATGTGTGGTGCAAGCTGCTAAAGCAGAAGGAAAAATGCGCTCATTAGCCTGTTCCAGTGGGAAAATACATTTTTAGTAAGTATTTTGAGGCATTGAATTCCTTGGCATATCTGTCAAATTTGGCTCCCTGTGACATGAATTGTGATCACATTCAGTTCTAAAATGACACTTGCTGTTCCTGAGGAGTGTTTCTGCATCTCTGGAATATCATGTATGTACTTCAGGAATTTAGAAGTACCTGAAGTCTCAGAGATTTTTTCATATATGTTAAATGATGCCGTAAGTCATTCATAAAACATTTCTGGGCTGTGAATTCAGCTTTAGAATCTGGTTCTTCATTTAGCAGACTGTTAGGGAGACAGTTTAAGACCAGTGAAAACACAGATGAAAAAAAATAAAAAAATTGTTGTCACTTTATACCCAACTTGTGGTAGATGATGCACAATATGAACAATCTTAAAATGTCACATTGCAGGTGATGCACAATATGAAGAATCTTAAAATGTCGCATTGATTGTCACGTTGTCAAATTGACTTAATGATTTAATTTAAGAAATTGTCTGTTGTATATAATTGTCTGTTGTCTGTAGGCAATAATTGATAATATTGTAAAAAAATCTGTATAGATCATTCCTGATATCAGTTAATATATGTATGATACTATTGCTAAGCCTAAATTCATGGTATTTCTTTTTCAAAAGAAACTGGATATTTAGCTTGATTCAAAAATAGTTTTCTCAACTGAAACCAGCTTTGAAATCGTAAGAATGTGGGAGCTGCAAATATATGTGTTATTAAGCTGTGATGATGTTAGATGTAACAATACAAATAACATGACAAAAAAGTCCTTAATTTTAATAAATCTAAATTCTTGGGATAAAATGGCATGACACAATTTGCAAGATGTCATACAACTAATAAATAAAAAAGAAAAAGTGAAAGAATGGATGCAATTTACAACCAATACAGATCACTTTTACATGGTAGGAAAAAGACCACTTTTTATCCAAATTAATTTGTGTGTGTACCTGCATGTAAGAAAGTTATTCAGCCTTCTAATTCTGTCTGTACTATTCTTGGCCTCCATCCAGCTTAATCTTTGCTGTAAAAGTCTCATGTGGATGGAAAGGTTGGGTTGTAAATAAACGTCTTAAACTAAATTACATGGATGGATTAGAGAGGCTGGAAAGTGAGGAGACGTGCAAAGGGAAAGCTAGGTTTAAATATTTCAGGTTTTTATACAGACCAGAATCATCAGGAGAATGAAATGAACTTTTCACATTCAAAGGTGAATAAAATGTCATGAGAAATGAAGAAAACCCAGACAATTTACTTCACAGCATGAGTTCATAACTAAAAGCAACTGAGTGTTATGCAGATACAACCACTGCCAATATCCAAGGTTACTCCTCTCTTCAGTAGCTTGTACTTCTGTTTGCAATTGCATTTAGTCAAATAGGCAAAGCTCATTGCAAAACGTGATTTATGTTCGTATGGTGTTGTTTTCTTTTTAAAGACACAGACTAGAAAATCTGTAAGAACAAATGCAAGATACTTTGATTGCAAGAAAAATATAGCAAATGTTTTAATAAGCAATTAAATTGAGAATCAGTTATTCCAAATATATTTCACATGGTGTTCCTCTGTTGTGATAACTCTTCGCTACTCCCTATTTAGACCTTTTCAGGCTTTTTATGATGGCACACTGTCAAGTAAATTTGCAGCGAACATGCTGATCTGATGTAAAGGTCTTGCTGATCTGGCTCTTAAGTGTGAATCTTCTTAAGTAAAGAGTGATGCAATGCAATATTGGATATGAATAACTGATAAATGAGATGCATGGTGCAGCTGCACATTTCGCCTTTCAAATCTGTATTGTATTCATCTGCATTTATTTTACATTGTCAATCTGCTTAGAAAAATGTAAAGTACACCTATGGAATATTTATGTGTATATAAACTTCTGCTGCATTTTCTAATACAAAATAGAAAAGTGTTCCTGAAGGGTAGAATATTGTTTAAGTATTTTCAAGGGCATTGAATGACAGAGTAGTTATGAATGGAGTTTTCCCTCTGCCACGTAGAACAATAAACAACAGAGAGATAGCATAGCCCTGTCTGTATTACATTTCATGGTATCATTAAATGAATCTTCTTTTTACCACTTTTTTTCCATCAAGTTTCTCCGTTCTCCATTGGCAAGAAATAAAGTATAGTATGCAGGAGTAAGATGGGGGTGAGGAAGAAAAAGTTATGAATGGAAATTATCTTTGCATGTAAGAAGCAAAAGAACTGTTGTTGAAATCATCATTCATGTCAGCTCTGAGGTCTTCACTTTTGCGCGGTAGTGAATGGCATAAAATACACATTTGAGTTCACGTTTTAGTCCTTTTGCTTGTCACAATGAGAATGGCTTCTGATGACAGCAGTCACCAGAAGCTGATTTATTCTTACCTCAAATGGTGGTGGTTAGGTTTTTGCCAGCTCCTGCATTTAGTAACAGAGTAGGTGGAGTCTTTTTCTCACACTTTGCTTGCTCCAGAGTGGAAAATTGCATAGGTTAGAGGAATGGAAGACAGAACTCCTTTGTCATCACCTGCTTCCTAGGTAGGTCCTAAGACTGCAGCAACATACCTTGGTCATGGCACAATTAGTATTAATCAGAGCTTCCCGTTTAAAAAATCTGGTCAGTGATAATTATTATACCATTCGAGAGAAGTGCATAGGAGACTACTTTTGTTGGCATTCAGCCTTAGCGACTTGTTCAGAATATAAAATTGAGCAAGTAAAATAAGTAGTTTAGAGAAGAGAAAATAATTCAATTTCTAATAAAGAATTAAGTGGTATGTTAGAGTCCATAATTCTCCGTACATAGGTAAAACTGAGCAAAGACATGTAGATTTTATATATGTTGTTCTGCTTATTGCTGTTAGTGTGCAGAATTGCAATAAAGTTGAAAAGTGATGGAATTTTAAATAGCAGTCTCAACTGAGATGAGAGTCTTGCTAACATATATTAGTTTCCCTATAAAAAAAAGTTTCTGCTTCTCTGAGGCCAGTATTAGAAATTTTCATTCCTTTGTGCTGCACAGATATTCCCTTGGTTTAGCATTAAGAATTCCTGAATTCTTAAGATCTCTTTTGGAGCTTTGTAAGAGTACTGATATATTTGTAGTAATGAGTAAAGGTAATTTTCTTAGGTATTTTGGGTCCCTCTGGTTAAGAAGGTCATGTCTTATCTGTGTCTCTAACACCGTGCAGTTTTGTAACAACATAACAAAACTAGTGAATTACATGAATCACCTTAAATCTGCTGCAAAGTCTCAAAGGAACAAAAAGATCACTGTAGCTCTGCAGAACTTGGCTGACAATAGGAAGAAGGTACAGGTGTGAAAAGTAAACTGTTGCCATTATTTTCTTAGACCTTGAAGGCATTTTCTGTGAGGTTTTTTTTCTTTTCTTTTCTTTTCTTTTTTTTTTTTTTTTTTTTTTTTTTTTTTTTATAAAAAGGGAATACATTTGGACCAGTAATCAGTTATTAGTTTAGGATAAGTTAGTCTATACACATTCGACCTAACACATTCCAGGTGCACCGTGGAAACTACTGTGGACTTCGTGCTTGGAAGACACAAGGTTTGTCTGCTATGAACTCAAGTGAGGACTAGCTCACATTTTTTCCTCAAGATTTCTCAGTAATAAAGAACTCACAAATGGAGTTTTCAATGTAGGAGACCCTTTTCAACTCCAGCTTTGCGTTGCAAATTTCACATGGGATATTAGCTCACATCAGGATCTCCATTATAGGAACAGCAGAAAAATGGGCAGGAAAAAATGAAATAAATGTAATACTTTCTGCCCTACATAGGAATGTAAGAGATTCTAGATTCTGGCATAGATGAGAGAGACTGGGATAGGGTACACTTTGATTTATACAATTGAAGAATGAGATAAAGTGGTGTGACTGTAGCAGACATAGAGGAAGGGTAGGTATTCACTCATAGCTAACCTCCAGTCTCCCCCCTCAAAATACACTCCCTCCTTCAGTATTCCAGGGTGGATTCCAGACCTTGATATAAGACAGGGAATACATAGTGGCATTAGCTGAAATATAACAACCAGGACGTTCTTTGTAGTCTCCAAATAAATGGAATCCCTGTTCCTCTTAGAAGACCCTGATGTAGTTTTTGGGTCATCTCCCAGTAAGCATTGTCTTCAGCCTTGATGGGTGTTCAAAAACAAACAAAAAAAAGGGGATAAATGAAACAGCATAAACGATTCTTAATAAGAGCCTTAATTGCCTTTCTGCAATGAGATTAACACAGTTATTCCTTTGCTACATATTGTAGTATTGTATATTCATTCAATAAAGTATTACGTACTTAGAAGACTTAATTCTATTGTCTTTATGTGTTCATATTGCCAATGGAATTTTGGGTGTATTCAGTGGCTTAGAAATTCTTGTTATAGGAGAATTTTAAAATCAATGTCTACAGAAAATCAATTTGATTTAGGAAAGGTTTAACTTCATCAGATTTTATATTTAGCAGTGTAATTTGTACTATTAAAATCGCAGCAATTATAGTCACATAAATATTTAACAATGAACCCTCATGCTGCTACACTGAGAACATTTGTCATATGTTAGAAAGCATGTTGAACAATACTTTCTTTTTGCATGATTAGGGGAATATCTGGCAGCAGTCCAAATCCCCATTGATTTTAATGTATTGTTTTATTGTTTCATAAAAAGTTTTAAGTGTAGGCCTTTTCAAATGGCTGGCTGTTTCTTCAAGCAATAGACTTTAAAATCCATGTATTAAGAAGTGCACAATAGTTTTACAGCAGGGGAGAAAATGGGGGTCCAAGAACCAATTTATAGTATCATAGAAAGTTTGGTTGGAAGTTTATCTGGTTTGACCTCCTGCTTGAAGCAGGACTGGTGCCAATCCTAGATCAGGTCAGGCATGGCTTTGTCTAACTCAGTCTCAACCCCCAAGGATGGAGATTCCTCACCCTCTTACCTTGGTGTAATCTGTTTCAGTGCTTCATTTATCTCCTAGTGAATAAGTTTTTCTAATGGCTGGTCTGAACATGCCTAGTTGCAGCTTGTGACTGTTGTCCTTGTTATACTGTTTGTCACTGTTGAGAAGAGTCTCACACCATTGGTTTTATTTCCACCAGGAAGGGATGGTAGGTGAGTATTCAATCACCCCTTGGCATCCTCTTCATCAGACTAAGCCTCAGCATCTACTTATTGTTCATGTGCCCTAGGCTCCTCTTGGTAGCTCACTGCTGGACTCCATCTGGTCTGTTTTGTGTTCCTGGACGCACAGTCCCAGGTTTGGCCCTACCGGCACTAACTAGAGGGGGTCAATAAACTTCTGTCAATCTGCCAGCTCCAAATGTAGCACAGGTAGTCAGTCTGCCATGCTGGTGGCAATGAGCTATGCAGCCTTGTTTGGATGTATCTGCTCCTTCGTAAGCCTTTCAGCCTGACCTGAAGGACCCTTTCACCCTTGCCCCAAAGACCTACAGTTATCTTTGAACTAGTCAAGGTTTCTGTTTTGCATCTTCTTGCAGCCTGCGTGGGTGAACATCAATGCGTAGGGTTAGCCAGATGGAACTCCGCAGTCGCTGCTTCTGCAACTATTTTTCCTTTGGCTGAGTTAGAGAACTGGGATTTGGGCTTGTGTGTTTTGAATTACAAGAGTGCGATTGGTTCTTCTAAGGACTGAGCCAAATTTCACCAGTCTGCTGCAATCGGTTCTTCTAAGGACTGAGCGAAATTTCACCAGTCTCCAGGAGACTGATTTCCATAATTTTGATTGACTTGAGTTAATGCTTCTAAATTTTAGGATAACAAAAGGTTAGCCATCAATGAAAGTTGTTTGATTTATCACCAAATAAATTTCAACGCTTCAGAACACCCACAATACTATGCACACAAAAAAAAATGGAATAGGTATTTCTGAAAAGCTGGTTCAAAAAGAATTATTCATTTAATGATAAAATGAAGGGCTAATGAGTACTTGGAGACCTGACATTTTAAAGGTTATGTTATTCAAAGAGCATTTGTTTTTGAAATGCATTTAAATTGTGTGTTTTTAATACTCAATACATATTTCCATTTTAACCTATTGAATTGTGTAAAGAAATGGTTTATTAAGTATGCATTTGTTTTGCTTAACAAGGTCTTCTCACGGGGAGTAGCAACTGTTTCAAGCACTCTCCCAAAATTTAAATGTGTGGAAGCCTAGTAAGTTTTTAATTGTCCATTCTTTCTTCATCCTCTTCTTTTCCTCTTCTATCCCCTTCTCTCTCCTCCCTTTCATACTGCTTCCCCTCCATTTCCCATCCCGTTAAGAGACACAAGCACCATTTATGGAAGTTAACTCAATTTTTAAAGATTTGGTATTAAGCAGTTGGCTTTGGTCATCATGAAGGTTGTATAGGCAATTTTAAACTGAAAACTTGGAAAAAGAGATTAGAAAGGGAGGGCTTTTTTTTTTAAAGAGATATCAACCCAATTCTCAATAAAGCTTTGACTGTCTGTGTATGTGTTATTACAGTTGAGGAAAAGAGGCAAATATTGTTAGCATGATAGAAGATGTATGTTGGCTTTGTTCTCTGCTGCAAAAATATAATTTTGTAAGTAAGTAAGATACTTCTTACTGAAAACTAAAGAAAAATCAAATGTATTTGTTTTCAGAAATAGAATGTAATCAAAATATATTTTGATTACATTCTATTTCTGTATAAAAGAACATTTCTATAAAAGAACAATACAGAAACAATTGAATAGAAGCAGTGCTGTGTCAAACACTGAGAAAGGGAAGTTGACTTGTGGTCCAAAGTGTTGGGTTATATATATGAGTATAATGAAATTAAAGGAATTAAAGAGAAAGGAAAATTCACCTACATGAGTTTTAATGCTGATGATATGAAAAATCAGGAGAATTAGGACAAAAAAAAAAAAATTATTCTATGAATAGTTAGTATATCCATTACATACTCATATATATTCTTATTATGTATTTATATATTATCATGTTATATTTTTAGAAGGTTTCTGTATGGAGAACAAGAATAGCAAGTTGGAATTAATAGTGATAGTTTGTGTTCTCCTAGAAATTTTGGCAGTTTATAATTATGGAAATTTTGCTTTTGCCAAAAGTGCACTAAAAGCAATAACATTAAAAATAATACAGTATTTAATAAGAATCTCTTCTCCTGACCTACCCCACCTTGCACACACATCAGGCTGAGGGTGCGGAAATATCTTCAAACCTTTTCCAAGGAAAGAAAGGCCAGAGTTAAGTACAAGAAGAATAGAGCTTGATTATGGTAGTCAGATTTAACTAAACTAAAGAACAGAAGCGGATTTACTATACAGGAAGCTGAAATTGCAAGGGATAGATAGGAAGAGGAAAATTCTTAAGATTTACACTGTACCAGAGTACTGCAGGCCAGGAGATTTGGCTGTATACGTTCCTATCCTTTGGGTTAGTATCTGACATACTATTGTCCAAGTCATCTGCAGCTTCAGTGAACTAGACAAAACAGCAGCTAAGAAAAATTTAGTGAACAAACAACTTAACTACAGATACTTGAAGGAACTACTTCAAATTTGCAAAAATATTTTGATAGTAATCAAAAAAGATTTTGCCATACAATGAAATCAATGGAGAACTACAAAGTGTTTTACACAGCTGTAGCATAACAGTAAAGTTAGTATGGTTTTGTTTCATTTTAAGTGAGACTGTATGTTTCAAAAATAAATTCAATTTTATTGATGATAAGAACCAAAATCTACTGAAGCTAGATCCTAGTTGCACATGATTGTTGGTAGAGTAAGAGACTAATCGGCACAAGTGGCAGAATTTGTTCATAAAATATTCTGTATCATTGCCAATTAGGTATAGTACAAAAATTTAAAGAACATATCATGATAATATGGGCTTTTTATCAGTGGGGGTACAAATACCTTTTCTAAGCCTATAGCCTAAAACTATTACATAAAATTAATAATTTTTCATTTTTCTTATCACTAGTTTCTGTAAATGACTCTTTCACGTCCAATTCATGCAAGTATGTTTCCGTTCTCAAGAAGGTTGTGGGAGCAGTTTACTGATACAATGATCTATTTTGTTCCAGGAATGTTTCACCTAGGATTTTTTTATTTTTCTAAACGGTGTGCTATGCTGTGATTTAGATTAAATACAGGTTGAATGAACATTGATTTTTAAATAAATAAACTAGAAAATGAACTTCTAAAGAAAACCTATTCAATGTTACATCCTAAGCATGACAAAACCCATCTTCCGGATTCATGCTGATTCAATATATTGTAAACTATGTTGCCAGTCCACAGATTTGCTCTTTTCTAGGGGCTTTGGATTACACCCTTGCTTGCTTTATTTTCATTAATTTATATCACTGTACATTTTATAACTATAATTGTCCCATAGATTACTTAATCTTTTCCTTTTAGTTTTATTTCAACAAAAACAGGTATCAAAGGTAATCCTCTGTATGACTGTTGGGTGCTGATGCTACTTCTGGTTCAATTCGTATACCTGACATCTCAGAATCCTACCCAATATAAATAAAAATTAAATATATGGAGTAAAGAACTAAAACACAACTTAAAATTGTGGTTTAGGGGCTGTACACAAAATATTAAATCAATTTTTGCTAAGTGCATTTTTTATATCAACTACTGTATTTTATAAGGAAATTATTAATGTTAGTGAACATTATATTATCTTAATTATACCTGATATACCACACTATATATCTTTATTCACAGGTAATTTTTTATATTCACAATTAATAAGCCACTACGACTTTTATTCCAAAATAATGCAATAATTATACAATTATAATGCAAAGAATGATGGAAGTTCCTAACAGAGCTATTCTCTCTGATTTTTAAAATGGTTATAGTTGTTTCTGAGTATACATTTTAGGGAATGACTTAAGGCTTGATCCTGTGTCTATATATATTAATGGAAGTTATGCCCATGATTTCACTGGCAGTAGGATTTGATACCATTATGCTTTTTCAGATAATGTGCAACTTGAAATATTTTCATTATTGGGTTCATTTATTTGTGTTAGTTGAATCCTGACATTATAGCCAGAATGAGTATTTATGAAATTAATTGTTATTTGGGCAAGGCAGACAGATGGACCTGAGACAGTGTGACTGTTTTTGCATATGAATAAACATTTTGCCTATTGTGTAGCAAAACTCTTTTTTATTTTTTTCATGTATTTCTCCCCTGTGGCAATTTCTAACTTCATTTTTTCAACACTTCTGTGAGCTAATTCTGTGAGGCTCGGCTAGAAAAAGAGTTTTATAGTCTTCCTCCTATTGTGGACAAAACTGTGGACAAACAAACTCATGCCAGGCAGACAGAGGTTTTGGGAGAAGTTCCTCAGATTGTGTGGCATCTACAAAAGTCTGAGACATTCATACAGACCCTTAAAGCTATACTACCATAGGTTCCTCACCTTTCTCCTCACATGTCCTACTACCATAGGTTCCTCATTGCTCTCTTCGTGTGTCTTTTTCTTCTGTACTTAAAAGAACATGAGTCAACATCACAAAGAGAAACCTGTTTAAGCTTCATAAAAATACTGTTCAGTTTTTCCTCTGAGATTCAGGTATTTCCAGGGGACTCAGTTTTTCTTTGAGAGCAGTAAAAAAATGAGTTAAAGGTGCAGAAAATTCTACTAAATCAAAACACTCCACTTATTAACCTGCACAGTATTCAATCTGCATTCAGTCTGCATAATAACAGAGATTCAGACTAGAGGGAAAGAAATAGGAAAAAAAAAGTCCTAAAATTTGTAATACTCCTTTGACAGAAATTTCAAACTGCTGCCACTATCTGAAATGTGTATGAGTGAATATGATATTTCAGCAATGCTATGTCTCAGCTACTTTGTTTCAAAATAAATTTATATCTTACTTTAGTTATATCTGACATCCTCAAGGGATTGAATTGGAACTGTAGGAATATTGTTTTATGCAACAGGTAGCTCTCCGATAAGAACAATGTATTGATATGATATTTCTCTTAATTAACCTCCTATAAGATTTACTTTGGGACTAATGTGCTGTAACTGTACTATTAATTCCCCTAACCTTCCTTGCTTTGGTGATGGCTTATGTGATATATCACAGTCCTTAGAAATTTCTGAGGTAGATTTCCTTTGGTGAAAAGGCAATTTAATATGCCAGATATTTCCCCTCTCATTCTACTGTAATAAGGTAATATAAGCATCCTACTCCTGGACCAGAAAAGCAGCAGGGGACTTTTCTTTCGTTTTTACTGACTCAGATTTATGGTATAATTTATTTCACAGCAAATCTTGTTTAAGATGTTGTTTCCCTATTGTTCATCTTGATAGCAGTTAAAATTCTGCAATAAAAAATTAAACTTTTCTAGCTGAAATGTTTATACCCTGTATTTTAAATAGCACGGAGTTCTGCATTATTGTCTATTTATGTAATCTGTAATTTTTTATGGCTTTTTCTCTGTATTGTGTTTGTCCTTTAACGTTTTAGATTTGCCTGCAAATTAGAAGTATATGTATAATAAAAAATAAGGACTTTATTTTTAATGTTGCTTAAACTTTAGGATTCTTGCCACAGAATAGGTTAAACTGAATTTTGTTATTTGATAAGGCTTAATTCTTTTTGGTTGTTAAGTTTGCTTTAAAGTTCTGGTCTAGAAAGTTAAAAACACCTATGTTCCTTGCAAACCCTGTCAAAAAAGCATTTATAATTTTGTTTTAAACTCTCTATACGGTATATTAAACCAAAACCAAAATAGCTGGTAGCTTCTTGTGTCATGATCTCCTCCGAGAGTACCATGTGATTTGCAGCCTCCCTGTCTGTCGTCTTATAAGTGGAAACCACTAAGGTCTGAGCTGTTGTGCACCATGTTAATTGAGCCCAGCAATACCTGCAGAGTTCACAAGAGAATCTTCCATTTCTTCCTCTTTGGAGTATTTTTTCAAAGTCTGCTCCTCACTGTAATCAATTGCTATGTGAATAATCCCAGCAAAATCAGTTAGTCTACAAAACTGAGTTCTTCAGATAAAGCATACAGATATTGTGATTAGAAGAAAATACGAAAACAGAAGCAGATAGATAGGACAGGCAGAAAAAGACTGAAAAATTTCAGATTACATTCTGAAAGAAATAAAGGAATTTCATTTTCATTATATTTGGGACTTGATATATGCCATTGAATATGGCAAGGGCATAATTCATACGTACACTATGCAGTGAACTGATTTTTTCATATTCATATACAGAAAGTGAAAGCCCTGTATTTCCTTTCAGAATAATATTTGAAATTTTACAGCTAATTACTTTAGAGATCATGGAAAATCGTATTCAAAATATGCATTGTGGCCAGGGATGTGTAAGAAGTTTCATTTGTATATGGAAAGATGAGTAAGCTGATTTTATACTTAAATGCCAGATATGTATCTTAAAAAACAACAAAAAAAAAACCAACCACCCCCCAAGTTTACTAAGTATTTTCTTCCATTCTCAACTTATTTCAAAAATGTACAACACTTAGCAAGCAGGGAGAGTTTTCACTACTCTTAGATTACTTTTAAGCCTTGCATTTTTCTCACATGCTGTGGAACAGTTCCTTAATCTTACTTAATTATTCTAAGTATTCTTTTACGACTGGAGTATTTAAAGTATTCTGATCAAGAATGGTTATTTTCTTCATTTTCCAGGAGGACACAGTTATACATATTTTTCCTATGTATAAAATATATCCACATCATAGCATCACTAATACCAGGTGGTTTCAGTTTGTGAGGACTTTTTATGCTACCAGATTTACTTGGGTTAATTCCATAAATGAATTTGGAAGAGTCACTGTATCTAGATGCATAGTGCTGTGCAGGGGATTCTGAAGTAGACACCGATTCTTTAAATACATGTATAAGTAATTTTATTCATTTGGATAGGTCCCAGGAGTCACTCAAGTGTTTATAGAATGGGATCCTTAGGTTTTATATAGTTAACACATTTGTGTTTTATTAAGTGTAGGCTCATAGTCATGCTTTTATGTTGCTTAAATTTTAAAAACATTTACAGTAACACTAATTTTTAGTGTGCCCTAAGGTTTATTTTCACTGAAATTATTCAGCCTTGGAAAGTAATCATGGCTGAAAGGCAACTCAAATATTGCTACAGCTTGATATAGGCTTTAAATTTTGTCTTACCATAACTGAATGTTATATATCATAATCCTTCTCTTTTCCAAATTCAGTTCTTATTCTCATGATGATACTTTATTTTTTCATGACATGGTTATACTTTATAGTTTGATATTTTTAAATCTCATGAAGATGATAAAATATGCCAGAAGACACACAATTCTACTGTTTTGTTTACAATACTTACCATGTTTCAGTGGCAAATTCATGCAAAGTGCTTATAATAGAGTGTGAAATGTATAAGTTACTGTTTGTTTCAAAATCCGTTAAATCCCTTTAGCTCCACATGTAATGGGACCTCTGTCTTTCTGCTGCAGAAACTAAAGAAATAGAAATTCTAGTACATTTGGACTCAAAGAGTACTGACAGAAACAATTACTTTCATTAAATATATAACTTGAAAAGCAAGCCTAAAGCAACTTAAAATACTCCTCTATAATGAAGAAACCTAGGTCCCTGGAGACTGAAAAAGAGACTACTGGTGCTTTCTCAAGACACTATAGTGCTGTATCCTTTTGTAAGATAATACAGCCCCTGCTTTTCTGGGCAAGACAAATACTCATGTGCTTCAAGTAAAGTGCATCCAAGTTGTGTCCATTCCCCAGTATGAATCTGACATCTGGAGAGCTCATCACAGAGCTGGCAAACAGCAAGCATGCAATTGCGGTAGAGGCAATAAAAGGAAGGTTTCTTGTAAAGGTGGGATAATGATCCAAGAACTCCATGTGGATTGAAGTTTCCAAGTGCATGTTCAACACTGATAATAGTAATATACAGTACTATGGTAAAATATAATACTGCATTCCCATAAAGGATCCTGGAATCCAACATCCTTTTTCCTGGAGTTTGTTTCTAGACTTGTTGCTGTACATAACAGCAACAATATTCTTAGTGCTGTGCAATATTCTTTTTGGCAAGATTTTCCCCCTGCTTTCTGCTTCTGATGGCATCTCCAGGTAGAATCACAGAGATAGGTTCAGGCTGTGTGAAATATTGTTGCCGGGGATTCAGTCTTGATTTCTGAAAGCATGGCCTAAGTTCACACCTGTTTGCTTCCCAAATCACTTTTTTGGGTTATAGCTTAATATGCATTTCCATACACCTCCTCTTAAACATGTACAAACGTGCCTAATTCACTCTCAGGTCCTTGGTAGGACTCTTCCTTTGATCATCATAACTACCTGTCATTTTAGGTCTTGAATATGGTGTTGAACTGGCAGACCATAGCACCAGCAATTCACCAGTAACGTGCACGTAGCTGCATCCAGAAGTGTAGACCAAGGATAATTGATACTGCTTTCCATGAGGGAAAAATGGCAAGTTACGAACTGTATGAGGGTCGGTTCAACATGCATCAGATGCCCATTGCCAGCTAGGAGAAAGGAAACTTCCGTAGTTTTTTTGCCAGAATTGTGTTTCCTGTGCTCACATTCTGAACATAAAATATCAATTGCCATCAAAGTCCTTAATTGTTGTCTATGGTTTCTGTTACACTGACAGTAAATTCCTTCAGAAGCATAACTTGCTCAGTCACAACAATGATTTTAGGCAGATGAAAAAAAAAGGGACTGTTAGGACTCAGCAAGAAAGCTAAGTTTGGAACCATTGCACCATTTGAAAATGGGACTCTTAAGTTGCAAGTGAAGCAAATAAATTACGAAAGTGCCTAACTTTTTTTTTTGAAATTTATTGTGTCATCAAATTTTTTTTACATATTTTTTCTTTCCTTTCCTTTAGCAATGGTTGTTCTCAGCAATTTGGAACCAAATACGACCTATGAAATCAAAGTAGCTGCTGTAAATGGAAAAGGGCAAGGGGAGTATAGCAAAATTGAGATCTTTCAGACTTTACCTGTCCGTAAGTAATAGTTGTGCTATTAAATGAAAATATAAATGCTTATTAGAATATTTTATCTGCAGATCAGCTAATAATTTCAAGTATGCTTCACTGTGGATGTTTGATGTTTATACACTACTTCTCAGTGTATAACATCAGTCTTTACATTGTTTCTCAGAAACCGTGTTTTGTTCCTCGTCCTCCCCCGCCCCCAACCAAATAGCATGAATGAACTTAAATTGGAGAATTTATCCCATCACCTATATTTTTGAGACTTAGACAAACCTTTCTTTTACATTGAAGAGCACAAACCATGAAAGATATTAGATTAAGGACTTTTTGTCATTTACGTTCAGGCCATTATAGATATCTATGAGAAATGAATTGGCCCTTTTGGGAGACATTTCTTCAGCAAACTATGCTGCCACAAGTTTTGCAGTTATGAAGCCTCAAACAGAAATCTTAAACTATGGAAAAGTTATGAGAATAAATTGTTTAACTATGATTACATGCAAATGATAAATGCTACGAAGCTATTCTATATTTGTAATATCATTTATAGACAAGAAATTCAGATTTAAATATTATGGGCTAATAAAAAATATTTTTCTCAAATTACTCTTAAATAGGAACAATAAATTAAACACAAAGAGAGAAGAAAAATAAAGGAATTATCAGATGGCACTGTATAGTACTCAAACATATATAGCAAAATTTATTAGCAACCATTACTAGACTAGTGTCTCATAAATCTGTTGCAGCTGAACTGTTTTCTGAGTAGGTTGTTACTCAGTATGGTTAGGAATACTGTCCCTAATGGAACGAATAATAAAAGTCACGCAAAAGACTGGCAAAAGACTACAAAGAACATAAAATATTTCTATGTTATTACAAAATGTTCTTATTGATACGTTTCTTCTGCCTGAGAACAGTAACTTGTCAGCTTTCAAATTCCTTTTTTTTTTAAAGTATATGCATATTCTAAATATATTGAATGACAGATAAAATAATTTGCTGTTATTCATATGGAACATCATACCTAATAAAAAAGTGATAGAAACTGATAGAAATTATATATATGTTATCTGATAGAAAGCTATGCAAATTCTATGTTGAGGTGCAAGTCAATTTATCTTTACCATGACAAGGGATAAACATAAATATTAAAAATATTTCCAAAGGAACTGAATCTCTCTGGGCAAATGCAAATTTACAGATATTTTGAAGATAACACTTCAGTATTACAACACGTGTTCATTTAGAATCTGACTTAAAATTTATAGAAATGATAAATATTCTGTGAATTTCCATTAGCAAAGTGGCTCAAGCTGGTTATTAACCCTTCAATTGTACATGTAGGAATATTTTTATCCTTTCGTTACAGAGAAAATTGGTTTTGCTTTTGGAAATCTTATTCTTCATATTTATTCTTAATATAGTCTACTCTAAAAGTATGTAATTTTGCCTTGGCACATTTATTGAACAGTTAATTTACCTGATATCTGTATTACAATTTAGATCTTGCACATAGGACTAAAGCTCATGCTTAAGGTTAGCCTTAAAATCCAGTGTGACGAGCAGCTCACCAGCCTTGTTGAACTGATGCCTAAATCATTGCTGAAGTAAATTACATTTGAAAGCATCAAAAGTCAGAAAGTCTCAAAGAAACGAATACTTCTTTCATGCTTGACATAATTTTGTTTCCTCATGTGAGATAATTAATCTACATTAGAACCTACTTTAAGCAAAATATTTAACACACTTATTATGGGTGTTCTGCACTGCTTGGAAGGATCATATTGATTTTAAAGATTTTGATTAATAATCTTGTGGACAAGCTCCAATCTGTAATTTAAGACTTATCTTATTGCTGAATTATTATTAACTACTATTTTTTCCCTTATTTAGGGGAGCCAAGCCCCCCTTCAATTCATGGGCAACCAGGAAGTGGCAAGAGTTTTAAACTTAGCATAACTAAACAAGATGATGGAGGTGCGCCCATTTTGGAATATATTGTCAAATACAGAAGTGTAAGTATTTCAGTCAGTCAAAATAGGTGGGTTTTGCTTAGTAAGATCTGCTTTTAAGAGATAGAATGTTGATATGATTTGAAATGTAACAAAATGATTGGGATTTTTTGCAGGAAAAGAAGATATAGTATAGTATGTTTTCTCTTGTGACTACGTTGCTAATGCCACGTTATTTAAAAAAAAAAGAAAAGAAAAGCACCTGGCTCTTCCTAAATGTATCATTGAAAGTTCATTCTAACAGGAAAACTATATTCTCTGGTTTGTTACATGGTAAATGAAGAACATTGATGTTCAGCTCTCGACCTTCATGAGTTTCAGTGTACATATCAGTTATTTAACAGCTGTCATACAGAGTATATTTGTCTTCTGTCACCTAGAATCTGATTCGGTGTTCTCACCAAATCTGGCAAGTTTAGAAAACAGTCTTTTCTGCAATGTGTTATTTCTTTTTCTATTAAAAAAAAAAGTGTTTTTTTTTTTTAATTATCAAAGTAGCTAAAATATCCTTCATTTCCTGATACACTGCTTAGAAATGATTGGGTTGAAGAAGTAACTATACAGCTAGCAAAAGCAATGAGTTTAATTAAAAAGTGTGCATTTTCTAATAACTTTGTGTTCCATTAGGAAGATTATAGTACTTTTATCTGACTCTGACTAGACCCAGTAAAAAGACATTTAACAGAGTTCAATAGCATATTTACATGGCAGTTTTGAGAGTCTAAGAGAGACTGGGAATGTTAAATGACATTTAACAGAAGGTAGTGAGAATTGTATTTAACAGAAACAAGAAATCTTTGAGAAATTAAATGCAGAACCTGTTTTAGTGTTCCCCAAACCCAATTCCTTATTTTGTAATAGTTTTTGTCACATTTCCTGGCGTTTCCTATAATGTCACTTTTTGGTGATTTTTCTGGGATTATCCAAATGCTACCTGGCATGTAAAATGATTTTCTGAAGCTAAGTATAACCAAAGAAGATTGGTAGCTCCAAACCAGTAGAGAAAAATTTGGTAGAGCTTTTAAGAGTAGCCTGAGGGAATAACCGGCAGTTATTCTGGTATCACTGATCCCTAAATCTTAATTGACATTCTTAAATGACTTTCAGTCCAGCGAGTACAGTTGTCATAAAAGAAAAGTAATTGCAAAGAAGAGAGAAGGTAGTAAAATATGCAATACAAGATACAATGCAGTTTTGTGGGATTGAGTTTCCTAGTTAGATTGCAATGCCTCTAAGTATTCATAACTGAGAGGATAAGAAAATAAACTGTTTGGATATCATATATGCATGCAGTATATGGAATTTAATCTGTTTCTGTGATTTAGGCAAGCTAAATGATTTTGGATCTATCCTGTATATTTTTGGAAACGTGATTTTGATCTAGTGTTTTGAATAAGGTACAATATTATAGTATAAAAGATCACTTTTCATTTGTATTCTTGAAAGATAAATGTACAGTTTAAGCAGTAGCTGGAAACTTAATAGGTTACTGAAGAAGATAGCTTTTACTTGGACCTCAAATCCATATTTCCTTAAGCTTCCAATTGAAAAAGCAATTTGACTAAATTAAAGGCCTTCTTGCGACAAAATGCACAATAAATTTTTTTGGTGTTTTAACCAGAATGAATGGATGCTATTTAAAGTTCTTAATTATCTGTTGACTGCTTCTCTTCTATCTTTCCCATTGGTTGTGTTTAATTAGCTTTTCTATAACTCTCGCCAGCCTCATTATTAGCACCTGGACCAGTGTATTTGCTTGCATCTTCAAAGAGCATATAGGATAACAAGATAGACATCAGTGGCTTTTTCTTCTTTGTGTTTCATAACAGCTTATACGTCTTATTAAGAGTCAGTTCCCTCATATTTTAGCTTTCTACAGATTTTATTTTTATCTTTTTTTAAATTGGGAGAAGGACAGCCTTTAATATATTATAGCAATATTTTTTTTTTGGGTTGGTTTAGGGCAATTGTAAGTTTTCTTTTTCTGGAAATAATGTGTTTCATTCTATCAAATAATAGCTTTCCTAACATCAGTTTATTCACATTATGGGCAGAACTTACTAACTATAATCAGGTAATAAGAACCTCCATGTTTTGTTTTATATTGCAGAGAAATTGGTGCTGTGCAATTTTTATGAGTAGCAGCTTCAAATTGATTCATGCTGTTGCACAAAGTCAAGAGAATCTTACAAAGTTTCACTGGTGGAGCCTGAAGCTGATGTCGTACATTGACTTCAAAGTTACCTTAGGAAAGAATAGGAGGAGAGAGAGAAAGAGAAGGGAAAACTGCTCCCCAGTAGCCAGCCAGGAAGAGCAGTGATGGGGATTCTTAGACAAGCATCCTGTCCAACGCAGAAGATGACCCTCTAACAACATTTCTCATAGTAACTGTGTCATTTTAATGGGGACCAACTCAAGCTCCCCTCTGGTTGTTCCTGCTTGTGGTACTGTTAACGCTGGTTGTGGTACAAGTACCACAAGTACTATAGTAATAAACTAAAAGGTAGAGGGGAGGGCTGAAGAGCTTATGCGAACTGAGGGGAAGGTGAGGAGATGAGGAACGGGAACTTGATACAGAGGAAAGACTGCAACAGCAGTTCAGGCCAGGTGCGTGACCAGGCACAGACCTGCAAGAGAAAGGCAGGCTACAAAGCAGCCTTTGGAAGGTATTACATAGGTTAAGCTTAGCACCCAGAAAGAGCATGCAAACAAAGTGGGATCACCACACAGGTATAATCACTTACACGTGACCCACATAGTCACAAGCAAAAGTTTGTGCTTACTGCTCAAGTGCATTTTGACTGTGGTGGATTTTCTGTGGCTGCACCTTGTAATTGTGAATTTGTGCTTGGTGCACAGTGTTGCCCACTGTTCCCTGAAAATATGTATCAGTCTATTATCTTGAAGAGATTTCTTCCCAGCCTTCAGTTATGATTTTTGTACCTGTTGTGGTTTAACCCCAGCTAGCAGCTAGGACCACACAGATGCTTGTGTAGCTCTCCCCTCTCCCCTCAAAATCATAATAATATAAAAATAAAAATAATAATGATACAAGTCACTCTCACCACCTGGTGAATTGGTGCCTTCCTGAGCAGTTGATTGTGGATTCCCACACCCCACCCAACCCCCATTTATATATTGAGCATGATGTCTGTGGTATGGAACATTCCATTGGTCATTCCATTGTTCTGTCTAGGCTCCTTCTCAGCTTTTATGGGAGGCTGAAAAGAGTCTTTGAAAAGTATAAACATTGCTTAGCAACAACTAAAATTGTTGACATTCCTTTCACAGCAATCACTAGAAAGAAAATTAACTCTTTCCCAGCTGAAACCAGAACAGTACCGTATCCTGAATTACTTCATAATGCTTAAGAAGCAAGTATTAAAATAGGCTTCTTGGTAATTAGAAAAGGGAATTCTGTTTCTATACTTACAGGTCACAGAATGGAACAGTAAGCTAGAAAAAAATAGGGTAGGGCATTGTCTTTGTTTTTCCCTAGCATATTAAGTTTGAGTAAAAATTTGGAATTAGAATGAAATAATAAGAATATTCATCATTTTTAAACTTACAGAAGCAAGAAAAATGGATTTAAATTCTATTTGGAAAAACAAGAGCAGCATTTAATTTATTTTTTGCTTGTATGTCCATATTGATGTTTGGAGGAAACATTAGAGAAGCGACTAGTTTTTGCAGGCCTAAAAGTTGTTCACTATGTCGACCTGTGACAGTGTTACTAATAATGCTCTGAATTTTGGTAACGACAAGTGTTTGATTGGTAGATTATGTTCTTCACTTTTGATTATGTTGATGGAGGACTGTGTTCATTTTGTTGCTTTATGATAGGTTCTAGAACAAAATTCTGTAAATACAAACCGTTTAAAAAGAGATAATTTCTCAGTTACTCCCACTCTGAGATACCTACCACAAAACAGTTAAATGTTTTTGCATAGAATTATCGAATGGTTTGGGTTGGAAGGGACCTTAAAGATCATCTAATTCCAGCACCCCTCCCACTAAGACCAGGTTACTCAAAGCCCTATCCAACCTGTTCTTGAATGCCTCCAGGGATGGGGCATCCACAGCTTCTCCGGGCAACCTGTTCCAGTGCCTCACCACCCTCACAGGAAAGAATTGCTTCCTAATGTCTAATGTAAATCTACCCTCTTTCAGTTTAAAACCATCACCCCTCATCCCATCACTACACTCCCCTCCCCTTCTTTCCTGTAGGCCCACTTTAGGTACCAGAAGGCCGCTATAAGGTTTCCCCGGAGCCTTCTCTTCTCCAGCCTGAACAACCCCAACTCTTGCAGTCTGTCCTCATAGGAGAGGTGCTCCAGCCCTCTGATCATCTTCGTGGCCCTCCACTGGACCCGTTCCAACAGGTCCATGTCCTTCTTATGTTGGGGGCTCCAAAGCTCGATGCAGTACTCCAGGTGGGGTCTCACCAGAGCAGAGTAGAAGGGTAGAATCACCTCCCTAGACCTGCTGGCCACCTTTCTTTTGATGCAGCCCAGGATGTGGTTGGCTTTCTGGGCTGCGAGCGCACATTGCCGGCTCACGTTGAGCTTCTCATCGACCAACATCCCCAACTCTTTCTCCTCAGGGCTGCTCTCAATCATTCTCTGCCAAGCCTGTATTTGTGCTTGGGATTGCCCTGACCCAGGTGTAGAATGTTGCACTTGGCCTTGTTGAACTTCATGAGGTTTGCACAGGCCCACCTCTCAGACCTGTCCAGGTCCCTCTGGTTGGCATCCCTTCCCTCCAGCCTGTCAACCACACCACACATCTTGGTGTTGTCGGCAAATTTGCTGAGGGTGCTCTCAATCCCACTTTCCATGTCACTGACAAAGATGTTTAACAGTACCAATCCCAATACTGACACCCGAGGAACACCACTCATCACTGGTCTCCACGTGGACATCGAGCTGTTGACTGCAACTCTTTGAGTGCAACCATCCAGCCAATTCCTTATCCACTGAGCAGTCCATCCGTCAAAGCCATGTCTCTCCCAATTAGAGACAAGGATGTTGTGCGGGACAGTGTCAAAGGCCTTGCACAAGTCCAGGTAGATTATATCAGTTGCTCTTTCCTTATTGATCAACACTGTAACCTCATCGTAGAAGGCCACCAAATTTGTCAGGCACAATTTGTCCTTAATGAAGCTATGTTGGCTTCATGTCACCGATCACCTCCTTACTTTCTATGTTCCTTAGCATAGTTTCCAGGAGTATCTGGTCCATGACCTTGCTGAGGACATGGGTGAGACTGACCTGCCTGTAGTTTCCCAGGTCTTCCTTTTTTCCCTTTTTAAAATGGGGGTTATGTTTCCCTTTTTCCAGTCAGTGGGAACTTCACCGGACTGCCACAACTTCTCAGATATGATGGGTAGTAGCTTAGGAATTTCATCCAACCTGCAGATGCATGTCATCACATCCCTGAGAAGTTGTTGAGTACCTCAGCCTTCTCCATATCTCGGGTAAATAGGTCTCCCATTTCCTTCAAGAGAGGACACACATTTTCGCTAGTAGTCCTTTTATCACTGACTGCAGAAGCTTTTCTTGTAGAAGCGTTTCTTGTTGCCCTTTACAGCCCTGTCCAGATTTGACTCTATCTGGGCTTTAGCTTTCCTAATCAGATCCCTGGCTGCTCAGACAATTTCTCTGTATTCCTCCCAGGCTACCTGTCCTTGCTTCCACCCTCTGTAGGCTTCCTTTTTGTGTCTGAGTTTGTCCAATATCTCCTTGTTCATCGATGCAGGCCTCCTGCCATTTTAGCCTGACTTTCTCTTTGTTGGGATGCATTGCCCCTGAGCTTGGAGAAGGTGATCTTTGAATTTTAGCCATCTTTCCTGGGCCTCTCTTCCCTCCAGGACTTTATCCCATGGTATTTTGCCTGGAGAGGCCAAAGTCTGCTCTCCTGAAGTCCAGGGTAGTGAGCTTGCTGTGCATCCTTCTCTCTGCCCTAAGGATCTTGAACTCCACCAATTCATGGTCACTGCAGGCAAGGCTGCCCTTGAGCTTCACATTCCCCACCAGCCCCTCCTTGTTGGTGAGAACAAGGTCCAGCATGGCACCTCGCCTTGTTGGCATCTCTAAGTTCCACTTTACCAGGCCAGATCCTTGGACTTCCTGTGTGTTTTAACACTATGTGTGTTATCAACCATGTTTTGTGCTTTGTTCAGTATTTGTCCTGTACTACCCAGACCTGCAAAGCATCACCTAATGTAATGAATTCTTGGGAAGTCACTGCTTTAAACTATCAGATTGACTTCTGTGAGGATTTCTTGATATTTTTTCCTGGCAGCTTTCAAGATAGTGTGGCATCTCCTACTCTTTTTTTATCACAGGGACCACCATAATAACAAGTCTGAGCTGAACTTCTCACTGAAACAATTCAAGGAGGATGGAGAATAAGGGAAAGGGTTGAAGTGGGTTAATCACTTTTCCTCACTTTTTATGAGTTCCCGGAGAATGTGATCTTGGGTACAATGTAAAATGGCCATTAAAGAGGTGTTATTTTCTAGACTAATAAACAGCTAGGTGCCTGAACAGTGGATTGGCTTTACTTCCACTGTTTTCAGATGTGCCCTCAGTTTTTTGAGAAGCGGCCAATTCATGGTAGATTGCAGTTTCACACTGCTTTGTTTACTCTTTTTTTGTCAGGGTATTTAGGTGTTTAGTTTACTTACAGCTCTCTTACAAATCTAGCTCTCAGGTACATTTGTGAGGTAAATTTGTCTGATGCTTATATTTAAAGTCAATATACATGCAATTAAGAAATAACAGGTTTTTTTATTATTTTTTTTAGTATCATTAGTCTGTGGCATTATGGTAGGTTTGTTTCACCCAAAGACTTATACTGGGAAGAGGACAGTGTGAATCTAAGGCTTAAAAGTAATGGAAGTGGGCCGTAAGATCCCCAGAAATTGCCGCTTGGTTAGTCTCACAGCATCAGTGACCTTCTGTAAAGGAGTATTTCCACATTATATGAAACAAAATGAACTGCAAATAAAGGAACAGTTTAATCTCTGAGGCTGCAGATCTGATTGCAGTTCCTGAAAATGTGCATTTGTTGGTGGATATTAATGATACAACTGCTGATAATGATTATTGAAGACATTTGTATTAGCTCACCTCTCAAATTAGACTGTAGTTTGTGATTTAGATGTTTCTTTCCTTTGTTGTAAAACACTGTGCTTATGTAGGACTTTCTATAAATTTTAAACAATATTAATAATAGAACAGCCTAATAAGGTATGAACTGTTCTTTTATAGTTCTGTTTTCTGTTCCTTAAGCTACCAGTTAAAGGATGTTAGCATAAACAATGACATTTGTAGGAAGATTTAGCTGACAGACTCTTGTTTTGTGTTCTTATCCCTCTCTTTTCATTTCTACACTAATAGGAAAATAAATCTGGACACATTACTGAGGTCTACTTAGTAAAAAGTACATGAAAATACATGTGAAATAACAGCTATAATGAAGGACACTGCAGTTCTGTTTTTTCTTTAAAATGCCAAAAGCAGACTGTTTTCTGGAAAACTTCATCTGTTTATCTTTAGAAGAAGACAACTTGTTTTCCAGACACTTTCTTTATTCTTCTTCCTCCTAACTTGGGTTTGTCACTTCATAAAATGTTTTGCTGTCTTTGAGCTCAGGGCTTGAACTTTGTTTCATTTGTCTCAATCCACCTGGCTGGCTTCACTTTCAACTAAACTTAGGGTGTCACTTCTCCGGTATAGCATGCAGGTATCCTGTTACATTTCAGCTCTTTCATTATTCTTCACCTGACCAAACTGTGGAACAACTGCCTTTCCACTTAATCTTATGTCTGCAGAAGAGCAGCCTCATACAGAAATCTGTATAGTTTTCATTCCAAATCTTAAGCTTATTCTATTCATCACATATAATTCTACAGTTTGGTTTCAAAATTTGGTCATATATCTGTTTGCAGTGCTGTCTTTTCCACCCACAGGAACCATATTAGCCTGAATCTTTATTTTCAAATATTTTTTTCTCCTTCTGTGATTCTGAACCTCTTTGGTATTCCCCAGTTGTATGTTCACACAACAAGATCACGTGTGGATCTTCTGATTTCTCTTCATGTTGTTATTCTTTGGAATCTGGTTGCATTTTTTTTCTGCTAACTCCTCCCAAAGTTCACCAGTTTAAACAGACATTCAAATATGGTGCTATGTAACTTTGCTATTCCTAATATTACTAAGAAGCATTTGCATATGCATATTGCAATCAGTATTAACACCTTTTATTTTAGCAGTGATATACAAAAATATATTTCGTAAGACTAATTTGATATAGTGATAATATAAGTAGATTCACACAGTGGAATGTAAATATGGATGTATTCACTCAGTGGCATGCTAGATGATTGCAAGAGAAATTATCCACGAGGATATGGGAAAATATCCTTGACAGAAAATACCAGTTTCACTCTGATGACTAAACTATTGTTACTCCAGTGTATTTACTTTTTTTCATGATTTGTAATGTGACTACCATTCTGACGTTTTTCATTGGTCTACTGCTGCACCAAGTGGGCACTTTCACCTTGCTGCAAATGTTCCTGACAAGATGTTTCACTGTATTTTAATCATTCCCAGGACTATCATGTGTCAGTACCAATGCCAGTGCAGAAAAAGCAAGAAAGAGTTTAAGAAAAGGTGAAGACAGGACGGAAAAATCATCACACTCAGTGCTGAAAGCAAATAAGTTATTGCAGCAGTGCACATAAGGGAGTTTAGTGTGTCACTCTATTTTCTGAAGACTGGGGACAAAAAACCCCACAGGCATAAGGAGCATGATCGGGCCCTGAACTGTCTAATTTAGATGCTATTTTCTTTGACACTTGCATCAGTCAAGAGCAGGATGCTTCAGCGAAGAGTGTAAATATAAGCTACTGAGAAGCATAGTAGTCTGCAGCAAAAAGTTATACTTCCCAGTATTTTTTTTTTCCCCAGAGAGTTTATATCCACTGACTGGGTTCGTGTTGCTGTATGGGTTGGATGGACAGGATTTGGCTCTCAGCCACAGTTTTTGCCACTGTATTGTACCTCAGTGTTTAGCAAGAATAGGACAGCATGGGTTCTTACTGACTATTGTTGATACTCCTTTGAACAAGATGGCTTTTGTTTTTGACATTGTATATTGTTTTATCCTTTTACCTATTAGTTATTTTGTAATAATTAAATATCTTGTGCAGTAAAAGGAGCGATTGCAAACGTAAGCACTCCAAATTTATGAAATGCCAGAATCAAGATTGCAACTGAAGTTCTCACTTGTTCCCTTTGTATAGGTGTCTTAGATAATTATCTGAATTATGAGAACCCTTTTTTTCTCTGGGACACCGTCCTAATGGTTTACATGTGTCCTCTCACCAGCGTAGACATAGATCGCATATTTTCTCAATGGTGTTTATATTGCTGCATACAACCAGGTTTGCAAAATGTCAGTGTATGCTTTCAATATATAACTAATGTATGATATAAGCACAGCCTGCACTCATGAATAACTCAAGTTTGGGTTTAATGGCAAGTTTCTTTTAAAGAACATTGATCAAAATGTAATTGAAACATCTATGTAAAATAAGCCTTTTACAGAATTTATTCTTAGCAGCATTTGTAAATAATTATCATGCTGTTCCCTAAGACAAACTTCAGTATTTGAGCAAAGTATAAATTGAAGCCAAGAGGTTAAAAGTGATTGCCTACAAAATCTCTAAAGTCACACTGTGGAAACATGATTAGGAGTGGTCAAAATTACAAAAAGCCTGAGTATTCAGAACTCCAGAATTAGATCATTTGAATATTCATAACCTCTGTAAATGAAACTCCATATTTTTTGTGCATCATGTAGACACGTAGTTTAGACAAATAATACAAGAGGTTTTGAGAATTTAAACTAATATTTGCATCTTTACAGAAAGATAAGGAAGACCAGTGGCTAGAGAAAAAAGTGCAAGGTAGTAGAGACCACATCATCTTAGAGCATCTTCAATGGACCATGGGTTACGAAGTACAAATCACAGCTGCCAACAGACTGGGTTACTCTGAACCAACATTGTATGAATTCAGCATGCCACCAAAGCCCAACATTATTACAGGTAAGTTAATTTTAGAATGTTTTCTCTCTATGAATTATTTGCTATGCAAAGCACACTAATGTGTGTAGTTGAACATAAGGTAACTGAAGACTTCTTTAACTCACAAAGCCCAAGACCTGATACTCTATTATCAGCAAAGACTCAATTCAAAATCCATAAATGGAACCCCATTTCCTACTTTTCTCTTAGTAATAAAGCAATTTGGAAGTACAGAGTAAACATTGAACCTTCAACCCAGATGATAACAATTAACAATAAATAGAGTATTTAGGATACACCTGGTGTACATTTTTAAGTTTCCTTGTACTGCCTACTTTTCTGTTGGAAGCAACTTAATTGTTAGAATTCTTGATTTCAGTCCCACTCAAAAATATCTCTACATGTGCTTCAAGATACACATGTAATAAAGGTATTTATTTTAGCATCTGTTGAGGTTAAATCTTCAAATAATCCAAATACCACCTTATTGATTTACCCTAACATGGTAAACATACAGCCTTCTTTTAGTCCTATTTACAAGCTTTCAAATCTATAGAAATGTTCATATTTTTAACTGTGTAAATAGGAAAGTTTGGATTTTTTTAAGGAAAACTGCATAGTATTTGAGTGTGTTTCAGCAGTGCAAAATGTGTGTGCACCAATGCAAAATTATTTCATTCAGAATAAACCAAAAATATGATGGTAATTTCTCATATATTATGTGTAATTTTAATTTTCTATAAAGCCAATGTTATGAGGAAGAGACTTCAAACTTTTTATCTAAATTATGAGCTGATATCTTTAATAATAAATTACAAGTTAGATCAGTGTCATCATTACCATTTTAAAATCAGGTCTTAAATTCTCTAAAAGAGTATTTTCTGTATGCCATATATTAAACTATTAGAGTATTAGAATCAAATTAAAATCTTACCAAATAAATATAATGGACAATATATTAAAATGTAAACCATATATCAATATCTATGTTTCAGTCTGAGCATGTGACTGGCATTGATCTTAGTAAAGTGGCAATGAGTTTGAATGAGTCATAGACTACTGTGTCAATGGAAAAGTTTGAAATAACTGGCACATTTTTTTTCTGTCTATTGCAAGTTTTCTTCAAATATATTTTCAGGGAAGTTATCTCAAGATCTCTGCAAATTTTTTTTAATATTCCATAGCAGTTTGTTGGTATCGGAAGCATTGTTACTTGCATTTATAGAAAGGAGTAGGCAGTTGTAATTCATTAGTAGGTTCAGATCAGTTCTAGTACAAATATTTGTTTTATGCACTTGAATTGCAGTAGTGAGAGTTGATTTGCATCTTGATTGAAATTCAGGGCCTAAATAGGCCCTGTGTTTTTTAACAGATGGTGCCTTGTGATTGCCATCATTCCGAAATAAAATTTCACTACATAATTGAAAAATAAAAGGGGAAAAATGTAGGAAAGCTTATTGTCCTAAGGAAATAAAAATATATATCACGTAGAAAAATAAATAAAACCTTATTTAGGTAAATGGTAGGGGTAAGCCATTCTGCACTTTTGTATACTTGAAACACAAATGTCCTGGTTTTGCAAATGTTACTTGTTTTCCAATGCAATCTAACTTTAACCTGTTATAATTATAAATATTACATATTATTGCCACAGCTGTTGGAACTGACAGAAAAATGACATGACAGTGTAAATGATAATGTAGATAGTCTCTAGACATTCAAGTAAAAAGCAGCTTAGTTAATTTAGTTTCAGAAGATAGGTAGAACATTTTTCTCTGCACACAGTTTTATAGGTATTTAGGGGCTTTTCCCTTTCAGTGCTCTCCCATAACCTCAAAGTAGTTGTAAGAAGTCTGTTACACTATTTAACATCAGGTCTTCTTTATATGGATCATTATTGCAATTATGATTGTGAAACTAATTAGTTTCCTTGACAACTGTTTTTGCAAGCCTGAAAAGAGTGTGAAATTCCTATCATAAAGATATTCTGTAGGCGATTTTTAAAAGTATGTCAAAAGACACTTAGAATCAATGGAACGTTAATGTTCATATTCATGAGTCAGTATGGGTATCTTGTTTTGAAATGGCATAATATTGTTATTGCAATATAATATATATATAAAAAACATTGTTGCAAAAGTATGAACCAATTCTTTTAAAACTTGATAGATAATGTGTATACAATGCTAAACTGCGAGCAGAATAATTCTTTCTGATGTCAGTTAGTCAACTCGGATGATGCACTATTTGTCTGCTTTGAGGCTTAGGTATTTGCAGCTCGGCATCTACAGCTAGGTCCAAAGAGGGACGTAGGCAACAAGGATGAAATTAGGTAGACTTTTGAATGAAATCTGCATCACCTATCCCGTGCTCATTTAGCTGCTTCTGATGACTGGGATTCCCTTCCTGGCTATTCATGTAATTATTAGAAAAGTTGCTAGGAAGGTTTTCATCTGTATGCGCCGAGATCTATGGCGCTTCAGCTGAACCAAGTGTTTCTGTCTTGCTGTAAATTATATTAAAAAACAACATATCTGTAGATCCTGTGAGCGCAATTTCATGGATATAACTTATTCCAAGAGAATTTTTGGATTCCCGAAGTATTATGATAGTTAACTATACTTAACATACTATTATGGTGAAAATGTGTGCAAGATAATGCAATTAATCAGAGAACTGGAGAGAGGTGGAGGCAAGGATACATTTGTTGTCCTTCGATGGGTGCTTACCAGGGAAACGGGAACTGTCACAAGAAATAAAACTTTGGTTCTGATTCCTGCAGAAGGAGCTTGCTTATGCTTTCAAGAGCAATTGCATATAAGGCAGAAGTAATAATCCCTGAGGGCAGGGACTGGAAGCCAAAACTCTACTTACGTGAATACACAACTCCTGTGGGCACTGAGTCCACAACTTCTGCCTGCTATGTAAGTGTGAGCAAGTACGAGCTCCTGGCTGGCAGTCAGATTCTATAATAACACAATATGATGATCTTCCATTACCAGTCTTAGGTCTAGGAAGGAGCCCAAGGCTGCAAATTGCTGTCTGGCATCAGTGAGGTGTATAAATGTGACAGACATTGCTTTAAATTTTCACATGGTTGGCCTCAGCAGCCTCCAACTATAGATCTACTTGATTTTGTATTTTCTGTTCCTAGGCCTATAACACAATCTCCGTTCACTGAATCACTCAAATCTGTGATTAGTTCCTCACAATTTGTAATCCTTTTAATAAAAGTTTCCTGGTTTTCTGAAGGTTTTACCAATGGAACCTTGCACTGACTTTGAGAAATACTCAGCAAACCAACTTCTTAAAACACTTTCCCTTAAATAAATGAATGTACAAATATATTCATGTATGCGTATATGTTTATTCATACATTGCTGTATATTATAGCTATGTATATATTATTTTACTCCCTACTTTTTTGAGTCATTTTTTACAATAAGCAATTGCATATTTGTATTTCACCTTTTACTTAGGTGTGTGAGCATGTATTTAAGAATCATGCTTTGAAGAAAGAGTGGCATAGTCTTACATGTAGTATTTCATGTATTTCGATATCTTATTAGGGTTGTTACTTGGCAGTACTTGCAGGCAGGTGCAACTCTTAACATCAGTGTGCTTGCCTCTAAGTGCTGATTTGCAATATTTTAGAAAATTTTGTTCTGGCTTCTCTATGGTGGTAAGCATCTTCTAGTCCCGAGAGAAGAAAGGAGATTCTCAAAGGAGCTGTGTGCCTTAGCTCTTAGCTCTTTATCAGTGTTAGGACAGCATAGACTAACCTCTGCAGCCATAACAAACCCTCTGACTATGTGTCACTGGGAAGAGCTGAACTGCATCAGCTCCCAGAGCCAGTTGTGTGGGTCCATTTACTCTTTCTCAGTAGGGCAGAGAGAGAGATCCTGTCTTTGTACCACGCAGCTGGTACAAAAGTGTCCAAATCAGCTGTCATTCTGAACCATTACTATTGCAACCTAAAAACACATCTACAATTCTATATTAAATGAATCTTAAAAGAAAATGAAATAGAAGGTGTTAAAAGAGGATACTTTCTGAAAGTGTTAGATATATTTTCAGAAATTAGTGGTGGAAGATTTAAGCAGGTGCCATCTTCCAAAATCTTTTATCCAGTCGGTGCTGTTTCTCTGGAAAGCCAGTAGATAAATTAAAAATGTCTGCAAGTTGTGCTTTATCGTAAGTTTTTTCGTCTTCATTATAAATCAATAACTTGGCACCATAGTGGGAAAACGAGAAAAGCATTTGAGGATAATAAAAGCCCTTAGACCTATTTTTCTCACTTTATGCTATTGGTTGTTTTGGGGTTTTTTAACTTCCAATACTGAATGACCTATCAGAATATTTTTTTATTAACATTCCTGGATAAATTTTAATCCCTTTTGCATCTCAATTATTTTTTTTTTTTCCATGCATTGTCTGTCACCAATGCTTAAAATCATCTAGTGACAGGCAAAGAGGGACAATCTAATATGTGGTATTTTCTGTCATCAACACTAGTAGCAAAGATGATACTCTTCATGCCAAACATGATTTTTATCAGTAGTTTTTTACAAAAATGCAGGATCCCTCGTCAAAGTGAGTGAAAAATAAAAATAGGTCTCAACAATGATAGATATGTGTGTCTATATATACATATGTATTTGAATTTGTGTATGTACGTTTTATGATGTATTACATAGACAGAATAGGGCTTTTGAGCTATACAGACAGTGTTATATTAGAATAGAAGATAGGAAAATAAACTTTTTAATCCAGAGACTGAAAATTATTAAGTACAGAAAAATAGCAATGTCTCCCTGATGCCCACAATTTTCTCTCAGGGCAAGTCCTTTTCTCTCAGTCAAGCAGTTCATTGACTTTTTTGGGGTGGAAATAAATTCTATGCAATCCCATCTGTGTAGCTGGGGTACGTTTTTGTTCCTGTCACGTCTTGCTGCCAAACAGCAGAGTCTCTTGCTGCGCGTGCTCTCTTTGTCTCTCACATCCCTTCAACCCTGACCCGATGGGCTGCAAGAGACTCCCTGGGGCACAGTCTCCCTTGCACTGAAGGGAAGCATAACCTCCCTTTTCTCCAGAAGAGCTGACTTAACCCTGACCATGCATCAGCTAAGAGAAGCCAAAAAGCAGCCGCCTCCATTCTTGTTCTGTACCCCACTGCAAAAGTACATAACATTTGTTGACTTACCATAGCTATGAATGAACTTCCAATCTGAATAGTTCTTGTGTCCTTTGAAGAATTTTCCTTAGATTTCATATAAGTTCAGATCTGTTTGAAATTAGATTTTACCTGATTGCAACCAAGCCTCAAGGTCAGGTGTCACGTCCCACTCAGAAAAGAGGGGGGTTAAGTGACTCAGATTTGCAAATCCCCAGTGGCGCGGACTAAGGTGAGACAAATCTCAAGGTCCATATACAAACATTTATTAGATTAGTAACCAGGTCTTAACTAGGTCCACAATAATTGGTTAGGTATATAACAAACTATGGCAAGCCATACTTAACAGATACACAATGAATTATGACAAGCGGTGCAGTATAGCTTGCATTACTTCTTTAAAAGAAAAGAGAAAAGAAAAAGAAATGGAGAGATAGAGAAGGAGAGGCAGAAACAACGGGATAGAGAAGGAGAGAGAGATCAAGAGAGAGATAAAGAGATCACTGGTCCTTGTTTCAGCAAACATGGGTTGTTGCCGTAAGACTGCTCTTCTGTGTATCCCCTGAGAAAAATCTCTTCAGGGAAAAATCTCCCCAGGTAAAACCCTCTCTTCAGGGAAAGTTCTTCGCCCTTTTATGTTCATCCACTCCTAGGGGCAATTTCATCTAAGGTTTTCCTCCCGCCCCCGCCCAGGTGACATGTAGCATGATTTGGGTGGGGAGACAAGAGCTATAGTCATATATGCTTAGCACAAACTCGATAATATATTCATTGGCATATGCAGGGGTGTGAACTTTAATGCGGAATTCATGGACAGAGGCAAAGGACACCACTGGGCATAGTGTCTTTTCAAAGAAACAGCTAGTCCTTCACGGGAGAAAAAAACAGCTGTTCTGTTTCTGTAAGATTTGTTGTCCAAGTGCCAGTTTTCTCTCTCCCATGAATTACACAACAGATAAGCAGGTGTTAGCCTTGTCAGTTCCTTGAGCAGAACTGGTGCTTGCGAGTGTTTGAGACATTCCTCAGGCTGCTTTGTTTAGGGGAATTTACGAGTTGTCTCTTACATCAGGATACCACACAAAAGTGTGCTTGCATGACCAAGGCCTCCTCTCACATTACCATTTAGCCTTCCTTGCCAGAAGAGCATATTGCTGGCTCATGTTCAACTTGGTTTCAACCAGGATCCCCAGGGCCTTTTCTGCAAAGCTGCAAAGCTGGGTGACCCCCAGCCATATACTGGTGACTAGGGTCGTTCCTCCCAAGGCGCAGGACTTTGCACTTCCCCTTGTTGAGCTTCATGAAATTCCTGTCAGTCCATTTCTCCAGCCTGTCAAGGTCTCTCTGGATGGCAGCACAACCCTCTGGTGTATCAGCCACTCCTCTGAGATTTGTGTCATCAGCAAAACGGCTATGCTCTGCCCCATCATCCAAATCACTGATGATGTTGAAAAGGATTGGAACCAGTATTGACCCCTGGAGTACACTGCTAGTCACTGGCCTCCAACTGGACTTCATGCCATTGTTCAATACCCTCTGAGCCTGGCCATTCAGCCAGTTTTCAATTCCACCTCACTGTTTATCCAGCCCATGTATCAGCAACTTCTTTATGAGGATCTTACGGGAGACAGTGTCAAAAGCTTTACCAAAGTCAACATAGACAATATCCATAGCTCTCCCCTCATCTACCAAGCCAGTCATTTCATCATAGAAGGTCACCAGGTTCGTCAGGCATTACTTTGCCTTTGTGAATCCATGCTGACTGATTCTGATGGAATAGTTCTTCGTGTGCCTGGAAACAGTTTTCAGAATTACTTGCTCCATTACCTTCCCAGGGACTGAGGTGAGGCTGACTGGCCCCGAGCCCTCCTTCTTGCCCCTTATAAAGACAGAAGTAATATTTGCTTCCCTCTGTCCTCAGGCACTTCTCCCAATCTCCATAACAATTCAAAGATTATTGAGAATGGCCTTGCAATGACAACTCCCTCAGCGCTCACAGACGCATCCCATCAGAGCCCATGGAATTATGTATATCCAGTTTTCTTATGTATTCCCTGACCTGATCCTTGCTACAGAATTTCCTCACACTTCCGGGTCCTTAGATTTCCAAATGATATCTCTGTTATGCTTATTTTCTAGATTTCTAGATATCTAGATTCTTCCCATAAACCCAATACAAATTTCTTCCTTCTGTACCTTCACATCAGTAGCAACAACAGCATTCTTTAAGCCAGGTTGGCTTTCAGTTATATTTGTGGTATTTTTTGTCTCAGTGCACAATCAGTGATCCATGTGCTTTTGCAGATATAAACTGTCTGGGTTTTTTTGTTTTTTTAAACTTCAGTCAACAATTCTGTAGGTAATGAACAAGGAAAAGGCTACTGATATTCCCTCTTGAGCATTTTGCAGAACTTTTGGTAACCAAAATTAATCATAAGTGATCGGATGTAGCTCAGTTAAAGAGAAGCCCTTTCCAAGTACAATGTGTTATTTCGGAACAGGGCCACGTTCTGAGGCAGGGTTAGCTGTGGGGTGATGTCAGCAGTTGGCTTCTGGTACTTATTCTTAGTTCTAGGAGAAGTTATGTTATGTCATTAAAAAGTTAAATTAGGAGAATTGTGGGGATTTGTAGAGTTAGAGCCATTTCTCATTGAATTGTGGAAACGAACATTGTTCTAAGTTGTAGAGCATGTTCTTACTGTAGGCTAAAGACAGCAGCGTTTGCTTCATTTCCTGCAAAGACTAACAGTTTTTACATGAAAAAGGATAGAAATCACTTATTAAAATTGATAGAACTTATTTGATATGAATCAGAGAGACAAAAAGTCTTACAGTAGCAGTGCCATCAGAGATGTTCATAGGAAAAAAAAATATTTTTTTTTCTATAAAGTGCAATACTTACAGTACAGCTATAACAGAAATTAGCTACCACTGAATACCAGAAAAGCAGCAGAATGCTAGAAAGAACAAATAATAGTGAAAGAACTGCTCTGTATTCACAGACCTGCTGCTGCAAAAGGCATTGATTTTTTTTTTTACCTTGTGAATTTAAGTTTGCTTATCTTTTTGAGTACTATGAGAAAAAAAGAAAATCATTACAGATGTTGAATGTTGAAGTTCTAGGCCACACTTTGCAAGTATGGTACTCTTATTCACCTAGAATATTTAAGTAATTACTAGTATTATGTTGCTTTATAATTAGAAAAACCCTAAGTGCCAATTAAAAGATTAAATTGTTAGATACGATCTCTAAAAACATTTAAAAGCTGTGTTATTAAAATAACTATGGAAGTTTAATGTGTCAAAGATCATTTTTTTTTGCTGTAAGGACCAAACTATTTAAGTCTTAATAAAAAGAACTGGTTGTGAATTTTGAACAGCTCGAACAGTCCTAATTTCTTTAAAATTGTGTATCATTGAAAACACCACCAAAGTTAGACCAAAGAGTTTACCACTTTGGCTGCAGTGGAGAACCACGTGTTGCTGCTATACACCTTTTCTATGGTTTGAGTACTTTATTATCTAGATTTGTCCAGATCACCTCAATGGTAACAATTTCATCTACACTTTAATCATAATGCGTTGTTTCTACTAGAGTAATGTCTTTCAAGTGATTGTCTCTGGCACAATGTAAATATTAAATTAATTATTTTTTCTCTTTTTCCTTTCCCACTGTCACTTTTTTCCTTTTGATACTTTATTTTTCATCTTTTGTCGGCTTTTTCACTTTTTTTCTCCAATTTACTTCTTTTTCACACTCTTGATTTTCTGTAATGATTCTTATCCACACAGATAGATGCTGTGAAGCTACTAGACGTGAAAATGGAGGCCAGTCCCTGCAGCTGAATGCTGCTGGTTTCTCTTTAATTGTAGTCATAAGTTTCTGGTACATGTTTTGATGCTATTGATAAGGCAAGCAATATGTTTTCTTCCTTTCCCTCTTAGTTTTATGTTTACAGGAAAATAAACACAGACCTGTATAAAAAATTGTTCTTTTCTATAGCTCTTCTAAGTTTCCATTCCTAGTTAAGATCCTAAATAGTATAATTACTTCAGTCTGTGCATGCAAAATTCTTCATCTAGCTTTTTGGAAAGCTTGTAAGTTCTGTGGCAAATTCAACAGATGATGCTTGCCTCCTTTGTCTGCTAGAAATTGGAGAATGTAACTGACTGAATTGATCAATGTGATTTGATTCTGTTTTCTCAACTACATTTTGATTATAAGAAATCTATGTACAGACCTTACTCCTTTGAGTTGCGTGGCTTTCCAAGCGCACCATCAATTGGTCTTTCATGAGACCACTTTGATTCTGTAGTAATCCTTTCCACAGAGTTGTGCTTATGCTAGCTTCTTCCATGATGTACTTAAAACTTTATGCTTAATATAGATGTTTTGTACTTTCTAGTGGATTTTAACAAACATTTCTTCCCTAATTTATAGTCTATGAATTGCTTTAGTTCATAGTATTTAATTATATATATTTTTCTGTGCCTCTCTGCAGTCATGCCTCAGCACATAAAATAGGTCCCTGCCCATCAAACTCACTTCTTGTGACTGTAACGGTGCCACATTCCATTCCATGGCATTTGTTGGACTTGAACAGCTAACGGGCTCTTCAGAAAAGAATGGGAAAAGTAGTTTTCCCTATTCTACATGTTAAAAGAATGGCTTACAAGCTATGCAACTAGAACAGTGTATACAAAACCTCTGAAAAAAAGTTCATTTAGTCCACATGGACATTTTACTGCATATGTTTGATTTTAGAATTTATGTAGTTGACTAAGTTTATAGTTTATTCCTCTGTTGCATACAGAATAATCCAAGAAAGCAATGCACTTTTGAGCTAAGGCAGAATTAAATATTTATTTTAAGATATTCCCTTCCCTTCTAAACATAACAAAGATAATAAATTAACAGTATATATTGATTCCCCCTCCCCTTATAGTTCATTTCTTTTGGGGTTTAATACCGTTTTCTTATAACTTTGAAATTATTTCATCAAATTTATCTTTACCAGTGTAAAGGATATTATTTATTAGAAATAGTGATTATAGTCAGTTTTGCCAGTTTCAATGTATTCTTGTAAGTCTTTACTTTAAAACATCATTAATAAAACCTCTTCTAATCTAAACCAAATAACAATAATTTTAGAAAACTGGCTTATGTCACAAGTAAGCTGTCTTCAGAATGCATGTGTGTAAATCTGAAGACTTAATTTATTGACAGAAATGTTTGGGGTGTTTTTGTTTTTGTTTTTGTTTTTGTTTTTTAATTACATATTTGGTATAATGAAGTATCTGGGATTCAAGCAAATGCCATTCTCAAAATGTTGGCTTTATTGCGATACATAGAAAATCTCACACTGTGTTAAACAGGGCCACTATTACATCCATAGCCCTTGCCGCTGTGTTCTGTCACTTTAACCTAATGTATTGCCATTATTTTGAACTGAATTACATTGACATGTGCCTGGCATAGTATGGTGAAGAAACAGAATTTCCATTCTGATTTTTTAAGAGTCGAAACTTTGGGTTCCCAGTCAACGTCAGCTGCGTGAAAGCCTGTTTTTCCATGTACAAGCAGTGTGAATATATGCATTGACTTTGTCATTTAGTTTTATAAGTGTTTTTCTTATTAAAAGAGCCCTATTTATTTGTTTAATGCTTAAGTGCTTATTGAACCTACAGGCAATAATTAATGAATTATAGGGATTTTAACATTAAGCTATCTTTTTTTTTTAATGAAACTTTCCTCTTTAACTGTGATATAGAGGGTTTGGAACAGCTAGCTACACAAACAGCTATCAAAAACTTTCAGGTGTGAGAACATATTTTCAATTGAGTATAACTCTGACAAGTGTTACTGTGTATGCTAATTTTTTTTAGGGGAAGAATCACCCCAGGCAGGAACTTTTGCAGGAGGTTTTATTTTTTTCTAACTATTTCTAAAATTCAGATTGTGAAAATGTTTCTTGTTGTCATTATTGTCACTTTTTTTCCCAGTAACATAACAAAAAACCTGCAAGTATATCTCTACTTATGATCAGAGAACTGGCATTTGGCAAATAAGTAGTAAACAGATGGTGCTTGTGTGCCCAAGGGAAAAAAAAAAAAAAAAATAACTTGCCCAAGTATGGCCTAATTAGAAGCCTCTGAAAATCTCAGTTCACAACTGGTCAACAGCGAATTTTTTGATCTCCAGAGTGTGCTTCAGCACAAGCACATCACAATCTGCTCCCAGATCTTTCTCGGTTTGCAGGAGCACAGTCATGCACAAACACTGGGGCTCCTTCTTGGACCAGGGGAGCAGCAAATTCTTTCGAGAGGCTGTTGTCTGCGGTCAAGTCCCTTTTGCATTCTGATCCCATTGTAAGATAGGGACTGGGTGTGTGTAAGGAAACAAAATTTTCTCTTGTGAACACAATGGAGATAGATAGAGTGCTGTTCTGAATAATAAAGAAAACCAAATTTCAGGTACAATCGCGACTAGTGGGCACCTGCTGCTGGACTAAAAGGTCTTCGATAAAACTTAGATCATCTCACAGAATGAAACATAAAACAGAGTCTCATTAAGGTTGCACACTCTGATTCTCCTATTCCCTTATTTTGCAGCATTTTCCTACTTTCCTAAAATTTGAAATATTAAAGCTGTTCTATTTAATATTTTATTGCATATTTTATCTGTCATATGCTTGTCTCTGTTCTTCCTTTTTTAATAAAGCAAGACAGGAGACTACTACAGGTGTGTATAAATGTAGAAAAATGAAAATTTCTAAATAATTTTTCTACTCTGGTTAAACATTTGAAGCACTCTTTACCAGTTATAAATTTATTATCTTAGCAAATCATTCTAATATCACAGATAGGTGTATAACAAGACACGATAGGAATTAGGGCACAGAGTGACTGAACTCTCCAAACATATTGTGAAAGAGCTAATGAAAAGCCTTGAGAAATTTTAGAAGCTAAGTATACATTATAAATGACAAGTTGGCTTTTATCCTCAGTGTCACAATGCCAGTGGGATAAAGAGACGGATTTGGATCACTTATCTTTTTTCCAACATGTAGCAGCTTCAGCTGGAAAATACACGTTTCCCCTGTTTAAATGAGAGAAATTTTAGATCTGCTCCAATTTATATTATTTTGCATTATGCATTTTGAGGTTACCAGGTACTTTGAATATGATTGTTTTCTTTTGGCCCTACCCTTCCCATCAAAGTCCAAAGAGGATGACTTAAGACAATGTTATAGGATTCTGTGACAGCAGAGCGAAGCAGTTCTGGACAGTGTCCCAAAACCTCTGTAATAAGAAAGAAAAAGATGAAGAAAATAATGTCCTTGGGTTGTTATGTATCTCCTGAGATGAATAACTAATACAGTTTTGGTTTTCTCTTTAAGAACGTTTCATAAATCTATCTTTAAAAACAATGAGAACAAGATTATTTTACAATATTTTGTACAATATGTAGGAAGATACAGAAGATTTTAAAATCTTGTCTTCCTACAGATGAGAATAATGAAAAACTGAAAAAAGACATTTGCAAATTAAATTATAGCTATAGACTGAACAGCATTAAAATTGTAGTTTAAACTGTATTAAAATGATAAATATATCTTCACAAATTGAATTTAATATTCTGCTGTCATTAGTACTTAAATCACAGTTAGATAAGTAAATTTGTTCCTTTAAATGTAGTAATTGTAAAAGGGATTTTAGGTCTTATGATTGACAGTGTAAAATGTTACCATTTTTTCAACGTTGTCACGTATTTTGAAATGCTAATATTCAACTGCCTGTAAGACTGAAGTCCTAAAAAATTCTACGTTGAACTTATGCCTTAAATCCAAATTGATGCCGCAGAAACTTAAAAAGGATAATGATTATTCTGTGATACAGCGGTATATCTCTAAGGAACAGTACTTTTAAAATGTTTTGATTTACAGCCTTTTGAGTCTAAGGCTGGCTTCTTTCCTAATCAGATTTTACTTGTTGTCTTTCTTGTTTCTAGAGTTTTGACAAGTTCCAAACTTTTTCAAATTATTGTTGAATCAGAGTATTTACACAATACAACTTCAAATGCGATTCTTCATTTATTACAGTAGGGTTATTAGAATATAAATTGCTGTCTAGCTAAATAGGAAAAATATTGCTCAGAGAAAGACACATATACTGCATACATTGGAAACAAACATACTATTACCAAGCAACAAAATATCATTCCATTTAATTTTGTGATGGAAATATAAGGCCAAGCACTGATGTAAAAAATATAATGTGCATATGAAAAATAGATATTTAAAAGATAAACAGATTTAGTGTTTTAATTAAGTAAGTAACCATATGAACAATACTTACTTAGATTCCTGGCCCTTACCATGTATTATCTTTCCAGCATGCAAACCTCATGCACTAAATTTAATAGCTCTACTCACATATGTACCAAATGTAGATTTAACTAATTAAGCCAAACAAAACAATTTTATTTTTTTTAAAAAATGGTAATGGAGACTCATATACAATTTGTATTTCTGTTATTAGTCTCCAATTTTCTACCCATTGTCCAGTATGTTGATGATTTCTAATTGCTCGTTTTTTCAGGATTTTTAGGAGAAAAGGGAAACCTCTTACTTTTAGGAAGTAGTTTGAACAATGTCAAGGCAAACGTAGCTTCTGAGGTCTATAAGGACATCTTTGCTACATCTAGAGCTCATTTGAGCTTATCACATTGTACCTCATCCATCCCATTTCTCCAGGCATATAAGAAATCTTCAGTTCTCCTTTGGTACACATTTATCAGGCTTAATGTATAAGTGATGGAAACTCACAGGGAAAATCCTATTCCTTGTAATGACAATGACAACATACTAATAAAGCCAATGGTGACAAATATCAAGTGTAGAGAATCTGCCAACTTTGCCTGTTTAGAAACAGTAGCTGTATGGAAGCTGTATGCTTGAGAGCTATGTTAAGTTTAGAACTTTTAAAAGAACTAGATCAAGCAACTAAAGTGGGAATATCCATTTTTATCAATTTTTTTATGGTCTAAAGTCCTGAGAAATTGTAGTTGTAATTCTTGCCACCATAGTCCCATTACTGTGAGGGTGGTGAGACACTGGAACAGGCTGCCCAGAGAAGCTGTGGATGCCCCATCCCTGGAGGTGTTCAAGGCCAGGCTGGATGGGGCTTTGAGCATCCTGGTCTAGTGGGAGGTGTCCCTGCCCATGGCAGGGGGGTTGGAACTACATGATCTTTAAGGTCCCTTCCAACCCGAACCATTCTGTGATTCTGGGATTCTGTGATTACGTTGTATGATATTCTTATTAATAGTTCTGAATATTTATTTTACATGTTTAACATTTTTGTACAGGCGATTTCTAGTGAATATGTTATTTTCATATCTTTTTTTAATTATAATTCATGTTAAGTGAGCTGTAATACAAGCAAAGTGAACCTTACTGAGTGCATATTCCCAACAGAATTACATTTGGGAATACATACAATGTACAAACTACTCCTATGAAAAGTACTACAAGCACTGCAATTTCTGTAAGTTTCTGTTTTCAAAAACAGTATGAAAGGAAAGAAAAAAATCTGGATTTAAAGTAGTTTAATTTGTGGAAAAAATGGCATCTTTTTTCATCTTGTTCATGTTTCACTACCATTTTGCTCCACTGATTTCTTTCATGCATGCAATACTTGCTGTCATCTCTCTGCTTTCTCCCTGAAGAACGTGTGCATAGTGTAAATGTAATGTCCCTCAGCATCTTTCCACAGTGTCAAGAAATGTATGTAACTTTGTGCCTTTCATCTGTTGTTCAAAGTTCATTTTACTTTTTGCAACTTCTGTCTTCATTTTTGTAATAAAGAAAACCAAGTTAAAGCATTTCTATCTGTATTTTCTTTATTACCGATAAACGCTGTTTTTCTTGTATTACCTACATTATGTATTTTGTAACTGAAGCGGTCTTTTAAAGTTGTATGAATATTCTTGTTTCAACAGTAAATCTCAGCGTTTTATCCAATAGTGAATATTTTAAAAAACAAACAAACAAAAATCATCAAAATTAGAATTCCCCAGCTTTTAGTTTGGTTCCTATTAGGTGGCTGCCATGCCACTGCACTGATGGAGCAAGTATGTGAAGTGGCTGTAAATGCGCAGCCGGAGCGCTTGATTCAGACTGACTCAGTCTGCCTGCTTAAAACAGTTGTATCCAAAAAAGGCAGGTGTTTTATACTGGGAGAAACTATATTGGTACACGAGACTTTTACACCAAGTACAACCCTGCTGACACTTGCAATGGTATCGGCGTTAACTATTTCAAGTGAAAACATGCACCATATACTGGAAACACTCATAACTTCTCTCCTGGTAGCTAATGCTATAAAATAATTACACGCTTAAAATATTATTCCAAGTAATACTTCTCAAAACTATTGTGTTTGCATTTACCTATGTCTTAAAGAGCTAAAAGAAAGTGCTGTCAAGCTTGAAATATTTTATCAATTCAAATACAATCCCAACATAGTTGGACTTTTTTTCAGGTCTCCTGAGTACAGTACTCTAGTTACAGCTGTCATCCAGTATAAAGATGCAAAAATCTCTCAGGTCTCTGTGGTATGTGCACAGTGTGATCTTGAATTCTCCTAAATAATACAATTAAAACGATTTGATCTTTTATGTAATAGCAATACTGAAACTACACATAAGTGTATGTTTTCAATACCCGTGTCAATCTTAATTAATCTGCACAGGTTCTTAGAAATTCCTCTAAGAGACACGTTCAGTAAATCTGCTGTCAGTTTGAATGGAGGATCCTGGGACACAGAAACTTACTCATTTTCCTGTGGCCTTCTAAAACCTGGGTGCTGAGCTGATGCCACGAAGTCCACAAAGCTGCCGTCATCGTGCAGCCTGTCCTCCCTCAATGCTGGGCTCTCTCTGCCCTCCCCATTAGCTGTTCCTTGTTGAAAGCAAAAAGCATTGCTTTCCAACACATGGAAAGTGTTGGGGGGGGTAGGGGGGGGAGGGTCCCCCACTTTCTGCCCTGAAAATACCAGGAAAAATGTATTGATCAGCTGTCTGAAGTGTGAAGCAGCTTGTACTGAAAGTGTATTTCCTCTCTTGGCCTTGTGTGGCTGCTGCTCCCACAGAAAGAATGAGGATTTCTGCCCAGTTTTCTCTCTGGATTCCCACAGAAGTAGGCAATGGTAAAAAAAAATACTTTTTACTATAGTGACTGAGTAAATATATGAAAGAAGAGGCTGTAGCTACCTGATAACTCTTTAGGCACATTAGATATGCTGCTGAGGCAGCTTGGAGATAGTTTGATTATGCCGGGAATAATTTGTAAAACTTTCCTAAAAAAATGATAAGCCACAACTCCAAAGAATATTTTCACAGACAGGGACAAGACATCATTGACACTCAACTTGCTATTTACATTACAACATTTGTTTTACATTATTTTATTTACATCTTGTTTAAGAGACCTTCATGTGGAAAATGGTGTAAAATGGCCATTAGAGTAAATGAGAAAAGCCATACTTCTCAGTACTCAGAAAGAGTCATAATAAGTTTTCATCTAAAATTTAGAGGAAAAAAAAATAATTTCAGGTAATTTGTTGGCAAGAGGATGTCTGCCATAATAGAGAAAAGCCCCCTCACTCAGATCAGTATCAGAAAAGCATAAAATTTCTGATAGTGTCATTTTAGACATGCTAATTTCAGTAGCTCACATCTCTTATAATTGATAATCCTGGTGGCACCACAGACTCCCCTAACTGTGAATGCCCATCCCTCCCGTGCGTCGTCGTCTGTGGTGTACAGCTTCCCCTTTACGCCTTCCTTGCTGCCAGCGGAACCATGATTTCATTATGCTCAGATTTCATTAGAGACGGTAGACAATGAAGACATGCCATTTGTGGGTAGAAGGAAGTTAGAGGAAACCTCCTCTTTAGTTAGTTAGTTACATCAGGATCAATAATACCGTCACCTTATTTTTCAAAGCTGCGTGTCAAGCATATCTGTCAGAACGCATTACTCAGTCATGCAGTACAGAGCACATACCCTTGTGTGCTTGTACGCTGCCCTTCAGCAGTATTTTTCCTAGCAGAAAGTTATAGGAAAAATCACTGAGGAAGAAAAAACATTTAAATTAATGTAGATTATAGCCTTGTTAGCATCTTTTGTATTAAGGAACGGGATAGAAAAGAATATTACCTACTGTCATGGTCTCTTTTGCATTATACATTTCCCCAGTAAATGTTTGCACAGAATCATAATATTTTTTAAAAAGTTGATGCCTGCAACTGTATTGATTTTTTTTTTATTTTCGTTGAAGGTAGACATGTAGCTGCTGGGCACTTACCTGGCTCAAAAGCCAGGTTTTATTGTTTTAAATTGCTAATAGCAGCTCATGCAGCTCTGGCTGTGGCAGACAAATTATTGGAGCTTGTTTGGGTAAAGGGGAGGGATCATTGGTGGTTTGCTCCTTTTAGATTTTTATCTCAGTAAATCACAGGACTGCGTAGTAAGTACAAAGCTAAGAAATGGTTTCTCTTCTAGTTAATATGGTCTTCCAGCATCATACTATTCTCACTAAGAAAACTGGGTACATGCTACCCTCACGTGGTAGCCAACATGGAGTTCATTCTGGGTACCCATAACTTGTGAGGTTTGCTGGGTGCCACACAGGCCTTGCACCCTCATCAACCACACCAAAAGAGTCAGAGCACACAAATGTTCCATTTAAAACCCTCTTGGACATTTCTTGTTGGAAAAGGAAGGAAGAACGTGTTTTGACAGGCAGGGAGCAAAGTCATGCAAGTCCCACAATTTAGGCATACCCATTTTCAATACAAGAAAATGCAAAGCATTAAAAGACAGTGTAATATAAATATCATACATAATTAATTTTAAAAGAGAAGTGACTCTTTTTTAGCTGCTATCAATTCAGAAGTTATTTCCACTTATTATGTACAAATTTGAATGTACTTAAATCCACAAAGAGAAAGAAAAAAAAAAGTTAGCATTTCAAAACATCTGGAAACAAATGAGTAATTGCAATGATCAAAATGAAGAACCTTCTTTTGGGTATTTGCCATACCCTGCCTCTAGTGCACACCTCATAGTATTTGTGTACATTTTTACATCTGGGATGGACCTGTATCATAGATGCATGTTACCTTTCTGGAATTCTATAACATTTCTGGTAAATCCTTTTGTTGTTGCTGCTATTGTTTTTCTCATGATGTGATTGTTGTTTGGATGTGTATCCGTCTTTTTTTCCCCTTTCCGCATCTTTAGCTTCACAGTGCTTGTTCTGGCAATGGCCTTGGCCTTCCACCCTTACAAAAACCTTGTAAAGCTGTTTATCTTTTTGGTACTATGTTGTGATTGTTTGGATGCTCGTCATTGGATATTGGAAGCCTTTGATTCTAAGTTCCACATCATATATAATCAAAGACAACATTCACAGGCAGTGCAGAAATAACTGTCATGGTTGGGCAGCCTTTGTAAGAGTCAGTACAACAGGGCAGTTCGAGAAGGTGATAAACAAGAACATACTTTTTTTTTTCGTGCCACTGTCCACGGCAATATTTTCAAATTCATCCTCTAGCTCATAACTTTCAATTACTTGGGCTCAAGAGCAGTTCCTACTTTAGCTTCAGACTGGCCTGAAAGAAAGGACAAACTTATGCATAATATGCCTGCATGCTCATTCACGCCCAGTCAAGTGTATCTGCCAGGTGCTACCCTAAGTGGGTGGGGAGGTATTCAATGTCATTGCTTTTTTTCCTTAAAAATATAAATGACTGTAAGAGGCTGAGGGCAATGTAGAATCATCTATCTTTCCTTTAATCCATGCCTGCTAAGAAGGAGGGAAAGGGAAGAAAGGCACAAAAAGGTGCTAACTTCCCCCCCCCCCCCCCAACAAAACTTAGAATCACTGAATGGTTGAGGTTGGAAGGGACTTCTGTAGATCATCTTGTCCAACCTCCCCTGCTCAAGCGGAGTACTTATTGTGACACTTGCAGTTATGATCATAGACTCATAGAATAGAATCATAGAATCGCCTAGGTTGGAAGGGACCTTTCAGATCATCTAGTCCAACCATCAGTCTAACTCTGACAAAAGCCATCACTAAACTGTATCACTAGGCACCAGGTCTACCGTCTTTTAAATACCTGCAGGGATGACGATTCCACCACCTCCCTGGGCAGCCGGTTCCAATGCTTGATAACGCTTTCAGTGTAAAAATTTTTCTTAATATCTAATCTAAACCTCCCCTGGTATAACTTGAGGCCGTTTCCTGTTGTCCTATCGCCTGTTACTTGGGAGAAGAGACCGACCCCCACCTCCCTAGAACCTCCTCTCAGGTAGCTGTAGAGAGCAATAATGTCTCCCCTCAGCCTCCTTTTCTCCAGGCTAAACAACCCCAGTTCCCCCAGCTGCTCCTCGTAAGACTTGTGCTCCAGACCCTTCACCAGCTTTGTTGCCCTTCTTTGGACACACTCCAGCACCTCAGTGTCTTTCCAGCAACTGAATATATACAATGTGATTCTGTAAGTGTACAAAGAAATTATGTCACATTGAAGGACATACCTTCATTTAAGATCAGTCTGAATATATGAATGTTGCATCTAAGTTCCCTCTTTAGACCTTCTTCCCTTTACAGTATCTGATACAGAATCCTTAAAGGACTCTGAATTTACATTTGAGGGTCCATAAAATTTACCTTTCCAATTATTTCTCTCCAGTGGGAAATTCTGTTCTATTTCCCAAAGTTCTTCATTGCTCTTCTTGCTACTCAAAAATTATTTGCACAAAAATGTTCAATTATTCTATTAGAAGTTAGAAGTGCAACCTATTGAATGAGCAAGAACTTGAAAATTGTCAATACTTTCCATGGCATTTATAGAAATTTACTTCAATATTTTTTATTGCATCTCTGAAAGTTTTGTCAACTTATTTCCATAAGTATTCATTGATAAGCACTTGGATGAATGTGCTGGATGAATGAAGTGACTTTGTTTAAAGCTGGCAGTTTCCTTCATTATCATGACAACGTGTATTATGTTATTTATGCCACATTCTGTATAACAAAAAGCATATTATTTTAAATTTAGAATATTTTTGACAAATTATAATTAAAACTTATTCAGAACCATAGAACTTGCACATTTTTTTCAAGCAGTGTTTTAAAAAGCTTCACTACGATTTGATTATTAAGACAGGCGTACAATAAACCTTTTCTCAAAATTGTTATGAACTGATTCTCTCACATTAACATTGAACTTCTGTGATTTAAAATAAGTGTGTTTTGAGATAGAAAAAGAAGGTATATAATGTATATAGGCTTTATTGTTGTAGAGCACAAAGTGGAACTAGTATTTTGAGTCCTTTTGGTACATACTGAACACTGTAAAAAAGCCCACACATTTGAAATCATTGCTGTTTATAATGGTTTTTTTGGTATTGTTTAAGAATTGTCACAGTAAAGCTGATCCAAATTTAATTTAGGGCAAAACTTTTTGATAGCAAAGGTGTTCTTCAAAGTTGGTTGAAAGACTGTATGTAGTATGACGTTAACATTTCATACAATCACAGAATTAGTACTTCTGTTTATGTCATAGGATATTAAGACAAAATTTCACATTATTGTGATACCATAGATATATTAAAATATGATTTTTGAAAGCTGTCAGAACAAGCCTAAGTCTTCTTTTATGGCAATTGGCAGTAGTTTTACAAGCCACTTTTGCAGGAGCAGATAGACCAGTACAAAGTATAATAATATAAGCAAGAACAGAATTAAGCCAAAGATGAACTTTTAGAAAATTAATTTTATATATTTTCATTACTATTAAAAATATACCATAACACAGACACTTTTAAAACACAAATAGTCCAATTTCTGCCTATCTTCAGAAGAAAAAAGGACATAAAAAGCCTAAGAGTAGCAAGAAGGCTGATGACAGCCATGCTCCAGGCGGCACCACAGGCTGTGGTCACGTTCCTGTCTTTTTCTGGGGTGTGGGCGGTAAAAGAGAGAAATGTAATTGAAGCATATTGGTAATCATAAGAAATCAGACTTTCAAATGTTGTAAAACAGAAACCTGTAATTTGCAAGTAGGGTTGCACGTAGGAAAACCAGGACTTGGGCAGTAGTAAGGCAGTAGTGAGGGTGGGGAATGCTGAATCAAAAGGAAATTATCAATCATAAAGAGACAGAAAAATATTTAGCAGCCAAATACGTAGGTCTCAGATATCTCACCAATACCAAGAAGATTAAAAATGAAAAACAGTCTTCCCCACAACTACGGCAAATGGATATGAATATCGCTGTACAAAGGAGCAATACTGTTACTATAAACATCTCCTTCACTTGCCAGTGAAAATATTGTGTAGGCTTTTCTGTCACTGAATCATTTGGGGTGGGAAGCTTGCCGCATCATAACGTTACAGTGACATTGGAAATGCTGTTTACATCGGTGAAAAATGTATCTCCCTATGGTAAAGTCTTCTTAACACTGCGTAAAAAAAAGAAAAAAAAATCCTAAAAATACCACAGCGACAAAACAGCCCCAAATCCCTTTAAAAATGTCAATTAAAAGACTCTAATTATTCTTCTCCACAGTTCTATTTAGTGGTTGACAAGGTATAGAGAGGAAAACTTTGCTGTAGAAGGTCTCTAGAACTGGACTCTATAGAATTTACTGATATGTCTGTTGAAACATATGAGCTTTTCAATAAACTGGAATTAAGTATCTATTCATATCTTCCTGACTATTCAGATTGGCAAACACGGATGACTGAGGTTTAGAAAGGAAGTCATCAAATAGATGGCTGGATGGGTGGATGTATGGATAAAGGAAGTTTTGGAAGACGTATCAAAATTATAATAAAGAAAGAAATTGAATTCATGTGAAATGTCAACTTCCAACATTGCTCATGGGGCAATGCATAAATGATAACATCATTTCGTTGCTGTGCCATTATTTTTGTTATTTATATAGTGGTTTTTAAGTCTTTCTGAAGAAAGGAAAATAAGTTTGAAATAATATCTGTCTGTTTATCTGACTATCCATCCATGTAAATATATACATTGAATTATGGCTTATTGCATAATCACATTCTAAAGAACAGCTGTGTATTAATGCAGCCCATACAATAGGCAATGAAATCAATTGCATAAGCAGTAAAATGTTCCCCTTCTTTTGAAAAAAATTTTACTTTTCCATTTAAGAGTTCTATGACATCGGCTAACAAAGCAAATTTTTCTGTTAGCATATATTGATTTAGAAGTCCTCAAGAAAATAATTTTCAAAATATATTTGAAAGGGTAAATATATATTTTCTTAAAAATTAGTTAAGCAGAAATACGAAAGCTTAAATGATATTTTTAATCTGAAAACAGTCCACACTGTATCAGGGAGGTGGAAGAGAAAATAGAGGAATATGATAGCTGTAGCCCCATTAAAACATTTATATTATATTACATTCTATTATGGTTTGCTGTCCATTACAACAGTATTCAAGTAATTTACCGTAATAAAGATCTTGCTCTTATTTTGGCAACAGGCATAGCTACAGCTGCAAATGGCAGTGTCCCACCGCACTGCTGACTCACGCATCCCTCTAGGGCACGGTAGCACTAAGCAATGCCGATGGGCAACACCAAGGTGCAGAAAACCCGGTTCCACTCCCCTGCGGAGTTTGCTGAGGACATAATATCACACCAGGCAATTGTCACGAGCCAAGTTCTGGGCTAGACCGACACTTTCTTGAACTAGCATCAACCAGTACTGAGGTGGCGCTTTTTTTTTTCCCCCTAGTTTATTGATCAGATACAAGGCCTCTCTTTTATAAGGATCATCTGAGTTCACAAACACAATAGTTGTTGTTTTGAGAGTCACACTATTCAAAACAATCTGTAGCATTATTGTCTGTTATGGAAACGTCAGCTGAGTCAAAATATTTTTTTTTCCAAGATTTGTAATGAAGCATCAGCTTTCATAATACAAATACCAAAAGCAAGATCGGGTGTGGAATATGTTTATTTTGAAGTGTATGAATGTATTTTCAAGGTACAATGAGGTCCTAACCCTGTAATTATTTAACGTTTTGCGTATTTTTTTCTCATACTACTTTATTTAAGACTAATGTATGTAACTGCTTGCAGATTAAATAGCTTGAATTAACTTCTTTGGAGACTTTTTCATTCTACTTTAAATCAAAAAAATGACCTTTAAAATAACAAATACTGTTTTAGCACGCTCTTAAACCTTTCGTAATTCTGCTTAGCACCGCTTATAATAATTATATTTGAAATGTGGAAAATCTTATATCAACTATTATTATGCTGAACATTTAAAATGTTTTTCTTAGCCTGCATGCTGATACTCTCAGTCTTGGAATGTTAAGGTGTGATGTTATTTTTTATTAAATGATGTCATTTTTGCTCTGTGACCATATTGGAGTTTTGGCAATAAGAAAATACTGTGTAGAAAAGGTTTTCTTTTTTTGTGATTTTTTAAATCAGTTTGTATATGTTCTTAATCTTCAGGACTCATTATTTCCCTTAATTTCTGAATGGCTCATTTCTATACATCCTTTAGCCTCCTGGCCTACAGATTAAAAGCTTTAAAAAATGCTATTCTTTTATTCATTAATAAAATAAATTTTATTAATAAATTTTAATTTTCTTTCCTTCAAGACACAATTTTTAACGGTCTTGGACTTGGTGCTGTCATTGGCCTGGGAGTGGCAGCCCTTTTGTTAATCCTGGTTGTGACTGATGTTAGCTGCTTCTTTGTGCGACAATGTGGATTGCTGATGTGCATCACCAGGAGGATCTGTGGGAAAAAGAGTGGTTCGAGTGGAAAAAGTAAAGAACTGGAAGAAGGAAAGGCAGCTTACTTGTGAGTATTAATCCCATATTTTGGAAGCTTCATTAAAAGAAGAAGTTAGCTATCCAACTTGCATTAACTCTATGGCCGTTTTGTGCTGGGGCAAAGGGAATTCATAGTATGTTTCTATTACCTGGAAAAGTGTTCCCCTGAAATTTAAAGAATTGTTTGTGGTCAAGTGTTGCTGTAAAAGAAAAATGGTTTAAAAAAAAGGCATCACTTTAAGATGGCCTCTTTGTGCAGCTTGACACAAAGGAAAATGATCATAATTCAGTAATAATCATAGGCATATCTGTGGTCCATGAGGAACAGGTAACAGATCATTTCTACCAATCCATCTTTGAGCTGCTAATACCCAAAACCTCAGAGTATGGTTGTGACAGTGCCAGTAAATCTGAGAGTAAAGGACATACATAGTATTATGGAAAATCTGTGAAAAAGTTTTTCTTGTCAGATATTTAAGGGGAGATTTAGATTAGATAGCCAGAAGAAATTCTTTCCTGTGAGGGTGGTGAGGCACTGGAACAGGTTGCCCAGAGAAGCTGTGGATGCCCCATCCCTGGAGGTGTTCAAGGCCAGGCTGGATGGGGCTTTGAGCAGCCTGGTCTAGTGGGAGATGTCCCTGCCAATGGCAGGGGGGTTGGAACTAGGTGATCTTTAAGGTCCCTTCCAACCTGAACCATTCTATGATTCTATTGTTCTCTATATAGCACTTGATGGAAAATCTTGTTTCTTGCCCATAGACTTTAGGAATAAAAAGTATTGTTGTTTTTTTAAAAATAGGAGTGCTGAGTGGATGTGGGTGAAATGCTGGTGAACGTGATTGTTCTTCATAGTAACAGTTAATGACTGCTAAATCTAAGTGGGGAAAAAAATCCCGATTCTCACAAATAACCTTGTATAGTGGCTACTTCATCAGAAAAATGTGAATGAAGTGATAATTTATGTGCAAATATGTTCCTTTAAATGATAAGACTGGATAGTCAGATCTCTGGCAAAACAATTCAAGTACTGATTGCATAAAATAATAGTGCTTTAAAGACCCAGCATTTACAGGGCTTTCAAAAGGTAAGCTGGAGAGATGATTATTTATGGTCCCTCATTTTAGGCAGTTCCTTTTTTTTAACTAAAAAATGCATAATTTCCTCATTATGCTCATATTGTAGACTACTTATGCATACACTGTAATATCTGTGAGAATGTTGTCTTTGTGTGGTTTAAATAACATTTACTGGTGGAATTCCTGCGTGCTGCAGGTCTCCCAGTCGTCAGGCCTTGAAGTTCATTCTCCTGCAGCTTCCCATATCCCGTCCTTCCCTAGATGTCTGTAGAGCAGATCAGATTTCACAGGTCTCATTACTCATAGCTGTATTCGGCTTCTTCACTGCTGGTAGTGGAAGCGTAAGTGGGGTTTTTTTTGGTTTTTGTTATAGCTGTTGGGATTCAGAGACTGTGTCTTTCTTAGGTAACCTGATTACATTTCTTGGTTGGATTCTCAACCGTTTTGGAAACAGCTCCGTAGAATAAAACCAATCATAAGCAGGCACACAATATTTATATCAAATAATGATTCTGAAAAGAAATTATTCCGTAAAGTAATTCTCTGCAGCTTACAGTTAGAGAAAGAATAATACCATTTTTTCTATTGTGTGAAGCCAGCGTGTCCAGATCAATAGAATCAAGACGTGAAGCTTCTGGCTCTGTCTCAGCTGTCTTTTCCTATTGAGCAGAGCACGTCAGCTTATGATTTAATTTCACATTCAAGAAGTGACCAAGTATGAATTGGTGTACAGACCCTTTCTGAATGGGAAGACCTTAGGGAGCTAAAGTTGCAAATGTCACTTGACAGCAGTTTATACCTTGCTTCAACATCTCATACCCAAATGCCATTCCACGCTGTCCCAGAAAAGCATAAAGCTGGTCACTTAATATTAATTCCTCAATGACACTTATTTTGCAAGAACAACTATCTTATTTAATTATATTTCTTTCCTTGTTGGGGTGATCTTCAGTCAGTCAGACCTTAAAATATTTAGGACTGCGCTCGGCATAAATAAACTGTCAGGCTGAAATTTCAAGAGAGGCTTGAAGAGTCAAAATTTGAATTTATTTCATGCCAACTGCCATTTCCTAAAAGACACTGACATTTCCCTCTTTTAAATACGTTGGTTGGCATTCTGGATTTTTGAGTGCGTGTATGGTATGGTTCTTTTTTACATTTTGATTGTAGGTAATATATAAACATTAATTATGTTCCATATGTAATGAACGTAGATGATATAATGCATGTAACATGCAAGCAACCACCTGGAACAGAAATGACATAATGTGCTTCCTGTAAATCAGTTTCCTGCCTGTGGAATTTTTAATTGTTACGCGGTTTGTACTTTCTGTAGAGATCAATTCCTCAATCCTATGTGAATGCTGTTCTCTAATAACATCTTTTTTGGGCTTTTGGTTATGCAATAGTGTTAGTTTGTCAATAAGGCTGTAGATGTATAGGCAAGCCAAGCAGAACTTACCGTTCCCTCCACCAGTCATACTATGATCCATAATCTTTTCGTAGATTTGAGGTAGCCGTGACAGTTGCGTGCATCATCTACAGAAATGAGCATTGTATACATTTGTGTATCTTAAAGTAGAATTTCACTTGCAGAGGTGAATAAGCACAAATCATGCCATTTAAAGAAAAAAAATAACCAGAATCCTTTAGACTTCTACCTATTAATCCTTCCCTAGTCAACTTCTTGGCGACACATTTATCTGTGCTACATTCTTATTGCCCTACAAAGATTTTCCTGGAGGATGCCTACCAGAGCATGGTATTTTTCCAGATACTTCCTGAATAGTGGATTATTGTAGTTGTAACAGCCTTCTTAATTATTGTCTTCTCAGGAACAATAGAAAAGTGTGTGAGATATGAATTAGACAAGGGTTTAACTGGATCTTTGTTATGGAGCAGTCTAACTGCTCTCTAGAACATCACAGGTCCAGAAAATAGTCTGTTAGATATAAAAGTGATCATCTGTAACTCAGTTACCCTGTGTTTCCAGACTGCAGCAGATGAAGTTCCAGGATACAATTCCTGATCTGATGACAGGAATAGGGATGAAATATCTACATGGAAAGAGGTTTTATTTTTGAAATATCAGATATATCTTGGGTATCCTTTGATCTTTCTTTCAGGAGTAAAATTATATGCAAGTTTTTAATTAGTAGTAATATTGTTAATACTTCTGTAGCAGCGAACAGTGCTTTCCATATCATGGCCATATCATCAACAAAAGTGTAGTGACAGTACTCACTGCTCCATCTTCCTTACAGTCATTGTCCAGCTGGCACAAAGGTTGTTCATTTACTTACATGTGAGAAAGTAACATTTATTCCTAAAATGGGAGGAATATGACATAGAAACAAAAGAGTTTTTTCTAGCAGTGCAAACAGAAGGGGCTAGGTTCTTATCACACAAAGGCTCTTTATCCTGTTCTGGCAGCTGGGATTGTCACACTCTCAGGAGTTTAAAGTACGCTTTTGCAGTGTGTATATTAATATGAAGGCTCTTTACACTGCCAGAAAAGTTCAAGCACAACTAGGCATCAAAACCTATATTTATTATACTAGGTTAGGAAGGTTTTCGTCTGTTCCCATGAAGAGGCGATTGTCTTATTATTTAGTCATAAACAAAATGCTCTTTTGAGATGCTAATCTGTGATGTTTGCAGAGTTAGGTAAGTAACCATGGATACAGGATGCTTTGAAGACTTCAAGGAACTGGGAACACGCTGTTAAATTCGTCTTGGTGGTGTTAGTCACTGATAATTAGTTCTGCCTTTTCTTTGCCGGCTTGAGAGAAGGGATCTTGGTAATTAGTTATGTGCAATGTATGTGGTTAATATGATGATATGAGACTAAGACTCCTTTAATATTTTTTAGGAAAGATGGATCAAAAGAGCCAATAGTAGAAATGCGAACAGAGGATGAAAGAATTACCAATCATGAAGATGGGAGCCCAGTAAATGAGCCAAATGAGACAACTCCCCTCACAGAACCGGAGTAAGTAGCCTGACATTCCTCAGCTTTTCTCACAAGCTCCTTCTGGCTGCGAAGATGAACTGGACTTCCCACACTCTGGGAGGGAGATACACAGCATCACCAGAGTGGTGTGCTGCGGCAGAGCAGTTTACCAGTGTGATTTTTTACAATAATCGATCTAAATCACAGTACCCCACTATTGTGGTTTAAACCCAGCCAGCAGCTAGGACCATGCAGCCACTCACGCAGTTCTTGCCTCTCACCCAGAAGGGCAGGGAGAAGAGGGAGAAAAGGAGAGGAAAGGGAAAGGTTGAGATAAAGACAGTTTAATAGAAACAATAACAGAAAAGGAAAATAACAATAATAACAATAATAATAATGACACAAGTCAGTCTCACCACCCAGTGAACCGGCACCAACCAGAGCAGTGATTGCAGAGTACCCCCTGCTCTGGCCAACCCCCCATTTATACAGAGCATGACGTCTATGGTACAGAATATTCCATTGGCCATTCCGTTGTTCTGTCTATGCTCCTTCTCAGCTTCTATGGGAAGCTGAAAAGAGTCCTTGAAAAGTATAAACATCAGTTAGCAACAACTAAAACAATATGCATTGTTGACATTCCTTTCACAGCAATCACTAGAAAGAAAATTAACTCTTTCCCAGCTGAAACCAGGACACCCATGTACAGTGGCTGAGGTTATCAGTAGATGTTTTTCTCTTCTTTCTGTGACCCAAAGCACAACCACATCTGGGTGTTATCCAGCCCTTGGATGGCAACACCAGCATAGTGGCAATCATGAGACATATCTTTATACCACTGCCTGTTTGGAGGTTAGCAAGTATCCACGGAAATTTTCTGGCCCTCCCTGCTGCCCTGACTCCTGAGGAGCTCCTCTTATGCTCTTGGTGAAAACAGACCTCGTGTCAGGGCTGGAGGGGCACAGGTAGCTCTGCCCTTCACTCTCCGCCCCACCCATCCCCTCTGACCAGGGTCCAGGAGCCCCATATCAGCTCCAGCCTCATCAGCAGCCCATGCCCAACCCTGGCCCTGGTGGGACACAGACCCACATACTGCTGCCACCCCAGCTCTGCCCACTGCATTCAAGGGCTGGAAGGTGAGGTCAGGTCCCTGCCTGCACTCTGGCTCTCAGGCAGCTCTGAAGCTTGCCCCGCTGCTCCCTCGCTGCTCCCAGTTAACCTCCAAACCCTGTGGGGGGACCACAGCCAGCAGAGGCAGGTCACAGCCCTGCCCACTTCTCTCTCAGCCCCAGCACCCACAATCACCTCACCCCTCCAACCTTCCTGACCCTGCAGTGGTGGCTGAGCAGGAAAAGGAATTTCAGTGAGCTGCAGCTGATCTTTACCAGATACCCAGGGCCTCCCCAGCAGTTATTAACCACTCTGCAGGAATAATCTGACTCACAGGAGTGGCCTTAGACTGGGTTACACACGCATTCCCCCCCATACCCTGTATGTAGGGCACAATGATCCTATGCTCCAGAAACTCAGCTGCCCACAGGGTGGTCCCTTCCTGCTTTCACTCACATAACTGAGAGCTTAGCTCAGTATTTAAGTCTACGTGGTAATTGGATCAACAGCACTGAAGGGTAGCCACTTTGCCCAGTACCCACATCCCCCCTTCCCATCCTGGCAAGCCGTCCTCAGCACAGAAACTGCAGCGGTTTTCCCCTTGGGCTTGCAGTCTCTGGCTGTCTCCTGAATCACAGGGACCAGCTTTGGGCTTGGGGATCCCAGGTTCTGGCGGTCAGGTCCTCTCCTCCGTTTTGCCGCTGCAGCCCTTGGAACAGATTAAACTGGGTTTGAGTGGCCAGTGTTTGTACCTGAGTAGCGCTTTTCAAAATGTGTGAAGGGTAAACTAACATTTGTGATAGGGCACTAGGGCACAAGGAAGCTGGTATTTTGCTAAGCTTATTGTCACAGCAAGAGCTTCTGATGTGCTTTTTTTTTTTTTTTCTGAAAATATAGTTTGAATAAAAACTAGTATTTCAACAAAGGTGATGACAGTAGCATTCCTTCTATTGAGAGCCCACCTAGTGGTGTTAAAGGACATTAACTGATTGCTCAAGAGTTTCATTTCTGAGCCTCAAAAGTTGATTGATTTGAAATTATTAAAGAAAACTCCAGGTTTCTTTGGTTTGAGCCCAAAGCTTTTCATGTGTTGTGAAAATCTCATACCTTATGAGATCTTAAAGCTGTCAGGGCTACAAAGACACTTCTGTAGCAAATATACAAACTCACCTGTTGATTATTTGATGGAATCACAGTTGTTTTTTAAAAGGAGAGGATGTTCTTATAAAAATCTCTTTCTGAAAATACAACAAAATTGTCTTCCTTGCCATTACCTAGAACTGCAAATGCCAGAACCTTTAATAAGAAAAAAGCCTGTGTTATTGGCTGTTATTGGCATTTGTAGTAAATGTGGGAAGGTGCTAAGTAACTGCACATTAAGCTATATACTTCTTTAAAGAACCTGTACGTGAAGACTTCAAACTTGTGTTAATTAAAAAATTATGGAATTTGTTGAATGACTAGTGATATGCTTGCTCTTCATATTAGAATTTATACTGAGGAGCACTGTAGAGAACCCACAGTTATCTAAGGAGTCGGGGCAAAGTAGTTGTAAAGGTTGTGCAAGTCCAGCAGGCCTTGGGTATGGTAGTGAGTGAGGCACCAGGGCTACATGTTTTGATGCTTCATGACCATTTACAGCACCAGATGGTGCAAATACAAATAAGATGCGTCTAGCAAGGGACACAATAAGATTAAGTTAAGGAAAGACTAAGTTCAGTTCTTCCTGCTTGTCTCAGTCATTAGAACAGCTGACAGGAGTGAAATATGAGAAAGTTTAGAACAAAAATGTTTTATTATCTTAAAGGAGGGGGAAAGAATCAGTCACTGGTGGCACAAAAAAATAACTAAATCATCGGAACAACTGATAAGGAGCTCGATGGGTATTATGTCCTTGGGAGAATAGGACCGCTAAGAGTTATTAATAATGATGACAGTTTCCTTCTTGGTAATTTCTTCTCCCACAAGCAATGGGAAAAGGCAGCAGTTCAAGGTACAGCCGGATGGAGCTTAGCTAAGTATTCTGGACAGTGTCACTTAGGAAACCAAAGATGAATAGAGCATCATGCAGTCAGGACATCTGAAGGGACACTGGTGCTAGGGGAACATGGAAAGACCTTCTGCTCAGACAGAAGTCATAACAGATGAAACAGAGAAGCAATATAAAGTGTGGGTGAGAAGCCACTAAAGGAAAGGAGGATGCAAGAAGGTAGAAGTAAGTTTCTCAGTAGCAATAACACAAAAACACATTGTCAACACCAGGTGCTATCAGCCAGAAAGGCACATGCTGGGCAGGGCAAGGATGACCAGCAGGAATCTTGGAGGGAAGAGCTTAGCTTGCAGGAAGGAAAAGTGTCAAGGACGTTGCAGGCAGGCAATATTCATGCAAGGTGGGATTCGTTCTGACTAATTGTGGCTGACTTAAAGGTATACAAGATAAGCCTTCAATTTAAATTATAGTAAATATTTTGAATAATTAGTTGAATGATTTTGAATACTGCCAAATAATATTCAGAACTTTAAATGCAATTTAAGCATTTGTGGAAAATAATTGATGAAGAGGTGACTTCCTCTTACAATAATGGGGTCTTTTCATTATATTGGTCAGTATATTATTCAGTAATCTACATTTTACTTTAACTCGGATGATGCGTGTCAAAACCAGGTTTGGGATCTGTGTGTGACAGATGAATGCAAAGCGCTTTTGCATGGAAGTCCAAAAGTTTTAATAATACTGGCAGGAAGTCGATTTAAGATGTGCATTCATAATATGTAATATGATTAGAATATCACATGCAGTGTGGTACTGTAATTACATTCTTAATCTGACATTACTGTGTTTCCAGTACTGGATGAATTTTTCTTAGTATCAAAGAAGCTGTGTGAATTCCAGTATCAAAATGGCTAGGAGCCATTTTCCAATAAAATAGGAAAGTAAATATTCTAGTTAAATTTTTGCATGGGTAATATCAGCAGAATATTGCAGTTAGACCACAGGCAGTGCTAGAGGAAGTCAATATTATTAATAATTGATAACAGCCCGTATCTGATTAAAGCAAAAGAGCCTTTTAAAATTCTCCAGTCTTTTTTTTAATCTTTCCAAAATGGTTTTATTATAAAGTGCTTTAGAATTTGAAAATATTCATCTGCCCAGGTGAAAAATATTAAATTATTTCAAATAGGTGTAGCTAAAGAAAAAATAGGTGTAGAAAAATTGGTGTAATTAAAACATTTAAACTTGATTTAATTAATTAAAACAGGAGAAGTATTGAATGTTAATAGAGATTGAATATGAGCTAATGTGTGAAACAAATGGAGAGGAAAATTCCAAAATAAGAAAAATGTTGCTATAGTCAAAAAGGACAATGTCTAATGATAACTGAATTGATAACCTCACATCATATCCAAAAAAACCCCACAAGTTTTTAAAGATGGTAAGGTCAAAGAATGGTGGATGGACTTTTTGATGACCAAAACCTGTAAAACATTTTATTTGTTTGTAATTTTTTTTCCTTGCTTGCATTGAAAGCAAGGCTAATTTTACCACACTGTTTGCATGAAGATGGATTTCAGTGATATCTGGTATCCTTCAACAGGGTTCTAGGAAATCTTCCTATTTCAAATAATTAGAAATTATTTGTAACATGCACTTATCCACTTCTCCAAAACCAATCTATTTTAATTTCCACACAGTATATTTTGTCAATTGCCCAGTTATTACTTTGACTAAATATTTCCTCCCTTTCAGAATTGCTCTGCCTTTATATAAAACTAGATTGAATTAGGTCTTTTTTAAATACTAGTTTAAGTGCTTTGCATGATCAGGCCTTTAACACAGGTGCCTACTTACCTGAAATGCATCACATGAGCCGTGCTTCCTCTGTCCCAGTGCTTTATCCTCTTTTAAAAATAGATTTGTGTTGATTCTGCTGTTTCCATTATTTCAGGCGTCGTGTTGTGGGCTGAAATCTGTTTCCTTTGGGTGTCCCATGTGAAACAGACAATTACTAGGAAGCTCCCTCTGTGCTCAAAGCCAGACAGCTGATATATATCCCACATATTTTACTGTAATAGAACAAGTTAGTCTTCTCTTTGATTTCTCTTAGAAATAGGTTGTGCTGGTGATTTAACCTCTAGATAAACCACATCTTTCTTAGTTCGTTTCAGACACTCTAAATTTCATAAGACTGGGAATTTGGGTATTGCTTTGGTTTATTTGTTGTTATTAAACACTGTTATTACAAGACATTCCTAAGGGATTCCTCAGACAGGTTTTGAACAGTATATTGTTCTTTGGGACATCAAAGCAATCACAGTGGAATTTTACTGAAATGTTTAACAGTTGTTATGAATAAAAGAGCCATATGCATACCATTCCCTAGTTAAAAAACAGAAAGCAAACCCAAACTGGAATCATGATTAACAGCTATTACGCCCAGGAGACATTATTACAGGAATATCTGAGTAAACCATACATATTTTTGACAGCTATACTTTTTGACAGCTAACTATTGGCAGTAGGGAATCAATGATTTTCAAGACCTTTTTGAATGAAATCAGCGTTTCTCTTTCCTGTAAAGTAAGGGTGGGGACTCATTTGCTATTGGAATTAAGGATTATAAAACCCAAAAGAATCTTTAGACTGTTTCTGAAATTAAAATACCATTTGAAGGTCGTCTTGCATTCAAATAAGAACAGCTTCTATCACAGGGGTGAATGCAGCCAGCTTCTTATTGTGCCATTTCTGAGTTTTCACTAAGCTTATCTTAAAAGAGCTATAAATTATTAACAGAGCTAGACTGTGTGCTCTAGCAAAAATAAACCGTAGAAGTTTCTAAACAATAACATAACCTCCGTTACCTCTTTGCGCTATAAGAAGTTATTTCCTTTACCTCGGCGTAACCTCCAATGATAGATGTCTTCTTCAGTATACAAATGAATTTACATTTAGAAACAGACATAAAAAAAAAGAGTATAATCTAGATTCAGCAAAAGGCTTGACTGTAATGTTTCATGTTATCCTCAGGAACACATACCTCCATACTCTCTTGAGTCAGGTTATTTGTCATTCTCTTGTTTCTTTTGTCTTATTGAAGGAACTGCATTTTGGGCAGCAGCAATGTTCTTATCATGCCATTTAGCTTTTTCTGGCTTTGCAAAAATGGAAGGAGTTAATATGTATTTCTTTAAAAGCAAAGAACCTCAGTAATTATACTTTATTTTCAATAAATTACGTTTCTAGAAACACTGTGGACTGTGTAAACAATACATACTTTGTAGACTTAAATTACAGAATATATGTTATTTATGTACTACCATGATTCCTCTTTTCTTCTGATAGGAAGCTGCCACTAAAGGAGGAAAACGGGAAAGAAGCTTTAAATCCAGAAACCATAGAAATCAAAGTTGCTAATGACATCATCCAGTCAAAAGAAGATGATAGCAAAGCATAATAAGATAAACTACAGCTGTCTGGATAATGCATTTGGATTGAAGTAACCCCGTGACCAAAACTTTACAGCTGACCTTAATTTCTTGGGAAACTTAAGCTTGGAATAGTTAGTACATGTGTACATATGATGAAACAGTTTATGTCTACAGTTCCTTTCTATTTTTTTGTTAATGGTTTTAGTATGTAGTTTTGCTGACATCAAGTCCCATGGTATAAATTTGAAAAATCTGCAGAATAAGAACTGTAATTTATTATATGACAAAGTATGTCTATTTAGAAGAATACTTTACAAAGCACCCCTAACCACAAACAACACAACAGGTCTCTCCAGATCCTACAGTGCAAGCTACATACATAAAGTGCCATACGCTACTGTATTTGTTTCCATTTATAATAAAGCAAAAGTTTAGGTTGCCTTTAAAACAAAAAGGAAACCAGTCTCAGTGTAACATTGAAGACCTTAGCACTAGCAGACGCTCAGTACTCGTTCCAGCTGTGCTTCTCACTTGAAACAAACACAAAAAAAGACACTCTTCAGCATTGAGCCGGCTCCACCTGCAGTTCCACCTGGGTTCTTCAGTATAATTAAAAGTTGATAAACACGATGTCCAGATTGAAATAAAATCAGCTAAATATTTTATAGCAGTATATTGGCCTCATCCTGACTACATGTCTGTGACTCTGAAAGGCCCCAGGATTTTCAGTGCTTCTGGTTTTCAGTATTAATGTTTGGGAGGTTGCATGTAAACTAAAATGCAGAAAGGTGTGAAAACAAAACTTTTTTGATTATAATCTTGGCTTTCATTGAATTACAATAAACACAAACTCAAAATATTTATCCCAACATTTATATACATATACAGTATTTGTTCTTCTTTTAGTTCTAACCTTTCAGTCAAGGGATAAAACTGCATTTTAGTGTAGTAGATATATTTTCTCCCCAAATCAGTACATGAAATTTTAAAAGTTGGCCTTATTAAAGTAGCACTTGTTCCTTTATGATTTCATACACTTTGTCTTAACAAAAAAAAACCCATAAGAACAGATGGAAAGGAGGACTTTGGCTGAGCAGTTAGGAACAGTTTCAAATTATTAATTAATAGCATCTTTTATTAGCTTAAATAAATTTTTCCTGTTGAGCATTCCTTAAGATAATAATTTTTACTTTTTATTATTCTGGCCTACATGCAGCACTCTGAAATTTGACTGATTTATTTGATAAAAAATTAATTCTTATTTATTATCATTGATTTAATGGTGCCACTAATTGGAGCAATATATTTTGTTTCCATTCCAGCATAGTGTATCCCCTTGTCAGCAGTAAATTGTAGAGTACCTTGTGGATTTTCTACACCTAGGTCATACCTGAGGTTTAAGTGTAGCTTCACTCAGCAAATTACATTCTCTCCATCCTACATTTGAATTTTGCTCATATTTGAAGTCCTTACACTTCCTGATTTCCCACAGAATGTCATCAACCCTTAGCTGGTATTTTGTAGTCATGGCAAAGTGGTGCAGTAAAGCTGAAAGTGAAACATAAAAGAGTGTCCTTAAATTTGGGGAAAATGGCAGGTTAACCTTCTTGTTGACCCAAGCTTTAGTGCATTTGAAAGAGCTGAGGAGGATATATTTAGTTCATAGATCTTTCTTATTTTTCAAAACCAAGTCATTTTGTTATTTTTTTTTTTTTTACAACTTTTTCTCCCTTTTGGAAATATCTACAATGAACCAAGTAGTTTAAAACAGAGCCATACTGCTGGTGTGGCTAGGATAAGAGGCCAAATTGCCACAAAACAAGAACCAAAGTGAAAAGAATGGGTAAGAGGAGATAGCAATGGGGAATGAAAGTCATGAAAGGGAACAATTTAAAACTGCTGTGCATAGGTCTCTTTAAATGCTAAGGCACTACTTCTGGGTGAGGCAAAGATGAAGATATTCCTTTATGACCTCTCACTGTTGCTCCCATGTACTGAGCAGGTGGTATTACCAAATAGCTGCTTGTCTGTTAACTATCTGTCTTGTTTCTTTCCAAGTACACAGTGAGCAGGACTGCCCCCTAACATATGATTAAGAGAACCAGCTGCCTCGTTTATATATATATATATATATATATATGAATATATATTCTTTCTATAAGGTATGTAGTTGCAACTGGACTTTCTCCCTCTGTCAAAATGGAAGGAAGGGACCTGAAAAATTCAAGCAGTTGAGAATAATGCAGTTGGTGTGGCTTGAACATCTGCACCCCACATCATCTCATGCAGTATTTTTACCCGGATGAGGATGAAGGTAGGAAACATCCTCTCCTCTTCTACCTGCCATCACAAAGTTAGGTGGTGCCATTCATATTCGCATAAGTCAAGCTTCGCTAGGCAAATGGTGCTTTTTCTGACGCCAGCACGATCATTTGCACAAGGTTCCTATACAATGCAGGCAGAGCTAACAGTGTCTAGGCTTAACTGTAGATACCTTTCAAATTAGAAAAGACTTACACAAAAAATCTTCATGGCCTAACAGCTATACATTGGGGTTTTGGTTCTGTTTAATTTTTTTCTTTTTCCTAATATGGCCTCTAATTACAATGTGACGGGTTTAGAGGATTTAAGAGGTCTTGTCAGCACGTGTATTATTAATATGCCTGTGATACTCTTTATAAGTAAAATATACTGCAAAATTATTTGAGTATTGGAAGAAAAAGCATTTCCCACTATATTGGATTACAAATCAAAAGCTGTTTCCAGAAGTATTTATTTTCTTCCTGCTGTTAAGTGTCTTGCCAGTTGGGCTATGTGAGAGCTGAGAATTAAACAGCTCTAAATTACTGACGGACTGTTCCAAGCATACTCTTTGGTCTGTGGATTAATAGGTTATCTCTTGTGCTTTGACTCTTACGCTGTGCAGGAGAAAGCCACACAATAACTATGAAAGAATGCTCAAAAACACTGATATTTCCAAATATTTCCAAATGAGGGACAGCACGTAGTAATTTGTAAGATATGTGTAGAACTGGGATAACATCATTTCTTCATTTTCTTTTCCTATTCTAGGCTCAAACGAAAAGAACAGGTATCTGTATAAATGTCACTTTTACTGTCTAAAAGTAATTTTAAGTGTTAGTATGAAATGTCAGAAGAGTTGACAGAATATAACTATTTGTAAAAGTAATCTGAGTTGTTACACTAACATACTCCAGGGATGAGGGTGGGAGGGAGCCATTGAAATTATTGACAATGTGGAATGTGGCAGTGACAATCTCTCTTCAACAAAAAATGAGTAAAATTAAGTAAAATTACTTAGAGCTTCTTGATATTATTTTTTTTTTTAGTAGACATGCATTCTGATTTACCACAATAATAACAAAAGTTTTAATTAATGTTTGTTTTACAATTTAGTATACTTACGTACTCTGGAGAGTTTTTCATGGTTTTGTTCGCTTGTTTGTTTTTTCAACTTCTGAGATTTTTTTTGTGGTTGCAGAAATATTTACGATTCTGGTGATGCTAATGCCTAATGTGAAAAAGATTAATTTATTTAGGCCTCAGTCTTGCAAGAAATTTTGTGTGGCTGAACCCACTCCTCATATGGCACCCTACTGACATCAGTGGGGTCGATGTGAGCAGGAGGATGGATGTACTTTCATAGGAGGGCTTGCAGGACTGGGCCTACTTTCTGTCTCTTCATAGATATATACAACGTAGTTACACAGTGATAAAGGCTGTTTGACAGTAGTCCATGGTATAGTAAATTCCATCTGCTGTCATCAGCCTCTGCATTGATGTTCATCAAAAAAAGTGGCTTTCTTTTTATGATGGTAATTACTTTGATTATTTATTTAAGTGCCAATCATCAAACTGTAGTATAATAACCATGCCATTTTTCTGTTTCCTAGACTGGATAATGGAAATGTATTTGTGCCTTTTGATAGCATGCCACTCTGCTTTATTAAAGAAAAAACTTCAATAATTTGTCTATAAAGCCTGTTTAAAATATTTGAAAGCTTTATCATGACATACTTTTCTGCTCAAATATGCTCAAATACTCATCTAAAGTAAGCTGGAGATAGTATTCTCAAGTCACATTTTAAACAAAAAATTTGTAAGAATCTATTGAGATCACAGTTCTAGTGAGGGTCATAGTGGGTGTATTACTGCTGAAAAGATTCAAGTAAATGGAGCACATGGTGAGTGCGTAGGGGTGTTTTGACCAATTTATCAAGTTGAAGAGTCAGATAAAAGTCTCCTTAGTTCTAATTTGGTACTTAGACCTAAAACATTAAAATCTTCTCTCAAATGTGAAAGATGATGTGGAGCATCTTCCCACCATTTTACCTCTGGAGTAAAACTGCAGTGAATATTAACAGTCATTTGTGGCCTCACCATCTCTGTGTAAGCTATCATAGGAAATAATGTCTTTGTAGAGTAAGTGTTGTGTCTGTTGGATGACATTCACTCCTGATTAAAAGGCCTCCAAAAAGACCATTTACTGAAAAAGCTCAATACCCCTATTACGAATTGATCAACAGAGGGGTGCTGAGAGCGCTTCAAGAAGGGCCACAGTGGAATCCAGGTCTTACTGGGGTTTAAGATACAAACTAACTGCAGTGGGGCCTGAATTTCACCCACCCGTCTCAGGGAAGCTCTGCATGTCCTTGGCTGATCGAGTCGCTTTTGTGAATCAGACTTCTAGGTGTAAGTGGAACTTAAATGTCCTGCCAGGCTCCTGCTAACATTTTGTGCAGGGGAGGTTTTCTTATCAGGAGCTTCTACTGATCAGGAAAAGTTGGCAAAAATATCTGATCACTGTATTATCCCGTACATTACTATATGCCCAGAAATAAAACATGCCTCTAAAGAATTCATTGTGATTGCAATGCTTCTTCAGGCAAAGATGAAAACATTTTAAGACGTAATATTTCTTCTTAAATCCCTTTGTTTAACTTCAGACACTTGCTGATCAAGGGAAAGCTACCATGGTTAAATAAATCTTTAAAAAAAAAAAAAGGATCTATCCCCTTTTTCAGATTTTTTCATACCATTTCCTGGAGTACCCAATCCACTTGACAGCAGTTCTGTAGTGGTGGGGGAAAACCACTCACTAAGTTTTAAGTGATCTTCAATATTTCTACTGCACATATTAATGTGTTCTTATATCATTTTATTTGAACCTGAGCCAAAAGGAAACTTGTCTATAACAAATTTGCCTTTGGATCAGGTTCTGAGAAATCACAGTTTACCAGTCTCTTTCCTCTTAACAGGCATTGTGAGCCTTGTGATGTTTGACTTTCAAACTTGAATATTGGCCATTTTTAGCCCAGAGAAATGAAATAAGTATTTATTGCCAAATTTGTATTGGCAGCTTTTAAGTCACAGGTGAGGTTGGGAGTGGGTGAGATGACCAGACGCAGTGCCGACACAATTCAGGAAAGCCACTACCAGAGAGAACAGGTGACAAAGAATGAGCTGAGAGAGGGCTTGGAAAGTGGGAACATCTCTCGTTAGCAGTAACAAGGGAAACGGGGAGCTAATGAAACAAGAGAGGCTGCTAGAGGGCATTGCCAAAAGGCAGGGTACTACTGGCTCTGAAAACTGGAGGAAGGGTAACTTTAGCCCTGTATCCTTTAATGTTGCTGTGTAAGTAGGCTGCATTTTTAAACCTAAAATGCAGGGTTGGAAGAAGGGAGAACAAACCCTCAGTGTCTCTATAGATCAGTGACGAATATATAAGGCATTCAGACCCCGCAGAAAGATAATTTCGTTGCTCATGGTGTAGAGTTCTCACGAAGAATTTTGAACTACTTAGACAAAGTTGTTTGTTGTTTTGTTTTTTTTTTCTAAAGAAAAAAGCTTTCCTGCTCTGATGAACACTCGGTATGTATTTGTATGCTGTGTACAGTATAAGCTAAAGCATACCATATATTGTTTTTGTTATTCCACATGTTGTCAACAGCCCACTTGCGATATATACCACCTGAATTATATATTGATAAGTTAGTTACCACTGGAGCTAGTTTGTTTATTGTTTCAAAATCTTATGTCCCTATGAAATGCTGTGTATATATATATCTCTCTATACTGTAAAAAGAAGTAATATTGCAGATGCTGGTTTTGTATTTATGAAAGACATTGAAAGTATGGCTTAAAGTATATCAATTATTTGTCACTCTTCACCATTTGTATATTAATAGTAAAGATACTTTTACTTTAATGAAGTGTTGTAGTTACATTTATTTTTGCTAAGTGTCTTTCTGTCGAGAATGTCTGATTCATTACTAGTCTTATTGCCAAAAAGAAACATATCAATTGTTTTCTCCCCCATTATAGAAGTGCTGAATAATGATCAAGCAGCTCTGCAATTTATTATTCTCTTTTCTGTCAAAATACATCACTGCTGCTAAAAACCACTATTGTAGCATCTTGAGTCTCCAGCTGAGCTTGAGGCCCATCATGATCAGCCCCCTAAATGTTAGTTTTGAAAGATAATCTTTTTTTTCCAGAGAATATGAGTGCAACATTTTAAAAGTATTTAGCATATGCCAGCAAAAGATATTATCAGCAGAAGCTAGCTTGTTTTGACAAGCTTTGAGCCTTCCAAAAGCTTGTAACTGTGTTAGCACCACCAGGAACTGATCGTAACAGGTTGGGCACAGCCTGCAATGAAATGATCTTCATTGCTGCTTTGTACTCCGCTAAGACGGAGGATCAGCGAAGCACACCCCAGACAATACAGCTCAGCCACTTCCCTGAAATGGCAGAGGAACATCTATGACCTCTGCTTTACCACCAATAAAATGAAGTCTCCTAAGAGGCTTAATTCCCATGGAAACTTGCTAGATTGTGAATTTGTGCCTTCAGAAAGCATCACCTTTCTGGGGGCCACCTAAGCTCTAACGAACCACACCAGCCAAAGAACGGAGGGGCTGTACACAGGAAAAAAAAAAAAAACAATGTTTCGCCCAACAGTCTTCTCAGCTGTATGTTCTTCTTTTCACAGACCCTTAATCTCTGACCCTGCAGATGTCTTAGGCACGTGCTTCCCTAAATGTCAGTGGCAGCATCAACAATTAGCAAAAAGGTTTCCTTGTGCTGAAAAACTGAGCCTGAGGGAACTGGTTCAGTGTCCTGTTAACATCAGTGCACCACTGAAAGTTTTTCATATAGTCATGTGTCTTGCTCAGAAAAAGCCACGATTCATCAAGTGATGCGTAAATTTAATTCAGATATCTCAAGAGTTAATCGGTTCAGTGCACTGGCCACAAGATAGGTCCCCCTTTAATTTACAGGTGAGCACTAAGTACAACTATTGTGAGTTACTGATAATGCAAAGACAATGTTAGTTTTAGAAAAAGACTGAACTTTTTAAAATTCAGCCTTGCCACTATATTTCATGCTCTGATGTGTTTCAGACATGTTATTCAAAATACAAGAGAAATTATTTAAAAGTATATACAGATACCTTGATGGGGACGATTTATTTACTGGTGTCATTGCTAAATTAGACACAGATAGCACTGCACCAAAAAAAAAAAAAATAAATACAATGGAAAAAATGTGTCACTTACACTTTGCATTCTTGGCAAAAGATAAGTAACTTTCTCATTTTGGCCTGAACAGATCCTGATGAACAAAGTATATTTGTAAACTCATACCTATGTGAAAAATGCTTATGATTGGGGATGTGGTTTAAACTTCATTGGTGATTTAGTAAAAATTTACTAAAAAAAAGGCAATTCCAAATTGACCTCAGTATCATACTTAAATTTCTGTAAAAATCTTTCATGTAGCAAAAAGATGAAACAGTCTTTTAGTCAGATTAAACAAAGCAATGAAATATGTCCAGAGCTGGTATCAATATAAAGCATTGTCAGTGGTATTGCTGGAAAAGCAGAATGAACCACATCTGGCAGGAAGTTGATCAGGTCAGACAACAAATTTCTAGAATTCATTCAGGTACTCTGATGGTAACATGAACAAAGAAGTTTTGAATTAAAAAGAAAAGCTTTTTCTGCTAAGTCAATGCCATCTTTTAGGACTAAACTGGTAAGGGACAAATTATGTCTTACTATTTTCAAATTAAAAAAGGAGTTTCATTGCCTTAGTCCATGGCATGACGAACGAATTTTACTTTGGTGCTTATTTTTATCACAGAGCAGGGAAAAAAGTAATCATTTACTTTTATCTGAAGGACTCAATCATCTATAACCACAAAAAATAGCAAGGTGCTATGTAGTGCTGCAACACTTTCCAAAGCAAAAAAAAAAAACAAAAAATATGATTTTTTTAGAGAATTACTTTCAAATAGATTTGCAAAGATATCTTTAAAAATAAAAGAACTTGGAGGATGTAATGATTCCTTGCACATAGCGTACTGCGAGTTTAATTGAAAGGGCACTTGCAATGAAATTCATACTACTGTGTGGTAAGTAGGGCAGAATGAAAGTGGTGATGTATATTAGAGGTTTCCTATGCAAAGCTTTTCATTATAGACAAGTTTTGTAATGAGGCCATTCCCTAATGGGATGCAAGTGTTAATTGTTGCACTGGAGTAATGATTCTGCCCTTCTTGATATTCATGACATGCCTGGCTGCAGCATTTTGTTCTATCCTTCGAAGTATAAAGTATATATTCAGTAGAATGTAGTTTCTTTTGAAAAATTAAAGACATTTAGTCTGTAGAATATGATTTTTGCTTCTGTGAGTGAAGGAAAACAAATAAACAGCACTTGCATAATCTGGTGATATAATAGACAGCTATGGTATCACTGCCACGTACACTGTCATTTATGTTCTTCACCAAGGCAACACAAACTCCTTAAGCTGAAACATCCTATGGCCATCTCAAGGATCCATGTTGTTCTTAAGGTGAAGGATGGGGACCGGAACATGCCGCTCATGTGACCAAGAAAAGTGTTTGATTTTTTTCTCTGAGTTTGATTCCATCATCAGTCCAGGATTCCTAAAGATACCACTCTCTATCTGCTGGATAAGGGCATGAGAGACAAGCAGTAATGAAGAAGCGTAAGAGTAATTGCTTCTATTGATTATTGATATATTTACTGCTAACTCCACTAAGTAAAAACAAAAGAAAACCCAAAAAAACCCCAAAGCAACTAAAAGCTAATATTTAGTTTCTCTAATGCTATTGAAAGATAGCCAGTATGAAGGTGCCATGAGCACTGGCACCTCCCTGGGGCCGGGGTGCTGGGGGACCCATGTCGGGTCTGACAGGGCTTGGCAGCCAGGGTCCATCCCACCAACCCCAGCCCGGGAGCAGGGCAGCCAGGGGGGCAGCTGGGGCGGTCCCAGCCCTAGTGAGCCCATGATGGTGATGCAAGGCCAAAGTCAAGCCGGGAAGTCAGGATCAACCTGATCTGTGGGTGCAGCTGAGGTAAGGTGCTGCTCGGGCAGGGGCTGACATGGGGCCCTGGGCTGTGGACAGAGGCAGGGAGCTTCAGGGAATGGACAGGGATAGTCAAGGCTTCCGGGGTCCAGACAGTCAGAGTGAAAATTCACAGAGAAAAAAAAAAAGCTTTTCTATTCTCAGCCTTGGGTTAAAGGTTTAGGAGGGAAAAAAAAAAAAAGTTTTTGGAGATGGGAATTGGATAAGTGCCCATTGCCCATATATTAAAGCAGTAAGATGTTGATCACTCCGGCAATTCAGCTTAAGCATGTTTCTCAGCTGAGAAAAGTATAGTGCTACAAATTGACTAATTGTCCTCTTTGCAGATTGATTTTGTTGTATTTTGAAGGAGATCCTTGGGAGATAAGCTCCTTGTATTTTGTAATTTGTCTTAAGTGGGAGAGCAGAAGACTGACAGAGAGAAAGGCTGAAGTACTGGATTAGGGGTCAGAGGATCCAATTTCATGTTTGGGTGCTGGTTGTTTGGATTGAGCAAATCAGTTGCCAGGAGAGAGTAATGTTTCTTTTCCTCTCCTTGTCCATTTTTTGCTAAAGATTTATGGACCCATTTATCTTACTGATTTCAGCGAGACCACTCACAATAAATATAACAACAACCATAAACTGTTTGCAAGATTTAAACCTTAGATTAAAAATGGCTTTTGTTTGGTTTTGTGACAGAGATGTCTTTTCGCTGCCTCTTCATGCAGTGTTAGTATGCTTCTGTTTTAATGTATTAGAACATTCAATTCTTGCAATACAAATATTACTGATCACTGGTTGTTACCGCTATTGTTACTTGAGTAGTTACCACTATTTGAGCACGAAGGCAATAGCCAAATCCTGAGTAGAGGATTTATGCTCTGTATGACGTTCTTCTGGCAAGCTGGACAAAGCAGACCTATTATCAATAATTGTGATATTGTTAACTTTACCCCAAAGAATTCTGAATTCTTTATCAGATTATGAAAAACTGAAGGTCTATACTTAGCTTCAAGATCCCATGCTGTCTTGACAGATTACACTATCTGTGAGACATACTGCTCTGAAATGCAGCCATTTACTTCTATGTGGAAGGGCAAGCATGAATTAGCTTATTGTTCAGAAAACAGAGACAATTTCTTCCTTATATCAGACCACCCCAATTTCCCTAGAAATACTTGAGTAACAAAACAGACAACAAACACTAATTTAGTAGCAGTATTTCACAAAATATCTTTCTTGAGAACATCCTTAACTATCAGTAACTGCAGAATTAACCTTTTCTAGGATTATTTTTTTTTTCTTAGCAGACCTTTTTGAGGGCAGCACTATAACTTCAAAGGGGTTAAACAAACGCAGGTGGGGTGTGGCCATTTTGCAAATGGCTGGTGCTTGCAACTTCTCTCTTTCCTGGAGGTAAGTATGTTTGGGTGTTGTTATAGCTTTCTCTTTTGTTTCTAAGAAAACAAGTTATTGGTAAAGGGACTGTAACAGGCAAGCTTCTTGTTAAACAACTGACTTTTTGTTGTTTAGATGCTGCTACTTGTATTGCTGCAGTATCTAAAAGCTCGGAGCAGGCTGAGGTGGTGAGGAAACACAATTACAGCCACAAAAAGTCAAGAGTCAAAAAAGGCAAAGCAGACAAGGGGGGAGGGAAAGCTTACGGAATAAATCAATAGGAAATCTGTACCGGAGGCAAAAAATATGGGTTTAATAATTTTTTATTGCATTTTATTCTGCAGAGGAGTGGAAAGGCTGAGGTGATTAGCAGGAAGATTTTAGTAAAATAGCATAGAGTTAGGCAAAAAATGTATTAAGGTTGAGGAGAGAAGTAAGAATAATAGAGAGTAGGAGAAGTGAAACCAAAAAGAAGAAATTTGCTGGCATACAACGGGTTTTTTTAAACAATGAAAGACAAGTGATAGAGAGAGAGATTTCTATCATACTGGCCTGGAGAAAAATAAAATGTTAGATGGACACCATAGGAAACCTTAACTTGTTCTACTGTGTTGGGGGGTGGGGAGATATCTCTGTAAATGATTATTTTTGGAGGGTGTATAGACTTCCTGATCTGATACTTTTAACTGATAACCACAGTTAGTGACTAGAATCATAGAAGAGTTTGGGTTATAAGGGACTTTTAAAGGTCATCTAGTCCAACCTCTTCAACTTCTTCAACTAGGTCAGGTTGCTCAGAGCCCCGTCCAACCTAACCTTGAATGTTTCCAGGGATGGGGCATCTACCACCTCTTTGGGCAACCTGTTCGGTGTTTCACCACCCTCACAGTAAAGAATTGCTTCCTTATACCTAGTCTGAATCTACCCTCTTTTAGTTTAAAGCCATTACCCCTTGTCCTATTGCAAAGGCCTACTAAAAAGTTTGTCCCCATCTTTCTCATAAGCCCCTTTTAAGTACTGAAATGCCACAACAAGGTCTCCCTGGAGCCTTCCCTTCCCCAGGCTGAATAACCCAAATTCTCTCAGCCTTTCCTCACAGGACAGGTGTTCCATCAGTCTGATAATTTTTGTGTCCCTCCTCTGGACCCACTCCAACAAGTTCATGTCTTTCCTGTGCTGAAGGCTCTAGAGCTGGTCACAGTACTCCAGGTGGGTCTCATCAGAGCAGACTAGAGGGGCAGAATCACCTCCTTCGACCTGCTGGCCACACTTCTTTTGATACAGCCCAGGATACAGTTGGCCTTCTGGGCTGCGAGTGCACATTGTTGGCTCACATCCAGCTTTTCATCCACCAGTACCCTGAAGTCCTTCTCGGCAGGGCTGCTCTCAATCCCTTCATCTCCCAGCCTGTATTTGTACCACAGGTTGCCCTGACCCAGGTGCAGGACCTTGCAGTTGGCCTTGTTGAACCTCATGAGGTTCACACGGGCTCACTTCTTGAACTTGTCCAGGTCCTTCTGGATGGCATCTTGTTCCTCCGGCATGTCAACCGCATCACTCAGCTTGGTGTCATCTGTGATCAGCGGAGGTTTTTCTAAATTCTTCATAAATTTCTGAATATGTCTTGTCACTCTATTCCTAAACTTGAGTGAGAACAGGAGGCTTTCAGACAGCCACTGTATTTCCCACTTAGCTGTTTTGATCTTCCTAAGCGTGCACAGTGATGGTAGCTGTCTCAAATTCTCAGTAAAGTCCTGGTCCTGCCTTACCTTGGTATGCTGGTGAAAACTGACAGGCCTCCAGTGTGATTTGTTAAAAAAAAATCAGAAAAGAAGCAGAGGAGGTAAACCCTGTGTTCTCACCTTTTCCATTCTTCAGCCTTGATTAACTCTGAAGCCACTAAAAGGTATAATTAACAATTTGTACTAAACCAAGCTGTTCTTGCGGTTTTTGTTTGTTTGTTTCAGGTTTTTTTTGTTTGGGGTTTTTTCCAAATATTCCTTCGGGATTCTGACCCGCACAAGGCGGGCCTATTCTTATATTACTAAACATGGAACTATCACTGAAACACTTTCTTTTTTCTGCAACGAATTTGTTTCCTTCCTCTCAGGCTCTATTTCTCTAATTTTACCGACAACCATGTAGCACCTAGGTGTGCTGCAAAGCCCTGCCTCAGGTGGAATTTTTGCAGAGTTTAGATAAATTATATTCCCTGTATCTTGCCTTTTTAGGAACATTTTTTAAAGTAGCCTTAGAGATGGATTAAGCCCAATTTTTGTAATTTGATATTTATACCACTATGTAAGTTTTTCTCTGTCAAAATTGACTTGTAAGAAAGGCAAACATGAGAAACATCCTGCTGCTGCTTTCTTCCTCTTTCTGTGCACGGGCCCTTTCTTGGGGCCTTGGACCATCCATGGACATATTAATTCATGACCCTATTGCATGACTTCCAGTTCTTACCTTACTTGTGGTCTTAACAGCTCCATGGCTTCAACTTTCAAAAACGTCAGGCAAGCAGGTTGTATTTGAATTTGTATATTTTACTTCAGTAATTTAGCTGAGCAAGTAGGCAGATTACAGAAGCACCATTAGAAGATTTGGATGGTACTTGTTTTTTTCTAAGAAATTGCTGCCTCAGCCAGATGTGCCCTCTTAGTCGGGTGGAGTGGGAGAGGACGTGATGGTGGGCTGCCAGGCTTTGTATATATTTACTCAGTTTTAATTTTCATGGAAGCAGTTTAAGACTACAATACGTATATATACAGGTTGTTTAAGGGTACAGACACAGCGCCTCACTGTGATAAGGTAGGTGAAGAGTCTCATACACCCATCTATAGGAAATTAATTTTCGCTGGGTGAAACTGTGCTGTATTGCAGTTAGTCAGCAGTGACCATGCAAGCTATTTGAGTGCATTTTGAGTTTCTCTAATAATATGGATTAGGCCTCTAGTACACAGTGGGCTACTACTGTGATTGCAGGAAGCCATAATAAAGGGGTTAAATGATTTAATTTGACTTACCATTTCTGTTGGAACACACTTATCTATTTGACTAGTGTTGATTTATTTTTATATTGATTTCGGTTTACTTGGTTCTCGCTAGACCTGCTTACAGAATGACCATGTAATACGTATGTCTTAAAAATCTTTTTACTGCAATAAAATAATAGGTGCCTATTTAAAAAATGGCTACTGTGTGGACCTTTGATTATTCATACACTTCTTTTTGTTAACCTTCATTCATATCACTTCAAGTGAATTCAAATCAGGCTGTGATCTTCTAGAAGCAAAATGGACTGTGAATATCTCCCAATAACCTGACAACATTTCAGGGGGTAATACTGTTAAGATAGTAATGGAAGTTGCTGTTTCCTTGTAGCCAAGAGTGTTTATAAAAAAATCCAGTGTATTTAGTATCACAAAAAACACTCTAAAAATTAGTTTCAACTCACATTAAAATTAATTTCTGTCCTGTGTCTCTTTTACAGCCAACTTGATCACTGTTTATTTGCCTCTTACTAGGAGACTGTTAACGAGAGATTGTCGCTCTCATAGGTGGGTGCTGCCATGTGCCCATCAGGAATATCCTAGAACATAGCATAAACTTGCAATGACAGTTACAGTCTCTTCTTCTCACTACCTTTGTGCCACTGCACTAGCACACGAGCTGCCATCATATCATGCTGCATTTAAAACTGCAATGAATGATAATTGGCTTTAAAAGAAATTTCAGCTTGTAAATGAAGATATACCATATATCTGGATTTCGTAAGTTATTTTGGTTAAGATTAAAATACAATAGCATTATAATTTAAGTTTTTATTAGATCTGAGTTGGGATGGATGTAGACTACTTACACATAGCCTCTAGGCACAGCTTCTCTTCCGTATTTTTATGTTCCACTACATGCTACTCTGTCATAGTATGAAGAGACAGCATTTTCCCAAAGCAAAGGTTTTTAGCTTTTTAGATGCAGACAGATAGATGTTTATTGTTTGTTTGTGGATTCTTTTCCTTAACAGTCTATTTTTTTCAGTGAGAAAAATCTGTACTTGCACATGAATTAAGATAGATTCATCACTCGCTACAAAATATTTCAGAAATAAACATCATAATTGCTTCCTTTTCATCACAATATTGTACCAGCTTGACTCCTTTTGCCAGCCAACCTCCTTAGACCATCCAGAACTGCCAAAACATCTCAGATAATACACATTCAATTACAGTACTATAAGGATGAACCATCTGTGCTAAGGTTTCCAGTGTTGCATGAGAACAAAAATAGGAATATGCAAAATCCCAGATAGGCTGATATAAGTCCCTACATGACATAAGTCAATTGAGTTAAATCAGTGCCTAGCATTGTTAAATAGCCATCATAGATTTTTCCACCTACAATTAACAACAAAATTAGAAATACTATGTCAGATATGCTATGGAATCCACAGACAGTGAAGGGAAGTAAATTGCTTCTGTGTGTTCAACAACTACTAGTAATTTTATCAAAGCTTCACTTTTCTAATGGAAGCAAATTCAATTCACATTTAAGGAGTCTGGAAGCAGCCTTTCTTTCTGTTATGCCTTACTCCACAGGCACGGAAGGGATAATGGACACTGTTCACTATTAATATTTATTCACCATACGTGTTTTCTCTATTGTCTTGAGCTTAACCTCAGTAGATCTGTCTTTATACAGGTATAACCCCTTCGTTATACTGCTGTCTCTCTGAGATTCCTCTCACATTGATAGGAAAAAAGCTGTGTGCAGAAGATGAAGTTCTCTATGCCCCACAGTTAGTACTTTATATTCATTGGTGGCTTATAAATATGTCTACCTCTCAGTGCAGCTCTTGCATAAGATTTTTATGTACGTATATTTTGAACTATGTGCTATATTTGTTAAGCTAAAATAAATTTACTAGTATGCAAGAGTTAACATACAGAAAGTAGGCTGATTTAAACCCATTTAGTTTTTTTTAATGTTCAGTAGAAATTTTTTTTACCCTTTGTTAAAGATAATTAACATCCTCCACTTGTGCAGCAGCACAGGGGGCTGAATAGAGGGAGTAGAAAAGTTTTCACTGCCTAATTAGTTATCATCCTAATGACATTCCCAATGACTTAAATAGAAATGCAGTGTATACAAAATGTTAGCTAGAGATATAAAAAAATTTCTGTTACACGCATACTGTGTTATTTAAAAAATTGAGCAGGAAAAAAAATGGAGCGGGAAGGCAGAAGGAAGTCTCCACCTGGGAGTCCTGGCGGACAACAGGATGACCATGAGCCAGCCATGTGCCCTTGTGGCCAAGAAGGCCAATCGCATCCTGGGGTGCATCAAGAAGAGTGTGGCAAGTAGATCAAGTGAGGTCATCCTCCCCCTCTACTCTGCCTTGGTGAGGCTGCATCTGGAGTACTGTGTCCAGTTCTGGGCTCCTCAGTTCAAGACAGGGAACTACTGGTGAGGGTACAGCAAAGGGCTATGAAGATTGTTAGGGGATTGGAACATCTCTCTTATGAAGGTACTTGAGTCTTTTTAGTCTGGAAAAAAGAAGACTGAGGGGGGATCTTACCAATGCTTATAAATACTTACAGGGCGGGTGTCAGGAGGATGGGGCCAGTCTGTTTTCAGTGGTGTCCAGTGACAGGACAAGAGGTAACGGGCACAAACTTGAACGCAGGAAGTTCCATTGAAACATGAGGAGGAACTTCTTTACGTTGAGGGTGGCAGAGCACTGGAACAGGCTGCCCAGAGAGGTGGTGGAGTCTCCATCTCTGGAGACATTCAAAACCCGCGTGGACGGGTTCCTGTGCAACCTGCTGTAGGTGACCCTGCTCTGGCAGGGGGGTTGGACTAGATGCTCTCCAGAGGTCCCTTCCAACCCCTATCATTCTGTGATTCTGTGAAAAGCTGGATAGTGGGCTACTGGAAAGCTAAAGCTAGTTGTTGCATAAGAAGAAATTTTTAGGTTGGGTTTTTTTTTTTTTTCCTTCTTTTTCCAGTCAGAAAATAACCTCTTCTTCTGTGATCCAACATTAGCTAATGTCAGGATCTGTTCACTTGGTGTGTAATTTCATATGTTCATATGAAGAGAGGATGATGAGATGCCACAGTTATTAGCTCCATCCTTCTTTGTATGGATAAAAGGACCCTAGATACAGAGTGGGGGTGTCCCAGCTGCTCTCAATGAGTCTTGGATTTAGTTGGGAACACAACTGACTACCTCGAGCTCTGTCTGAACCCATTGGCTACAAGGTAATCAACAGGAATTCCCTCTTTCCTCACCCATTTCTTCAGCACAGCACTGTGAACCCTGTGTCCCAGGTGTTTGTTCTCAGTCTGTCTCAAGGCAAAGCTTTCCTCCATCCTTGTTAGTGACTTCAACCCTTGAAAGGACAACAAAATGTGCAGGACAGAGATGTCTCGTTTGTGCCCTAATCAGATGATCAAGTTGTTGGTGTGTGCTGATACAGTCCCACCCAAGTCAATCTAGATCCAGCTGACTGCCTCAAAGGGTCAGGCCTTTGCAAGTCTGAATAGAGGCCTTCCACTCCTCTATCACTAAATTTCATACCCAACTTTGTCTCTTCTCTTTCCCTATTGGGGAGAATGTAATTTGATTTTTTTCAAAGCTGGCAAGCTGTCATGCATGAAATTTTGATGGTGATGAAGCGCAAACATCTTAAACTGGCCTTATATTTGAAAACACCAGTTAATAAGGTATTTATTAAGAATTGAAAGATACAGGAGAGAAAGCATCAAACTAGTTTCTGAGTAAGTCATATGTTGACCCTACCATGTTAAAGCACAAGGATTCTGAATCATTTTATAATTCCTCACTGCTGTGAGACTGGAGCTGACAACACAGGCATAGCTCTGGATGAGGACTTAGAACCTTTAGTTCTATTTTATTGAATACCTTTTTTGTTTTGTTTTGTTTTGCTGTAAGGCAGTTTATTTAATCTTTTTTTTTTTTTTTTCTCAGTTCACTAAATACAACACAGTTTGTTTTGTTGATGTCTTATCCTGTCCCTTGCCTATGGTATTGAAGAAGATTGCGGCTTCATACTTCCGGCTCTTCGATGTCTATGCACAGAACCTAACACATTGGGACATGCAGTTCATTTGAGCTATGGCACTATAGTTCAGTATAATAAATCAAGATGTGCATAGTTACAAGTTATTGTTGTGGACAAGAAAGAATACATCTTAGGCAAGAGAGGGAGAACCAAGAATATTGTTAACCTAACAAAAAATCAGTAGACCTAATCACAATATGACAGTTTTTACCAGTCCAGCAATACAAACACAGTCCAAATTAGTACAGAAAAGCCTCATTAATATTAATGTAATTAAAATTGTTAAATAAGATTACTTTTTTGGTGCTATGCTTGCCCATCCAATAACTGTCTGGGTCTGATGGTCAAGTGTTTAAGCCTTCCTCAGGCAAAGAGGTGGGGGCTGTCACAGACACTCATCAGTGTCTTCGCCAGGATGAATGTGTTCTTCGTGGTCCCTTCCTCCTCAGTGCTGGGATACACTTGGACTTCTTTTTACGTGTTTTCACATTCCCACCTGCTCCCTTCCCTCTGCTCACAGGGAAGGGGTGAAAGGTGTCCCACAGCCCCCCAGCATCTCTGGGGGCCATTTGTCTGCCAGGGACTGCCTGGGGCTGTCAGCCCCTTCCCCGGCGGCACTCATGGAGCTGGAGCTCAGACGGGCTGGGCAATGGCCACTTGGCCATGGGGCACCTGGTAAACCCAGCTCAGCCCTTCTCAGGCCAAGGCCAGCCCAGCCACCCCTGATATCTGGTCTATGACTAAGTGAACACAAAGCATGTGGAATTTCACAGCTAACGACAAAATTATATTTATTGGGCTTAGATGTGAAGAAGAATGCTTCCGTCTCAGTTAATGAGGAGGGTATAACTGCTGGTTTTAAATTGAATTGACTGACCCTTCTCCCACTTACTAAAATATTTTTGTAACAGGCACACCCACACACTGATGCTGACTTAGGAAGCTTTCAGAATGAGGCAGTGAACCTGAATATAAAGATATTTTGAAAGGTGATTGAATCAGCAGTATGACCCTGAGATTTTCAGAGGCATACATTAACGTGCAGTGGTTAATACTTGTCTCTGAATCTCCATTAAAATCAAACGTTGACTGATAATTCAAGATAATAATCTATATTTATTACATTTAGATGTATATTCTGAATCTCCATTAAAATCAAACGTTGACTGATAATTCAAGATAATAATCTATATTTATTACATTTAGATGTATATTCTTTGCTGAAATGAGGTTGACCGCTGAACGAAACCTCAGCATTGTAAAACACACACATATAATGGTGTGATAGTAAATGCTGAGCTGAGCTGGTTAGAAAGCTACCGATATTTTAATTGAGAGTTTAGGTAGATGGAAGACTCATCAAATCATACCAGCTCTTTTTAGGTCCAATCAAGTAGCGCTAATATAACAAGTGATAAATGTAAGAGTTATAATTAGTTCTCATTTTTTCTCAGGCGGTGTTTTGTTTTGCTTGTGTACTTCTATTTATGCTTAAGAAAATATTGCTAATCTTTTTTTGGTATCTGTTAATGTACAAAACCAATTTTAAATTATCTTTATTATTGTGCTGTTCCATAATTAATAATTTTACTAAGATCGTAGGACTTCATTGTCACCCACGTATGAAATACAGGATATTATTACCAATATAATCTGAAATAAAAACCTAAACTGTGTATTTTTTTTAAGGTTTTGCATAGTAACCCTAGTTGGGTTGGAGGCATTGGATCCTCTTGTGCTGGTTTTGGCTGGGGTAGAGTTAATTTTCTCTATAGTAGCTAGCATGGGCCTATGTTTCGGATTTGTGCTGAAAGCAATGTTGGTAATACAGAGATGTTGTCGTTATTGCTGAGCAGCGCTTAAGACAGTCAAGGCCCTTTCTGCTTCTCATCCTGACCCACCAGCGGATAGGCTGGGGGGTGCATAAGAAGCTGGGAGGGGATGCAACTGGGACAGCTGATTTCAACTGACCAAAGGGATGTTCCATACTATATGATGTCATACTCAACAGTAAAGCCTAGGGGAGGAAGGAGGAAGGGGTGACGTTTGTAGCATCACTCAGCCGCTCACTGGCTCTCCCCCAGTGGGACGGGGAGAGAATCAGAAGGGTAAATCAGAGAATCAGAAGGGTAAAAGCGAGAAAACTCATGGGTTGAGGTAAAGATGGTTTAATAGGTAAAACAAAAGCCACGTGCACAAGCAAAGCAAAACAAGAAATTAATTCACTACTTCCCATTGGCAGGCAGGTGTTTGGCCACCTCCAGGAAAGCAGGATTATTTATAATCATTATTAAATGATTATTTGGGAAGACAAATAATCTGCAGTATGAAGAAGATTATATGAAAATGTGTATTTGCACGGCAGTTTAATGGTGAAGTTTTCATATCCAGGTTTGGTTTAAGATCATTCTAGAATATTTAATATGCAGTCTGAAATTCACTGCAAATGCTATTCACAGTCTAGATCTTCTATCCCATTTTCCAAATAGAGCATTCAAATCTTATTGAAATAAAATAATGCAGTAAGAAGCTTTCATGTGTCTTGCTCTGCACTCCATAATTTAACCATAATTTAGCCGATGTAACTTCCAAAAAGAAAAATACTAGAATGAAGAGTATGGTATAAGGGAAATATACACATATGTAAGTAACCCTAAACCAAGTGTCTCCAGCTGTGTGGCTTAAAGTTCCCCTTCAATTTGTAAAATACATAAATTCATCTTATAATTTTAAATAGGTTCCACAGACAGTTTCAAAGTTTCAATGCACTTAACAAACATATATTTAGGCCCTCTACTCTTACAACTTGGTGACTACTTTCTAATGAATAATTTATTTGATGAATGTTTTCCCTTTTGTCTTTTGAATTGATCAGGGTTACAATATAAAAGAACATCTATTTATTATTTAAATATATCAGATTAATAGTTTGTGCTAATATACCTTGGTCTGGAATGAAGCGTTTGCCAACACCTTACAGGTATTTGATTAGTGGGCTGGATAGTAGAAAAAGAACATATGTTCAGAGCTGCTCATAATATACCAAAATAATGTTATTTTTTTTGAAAACCAGTAGATATTTTGCAAAACATCATCTAAAATAAAAAGCAGGAAAACTGAATTTGAATTATTTTTTTTTCCTTTCAAAATAGGAGCAGGTTGCTGTTATTGTTTTTTTCTTTCTGTAATTAGAAATAACAGCTTTTCAGGGTGAAAAACACAACACAGGACATTATTTTAAATGTTTCTTTACAAGTGATTTTTTTATTTCAAAATGAGCTTTGTTTTAACTATTGGGTTTCTTATTAGGTTGCTGAATTTCTACAAACACTTGTTATATGTTGTGGGTTTTTTTTCTTAATTTCCAAAATGCTTGTTTTGATGAAACAGATGCTGCTGACTATATGAACTGTCTCAGGAGGAATCAACATGTAACATTTCTCCTGTAGCCTAAGTTCCTGAATCCAGTTACAGATTTTCACATATATGTAAGAGAGACACAGTACTACTTTCCTCCAAATGTGGATGACATCATTGTTCTTCAGTGGAATAGTGATAACCCAGGTTTATTCACATTTAACCTGTACAATTCAAACCTCACCTTTTACTCACAGATATTTACAGGTTTTTTCCAGTATTCCAAGCTGCCAGTAGATGCAGTAGAATTTATCAATAGCCTCATACCTACTATGCAAGGGCACCTGGGAAGGTGGAGTAGTTACAGAGGAGAGGCACCTGCTGTCTTAGGCAGGAACTTGTTGCCATTGCCTCCTATTCCTTAAGCCACTGTATTCAGCCAGGAGGAGAGAGGATAGGGAATCCTCCCTTTCATGTATCCTGTTGGGCCTGTCCTAGGGAAGGTAGGGTGCCATTCCAGTAGTCTATCTCTCTCTCACACTCCCATATACTCCTCAACCTACTCACCCTTCCCAAAGCTATGTCACTAGGCAGAGGAGTTCCTCTACCTGGGCACACCTCCCACAGGTGTGCTCACTGCTGCTGTCTGGTAATGGCATAAGAGCAGGGCATACCCTGCAGCCTGGCACCTGGGTGGGAGCATGTTCCCATCAGACCTCTGTCTGGGAAGTTGCCTCAGGCCTTAGTTTAGTCTGATGTCTGGGAAAAAACAGTATCCCTGTTGTTGGCAGTTGCAAAGTGCCGTGCCACACCCTTGATGATGCACCACGTCCTGGTCGAATGTGCTCCCTAAGGGCTTCTTTTAACACGTGGAAGTCACTTGGCCAAGGTTGGTCCTGGCACTGACCAGGTCTCGCCAGCTGCTGTCCCACAAGCTGTGGGCTCCTGGCAGCTCTCTTGGCTCCCCCTGAGGTTCCCTGGTTTGGGAACCCCTCCTGGCACTGCACCAGAGTGTACCGCTGTGGTTCTTGCTGGCACGGGAGCTGCTCTCCTTGGCAACTTATTCCAGGTCTGTCACGTGAACAATTGTAGCCAAATTCTAGCTGGTGCCTCTGTTGTTATTGTGTAATTAAAAGTAATATACTACTGAAATTTCTAATGTTTACTAGAATCTTTCTCGTCTTTAGTCTAAAATGTGGGAACATTGTTATTTTTCCCCTGTCATTCAGTATCCCTTTTCTATATTTTTAATCTATTTCATTCAATTAATTTTAATAGTGGTGGAGTAGATTATACACATCTTGAGGTGATGCCTATGTGGCACAACAGATAATCATGTTAGCTCTGAATGAAGCACGATTTCTCTGAATCCTTAAATTTGTTCTGTCCACAAGTAGAAATTATATAGGTGATGGAAATGTGATACTTTGGTGTTTAGTTTTCAAAACACCTAGTTTGAAAGCTGTCTGGAATCTGTCTTTAAAAACAGGCAAGGAAGAGGCTCTGAAAAAGTGTCTTCTCTGTGCCAATTTGCAGTTCTATGTTAGCTGAAGTGTGTTGACATAGTAACCTTGAGTCATTTATAAGATTTTATTGACAACTGCAGCCCTTTGCCAAATCTCTCTTTATTTTTACACAACTTCTGGCTGTCCTTGTTAGGATACATTAGTGTCAAACTGAGGAATGCTGATTAGGGAAGACAAGTCATGTACTGTACACAGGCATGCTATCACAGTCCCATTTAAATGAGGGTATAATGTCTTTTGGCTCTGTGGAGCAGATATAATTTTAGATTCCTTCTCCCTTTCTTCCCTCTCCTCCCCCACCCTCCTCTTGGTAAGCAATAGTTTGTTCAACAAAAGGTAATAGTGAAAATTAAATATCTGACAAGGTTAAAAATAAGTAAGTTGGCACAACTAGGCTTCGACTCAAAGCAGAACAGCAGAGAGGAATAGACTTCTTTTGGAAATGTGCAGTGACTAAGACTCAAACCTCTGTGAACCATTCTTAAAGGAGATGAACTAAAAGCTTGTACTCGAGCAAAGGCCTAAGCCTGAAGGTCAGGAGAGTTGTATCTGAAACGCTTTCTCTATGGAACAGTCCGCTAGTTTTCTTACTTCAGATTTTTCTTAGGACTTGGTAATTACTCTCTATTTTAGCACACTACTAAAACTGTTCTACAAAGCACGTCTGTTGGGGTGAGCGTGTTTGTGTGTTCACATATGTATGGGTACATGCTTACATACATTTGATTGCACAGTGCCCCTGATTCTAGGATGCAATATGTTAGGGCTGAAAAAAAAAATGTTGATAAACAAGACCTAGAATAACAGAACCATTACATTCTTATGCTGTTTGTCACACAGTTTTATTACGTTTTGCTGCCTAGATAACACAAATTATACTGTAGTTAAAGATGAGTGTTCACATTCTTGTTTCCATAACGCGTAACATCTCAAGGGGAACGACCAACAGTGAAAACCTTTAGAAATCTGTGTAGCTGAAGCTTGCTTTATGGGTTATCTTGTACTCGGAAAGTTGAAGGAAAACATAGCTTGTCATACAAACTGTCTTAGATGAAACCTATATAAATACAATTTCCTGAGTGAAAGGGGAACTAAAAGAAACAAAAACCCATGCAATATATTGAAACAATAATTTCCACTACATTTATTAAGGAGGAGGTGTAAAGCTAGTGATGCTCAGAGAAATGGGTGGAATAGGCGGAAAAGATGAGAGGTATCGCGTTAATGATAATTTTATTATAATCCTGGACTATAAGAAGGATTTGTAGGAATGTTGGTTCCTTCCCTTTTGTTCCATGGAGACTTCATCAAGGGTATCCTGATTTGAGATAGAACAAAACCCATTTTCTTTTCAGTAGTTTTACTTTTCAGTTAACGCTCTTGCAACGGACTGCACTCTCTGAAATTAACTGCATGTTTTTCAGACAGTGCCTGCTTCTATCAGTGATGATGTCTGATGTTTATAGTTAATGCCAAGGAATGGTATGCAGAGAGGCTCCCGCTTATACTTACTGCTATAACTTTATTATTTACCAAGTTGGAGGGGTGGAAGCAGAAAAGTGTGAAGGGGTTACACCTGTGGGGAGGAGCAGACAGGACAGGTGACCCAAAACTGACCAACAGGGTATTTCATCCCACCTGCATCGTGCTCAGTATAAAAGCTGAGGGATCAAAGGCTGGTGTCTGAGGAGGGTTCTGTCTGTTTGCCTGCCTTTGAGCCTGACCTGGGTGTTCTTGAATCCAGTTCCTGGCTGGTGACATGATTGTCATCCTGGGAGCCCGATATTGGTTTTGTATGTACCTGTATATTTTTCATTATTTTCTTATTAATGATATTTTTTTTTTATTGCTAATATTATGATAAAGCTGGTTTAGGTTTTGTTTTGTTTTTCAACGTATAAGTCTCTCTTCTTTATTCTCTCTCCCTTCCCTTCTGGGAAGGGAGAAGGGTTAGTAGAAAACACCCTTATTTCATTTAGTGGCCAGCCCAGCCTAAACCTCAACAGAGGGCTATATGAATTCTGGCAGAAGTGACCATACATAATCGCAGTATTGTATGTGGACTTGTTATTGCAGTGCTGTTGAAGTGTCTGTAAGCAATTCTCCAGAACCCAATGCTAGTTTGAGGATAGGTTGTAAGAGGATGCTGACAGAAGAGTATCAGGAAAAGACCAAAAATATTAATGCAAAAAGTATGAAGAAAAATTTTCAGTAGCAATGATCCAGAATTCTATAATAAAAATATTTTAAAATTTAAAAATTTTGGTAGAATAACAGCAATTAAAACTTGTGGATGTCATCAAACTAATACTAGTATATGCAACTTCTTCCTCCTGTCCTGCAAAAGTTTACGATGGTAAATTTTCTTGGGCTGAAAACGTCAAATGGTGGATTTTGCAGTTCATTATATTTCGTGAAGGGATTCCATTTAGTTCCTTCCACAATCACATTTTATTTTTGCTTTTATAAATACACCTATTGGAGTGATCTTTCTCATGTGTTGGTTGATATTAGTAGTAAGTTAGGCACTCTACTTATCAAGTCATCAACTCCTTCTAATGTTGATGGAATTCTGAAGTTTGGAGGCCTTCCAGCAGTTTATAGATTTGTGTTTTTCTGCCGTATAAAAAAAACATTGCAGAGAAACCATGCTTCTGAACAACTTATCTGCAGGTATTGATGTAGCGTTTTAGCTTTTCACCTTTTTTAAAAAAATATTCTAAGAGGATACAATATGTCATTGAAAAATGGTACACCTGTAAATGATTGAGCATTATCTATAAAATACTAAAGAGCCCACTTACAGAATCACAGAATGCTTGATGTTGAAAGGCACCTCTGGAGGTCATCTGGACCAAGCCTGTTCTCAAGCAGGGCCACCTAGGACCCATGCCCACTACCACGTCCAGACAGCTTTTGAATATCTTCAAGGAGGGAGATTCCACAATCTCTCTGCGCAACCCATATCAGTGCCTGGTCACTCTCACAATGAAAAAAGTGCTTCCCTATGTTTAGACAGAGCCTCGTGTGTTTAAGTTTGTGCCCGTTGCCTCTTGTCCTGTTACTGGACACAGCTGAGAGGAGACTGGCTCCATCCTGTTTGCACCCTCCCTTCAGGTATCTATATACATTGATAAGATTCCCCCTTGAGCTCTCTAGGCTGAGCAGTCCCAGATCTCTCAGCCTTTCTTCTTGGGATAGATGGCTCTAGCTCCATGATTATTTTTGTGGCCCTTCATTGGACTCTTTCTAGTATGCCCATGTCTCTCTTGCAGTGGGGAGTGGACACAATACTCCAGGTGAGGACCCACCAGTGCTGAGTAGTGGGGAAGGAACACCTCCCTTGACCTACTGGCAACACTCCTCTTCACGCAGCCCAGGATATCATTAGCCTTCTTTGCTGTAAGGGAACATTTCTGGCTCATGTAAATGCCTTGCATGCCTTATTGCTAGCTGCATTTTCCACCTATTTCTTTTTCCTGTCTACACAAGTGGAAAAAATCTGCTGTTTTCCTTGCTTCTGAAGAATCAAAAGATATCTGAAAAATTATGAAGCAGACAAGACAGAAATCAAAGATAAAATTTTGAGGAGGTTTGTTTCATTGTCTTTTCTGTGAATAGAATGTATATTACAAATACAATTATTAGAAGACAATGAAAAATGTTCAAATTTCAAGAAATTTTTATGTGGTTTTAGAACAAAACTAGAGATCACATCAGCAGACCTCAAAAATGTTCTGAGAAATTGGTTCAGAAAAGCATTTGTAGTTCTGCTCTTGAAAATTCAGAAACTTAATGTTAATGGAGCTATTGTAACATTTGACAGAAAAGTAAATAGGGGAACAGGAAAATAAGAGAAAATTGCACCAGCCTAATGGCAAAGTGAACAGTAGTCACTGTCTGAATCAGTTTGTGCTGATGACATCTCAGTGATGAACTTCCCAGAAGGATTCCGATACAGCTTTTCAGGAGCATCTCAGTTGTATGTGAGAAGATATATTTCAACAATGCTTCTGCAGATAATATGGACAACTGCAGAAAACAGTACTTCAGTGATCATGGCTTTGGTCCTGCTACTGTCTGCTTTGGTTTTGAGAGAGTCCAGGTGAGTTGCAAATGTGTTTGCTACTCAAGAACTTTATTAGGTAAGTGTCAAAATATAAAAGCATTTGCATGTACTTGAAAATATGTAGAAGACTTCCTGCTTTGCTAACAATATTTAGAACTCTAAACTGGCAACTGTCTGCAGGTTGAGGAATAAATTACAAACTGAGTAAGAATTATATGTGTCAGTTTTCATTGATATGAATAAACAAAAATAAATTTGGCCTTCTCCTGGCAGGATTCAGCTTTCCTTTTCAAAAAAACTGAGATGTATATCAGTTTAGAAATGTTCTTGTCTTCCTTGTGCTTGTGGTGGTTGCTTCAAACTCATTGTTCCTTCTTGAATTCAGTATTTAGAGTCTAAATCTTTAAAGGTGAAAGACTTTGATACCATAGTAAAAAATGAATAACTTTTAATCTTGTCATATGTTCTTGCCCTGGTGGAGCTCTCATGGAGGCTAGAGAAGGTATGTTACAGGGCCTCATTGTATTAGATACCGTTCACACATGCCAAAAAAAAAAAAAAGGTTCACTTATTAAGAGCTCAGTCCACTTTTGACAAGATGTAATTGTGCATTTTATTGCTATATCTTCATCCAAACATTATTATACATTAGGATTCAAGTCAAAAAATATCTGTGCGCTGACTACCTTCTTTTAAGTTTTAAATTGTACATGGCTTTACATGAAAAGGAATTCATGCCCTTCTTTGTCCCTGAGGACGTTGTTGATACAAATCCTGATATTAGGGAGGTTTGGCAACCCAGCAGGAATTTTATTAGAAGTTATGGTAATTCCATGGTGCAATGTAACAAATATTGTCACTGTCATGATATATCCTTGATAAATATATATAGTTGTATCACTACAGTAAGTACACTTTATCAGACCTGGCATGGAGAGAGATTATCTTTTCTTGTTGCTCTTCTGATAATTTGCATCTTGAAAATATCATTTGTGTAAATTCCTGCTTAAGTAACTTTAAAAAATAGTTTTCATTTACAAATTGCATCCTCAGTCTTTTTTTTTTTTTTTTTTTGTTAAGACGCAAATGAAAAAAGAAATCTTTGCTCCTGCAGATCATATGCCGCTCGGTAGTCTTAACAAAGAAGGTACAAAAGGAGACTTTACAGAACAAAGAATTACTCACCAACTAATGTGCCCCAGAGGCTCTTCCAGTCTTATATCTTGTTGACTTTGAAACTAGCTAGTTTGTATTCCTTAATCTTAAATGTGGCAGTATCTCCGAAAAAGGTAAACGAACTCTCAGGTTACTGGATTCCAAATCATTATATTATTACTTCCAGTAACTGCTAGCTTATATTTATTGAAGGAAGTCCTTTGGGCCTTCCATCCAGTTTGAGAGATTGTCTCCACTTAAGAAGCTGCTCAAGCCACTATTCACAAAGGTACCTAAAATAGGGCTAGGAATACTATTGTACCCTTTCTTATGTTGGAATGTTTCTCTGTTACCTAATAAACAGACAGTTAATAGAATATCACATATAAACCTATTGGAAACTTAAGCTTACCTGCAGTGACATGAGGGATGTGTATTAATCTGGTGTCCAGTAGGACTTGAGCATTCATACTAGCAAATAAAGCAGGAGGATGTATGGGTGCCCAGAAGCCTGTTGATCTGTCCTTGTCCCCATATAGCGACTGTAGAATGAAGGCATTTCAAGTGAGCAAGCATTTTAAAAATTTGATCATCAGGGATATGGTAAGTACTGAGTGAATTGCATTTTTCTCCCCCTATACACCACTTTTAATTAAAAATAGATACTTGTGTAGTGCTGCAGTTCTTCAAATTTTTGATAACTTTGAGCTGACTTTCACTTCTGTTCAAGTAAGTTCATCATGGTAATAACATTTTATAGTCTTTCCAAGTTTTCATTTTCACCTATTTTATGAACACCTTCATAACAATGTAAAGGGCTCTTCTTCTATGCCAAAATGCTAATCAAATACCTCTAATAAAACATGTAGGATTTTTTTCCTTCTTAACTGAAGATTTTGTGTATATGTGTGCGTATATATAACACATTTTCTGATGAGACTATAGTGAAAAAAGATAAAAGAGTTCACGAATCCTTCTACTAGCTTGTTAATTTAATATTTCAAAGAACATGAAATCCATGCAGCAAAGCACATAGCACGTAAGTTTAAGCACGTGCTTATGTTCCTTTCTATTCAGCACAGTAATAAAATAATGAATTTAAAATTAAATATATATTTAAGAGTTTAAATAAGTGCTTAATCACTGTTCCCATTAGGGATACTATTTTGACAGGTGGGCACTAATAATTAAATACCTTGCTGAATTAGTGTCTTAAGCATCTGCCAAATTTAAGCAGTAAATCCTATTGAAACTAATGGGACTTATCCTGATTTCACTAAAGTGAAAGTGAGACAGATAATCCTGAGCAACATTAAAGTCTGGCAAGTAGGCGCTGAAACTAGTTCAGACAGTGAAATATGGATTACAGCTCCCCAGCTAGTCATGTCTAAAAGCACAAATTTCAAATGCTGCCAATCTCTTTAGCAGATGAATCAGACTGGAGAACAGGTCTAGAATAAGTCTATTAAAGTGGGTAACTACGTGTAATGTAAAAGAGCAAAAACATGCTAAATTTATTTCATTCACCTCTGTTCCATGCTTACTTCTCCTGTGCTCTAGAGTTTGTCAGGATTCTTAAGGTTAAGGTACTTGAAAGTGTCCAGAGCAGCGTAACAAAGGTGGTGAAGGGGCTGGAAGGCATGTCCTATGAGGAATGGCTAAGGAATTTGTGTTTATCTAGTTTGGAGAACAGGAGGCTGAGGGGTCACCTCATTGCTCTCTGCAGCTTCCTGAGGAGGGGAAGTGGACAGGGAGAGGGAGGTGCTGAGCTCTTCTCCCTGATATCCAGTGATAGGACGTGTGGGAATGGTTCAAAGCTGCACCAGGGGAGGTTCAGACTTGATATTAGGAAGCATTTCTTTACTGAGAGGGTGATCAGACACTAGAACAGGCTTCTTAGAGAGGCGGTCAATGCCCCAAGCCTGTCAGCGTTTAAGAGGCATTTGGGCAATGCCCTTAATAATATGCTTTACCTTTTGGTTGGCTCTGAATTGGTCAGGCAGTTGGACGAGATGATCGTTGCAGGTCCCTTCCAACTGAATAAGAACAGGTTAGTGGCCTTACACACACAGATAAAGGCAATATGGCCAAAATGACTCTATCCTAACACACCTGGAGTTTCAGGAGGATCACGTTTTAAAATCCAGTAGATATGGTATTGTGGCCCCTTGGGGCAAATATCAGGCTGTAGCAGGTCCTGGGGGTTGCTGGGCTGCTCTTGCCATGAGTGGTGTGTTTACCAGGTGCCCTGTGGCCAAGTGACCATTGCCCAGCTTGTCCGAGCTTCAGCTCTGTAAGCGCTGCCAGGGAACGGGCTGACAGCCCCAGGCAGTCCCTGCTGGAGAAACAGCCCCTGGGATACTGAGGGGCTACAGGGCAGCTTTCAACCCTTCCCTGTGAGTAGGGGAAAGGGAGCAAGCCATAGTATGCAAATGTATGCAAAGAAATCCAAGTAAATAAGCTACTGGACCCTGATACTGAAAAGGAAGGGACCCCACCACCAGCCACTCCCAGTGAGAGCTGAGGACACTGATGAGTGTATATGTGACACCCCCACAAGGGCCAGTAAGTGATGTATGTCAGACGCATCTGCTTGGGAAACACTGAAAAACTGTTGACCATTGGACCCAGACAGTCTTCAGAAGCATGGGCATAACATAGGAAGGAAGGATTAGGAGGGTCTTTTTTAATATAAGCATACCTAAATATATGTACAACAGTTTTACTCAATGCAACTTTTTTGTATTAGATAATTTGGACAAATAGAATGCCAAAACATTAACTAGACTGATAATAAATTCTTGGCTCCATATATATGGTGTGCTCACTTTTACTTATAATGATATTTTTAGTGCAACATTCCCTCCCAGGAAGTGTTGGAAATGTACATTTAATTTTTCAATGTCATGTATGAAAAGCAACTTATTCCCAATTCACAGGAAAAATGGGGAGAAACCCTGTAAATTCAGTTTAGAGAAGTTAAAACTAAGAAGGTTGTCCCACTTCCTGATTTTGGATCTTTTTGGCATTTAGGTTTCTTTTTTATATTTGGTAAAGAGGAGTACACTTCAGCTGAAATCTGTCAGAATTCTAACTACCATCTGGAATAACACTTTCTATAGATGTTTTATTGTCTATTTAGAGTTCCTAGGGAACTTAAGATGTAATTACAAGATACGTGGTTTTGGTAGCTATCGCTCTTGATCTTCTGTTAGAATGACATTGACTGCTGTGATGTTGTTTGGTGGGGTTTTTTTTGGGGGGGGGGGAGTTTGGGGTAGTTGTTTCTTTTTTTAAAGAAAAACATAACTGGTTTTGAGGATGGATATGGTGTTGTTTGTATTTCTAAAGTATCTGTGGGTGCTGTTCAAAGACCATTCTCACTTAAATGATCTGGTTTGAGAGTTCTCAACACTTTTATACCTTCCCCTAATACAGGAAATAGTGTCTCTTTGTCGTGGAGATTATTTTAACCTAGATCTTTTTAATGATCTACTAGATGGTTCAGCCCCAGAAGGAGCTGGGGTTTTAAGAGCTTTCTGTATAACAATGCAAAGAGCTGCCGTCTTTTTCGGACTTCGTATTTATCTTTGCTGCTGTAATCTAGAGAATATGGAAATTCCTAAAAAGCTTTAAAACTGTCTGTTAGGATTTCTTTTGTTCCATCAAGAGAAGCAAAGTTCCCTCATCATCTGGACTCAGTTGCTTTGACAGAGATCACCCTCTATCCCATTTTCCTGCCTCAGAGTGTGTTGCTTAATTGAACACCTGGAGGGACAGCATGTGCTTTCTCTCAGGTTCAGGTTGCGAGTTCTTAGCTTGGGCCCAACAAAAAAATTGTGTTTCAAATGTGTATGTACGTGCGTGAATTCTCCCCCATTTCACCGACAATTGCTTGTTCCTGTGTTTTAGTTTTAATTAATTCCATGTTTCCCATCAGGCAAATTTAAAAGAGTAGACCTGTTTCTATTTCAAGTTCTGTATGGGTATTAAGAGATAGGGGAGAAAAGCAAACAAACAAAGAAAAAGCACAGGAAAAAAAATCACTACATCTTTTGAGGAAAGAATATCCTGGTAAAAGCTTATTTGTGTGTGTTCCCAACAGGCCTGTTGGAGTAACAGAAATATCATTCAAAACATTCATGCCTGCAAAAGTTTCTTGTATAAGCTTGTTTGGAATTTTATCAGGGGCTAATACTTTACTTTTTCATTTTATATATTGAACTAAACTGTGGAGCTGGTTTAGTATTTGTTTAATTTTTGGCTTGACAGAGTACAGCTGGAAGGTGGGGTAAAAATGTTGGTTCCTAATTAGAGATTTTTTTTATTTTCTAACTGAAAATAAAAAAAAAAAACTTTAAAAAATAAGACCAAAAATACCACCAACTTCTCAGGTCAGATGTAAACATACCAATTCAATAGTTAGCTCTTGGTTTGCCTTTCTTCAAAAACTGAAATTTAGACACGTTGATATGGTTGTTTCCCACCTTGTAACTTGTTCCGTGGAAAGAAGAAAACAAAATCTCCTGAACTCAGCTCTTATTGGAGGCTTGCATTCTGAAGTCTCACACTGCCCTTGTTTTCTTTGTGTCCCATGAAATCAAATACTATTTCCCAATTATGACAGAAAGAGAACAGCTGAGCTACTGCAGGCATTTCCTCTTGCTGAATTTAGTAAACAAGGTACTCAATGATTGTAGCAGATGTCTCTGATTTGAGCCTTTTACCTCTTTCCATGGAGCAAATGCTGGGGATGATCAAAACCTGGAGACAAGCCCACAGATACCAGGAACAATGCATTAGCATGGCCAGCAGCCCTAGGAATTCAGCCATTATTCCCAGCAGCTTAATTTCCTGATCAACCAAGCTGATTGCATATATATTTTTTTTTTAATAGTGTATTCTGCCATTATCCCTCTTGTCCCACTGCTCTCTCCTCTCCAGAAATTTATTTACTGGTATTTGAATCCACCTTTCCCTCAGTTCCTCGGGAACTTGCTGGTATCCACATGATCTTTACTGGGGACATGGACAGTGAGATTGAGTGCACCTTCAGCAAGTTTGACAATGACACCAGGCTGTGTGGTTGATACTCTAGAGGGAAGAGATATTCAGAGAGACCTTGATGGGCTAGAAGGTGGGCCTGTGTAAACCTCATGAAGTTCAAGAAGGTCCTGCATCTGGGTCAGGGCAATCCCAAACATGGACACAGGCTGCATAATGAGTGGATTGAGAGTAGCCCCACAGAGAAGGACTTAGGAGTATTGGTGGGTGGAAAAATGGAATATGAGCCAACATTGTGTGCTTGTACCCCAGAAAGCGAAATGCATCCTGGGCTACGTCAAAAAAAGTGTGGCCAACGGGTCAAGGGAGGTGATTCTGCCCCTCTTCTTGGTTCTTGTGAGACCCCCCGTGGAGTACTGCGTGCAGGTCTGGTGCCCCCAACATAAGAACGTCATGGACTTTTTGGAGTGAGTCCAAAAGAGGGACACAAAGATGATCAGAGGGATGGAGAATCTCTCCTATGAAGACAGGCTGAGAGAGTTGGGGCTGTTTAGCTTAGGGAAGGGAAGGCTCTGGGGAGACCTTATATCAGCCTTCCAGTACCTAAAGGGGGCCTACAGGAAGGATGGGGAGGGACTCTTTATCAGGCAGTGTAGCAAATAGGACGAGGGGTAATGGTTTTAGACTGAAAGAGGGGAGATTTGGATTGGAGATTAGGAAGAAATTTTTCACTATGAGGGTAAAAAGGAGGTGAATGGTTACACTTGCTCCTCATGAGATTTGCTGTAACCTTGTTTATGCCCCACTCTCCTTCCCTCTCTGCCCCCAAATCCACTGATTTGACAGCTTTCCTGGAGTCGGGGGTCTCTGTTCTGAGTGAAAGTTGTGAGATTGTAGGGCTCATAAGGCTTAAGCAGTGTGGTGTTTGTGATGTGGGGGTGGTGTGGTTTGAGTTTTTTTATTTGTTTTTCCTTTTGTAGATATTGCACTTGGCCTAAGCTTTGGTGAGATTGATGTGTGGACGGGGTGATGAGCTGAGTATGGGGAAACCCCATATGTTGTAGCTGCTCAGTATTTACTTGTGAGGCACGGACTTTTTTTCAGACAGAGAGATTGGTGGAGGGGAGGGAACACGGGGCTGGGCAGGTGGGGAAGAAGACAAGAAAGTGCAAGTGTGTGTGTGTGAATATATGAAAGGGAGAGAAGGAAAGCATGATATGCAAAGTCAGCAAGTAGTCATGATGGGACCCAAGGCAGAAGAAAGACCAGACTTGATGATTGTAAAGAATTTGCATTTTATGATGAAATTTATGATGGAAAGCATAAATGAAAAGGCAGAATTTACATAAAGTGGCTAGGGGTGAAAGAAGCCAGTCATCAGAAGAGAGACACCAGTTTACATCCTCCGAACCTTTCCTGCTGAGCCATGGAAATCTAATTGTAATCTTTATCAGCTGTTTTTCATTTATATTTCAGTAGTAACTGTTCCAGGAGGATGAAAGCAGAGCTGATAGACTCTTAATAAATTTGCTACTACTTTGAAAATATTTTCCCCCCACTGTTACGGTTCAAATGTAGAATGGTGAGCACTTAGGTAATCATCCTTACCTAAAGCTCCTAGTAATTTCGCCCATTGGGCCAAAAGAAAACAGCTTTTGATTTGTTAACATCCACCCGGTGAACTTTAGTCTTCCTTTCAAAGGAGGAAAAACAAACTTCTGTTTTTATGGCTGATAATTGAGGTTGGCCTAAAGTTGACTCATGCTTCTCATTAGGCTGCTGGCTGTTGTAAACGAAATGCTGCCTCCCCTGCAAAAGAAAGCTGAAGGGGTATAGCAGAGGGTATAGCAACTAACAGTTGGCTAACATAGCCCCAGAAGTGTGTGGTGCTGGCGGGCGTGACGATGTGTTTCACGTGACTGATTGACTGGTATGATTAAGGCTGCCATTGAGTAATTGTACAGAGTGATCTTCAGCAGAGACACTAAAGGCTTGTTTTTTTTCTTCCATTTCCTGAAGGTAGAGCCTTCAGGAAATGCAACAATATCTAAGTCTTAGTATCCACTGTTTACAAATTAATATACCATGTAAGCATACTAAGTTCTGGCAAGGCAAATCTCGCATGTCAAGTAGCACAAAGAGTCAGCTGCAGGGTTTTGGCTTTGTTGTGAGCTTCACTGACTGCAGGCAGTTCACTGCTCATCCTCTGCTGGGCTTGGCAAGCTGGGATAGATCGAATATGGAACTCATCTATGTAAAGTGCTAAGTACTGTTTTGCAGAAAACATTTTTTGCGGGTCTCCATTTGTTTATTAATGACATTTGAGTGGATGAAATAAAAAAAAATCTTGTTCTGGGTTACCGTTCTTAAGAGTATAACAGCCATTCCCTGAGTTGGTGTGCCTCTAGAGAAATTATAGATGTGCCACAGAAAGCTCATGTGGGACACACACTTTTATATTTACAGTACTATATAAAGACAGATATGTTCATTTAAAGATTGCTTCCAATTTGGAATTTTCTGGCTTCTCTGTATGATCTGAACAATACTTTTTTTTTTTCATTTTTTTTTTTCTGATCATCAGTCTTCTGAAGCATCAGGTTTTGTAGTGAACACAGCTAGAAGGTGTCAGAGGGATTAGATGAAACAGTTGCCTGGTCTAGCGTGCAACCACAGCGTACTTTTAAGTCATGTGGCCACTATACTATTGCTACTTATTTGCCTTCCAAACAGCAGGTTAATCTGGAGATGTGTTAGCTACTTTGCATAGAGCTTTTTTTAGGTAAAAAGGGAGGTGTTCCTAACAAGCTGAGGTTTGATGTGGAAATATTTTTTCCCCACTGTTATTATTGGAGGGTTGAAGACAATTGCTGAGCTAGTTAGTGCTGTGAGGTTTCCCAAGCCTTTCTTTAGAGAAAGGGTCAGGTAGTGCCAACCTGTTAGGCACTGAGTGGATGGAACATGGCACATTGTCTGGAATGCTTCCCTCTTTCCTCTTGAATCAGTTTGAGTCTGTCCAGAGATGACATGGGCCGAATTAATTCAGGAATTATTACAGTTTGGAAAATAACGAGGAATATCATTGGAAAGCATCATATCATTGGCAGTAAAGAATGCACTCTCATTACTTCTCTCATTGGTCTGTGTGATGCTGAAGGTAAAAAGGAAGTGAAATATGTGTTTGTGTGACTTTTTGGAACGGTAATCTGGAGAAAAAGGGGAGGTTATAAACAGCAATTCACAGGGCTGCTTAGGTGAAGGAACACTGCAGTTTGCTTTTCTTTTCCACGCTCATGAGCTATGCATTTGTGCAAATGCTATCTTGTCTCACATGGGTGGTGTTTGAAAATTGTGTCTGTAGATGCAGTTTCCAGGAACAAAAAGTTGTCATCTTTAGTGCTCTCTCAACTATCTCCTCTGTGGTTTTTGAGGTATGTTGTAGTTATCACCAACTTGTAAAGTTATTTCTCAGAAAACAAAGCTGTTAATATTTTATGCTGGTTTTTTTTTGTGAATGGATAGTTACCGTGTTCTCAGATATTTTGTCTATGTGAAGTATTGCATGGAGACACTTAGAGACACTTACATCTGAGTGGATGCATGATTTTTGAGTTTGTGAGTTAAGCATAACATTATCCAGAGAGATTGACAAATTCATTTGTCCAAACCTGGTTTTAATGAATTCCCTTTGGTCAACTTTTTGTCCTACTTGCATAAGCTGAGAGAGGAGATATAAATATTATATATATATAAAATTTTTATATAATATATATTATATATAATACATATATTTATATATATTTTATATACAATATATATACTTATATATTGTATACTATATTATATATATGAAATATATATATTTTTATATATATTATATAATATATATATACACACACACACATATGACTGTGTGTTCTGCTTGTCAACTGTTCTTGAAACCACAGTTCAGTTTGAACCCAATTTAATGGAAGGCTTGTGGACACAAAGTTAAGAAATTCTTGGAGGAAAGCCAAAACTGAGGATTTAAGTGGTGGAAGGGCAATTACCAGTTAGGTCCTACCTAGGAGTGAAAGCTGGCTATGTCTTCTGAGGGCAGGTGTCTTGACCGGCCACTCTGCACACACAGAGCTCAGTGTTGTGACTGCCTGCAATTGTTCAAACTTGTCCCAGCATGCAAGGACTTAGGGCTGAGTTGGCAATACTGTGAAGGACTGAGGGAAGCACTAGTTGATATGAATCCGTAAGAACAGTCTTGATTAATTTCATATCATGAAATTGTCTTGCTGTATTGGTGTTCGCTTGTGCAGAGATAGCTGGATCTATTGCGTAGACAATGACTTGAATATTTCTTACAGTTTCTGTGTTTCTGTGATCGTCTTGCCTCAAGAAGTGATGAGACGAGGTCTAGAAACATTATTTTCTTGATCATTTCTGTTGGACCTCTTACCAAAAGCTTGATTTTCCTTTTCCAGCATCATGATCTACATTAGATATGGGTGCAATGATGAATAAGTTGAAATATGAATCAATTTCATAAATCCATGGGATGTAATGAAAGGAACTTCTTTTTCTGTAAGTGTAAAAAAAATGATGCTGGGAATATAATTCTATGGAAATGAATCATTCAGGTTATGTTGTGAAGGATGAAGATATTTCTACAACTTTCAAATGTAACATTAGAACCCAATACATGTTGAAAAATGGTGAAAATTTAACCATTTTTAAGAGAAAACGAATTAGGCTTTGTCTAACTGGCATGTTTGAAAAGGACAAAATAGAAACTGCAGATAAAATACTAATGGTTGACATAAAAATGACTGATACTAAAACTTTACTTGATTGATAGTAAAACTTTTTTCTTCTGAAATGACAGGTTAACATCATTTGTAATAAAATGTATGTTTGCTCAGAAATTTTAGAGGATTTTTGTTTCAAAGCCGAAATAGAGGCATTTAGAATTTTTTTCCCCTGTGAGGAAAAATTGTGTTCTTGCAGATGTCTTCACAACTGTGTGGTGCAATATGAGATGTTGGAGTACCATATATTAATACAATGAAAACTTAGCACAATTGTGATGCTTCTCTTGTTTCCTCAAACTTTGGTTGGAAAACAGAATTATATTATGGAGAAACAAAATACTTGTTGACAAGGAACTTTGTGGGGAAGAGGAATGGATATAAGCGATGAAAATTGAAGAATAAAACTATCTATCTGTAATACTTTGAGGGGAAATTGTGTGTTTGTGTATGTATTCACAGTTGTCTGAAAGAATAAAAGGTACAGTGAGAAAAGCAGAGGAGGGGTGAAGAGGCTGACGAATGAAAAGGAAAGAAAACATTAAGTTTCATGACTCCCTCACTTATTGTCTATTAGAAATACTTCAAGGAAAGAGTGAATATCTTTGAAGGGAATTTTAACTCCCCTTGGCAGTGAATTGTTGTAAAGAGGCTTCTTATTTTCCCTGTGGAAACATATCTGATTTTAATCACTCTGGTAAGCAATTGGTTTCTTTTATGGGCTTTAATTCAGTATACTTTATGAGTCCAAACCTTTCCTCCTCATGTGAGTTTTGGCTGGGTGAGGCAAGAGGAATTAGGCCCTAAAATACCATGATACTCAGTTTAAGGGGATTCTAAATCATACAATAAAAGCATTTAGAGGTTCGTGCTCTCCATGGCATGCATATGTAATTCCTGGGGACATTAATGGAAATTCTTACCATTACTTTCAAGGTCAGGGTTGTATTAAGTACTGAATTGGAGCCCTTAGAGTGTCTTTGCACTTCAGTGGTATCTCTGTGACTTGAGTCAAAGGCAGTTGCTGGTAGCTTTTTGCCTGTGAAGGACAGAAAGTGCAAGGGTCAGTTTGAGTGCTGTTGAATTGGATTGTGTGTAGATTTTGCTCTTAGGCAGAGACCCTTCTGTTTCTACTGTCTATAGGGAAGTGAGAAGAGCTTTTGACCATTCCCACTGACATTCCTTTATTTATGGGGTTGTTGGCGCTTCTAGGCAGCCTGTCTTTATGTAGGAAAAGCTGCTCTTGTAGACTTTCCTGATACCAAGTGAATCTGCCTCTTAAGTTCCGGGAAAAAATTCAATGCTCAGCTAGATCAAGGGTGAAAATTTGATGGTTATAAGTATTATGCTTGTGAAGAGAAAAAAAAAATATCTAGGAGCTGATGCAGTGAAAGCATGTATTTGGGATTTCTATCTTGTGTGTTTTAGGAGAGAAACATGCAGTGCTGTCAAGACCAGTGTTCTTCACCAAAACGAAAAAAAAAACAAATCCCAGATTTCTGGGATAACAAAGCAATGTGAAATATCTGGAGTTGTTGATATTCAGGCTGAATTTATTTATGTTACCTAAATACATTTTCAAAATGTATTGCTTACTGTTGTCTGGCATTACCGATTATACCCGTACTGCTGAAGATGACTTTTATTATGTAACAAAAAAAATATTGTACATTGTGTTGTTTCCTTTGGGCTCCTGAGACTAATACCACAGTTCCTAATGTAATGCAGAGAATATACTTATGCAGTCAAAGCACTTTGGTTAGAGGCACAGAATGAAAAACAGTGCCATTTTTGTGACAGTGTTTCAATTTAACACTGGTATTTCTGGAAAAACTCGTGTGTGTCCCCATCCCCCCCAACCTTGCAGCAAAAATAAATCCTAACAAAATCAAGATTTCATTTCCATATTTTTATTGCACCCCAGCAGTTTGAGTAATGGAGAAATAAGCTTGTTTTGGCGATAAACTGAGTACCTCCCAGTAACTAGTTAGGAAACCTAGGCACAACACTATGATTGTTGTGTATAATTCATCATAACAAAATATCAGTTGGGAAGGTAAATATGTAGAACTAAAAAGAATTTCTCAGTATCTACTATACTTCAGGAGGAATTAAGACACTTCATATGCCATTGACAAAAATGAACAACAATGTGTAATTATGAAAAAGATCGTTTAAAAAAAAAATAAAATACATAAACCCCATCTCTCTGCTTCCTTGCATTATAGCATTTTCACAGAAATTGTCAAAAGGATTTTCTAAAGAAAAGCTCATGCATGAGGTGGGATGAAGGAATAAATGTTTGTATCTGATTATATATGCTGCTGGTGAAGAGCTTGACAATGAAGCCTGTGCAGACAGTATCACCACTGAAGTTATCAGGAGGTTTGTCTGTGTAAGAACAGGAGAAATCTATATCTTGATTTTTAAATCCTGTCTGTTGGAGTTAAGCCATTGCCATCAATGGCAGCATGAAAGTTTCACCGTACCTTCAGGAAGATGCAATGTCCTTAATTCAATCTAGTCACTGGAAGTTGATGATATTTCACACTTCAGCTCAGATCTATAATCAAGAAGGGGTAGTTCTATGTTACCCACTGGAAAGCCTAAATGTTTTTCAGATTTTGTGCAGAGCAGGGGGAATTATTTCTGCTGACAGTTTCAAATGGCGGTAAGCAAGTCTAACCCTTTCTCTCAGAGAATAGTTAGGCGTCTTTTGACATATCCCATCTTAGTGATTCACATTCAGTATAGATGGCATAGATGAGATCAGTTAGTACTGGATAGGGTCCTGAAACATGACATACGCTGTGTGAATGTGTGCAATGTGCTTTTACATTTTTAAGCACTTAGTCTATATGCCAGATTCATCTGCTTGTATTGCTTTTGTGCTGGGCACGTATTTTAAAGCCTTGATTATATACAAGAAACCCAGCAAATAAAATGTTATGTGGTTCAGCTACAACAGAAGCAGCAGCACACTGCCTCTGTACCAGGGCTGTTGACTCCTGGCAATGATTTTAAAAGCCGAGCCACCAAAATGTTCTTCTGAACAGGATAAATTCAGATCGGGCAGGATAAATTAAATGATACAGTGCTTTAAATGTCAGTTGAAGAAAGCCTTGCATATACTTTTTGGTTTTTAATGTTATTGTGACAATCTGGGAGAAGTATTTATTTGAAGTATATGAATTTTTCTTAGTGTTAGAGATTCTGTGTATTGGTGTCAGACTGCAAACTCCATTCTGAGTTTGCATTTTGTTTTCTGCCATGTCTGTCTTCTGTTTTCATTTTGAGCTAAACTCACAGGAGATGCCAGAACAAAATCTTGTACCTGGCATGGAGCTAACAATAAGGGATAATCTAATTTTGACTGTCTATTCAAATGAAATATGCTTTGGAGAAAAAGATGGCTATTGCCCTTCCTAATTCCTGCATAGGGTAAAATTTCAGGTGTGAACTTAAAAATCAAGGTAAGAAAACAGTGTATCACCTGGCAGGAAGCTGTGATCTCTCTTGTCTAGAGAACTTCTAATCAGCTTTGACAGGTCAACTGGAAAGTTTTCACAGCCATGTTTTAATAGGAAAATTAAGATGTGGTTAGATGTATATGCATTCTATCTTTAGCTCAGTTTGATTAGTGTAGGTAACACTTACACTGGACATTACTCACAGACTTATGTTTGTGCTTAGTGGTCAGAATTCATTCCATAATCACCGGAGAGCTGCTGTTGCATACTGATGAATGGTAAGACGTGTTGTGACACTTCCCATTTGATATTGACAGTGCTGTTTTGCACTAATCTATTCTTGGTGTACCCTTTTACTTCTCTTCATTGTGGCTACAGAGTTTACCTAAATTCCTTTATAGGAAAGAGATACAGTGCTTTGTAGAGTGAACTTTGCACAGGGTCAACGGCTCTGACTGAAAGGACTATCACTCAGAGGATGATTGGAAGCACTATCTGAACTGAGACGTGGAAATGCATTTGTATTTTTGCAAAGCTTTGGCCCTGAAGTTGTTTTGGGATCTGTTGGAGACTTCTGTGCTTATTTGCTTTCATTGATGCATACCTCTGAAATGTTTGTAAGTGACAACTTTGGACAGTTAAGTGTCTGAGCAGCAAAGGCAGTTGGGTCTAGGTGTTCTCGTGGACCTTTGACAGGTGGAAAGCCTGTGTCTAGGAAGGCACCTGGGAATCAAAGACAGGAGTGAGGTTGCAGCCTGTTGAGATTGATGGAAAGTAGTCCCACAGGAGGCTCAATGGAATTGCAGTAACACTGGTAATGCTCACCACAAAGGCATTTGCAAGCATCCTGGTGTGGTTTTGGGAGGAGAAAAATCATTGTGCTCTGACAGATTTTTGTTCCTGTCTTTTTTAAATAAAGGTCAAACAGTCTGAAAATGCTTACTTCCTCAATGTTCAGATAAGTGCAACAGCATGTTAGAGTGAAACTGTAGGGAAGAATTTTAAAAAGAAAGCACTGAATGCCCTGAGTTTTCTGGTTACAGAAATTCCTGAGAGTTGGGGGCGGGGAGGAGTTGGGGGGGAAGAGAACATCACATGGACTAAATTATGCAGTCCTTTGGTATACATGGAATAAAGCTAAAATATTCTGGTTAGTTTAGATTCCTGTCATTGTTCCGTTTCAAGGATTAGATGAAGTATTGATTAGATGAAAACATCTGTGGTTGTTATGTAAGAGAGCTGGGGAAGTTGTCTGTCAGGGGACGTGCTGTAAACAACAGAAGTGGTCTGACTAAGGAATAGTTTAAATGCATAATCCTGACTGTTGTAGAACGACCTTTGATTGCGAGTCTGATGAAAAAATCTAAATGACAAAACTAGATATGTTCTTATAAAATAATATAGTTCTTATGTCATCTGGCTTGCCTGTGATTGTTGTTGCGATGTTTATTTTAAGTTGTGCTCATAGTGAGGTGACTGTGGGCTCTCAGTTTTCCTTTTCAGTTTTATCTCCTTTAGTTTTTATGCTGACTACTGATCCATAAGCAGCCTCTGAGCTTCCCAGCTCTTCTAATGAGGAAACTCATGCAGATTGCCATCACCTGGATCTCTAATAAGACTCAGAAGGATCCAGACAGACTTTGTTTTTTCCTGGTCCCATACCAACACACCCCGCCACACAGAGGAGGATGCCTCCTCCTTTTAGTTTTCTATTTGAAAAAGCTATTTGTGTATGTAGCTAAGCAGTCATCTGATTTCTTGTGCAATTAATGCATCTTAAGGTGTTCAGAGAGGAGATAGGCATAGCAGGGAGAAAAATGCATCTATCATCTGACTAGAGCATATGCAACTGTACTGCCGACTGGTTTTAATAAAATAGGCAAATGGTGTAAATTTTGAAATGGGGGGAAAAAAGCCCAGAGAAAAGTGTTTACATCTCAGGTTGTGTCTGGACTTTTAGGGCAGCATGCCAAACCTGCCTTTGTGTAAGGACCTTCAGGATCTGTTCTAAATTTGTCCAAGACCTGAGTGTTGTATGTTTCTGGGGTTGTGTCTCAGGGTTCCTAAGTCCAGTGAGCCTTGGGTAATCCTTCATGTGGTGGGATTCCAGAGCCCATCCTCAGCATCTGCAGTGATTAGGGAAAGCATAAACACAAAGTGCACAACCTTCCTAAAAGCATTAGACAGATCATCTGTTGGTCAGAAACATTGTACAGTGAGTTATCCATATAAGTAACTCCTATTAGCTGTGGAAGAGGGGGAAGCTGAGAAGACTGTTTCAAACATGCTGCTAATTTATGGTATTTGAAAGGCCAGAGAAGGACTGTTTTCCAGAATAACATCTTTCAGTGCGCAGAAGCTTATTGAGTCTTCTGGTCCCCCACCTTCTTCCAGCCTGGGACATCCTGGGGAAAGTGGGCTCCGTTGCAGTCTATAGGAGTGCTCTGTGCTCTGATTAGATGGCAGAAGTGGTGAGGTAAAATGGGCAGGAACTTCTGCTTGGCAATTACGATTAGTAACATCCACGAGCACAACAGATCAGTAATTTTCTAAGATAATGTGGTAACATTTGGTACACTTTACATTATTATTTGTTTTTGTATTAGATCGATCTATTGCCTCATTCTTCTTCTACTTAACTATTTCTTGATCCTGAGTAATTCTTTAAAGACACACCAACCTACCTACATTTTCATAGTGGAATTGTCTTTTAATGTATTCTGAATCTTTTGTCTTTGAGAAACAATGGTATTCAGTGGTCATGTAAGAAGTATGCATTTACTTTGAATGGATAAATTCCAACAACCTTTCTTCAGTAAAACAGTGCTTTTCAAATATCGGCACGCACCGTGCTCAAGATCAGTGTGTCTTGAGGACACACATAAAGCTAAGTGGTCTCATCCATCAGAGTGAAACAAGCTCTACATGTTCCAAAATTTTCAAAGGCAGCATCAGTTCTGTGACAAGAAAGTAGTTTTTAATAGCACAAATATATTTACTAAGGGGTGGGGGGTGGGGGGGGTGGGTGGGGATAGGAACTGTCTAGAGGGAGAATTTGAGCGTTTATTAATTTGAGGTAAAGTGTTTTCACTTCCTTTGTATTTGCTATAGCAGCTGAAGAATGACAGCATATATTGTATGTATATAAAATGTAGGTAAGTGCCTGTGCACTTGTCCATGTATTTTGAAAGACTGACTAAAAATTAGGAAGGATAAGCACATGAAAATATAGGGGCAGCAAGACTTGTTTTTTTTAATGTTGCAGTAAAATTGTTGCTGTCCTCTGTAAGTTGTGAGTGTCTTTAAAGTATGTATTTCAGAGCTGCCGTCCGGGAAAGAGAAACGAGCATGATGCATTTCAGTTACCCACATATCTTCAAATGTTTTTTTTTGCAGATCAGCTTATCATATAATGATCAGTGGAGAGTAAGAGGAATCTCTGATTGAAGGTGATTCATTCTGTTCTTTGATAGGTATATAAAGATAAGTAATTTAGGTGAGATGAATTCTGCCCAAATAGTAGAAGTGATCAAACAAGATCTATGGGTGGTAATATTTGTTTATTTCTTTATAAAGACTACTTTTTACTCTTACACCTGTGGTAAGTCACTGGAGTTGGAAGCTTGCAGGAAAACAGAAATGGTGCCTTTGTATTTGAAATAAAATAATATGATATGAGTTAGCCATGAGCTAATATTTTAAATAAAGCAGGATGCTGAGTAAATTTCAGACCTATAGTGTTATGCTGTTTAAGACATGCAATAAAAATATTTAAGTATTGCACTGGCACAGACACTGAGATGATTAGAGACCTTTTTCTGTAGAAATGTGCCTATTTTTAAATGTCAAAATGGTTACCCCTTTTTCTTTTAAGACTTGTTCTTTACCTGCCTTTTTGCATGTATCTGGGAAATGTTTTGATGATGTGATTTAGTAAAATACTTGAGATCGTCATGTCTGATATATACGTGATGTCACACTGATAATACCGGCTATAAATTTTACACTTCCTTTCTAAGTAGAAATGACTACCTCTGTAAGTCTACAAATGCCTGTAATGCTACAAAATGGAGCAATTACTCTGCATTCAAGCTCCTTTTGCATTGCGGTAGAGATAGTATTCAGGCTTTCCTATCAGAGAAGGACAGGTGAAAATTCTCTTACCATCCTTGGCGGGCTCATACCAAGAGCACTGTGCCTTGCCATTTTCCTCTGTTTGTCTGCAGTGTTGGAGGGATGCTGGAGGTTGAAGGAAGCAAGCCCAGTGCGCGCCACCCTCCACTTTTCTTAGGCTGTCCCACTGGCTCCTGGGGGAAATAAGTTGCCTTTTCTTACAGCAAAAGAAGGGCTACTTTGAATCTCAGTAGCGTCACAGTTTTTTCTGACTGCTTTATAGACACTGTTTAGGTAAGCTGGAGTTCTGGGAGATAGGTAGTCCTATCTTTAAATGCTTGAAATAAAAAGGGAAATATTTTGTCACCAGTAAGATTGACATAGTCATCATCGACCTGTCAAAGGCTGATGGAGGGCTGTAGGAGTGACTTAATTTCTGTATGCTCAAAGGGCATTTCTTCTCACTCCATAGTGAAAGGTGAGGGTCTTTTTATTGAATATAGGACAGGAAGACTTATGACAGATGCAGGGCATTTACAGCATGTTTAGAAGTGAATTGTCAACTATCAAATGGTTTCAAATGTTATTTTCTGGTAGAGTTTTTTTACTGGTAAGTAGTTTCTGGATTAAATTCTTGATCAGTTGCATACATTACACCTTTAGCTATTTTAACTTACTAAAAGTACTTTTTAGTTGAAGCTCATAATATTTTTGATTAATTGTAAATAGGTTTTTTTATCACTAGTTTATGATAAACAGGGAGGTCTGAGGTTTGAGAATCTGAAAAAAACCCCTACCATTTTGTGTAGTATTCATAAGGAGGAGATTTCCTAGATAACCTTAGGAAAGATGAATTTCATTGACTTATCTTCCCTTAAATGCTATTTTAAAATGCAGCCTCCTGGTAAGGTAAGAGGCGCTCTTTCTTTCAGATAACCTGGCTTCACTACCATTTGGGAGAGCTAGACATTAGGGACATCCCTTCCATGAAATTCATCTTACTGATGTAGTGAACTTCATTTCATTGCTAAACTATTAATTGATGAACTATTTGGAAGACAGTACTTCTTGAACTTCTTTTCGTAAGTAGCACAGATATGCATTGTGCTTTCACATATGTATTGTTGCACAGACAATGACACTGCCTCCTCCCCTCTTAGAAGCTCTGAATACATTCCAATTCACTGAAGATAGGGTGGAAAATAGTGGAGTACGTACAATCTTGTATTATACTTTTAAGAGTTTAGGAGAAATTAATGAAATAATGTGCAATACAATGCAGGAGACCACAACAAATCAGGCAGTATTAAGGATGATGGGGGAAAAAAAATAGACTGCATACATCAAATTTGCAATGTCCTTAAAATGAGGAGCAACTTTAAACCAGTTTGACAAGCTAGCCTTCTCAAAGTACTTCAGAAAGCAGCTGAAGTGTTGATGTACCCTTAAAGAAAAGCTTAAATGAATAAAGAATCATATATTTCACTCTTTACTTGCATCACTAGCTATAATTGTTGCCTACTGCAGCTCCTCAAGAGTTGATGCCAGTGTTGCTGCTGCATTCCACTTGCTGCAGCACAGCTGAAACACAAGATTGGTTTGTGTGTAGGAAGGAACAATGAAGGAAGGAAGCAAGCATGGTCCTGAGCACTCACAGAAGTCCCCCCTGTGAAATGCAGTGTGGCCTCAAAGGCCAACATGCTGCTGAGGCCACCCAAGCAGACTGCTTGCGTGCCACCTGTTGTATGAGAGAGCATGCCATGTTTGTAGCTACTCCAAAGGCTGCTCTGAGGAGATAAGGAAGGATCTTTTTTTAAGTGTTTCTCCCCCTCTTCTTTTCTATTGCACTCACGGTGTACAGTTCACATGACAGGTTAATAGATGTATTTTGGTAGGGTAGCATACATATTTTGACATATCCGACACACTGCTTAGCCTCTTCAGTCACATTGCTTGTTGGTATTTATTTCTACCTTCTTTCTTGTTAAATTTATTGGAACAGTACATATTAAAAGCAATAACGAAGCTGCCAGTGAATAGTGCTGCATAAAAAAAGTGACTCAAACCTGAAGTAAAACTTAATGATCCTTTGTTGGCTCATTATGCTTGGATTGTAGTTTCTTATACCCCTGCAATATATGAAAGATCAGTTCTAAGAGTGTAAAGGCTGCTAATATGAATTTTGTCAATTACTTGATATTAAACATTATTTCAATGTCCTCAAAAGAACAAATTCTGAAAAAATTTTAGCAAACTTTGTTTTCCTATTAGTACTTTTACGATTAATGAAAAAGAACTTTAATTTTTTCCTGTTAGCCACAAATTACCACCAGTATGAAGGGTTGGCATCTGAGATGCATCTCAAGTGATAGACAAACTGTTGATTATCTTCTGTTATATGACTACATATGTTCAAATATCTTATATCAACTACATATCACACCTCTCTTTGGCTGCAGTTTCACAGGTTTTTTTCCTCCTCCTTAAATATGTTATCACAGAGATGCTACCACTGAGCCGGCCGGCTGGCATTGGCTCTGTTGGACATAGGGGAAGCTTCTAGCATCTTCTCACAGAAGTTTCTCACCCCTGTTCTCACCACCCCACCCCCGCCCTGCTACCCAATAAAAAAAACCAATACAGCAATACAGTTATGTAGCAAATAAAATGTATTTTCATATTTTGAACTACTTGGAAAAGTCAGGATTTCATGAAAGAGGTCTTACTTTGGTTCTCTGTTTAACATCATGGTGGATCAATGTAACCGTGAACAAAAGCATTCACTGGTGTGAAATTGGGCATGAGGCTTTCATGAAGATTTGCAGCCCAGTGAAACTCACTGTGGGATCCCAGATAGCATTTGGGTGGGATTGTAACAACTGTAAAGACTTTATCATAATAATTAAAGCAAGGTATAGGCACGGTAGAACTCTGCTCAAGCGTGTACAGAAACTGTTGTTCCTGTTGCTCAGATAAAATGTGCAATTTGACTTGGGTAATTGTTTACATGACTCAGAATGAAGAAAGCAGAATGCTGCAGTAACACCTACATTGATTTTTTTTTTTTTTTTGTGAGTCCTGATCTGGGTAAGCTCATACTTATTTTATGTCCCATGTGTGAGACTTTCTTAAGATAAAGTGGCTATAAAAATAATACATACTCTGCTGTTTATCAGTTGTATTTAAAAAAAAAAAAAGGCACGAGGATCTCTTTCATCTGGGTAATGAAGTACTCGTATATGAATAAAAATAAAGTAAGCACTGATAGCTCTTTTGCAGTAGCTGTTCTGTACCTTTGTGTTGCAGTACCATGTATCGGGTTTTATATGGTTTGCTTTTCACATGCTACTCTTCCTCTGCTACATGCAGTATCTTAGCTTTGCTGTTGTAGTGGTTCTAGAAAGGTGTGCCGAGCTCTTTCTTCTTGCCTTGCTGTTTTCCCAGTTACTGACTTTTTGCTTGTTACCTTAGTTATTATTTACCTTTGATTAGCTCCTCCTTCTTGCCCTGATTTTTTCCTAGTTACTGACTCTTTGCTTGTTACCTTAATTATTACTTACCTTTGATTGTTATCTTTGTTCAATAAAACATTTTTCATCAGCCAGATCAACAGGTAAATCCATAAAGGGTGCGTCTGAAAGTCGGTAGCTGCATAATGGAACCGGAAACCCAGCCAACAATCTTACATTTATTCAAGAGCAGCTTTTTTACAAAAAAAAAAAAAAAAAAAGGACAACTTAAAATGGTTTAGTCAGTTCTTAGGTGGGTTTCCTGGTAATTCTTAAGTTTTTAGGAAGAAGTCTAGTAGAAACTTGTCTCCTTTGTGTGTAAGGGCAGTGTTTGTAGTGTCTGCATACTACTGCTTGTGAGTGTGGCAATGTCAGACATTGGAAAACAGCGCTGTGTGATACTGTTTGCAATGAACTGTACTTCTTTCTAATTCTTCACTTGTGAAGATAATTTCTCATTTGTATATGCAGCCTTGATGTTCCTGAATATTTTCATTAAATTCCTGTGGCACTCTTGTACTGTGGAACATCTTTTCAAACTGTCAAAAGATACTAATAAATGTAAACAAAGCCTGACATTTTTTTATATCTATTTCAAGCCTTTATGAAAAATACGTGTTTCTACTGTGTCCTGATTGTTATTTCGGACATCTCATTTCTTTCTACTTGGAAACATTTACACTTGAATATCAGAAGTACCCATATCTGAATACCAAAGGTTTGCATGAGATGTTCTTTCTATCCTGTGTGGTATCAAATTGTAGTTAAGAAGGATTTTTGTTGGTTTATCTATTTCTAGCTTTCTTTATTACACCATGTATTGCATGAAACCCTATGTGACAAGTAGCTTCCCCAAGCATGTGTTTGATTACTCATTGAGACACAGCCTGCAAGGCAGGAACATAGCTGAATCCTGTCATTTAGAGTCCACAGAATGACAGAATGGGTGAGGTTGGAAGAGATCTCTGGAGGTCATCTGATCTGCTTAAGCAGGGCCACCTAGAGCCACCTTGTCCAGACAGGTTTTGAGTATCTCCAAGGTGGGAGCATCCACAGCCTCTCTGGGCAACCTGTGCCAGTGCTTAGTCACCCTCACAGTGAAAAAGTGTTTCCCGGTATTCAGATGGAACCTCCTGTGTTTCAGGTTGTGCTCATTTCTTCTTGTCCTGTCACTGGGAACAACTGAGAAAAGCCTGGCTCTCTCACCTTTATTACCCTTCCTACAGGTATTTTTATCTCATCCCCCTTAAGCATTTACTTCTCCAGGCTGAACAGTCCCAGCCTTCTCAGCCTTTCCCCATAGGACAGATGCTCTAGTCCTTTAATCTTCTCGATGGCCCTTCACTGGACCCTCTCCAGTATGTCCATGTCTCTCTTGCAGTGGGGAGCCCAGAACTGGACCCAGAACTCCAGACGTGGCTTTACGACCAGTGCAGAATTGAGGGGAAGGACCACCTCCCTCGACCTGCTCGCAACGTTCCTCCTGACGCAGCCCAGGCTATCTTTGGCTTTCTTTGCTGGAAGGGCACATTTCTGGGTCATGTTTAATTGGTGTCCACCAGGTCCTCCAGGGCAAAGCTGCTTTCCAGCTGGATGATGCCCAGCCATATACTGGTGCCTGAGGTTGTTCATCTCTGGGGACAGGACTTTGTACTTGCCCTTGTTGAACTTCACAAGGTTCCTCTCAGCCCATTTCTCCAGCCTGTTGAAGTCCCTCTGGATGGCAGCACAACCATCTGATGTATCAGTCACTTTTAAGTGGGAATTGAGGAGACTCGAACCATTTTAGAACCTGAAGTGAAAACATGAAATGTCTTGCCCAGAAATCTGTTAACTGTCACAGTAGCTTGTCAGAGTGTATTGAGTAGACTTGGCTCAGCAAGAAATGGGTCCAGTCTTTCAAGAATAGGTATCCAAGTTCTTGGCTACCAAATTAATCACTTATTTTCAAAAATTGAGGGATGCAGCCCCAATGATTTCTAACACTTGTTGGTTTAAAACCACAGGAAAATAAGTCCTCTGATATATGTATTTGGGAGCAGTTTTAGTTGTGTCAGGAAGCTAGGAAGTTTTGAAGTCCTATCCACAGAATGGAAGTAAAAAAAAAAATACCTGTCTGCTCATACTCAGTGTCATAATTCTGTTTGTGGGCAATTGTTACAGATTACACTGTTTTCACTCTAAGTTTATTTTTTTTATTATGCTGATAATTATTTATATAGCATTGTGATATGTATGACTTTAAAATAATTAGAGTAGGAGACAGGAAGGAAAAAAGAAAGTGCTTCAAGCAACTTACAGGTAAGCGCAAAGCTCAAAAGAGGAGGAGTAAATTCAATAAGGAACAGATGCAGAATGACTGTTCACGCTGGATTGTTTGTTATAACAGATGGATTTTGAAGAGAGCAGGGAGTGTGGGGCTGCTGGCACATTTTCTTTGGCAGGCAATTTGGAATTAAGGCCTAGATGCTGTCTAGCCAGTACAAGATTGTCTAGGGACATTCACATGAATAAAAACCTTGCTTTCTCTTTTGGTTTATCCTGGTTGGTCAAGGGAGAAAAATTATCATAATCCCTATGACTTGAGGTGTGGGAACATAAATTACTTACAGAAGAGACAAGAAAAGAAAGCAAAATAGCCTGGTCGTGATTTTTTACTCTTCAAGAACACAACTGCTGTATCAATAAGGGACCTCTTGCTGATTATAAGAAACACTGGACTGAATCAAGTAACTGATGTCGTGCACTGTATACCTGGATGTAAAACATTCCAACAGCAATTTTTGCCCTTGCCTGTTCAGGTGTAAAGAATTGGTAGAAACATCTGCATACTGAAATTTAAAACTAAATTTCTTTGAGTTCCATGTAAAGATAATTGGATTACATATTTGGTTGCAACAATAAAGGGTTTAATTCACTTAAATCTACAAATATGCAAGAGTAAAAAAGATCAATTTTTTGTCTTGGATGTGTTAGTCCACTGGAAATTTAATTGACAAGACACTCCTGAGAGCAAGGTTTGATATACTTTGGAAAAAATGTTGACAGTGATGTTTCATAAAATCAGATGTTAATTCTATTATTAAAGATATTAATGCCTGTCTAAAGCTTTTAAAAATTCATGGAGACAAATTTAAATATCTAATTTAATGACATTGACCCAACACTTATAAAAGAACATGAAGCTATTTTGTTCCTGTAAATAAGGAACTTTTTCACACATAAAACTCTAAAGCTTGCTATCTCTAAGGAAAGAGAGATTGACTATGATGTAAGGGTTAGAATGAAGTAAATAAAATTGAAATTCCTGAACTTGTTGATCTAAATGCAGGAAACACTAAGTCTTTAATGAATCATATTTTATCATAGTTTTGCCTCACTTTAGACAACCTTATCTTTGTTGTTAGAGACCTGTCATGCACACTTTATTTTTTAGCATGACTACTACTCTGTTAATCGCACTAATGAAGTATCTACCACTGCAGTTGCTTCTTGCCATTTGCAAAAATTGACTTGGTGTCCACAGCAGTGACCCAAGCTGATTCTTCCCCTTTCTTTGTTAATCAGAGAGTGAACTTGTAGTTAGAAATGGGAAAGATGGTACCTTTGGCAATAGTGTCCTTTGAAATTTATCTTTTTCAGGGAAAAGTTCCTTCTTCCTCAGGCCCTTCTTGGAGGCATTGTCAGTCACTGTGGAGCTTTGCTCCAGCTGTATGCCTGGTCAGAATGGAGAGAAGGAGCTTGTTTCTCATTGCTCTTATTACTGGTACCTAATCAGCTTCCTGTAAGGATATTTTTTTTCATTATCTCTTAGGGCTGCTGCTGTTTGCTCTAGGCAGTCCCAGGATCCATGTGGGAATCTAGTGGCAGGCTTTTCCATTAGCTCTTTGTGGCTACAGAATACTGTCAAAAAAGAGCTGTAGCTAGCAAGACATCTATGTTAAGTACTCTCCTTGATGCACAGAGGGACAGTAACGAATTTGAGTCCTTGCAGATGGACTTCTTTATTTCTTCTGCCTGATGGGAGGAATGCTAGAAAGAGTGATGATTTCTGTTTTCGCTCAGTTAAACTCTGCCACACCTCAGAAATCTTTCTCTCCTGAGACTGCAGGTGTTCCAGCCAGGGCAGCATACAGTTGTTAGCGTGTCCTAGGCAAGACAAAACATTACTAGTTTTATTTTTCATTGGCTGCCTGCAGATGAATGGGTGTTTTCTTGGATTACCTGTGCTTTGGGAGCTCAGAATTGATATATTCTGGAAAAAACCCACACTGTATCTTGATTTTTCTCATCAAGAAAGTTGAATGCAGGGCCAGCAAATCTGTATTATGTCTAAAATTCTACACACTTTAAATTACAATATTGATGTAAATGGTATACGGCAATAGATTTTCTGGACAGATCTGGCATTAGTGTCAGGCAAACCCTATAGATGACATTACATGTGTAACAGCACTACAAAATGAGCGTAAATTATTGTATTCACTAAAGAAATCAAATTAAAAACCATTGTGCGATAACAATTAGATGTAATAGCTCAAATTATCTACTGCCTAGAGAAAAACTTGCAATTTTGATACCATATTATACATTAGCCTTACTCTTTGTATTAAGAGAAACTTTCTGTAATCTGAAAGGAAAATACATGATACTTGGATTAGTTGTGGGTGTGGTGGTAGAAGAGTCTCTGATTAAGTGTTCATTCTTTCTGTTAGAAAGTCAGCTTCACAAAGGACTTACAACTTATTTGTAAAAATTATTTCTAATTGAAACTTCATATGTAACCTATGAGTCTAGAGCACATGTAATAAATTATGCTTCCATGAGAAAAAAAGAAAGAAAAAGAAAAAAGTAGAATATTTCTACTTTATGTTAATCTTTGCCTTCAAGTAAGTCACATAAAACACCAATTTACAAATAGCTTTGTCTAATAGCTTTTGACAGTTTTGTTGCATTGGGGTGGTTTTTTTGAAGGGTGGAGAGGGGATGCAGTAGATAATGTTTAACTGAGGAAATGCATAATGGCTTTTTTAATGATACTTCTCTGCAATTTCTAAATGCAAGATTTTGTGATAGAGTGTGTAATTAAATTCTAACAGGTAATCAAGTAGCTCTTGTTAATGATGTATACACACAAATATATGATTTATATATCTTATATATGCTTTGTATATAGTTTATATACATACTATACAGAGTTGAACTGCTGAAGTAAGTGAAAGATTTCTGCATGTGTATATAAAAGTATGTGTATGCAACATGTAACATAAATATGTGCACACTTAAGCCAAAGTATGGAAAAACTACTAGCAAAATGATATAAGTTTTTTAAATGGGTTTTGGTACAAATTGGCTTGAAACAGTTGCACAGAAATTAGATTCAGACACACAGTGCTCATCTGAGGATACAAATATACAAGCACTCATTTTGTAAATGCTTGAGCTTTGTGTTTCTGTATCATTATTATTCTCATAGGAATAGTATTCTAAGTTGCTATTCATAAATCATATTAACAGTCTTGACTAATCCAGTGTGCTGTATTTTTTTGCTAGGCAGTAGGTTGAATATAGTTTGTTTAACCCTCAATCAATTCTCTTTGACTACTACATTAAAAATGTTTTTACAGCATTTTTCATCATTTATTGCTTTATCCTTTTATATAGCGTTGTACATTGACTGCAAAAATCTTCTACCATGCATACACATTTGTCTTAATTACATGAATTAATGGCCAAAGTTATTGTGTGGGGGTTTTTTTGTAACCTTTAATGGCCTATGTGATTACTAGGGTACAATGTGGCGAGACACTTGAGTTTGAAAATAACTTAACTATTAACTCTGAAAGGGTTGATGGTCTTTGTTTTGTTTTCTGTTGGCAAAGGTGTGTTTTGAACCATCCTGGTATCTGTTGGAGGGGGCAGCACAGCTGCACAAGCTATGAAAGGTCTTTCTGGAATGCATTGATGATAACTTCCTGACACAGGTGATGGAGAAGCCAATGGGGGAAGATTCACTGCTAGATCTGGTACTGAAAAACAAGGAAGGACTGACTGGGGATGTGGATGTTGTGAGCAGTCTTGCTGCAGTGACCATGAGATGGAGTTCAGGATCTTGAAGAACAGTAGCAACGGAAATCACGCCTGATGAACCTGATGATAAGTTTATATGATGAGGTAACTGACTTGGTGGATGAGGGGAGAGCTGTGGATGTTGATGTTTTCAGTAATGGTTACAGGACTGTCTCCCATCACATCATAATTGACAAACTGATGGAGTGTGGACTTAAGTTAATGGGCAGTGAAGTGGAACTGAAAGATGGCTAAACTGCTGGACTGAAAGGGTTGTGATCAGTGGGAAATCCAGTCCCTAGCAGTGTTGTCCAGGGACTGATGATGGGTCTAATATTGCTTAATATCCTCATTACTGAGCTGGATGATGGGAGAGAGTGCATCCTCAGCAAGCTTTATAGATAACCCCAAATGAGGATGACAGACCAACCAGATGGTTGTGCAGCCTTGATAAGCTGGAAAAATGGGCTGAGGGAAATGTTATGGGTTTCAACAACAGGGAACATGGAGTCCTGTCAATGGGGAGGAATAGCCTGGTGCCCAAGAACGGGCTGTGGGTGGATAGGCTGGAAAGCAGCTTGGACAAGAAGGTATGTGAGAGGCATAGGGTGATGGTGGTGATATCCTGGTGGATCCCAAGTTGCCATGAGCAACCAATGCACCCATGTGGCACAGAGGGGTACTATCATCCTTGGAGATGCTCACAATCCAAGTGTCTGTTGTCCTGGGCACCCTGTCTTGTGTGCCAGTTCTTTGAGCCAGGGATTGGACTAGGCAACCTTCAGAGACGCCTCCTAACCTCAACCATTCTGTGAAGATCCGTAAATCTATAGGCTACCAGCTCTATTTTGGTGATAAGCTGGTTCCTAAGTGATTTCTGATAACTACAGCCTTTGTTGCTGTGCTTTCTGTGTCAAAGACTGGAATAATATTTTTTCTTTTTTGGAAGTTTTTTCTGAGGACAGATACATTCACATCTTTGGGTATTCAGATGCAGTATTAATGGTATCCATGGAAGTACTTTAAATACAATGGTGCTTTGTTCTCTGATTACAAATTCGGTTTTACTGCATCAAGTGTCAACATAGATTTCAAGTACTTGAAGGAAAAATCTGTTATGAATTATTAGCATATGTAACAATTTGAATATGTCAGTAAAATTACATAATTGCCATACTATATTATTCTTTTTGTCTTTGAATATTTCAAAATAATGCAATGAATTATAAAAGCTGGTTTTGCTGTTATTTGTTGCGCAAGTGTGCGTAATAATGTGTCATGCATTGCACCGCTTTGTTTCCATGAATATTTTAGTGTAACCAGGGGTAAACCATATATTGCTTCTTTGTCTCAGTTAAATTTTCTCTACCGCATTTAGTGGGAGAGGGAGAGCATGGCTTTTTTGTTTTGTTTAACAGAGGGAGAGATTAGTGATTCTGTGTTTGTTTAGCTCTGTGACATAGCAAAACTCTATGCATGGATCACTGAGGAGCATGGTACAAAATCACTGGGAGATGAGGTATCAAACGTGAATTTAGAGAGTAAATGGCTGATACAACTGTGTAAGTACAGAGTAGTGACATTTCAGCTACTAAGCTGCTCGGTATATTGGCTAAATGTTTTTGAAGGGATAAGTCATCCTGTACACAGAAGATCTGAGCTCATGCATCCCGTGATACTGTTCTGTATTTCTATCCATTGTCTGTCACAAAGAAGTAAGGGATAATAGTCACAAAATGCAGAGGCAGTCTCTGAAAGGGGTAGTAAGAGCTGTATGTTTTTGAAGAAGAGATCTGAAGAGGAAATTCTCACCTGTTATTTCCAGTTTTACATTATTTTTAATGCTTTCATGTGTAGTCATTAGATGGAGGAGGAACAGAAAGATTCTGAGTGTCAAAACAGACAGCTGTAAGGCCTGTATCCTCCAAAAAGCCATGGTATATAATTAGTGCTCGTCATTCTGAGGAACAGTCATTAGTTACTGTGTATAGAAGCACAAAGGACAAGTATGCGATATACTTTTGATATTTTAGAGTGAGAAAAGCTTCTAGCATAATCTAAAATATCCTTTGTTTGATGATAGTAATGCTAGCCTAGAATATATTTACACTTTTATTTTAGAGATCAGTGAGACAAAAAGGTTAATAGCAAATATTTCCTAGGTGTTTCACTAACATCACAACTTTATTCAGTTTGTTTTCACTAAATTCGAGAAAGCATCAACAGACGTTGTCACTTAACTCTAGTAAATTTTCAAACAGGGTTTTGTTTTTCTAATTGAGAATAATAGGTAGATATATTTATGTTCTCTGATATGTTCTGTTTGTCAAGTGTGGAGGTCTTTATCCATGTATATAAATATTGCATGCATAAGTGAACATTTTCAGTAGGTGTTCAGTAATAAGCATTTTGGCTGTAAATTGAAATAAAATACAGTTCTTCCCAAAGTAACTTTAAATGGCCTTTTAAAAAATAAACTGATTGATGGTTTTACTAATTAGTTGCCAATAAAAACAAATGAGCCACTGTCTGTCTGTCAGTATTCCCCACAGTAATTAGTCTCCTTTGAAATATTGCATCTGAACCAAATGCAAATTCCCGAGCACTATAAAATACCTTTTTTAGAAATATTTTATGTTGTAATCTCCTGTTTGTAAGTACTGCCTGAGTCATACTTTTTGACGATGGATTGTTTGAGTTGTGCACGGACACATGAGAATTTTGGAATCGTAAGTGCAGTATTGTATATGATAATGTGTAAAACTTCTGTTCCCTGTGGGTACTGTGTTCAGGTTAGGTTTAAGATGTAGCAGCTATAGTGAACGCGATCAAAGTTTGGACTCTATCAGAAATGTCAGTCTTGAGGAGAACTGATAGAGCGTTGCTACAAGACAATCCAGAGGTGAGTCACCAGGACACAATCATGCCTCTTAGTGACAGAGAATCCAAGATCTTACTAAGTGGGATGGGGAAAGCAGATGGATAGCAAGTTTTATTGTAGCACATTTCTCTCTTCCCCAATAAAGGCTTCTGATTCAGTTATAACCAGCACCATGGACTCAGAGAAGAGGACATCTACTTGATCTCAGTAAGTTATCCAAATCCTGTCTGGTAGCCTGACTTGATGCTGCACCCAGACGTTCCCCCTGCCCCCCTGAAATTAGCTGTTTTCATGCTTTGTGGCTTTCTATCTAAAATGGTTGACAAAAGCTGCCAGTGGCCTCATTGTCATTGACTTCAACTTTGCACTCACTTGACTTTGTTAACTTGGTTTACCAATCACCTTCAGGCCTCTGCCCAAGGTATGTCATAAGGTTGTAAAGTTGTAGAGTTCATCTTTGTTGCTTTATTTCTTTTCGATGTCTACCCTTCATATCTAAAACAGAGCATCCATGTCCCAATTCTACTGTAATTCCCTCCTTACTTCAATGTATACGTAAGACCACCTGAAAACATTGATAAGCAAACTTGAAATACAGTAGTACTGTGTCATGTTAGCTGACATAGTGTTGCAGTTTAGGATGGGTTGGCCAATGACAAGATAACAAATGCTCTCCCCCACCTCTCAATCCAAGGACAGGAAGGAGAGAGCTAAAGAGATTCATGAATTTTGAAAAAAATAAACTACTTTAATGAAATATTAATAACAATAAAAAGGAAATAATGAAATAGATACTCTCTCTCTATCTATATATAAAACCATATCAAGTTCCCAGGAAGTTCACCAGCAGGCACTGGGGAAGTACCAGACTGGACTCAATAATGGATGGGAAGTAGATACCAGATCTAGATTCAGGAATGCACAGATCAGGAACAAAGGCAGAAAAACAGACAAAATCCTCCTCAGATATTGTTCATCAAAGAGACCCTTTAATCCCTCAGTTTTTATACCGAGCGTGGCAGATGGGATGGAATACCCGATTGGTCAGTTTTCCGTCACCTGACCTGTCCACCCCTCCCCACAGGTGTGACCCCTCCACGGGGTAAACAACCGAGTCAGGTGACCCTGGTTGCCACAGAAACAAGTATAAGAAAGAGTCAGTATCACTGAACAGAAAATTGGCTCTGCTCCACCCCAAACCAGGACACATAGCAACCCATAATATTCCTAGCTCTGTATTAAGTATACTTAACTCTAACTTCTGCAGCTACTGTAGGATGAAAACCCCTTGGATTTAAAGATCAACGAAACCTCCCCATACCAGTTATCTGTGCTTTGTATATTTTCCCAGAGCATAACAGAAACATCTACTGAAATAGAGCTAAGATAGTGTATTGTCAAGTTCTCACCTAACTGAACAATACTTATGAGTAGCTATATAATAGTACTTTCCCTAGAATGCTCCTTCCGGCTTCCAGAAAGCTGTTCAAGGACTTTGAAATGTATTTTGAACATAGCAAAGTTTCAACATTGAAGTGAGGATGTAATTCATGTTCATAATCGAATGTTACTGAAATCTCAGGAATTGTAATTTCTAAAAAAGATGAGGATTTTGAGCTTTGCATTTGATGTGGAACCCTAATCTAGGGATATGCTGTGCATGTACAAATGTACAGTGTTACTAGAAAAAAATACAGGTGTGTAGTTTATTTTATCCTAGATATTTGTATGTGACCCTGTCTTTTTTTTATTATGTCAGAATTCTGTAATTAATACACAACAGGCAAGGATTTATTAAGTTGAAGGCTGTCTTGAAAACAATTCCATTTCATAAAAATAAGCAGCCCCTCTTCCCCAGTCAGAGTACTAGAGCTTTGTGCCTGGAGTACTGTGTCCAGCTCTGGAGTCCTCAGTTCAGGAGAGACATGGAACTGCTGGAGTGGGTCCAGAGGAGGCTGACGAAAATGATCAGATTTCTGGAACACCTCTCCGATGAGGACAGGCTGAGAGAACTGGGGTTGTTCAGCCTGAAGAGGAGAAGGCTCTGGGGAGACCTTATTGCAGCCTTTCAATACTTAAAGGGGGCTTATAAGAAATATGGGGACAAACATTTTTAGCAGGGCCTGTTGCGACAGGACAAGAGGTAGTGGCTTTAAATTAAAAGAGGGTGGCTTTAAATTAAAAGAGGGTGGATTTAGACTAGATATAGGGAAGAAATTTTTTGTAATGAGAGCACTGAAACACTGGCACAGGTTGCCCAGAGAGGTGGTAGATGCCTCATCCCTGAAAACATTCAAGGTCAGGCTGGATGGGGCTCTGAGCAACATGGTCTGGTTGAAGATGTCCCTGCTTATTGCAGGGGGGCTGGACTAGATGACCTTTAAAAGTCCCTTCCAACCGAAACTATTCTATGATTCTATGATTTTAAATCTGTTTGAATTCCACTTGAGAACATAAGTGAGCCCTCTGCATAATTTCACAAAACAAGAAGGTAATGGTTACCTGAAACTCTTTAATCAAAGTGACTGTTGGGAAGATTAGGGTACTTGGATGCATTTCTCAATTTCTTGAAATTTTTTTCTCTAAAGAGAGGCTGGGTTTTCTGCATTTCTGGTTTGTGCTTTGCCAGAACCACTGAACATTTTGAGTATGAAACTGAAAATAGATCCTGTGGATGGGTGAGGTTTTTTATAATCAGTTCCATCCTGGACATCCAGTTATTAAAACAGTTTCTGGAATGCAGAAGGTGCTTGCTGGCCATTTGTAAAAAGAAAAGCACAAACCCCAAGATACCATTAGTATGTAGATATTTGTTAAAGCAGGAAATACTCAATTTGTGAGCGTAGCACTTAAATAATAAGAACTTACTGTAAAAGGATGAGACTTGTTGAGAGTGCAAGATGAATGAGGGGACTGGAATTTCTAGAAATACTCCTCATGTCCTGACTTTTTCTCTTGGAGGTAACTGGCTTTACTAGGAAGCTATGTACCTTCTAAAACACCATCCATGAAATATGTAGTAAAATCTCTTGAGTAGCCGTGTACAAGAAGTACTTTGGTTCCCTATATAAGAAACATTGTGAAATTTGGAAGTAAAATGTGGGTACTACAAGCAAGTTGTATTTAACCTATTGAACTGAAGGACTTGAAGTCTAATGTTTCAGTATCACATCTTTCCCTGAGAGGGTGTGATTCAGAAACACTCAAGCACATGAGTTACCTTATGATAAAAATTTCCAGATTTGGAGTCTTGGATTCTGTGTTCTTTCCTGTGCTATGTGGTTCCTAGTGAAAGTTCCTTCCTACACATTCAAAGGCTGATTGACCTTTAGCAGACCTTCCCTGTAATCTTTACTCTTGGAGCTGAGGTAATTATTTGTGAAAACAGTGAATAAGGCAAATTGAGTGCATTCTAAATCTAAACACTTATGTCTCAAAAGTCAAAAGTAAGTGCTTCTGAAACTAATAGCTTGTCACTTCACAACTGTAATCCTCATTTAGGTGGTTGCTTTATGTAAGATCTTAGCTTATTTTCATAGTTTGTGTTCTGGTAAGCATCCCACAACTGTGGGCATTGGGCTTGCAGCAAGACCTATGGCAGAATTTTGAAATTCCATGGCATAATGAGACACATATGTGATATTGTCTTTGGTTTTGGGCAAAAGTGCATGGTTGGGGAAACAGTTCTGATCACTTCTAATAGGCCCTATGCTCATGGAGCACATAGTGCAGAATGAGCCTTCACCGGCATTTACATATTAATGCCCCCACTGAGCTCTCAGTAGTATTATTTATCACTGTTTACTGATGGTCACTGCATTTCAGCATTCTGAAAGTTAGCATTCAGTCTGCACAGGTTAGACTGAATAAAGAATCTGTAGAAATGAACATTCCTTAAGGCACCACTGGCAAAAGTATATGGGAAATAATGCTAATTTTCCATTAGGCAGATAGCTATTATTTATATTTTATTGAAGAGCTTCCTGTAATTGAGTTAACTCTGTAATTCACATTTAACAGTCTCAGGATCTACTGTGGTTAAAAAAAAATAATTCAGGAAATCACTAATAATGAAGTTGACAATTAATTTCTTTTTATGAAATATCCTGTGGCAGATCATACCTTCCATAAAGCTATTTCTTACTCAAATCTATTTGAGTACTATTTTTTTTTTTTTTTGTGGTCTAATTGATATCTGTTTGTACCAGTTCAGTTCTTCTTTAGTTTGGGTGCGTGTTCACTATGGTCATTGCTATGTCCATAGTTGGATTTCAGTCACTACAGTCATGACCAAAAAAAGTACAAACAAATGTTTGTACTCTGAAGTGGTTCTTAGCACAGATAATGCACTACCATAGTTGCTTTTCTGGGGTCTGAGGTAGCTTACTTAGAACTGCCTTGTTTTCTCTTTACTGTGCCACTTTGTCAAATCCTCAAAATCAAAGTGGTTCTTGAAGTATGAAATTAGTTGTACTGGTTTTGGCTGGGATACAGTTAATTTTCTCCATAGTACCTTGTATGGAGCTATAGTTTGGATACATGGTGAAACCAGTGATGATAACACAGGGATGTTTTAGCTATTAATGAGCAGTGCTTACACCATGTTAAGGCCTTTTCTGCTTCTCACACTGTCCTGCCAGCAAGTAGGCTGGGTGGTGCACGAGAAGTGGGGAGGGGACACATCTGAGACAGCTGACACCAGCTGACCAAAGGGATATCCTATACTGTATGACATCATGCTTGGCAACAAAAGCTGGGGGAAGAACAAGGAAGGGGGGACATTCAGAGTTATGTGGTGTCTGTCTTCCCAAGTAACCATTATGCATCATGGAGTTCCACCTTCATGGAGATGGCTGAACACCTGCCTGACGATGGGAAGAAGTGAATGAATTTTTCTATTGGCTTTCCTTGCGTGTGCAGCATTTACTTTACCTGATAAACTGTCTTTATCTCAACCCATGAGTTTCTGAGCTTTTATCCTTCTGATTGTCTTCCCTTTTCTGCTAGGGGGGAGTGATTAAGTGTCTGAGTGGTATTCAGCTGCCTACCAAGGTTAAACTAAACCACTAGTGATTTCTTTTTCTTTTAAAATACATGCAGAACTCAAAAATATACTCTTAAGCATGCATATATTCCAAGGTGTTGAACACTTAGCTTTGCGTTAGGATGAGTTACCTGACGGATGGTCAGCTCATGCAATGGCACAGCTATATAAAATTTTCTTGCTCATCAGTTCAATATAGCTCTTTTGTTAGAGGAGTTACCACTCCCACTCTTTGACTAGTAGAGCTGCTTCTCTGTGCGCTCTTTTAATTTCCTTCAGGCACGTTAGCTTAAATGGCTTAAAGCAGTGATTTAAGCTAAACCAAAGTATTTATCAGAAGTTGAATAGAGAACTCTGACATGATTTCCTCTGTCATCAGTGGAAGCATGAAGGTGGTGAGTGTGGTGGAGGAAGAAAGCATTTAATATCTACTGCTGTGGTAAAAGGAGTTGTGCCGGAGTTTCATGCCTCTTATCTAGCTTTCTTGTAAGCAACACGCAGCTTCTCATCCTTGCAGTCTTTGAACTCCTCTCATGTGAAATCAATGATAGTACTTGACAATAGCTTCATTCTTTATTCCCACAAATGGGATGGTGTCATACCGTTAAGGTACAAAGGAATCTACTAATCTGTCAAGTTTGACTTAGTCCATATGGCTATGGTCTGGTTTTATGACAAGATGTTAGTGTTTGAAGAAGTGACCCAGTAGGTTACTTTAAATGTGACAATTTTTTTGTCTTGAGGGGAGGAAGGAATTACTACCAGCACAGTTATTTTATGCTGAATGACTGTATCTAGCATAGAATTTTATCTACCTTTTTATGATAAAACTAGTTATCCTGCATATCACAAACATGCCTGTCTGTCTGCATATGGGTGCTAATAATAAAGTTGATGTGAATTTATCACAGCCACAGCTTTATCTTTCTATTAAGATATACATATTTTATCAGAAGCTTTGCCTGTACTGGAAAATGTGGTAGGGGGTTGTTAATATCAGTTTATTATAGCAATGGATAATTGAACAGAAAAAAAATGAATTAATTTTAATTATTAATTAAAAAAAGGATTAAACTTGTGTTTATATGTGTAAACTAATAACTTTCTCCAGAGAGGTTCTCTCCCTCATCCTACCTACCCAACTTGGTCTGAAATGGTTCATATAGTGTTTCCTCTGTGGAGTTTAGGTGGCAAAGACAGGAGCGGATGAGTAAGCATGTGGAGTAAAGAAAATAAAATAATGCAGATGCTGTAAGCACGTTTTGTACGACATGTTTCAGAGCCAATAATGGAAAATTTTAAATAATTCAAGAAGCTTTCAGTAATCTGTTTTATTCACTTCAATTATTCCTCATTACACTTATTGGAAGTTTTCTGTTATAACCCGTTAAGAGGTAGCAGTCAGAAGTTAAGACACCCAGATTCAGGATAACTGTTGTCCTTTTATCTAATCGGGAAGGAGATGGGCAGTTCAGGGGAAATGTTCGCCTCTACAGTTTCTCTCAATCTCAGTGAATCCCGTGACTGTGAAAACTGACCATCATATCTTTGTTCTTGTAACACACAGCAAGTCCAGGAGAGAGTTTAAAAAAAAAAAAAAAAAAAAAAACCTGTTTATTTTTTTGTACCTGAACAAGTTTCTCGTCTATCTGGAACTGGAACTGTCATAACTGTTTTTGCTGCTTCAGTTAGTCTCCTCAAATAGTTATTGAATATAAAGACTAAGACTTTTCAAAGCAGGTGTCAGACATCAATTGTCCCTATGACAGTTGTCGTTGTTCTGATAATGGCATTTTTATGGGGAGGATTCTTTGAATATACAGAAGGTGTTTTTCCACCTGACATGTAATTCCATTGGCATTGCTGCAAAGACACTTTTGTCATCAGTAACCATCTTCATAAGCTACTGTGGGCTCTTAGGGATGACCTAGTATGCATTCATAGAATCATAGCAGTTGGAAGATCAGACCTCTGGAGATCATCTAGTCCAACCCCCCTGCCAGAGCAGGGTCACCTACAGCAGGTTGCACAGGAACACGTCCAGGTGGGTTTTGAATGTCTCCAGAGACAGAGACTCCACCACCTCTCTGGGCAGCCTGTTCTGGTGCTCTGCCACCCTCAAAGTAAAGAAGTTCCTCCTCATGTTTAGATGAAACTTCCTATGTTCAAGTTTGTGCCCATTACCTGTTCTCCTGTCACTGGGCACCACTGAAAAGAGCCTGGCCCCATCCTCCTGACACCCACCCTTTAAATATTTATAAGCATTGATAAGATCCCCCCTCAGTCGTCTTTTTTCCAGACTGAAAAGACCCAAGTCCCTCAGCCTTTCTTCATAAGAGAGATGTTCCAGTCCTCTAATCATCTCTGTAGCCCTTTGCTGCACCCTCTCCAATAGTTCCCTGTCCTTCTTGAACCAGGGAGCCCAGAACTGGACACAATACTCCGGATGCAGCCTCACCAGGGCAGAGTAGAGGGGGAGGATGACCCCCCTTGACCTGCTGGCCACACTCTTCTTGATGCACCCCAGGATGCCATTAGCCTTCTTGGCCACAAGGGCACATGGCTGGCTCATGGTCATCCTGTTGTCCACCAGGACTCCCAGGTCTCTTTCCACCGAACTGCTCTCCAGCAGGTCAGCCCCCAACCTGTAGTGGTGTGTGGGGTTATTCCTCCCCAGGTGCAGCACCCTGTGCTTGCCCTTGTTGAATTTCATAAGGTTCTTCTCTGCCCAACTCTCCAGCCTGTCCAGGTGTCACTGTATGGTGGCACAGCTTTCTGGTGTGTCATCAGCAAACTTTCTGAGGGTGCACTCTGTTCCTTCATCCAGGTCATTGATGAATATATTGAACAGGACTGGACCCAGTACTGACCCCTGGGGACCACCACTTTTCATGGACCTCCAAGTAGACTCTGTGCCCCTAATCATGACCCTCTGAGCTCTATCTTTCAACCAGTTTTCTATCCACCCCACTGTCCATTCATCTAACTCACACTTCCTAAACTTCCCTATGAGGAGGGTGCTGCGGGAAATGGTGTTGAAAGCCTTGCTGAAGTCAAGGTAGACAACATTCACTGCCCTCCCCTCCTCTGTCCATCTAGTCATACCATTGTAGAAGGCTATCAGAGTAGCCAGACGTGATCTTCCCTCAGTGAATCCATGTTGAGTACTTCTGATAGCTTTCTTTTTCTCCACGTGCTTTGAGATGATGCCCAGAATGAGCTGTTCCATCACCTTTCCAGGGATGGAGGTGAGGCTGACTGGCCTGTAGTTTCCTGGGTCTTTCTTCTTGCCCTTTTTGAAGACTGGAGTGACATTGGCTTTCCTACAGTCTTCAGGCAGCTTGCCTGTTCTCCAGGACCTTTCAAAGGTGATGGAGAGTGGCCCAACAACGACTTCTTCCAGCTCCCTCAGTACTCTCGGGTGCATCCCATCAGGACCAATGGACTTGTGGATATCCAGTTTACTTAACTGATCTCTAACTTGATCCTCCTCAATCAAGGGGAAGTCTTCCTTTGTCCAGGCTTTCCCTGTTACTTTCTCCGAAGTCTGGGACTCCTGAGGGCTGGCCTGAGCCATAAAGATCAAAGCAAAGAAGGCATTCAGTAACTCCACCTTGTCTGCATCCTCTGTCACCATGGCACCTGTCTCATTCAACAGCGGGCCCACATTTTCTCTAGTTTTCCTTTTGCCTCCAATATGCTTGAAGAAACCCTTCCTGTTGACCTTGAAATCTCTTGCCAGGTTTAATTTGAAGGAGGCCTTGACTTTCCTTATTTCTTCCCTGCATACTCTGACGGCATTCTTGTATTCTTCCCAAGTGGTCAGTCCCCTCTTCCATGTGCTGTGAACTTCCTTCTTCCACTTGAGCTTTTTCAGAAGTTCCCTGCTCAATTCTTATGTTTGTGCAAAAAAAATCATAATAAAGTGAAAAATGTATCAAACAACTAAATGTCTTTGCACTGCATACATTGCCTTAGCTTCATTTATAAGATTTCCTAACACTGTAGGAGAGAGAAAAACGACTCCATGGTTTTAAGCAATTTCACTGTAGTGGTGCTGTCTCAAAAATCTTAATTTACCTCCTTTTACTCAGTTAGTTGCACTTACTGCTTTCTAAGAACAAATGATGATTTGTTCTTAGATTCCTTTTATGAGAGGAAACCAATCCTGCACCCTGTTCTCTGATCAGTGTGGCAAAGGACCTCTCCCATGTTTTCGGTCAGTGTCTTCCCATAGACATATTTGTGTCTTCTCAATTGTTTACCACCCATCACTTACATTTATCTTGTATTTGATGCTATTAAACTACATTGTAGTACTTTGTGTGTAACATAGATCACATTTTTGAAGATGCGTGTGGGTAGTAGAAATTAAATTAACTTTATTTTTTGTTTCAGCAAGACGTTTGAGACTTTCAGATTGTGTTGAAGCTTACAGTGCCTCCAAAAGAAACAAAAAGACAACGTTTCTTCTTCAAAGAAATTGAAGAAAAGGGGAGAAAAGAAAAAATAACATAAAACCCCTGTAATTTTAATCATATGCTACAATTTATGCTTTGGGATATAATTGTCACATATCACCTTAATTTGGAATAACAATGAAAAGCAATGTATTTCTCAAGAGTTAGCGTGGCTATAAACATTTCCTGCAGAAAGCAGATAATATAAAAATGTTGACAGCTAGAGGTAATATTGTGTAAAGTAGAAGTGCAGTGGAATCAGGAATGGTGTTGCTACACAAAAGTTATATTTACTGTTTAAACTATTAGTTCTTTAACATGCTACTGAAAGGTCAGTCTTCAGGAGTAATGGAGAAACTATTGAAATGGAGGCTAGGAAATAAATTGCAAAGAATGTAATGCGAGTACCTTCCAGCTCTACCTTGTTCATATAGTGGTGATAAACTAGCGGCTAGATTTGTTCAATTTTTCTTTTATTAATAATAAATAGAAGTTAAGAATTTTCTAAATGTGTAATTTTCTCCAAAACTGCTGGTGAGTTTTGGGGTTCCTACATGTCCTTATATGCTTTTAGTCACCATCTTCCTATATATTACAATTTTATTCCATTATAAAAACACAGTAAGAATGATTCTTTGCTTCTTTTGACAACAGGGTACAGCATGGGTAACACTTGGTGAATGGATGTTCCCAGTTCATGCCATTACCAGAACTGAGAAATTTGGTCTTGGACAGGTGCTCAGCATAAAGATATGTCCTTCTGCTTAGGATTTCTGTTGCCCGTTTACATTATATAAAGCCCATCCTACATGAATGGTTCTAATCTACTCATATGAAGACCTATTGATTTTTTCTTCTATTCATTAAGGTTAGTTATTTTAGAGACTACTAAATGAGTTTGCAATTTTTCCACCAAATTTGTGTGTGCTCTTGATTAACCAAACAGTACATATATCTTCATGGCTGTTGCTGATATGGAGTGTTCCAACTTGTCAGGTTTAAGTAATTTGTATTAATGTCTTCAGATATGTGCTAGGGACACCTCTGCATGAAACTTTGAAAACATGTTCCCTCTACTTACCCCTTAAGTGCACCAATGGGCTCGGGAAGTGTTTTTCCGCTCACCCTGCTTTAGGATTTGGCTGCTAGTGCTCAAGGTCAGCTCTGGTATACTGCAGCTGTGTGACACTGGACGTGAAAGATTTGTGTGTGAACACCTGATGAGGTGGGAGTAAGACAACAAAGCCAGACTTTTGTCAATGGTTCTATGTGGCATGAAAGAAGATGCAATGGGCATGAAATGAAAGAGAAGAAATTAAATAAGAAACACCTTTTTTACTATGATGGTGATGGAATAGCTGAACAGGCTGCCCTAAGAGGTATTTTCATCCTTGGAGATGCTCACAATCTGTATGGCCATTGTCCTGGGCATTCTGCCTCTTGTGCCTGTTCTCTGAGAAGGAGATTGGACTAGGTGATCTCAAGAGTCACCTTCCAGTTTTTTAAAAGTTCTGTGGTCTTGAATCTGTGGACACCAGGAAGTTGTCGGATCAATAATTAGCGTACAATGAAAACATGGCATAATAAATATGTTCAGTCAAAGCAAGTGACAAATACAAAGTGGTTTTACCCTGTTAGCTTCCATTTAAACAAGAGAGGAGGTGACAGCTGGAAAATAAGATACACAGAAAATACGTGCTTAGTTTGAATTTGCTCTTTTTGTAGTAGTGGCAGGGGCCACTTCTGGCTGATGATGAGACATAAAACATGCAGCAGATGTTATGACAGGTTTTTTTTTTTTATTATTATTATTGATATCCAAAAGATGATTCCATAATACACTCCTGTGGTTGTAATTTTGTGGGTGTTGAATTTATTTGTTTTCCATAGGTTCTCTGTTGCTTTGTGTTATTCCAGAAACTGCTTAGATAGAGGAATAAGAATTACTCAGAACAAATTTCACTAGTGCTGGGCTTGCAGTACAAAAAATTTAGCTATTTCTTAATGCTCTGCCAGTAAGGCTTTAAATCATTGAAATACCAATGTTATTTCAAGTCGGTCTGGGAAGTAGAGCATAACTCCTACGCTCTTCAGTTGGTGAGGCTTTTAGAGACGTGATATCCACCAAAGAGGGACTTTATTTTTTTTTTTTTCTTTTGGGATCCATTTCTTCTCTTCCTCTTCTCTTCCTCTTCTCTTCCTCTTCTCTTCCTCTTCTCTTCCTCTTCTCTTCCTCTTCTCTTCCTCTTCCTTTCTTTTCTTTTTTTTCCTTTCTTTGATGTTGTTACTTTCTCGGCTTATTTATAATTTTTTTTTTTGCTTGTTATTTTTGCTGAGATAATTGTGGTGTAGATCTAGAACTAGAACCGACTTACGTGGTATATGATTTTGACTTTGTAACGTCCTTCCCTTGGAAGGATGGAACTCTGTAGATCTAAAATGACTATTGCAATGTAAAAAATTTCATTATACTGAGAAATGATGTAATGTTTTCAGAATTTGCAAACATGGAGATTTCTTCATTGAAGTTCTTACTCTGGATATGGAACCAAAGTGCAGGGTCTTAGCTTGTAGTCTTCTTACTGATCTTTTAAGTGTTTGGTAAATTACACACATGATGGAAATGTGTTTTAACTGCAAGCTAAATATGTGAGCTTGCCTTAGGAAACTTAACTGGAGTCTGGAAGTGCCAAGATACATTCAGTGTTGCTGCTCCAGAGCTAAGCAGTCTTCATTTAATGTATTTGTTATTTCAGACTAGTAGGTGTCAGGAATCTTTGCACCCCACTGAATGCTTTAGTTAAAATTTCTTTAGGAATGTTACTGTATCAATTTTCACATCTAGCTGGATTTCTTGTTTAAGGTGAAATAATATCAAGTTTAATTCAACACAATGTGATCTTTGTTCCCTAAAGAGACTTCCTGGTATGGTATATTCTTGGAGTAAACATTTTGAACATAAAAATTTCTGAAGCAGCTCTCCCTACAAAGCTGAAATTGCAGAAATAAGTCTGAAAGCTGTATCTTGGACCTGACAGAAGAAAAATGACTAAAAATCTGCATAAGAAAGAAGTTCTATACCTGTGAAACAGTGCAAATCTGCTGACATAAAAGAAAATGCACTCTGCAACATACGATAATCTCCGTTAAGGAGTCAAACATAGTTTTAAACCATAAAGAAAGACTGTATGTAGGGGTATAGTATATTTTATTTGGATTCTAAGCTTCAAAAATTTATTGTTCAGCATTCTTCAGGAAGGTTTCCCATTAGTTGAAGAAGAAGAAAAATCATGAACCTGAGTATTCACTTTAAAAAAAATGTATAAATTTTACTAAATTTTGAAAATAAGGTCCTCCTTTACTTAATTAGAAAGCTTTCTGCTTTTTAAAACCAACCACCAGTCCAAATAATTGAGCTGGGAAAAAAAAAAAAAACAAACTCACAAGCCTACCAAAACCAAACCAACCAAAAAAACCCCAAACAGAACACCTACTTTGAGAAAAGTAGGGTTTCTGAAAATCCATCTGTTGCTGCTAATGCTCTGAGGTTGCATGTAATTTAAGTGTAAATCATTACCTGAAGACTGCTTAACCTTCATGTAGTTCCAGTAATTCTTTCCTAGAGATTTCTGGGGATAGATGTGTCTCTAAAGTCTGTTTTCTGACTTCCATCCTATACCCAAATACCGAATACAGGAACCTTAGTGTATGTCCTGAAGAAATATATGTCATAAGTCTGTTTTGGCAAAGATTAGAAGGTTTAGAAAATCTGTTTCAGAAAACAAAATGTTCATCAGCAAAACTTAAAAATTTAGTAGTACAAAAGCCGGTCATGGCAGTGTCATGTGCTTTATATAAATATGCATTGAGCTTATTCTTTGTATAAATTCTGCCCTAAATAATTAATCCAGGAAGAAGAGTGATTCCATCTATTTTGTTCCCATTGTTTCTAAAGTAATTTTCACTTAAAATAGGGACTACAGGCTTTACCTTGTAATTATGGCTTGCATATTTAATACCTGGGGAAAAGCCTGAGACATTCTTTCTTGAAAATGGTAGTACAAGTATCACATATCTAATTTAATGAATAGAGCAGTCTTATGTAACTGCTGTTGTCTTAAAAAAAAAAATCATTAATGTGGCTGTAGAATGCATAGATGTAAATGGAGGGTGTTACAGCAGAACACACTGTTATGGTTCAGAGCAGGGAAAGTATGCCAAGAGAATTGTTAAAAATACTTATTGGAATTGCTTACATAGGTTTATTCAGATTAGAAAAATCTGGGGAAATGGTACTTCACTTTTGGTTGCAAAAGGAACTACTTTGGTATGTAATCCTAAAAAGAACTTAACCTGTATTTCTCACGAGGCTTTGTGTTTTGGAGGAAAAGAATATGAGCATGCAAATGCAAGTGCTTGCCCTTGAAAACAAGTGCAGGATAAGTTTCATTGAAAATAAGATACTTAAGTTTCTTCCTAAGAAGTTTTATTTTTGAGAATTTAGACATCTTTCACTTCCTATAGCAGTGAGGTCTATTACATGTGATGCTATGGATCTGTGAATCTACTGTTAAGTGCCGCTCACAGACTGTGACCTGGAGTCTTAGATTATGCCCAAACTGCAAGATGGCTGCTAAGCATGTGGTTTAGCCAGCACAAAAAAGACCCCATGAACCCAAGGACATGTCTGTTATCTTTCTCATCACAATATTTGCATGTTGAGGAACTGGTTTTTACTTTCTAAGTAAAAAAAAATTAAAAGTGGAATAGTATGACATATTGTGTAATTTTTTTGTTCACATATGTATAGATATTTGAAATCTTCAGACAGCAGGAAGTTGTTTGGGTTTTTTTTTTTTTTTCATTTTAAATGTGCATACAGTACTGCCTGCATTACTTTATCCTTCTCTGAATGACAGTGTTGATTAGTTCTTTGTTCTCAAACGCTGAGTAATAATTTGAGTAATGCATTTTTTAAATGTACAGTGCACCAGGAATGAGTAAATAAATATATCAATAAAGAATATGTATCGGATTGTAAACACCAATACTACCTATATTGTTGACATGTTGTATACATGTCATTTTCTTAAGCTGGAAACAGAATTATATTCTGGTTTGACCTGAGACTTTTCTGACTAAACTGGTTTGAAACTGTTCATTAAGCTTTCCAAGTAACTGATAGAAATATTTTAGAGATTAGTCAATATGCAATATGTGAGGCTATATGTCTCTTTTCCAGTCATGGTTAGTCTTTTATTCAGTGAAATTTTCTAGCAAAATTGGTAACAGACTCAAACCTTCATAAAGTTTATTTCTTTCATTTCATTATATTTTTAAATATGGTCCATCCTTTTTCCATTAAAGATTGTTCTGTTGCCTTACATACAACTGATATGACTGGATTATGGAATGTAGTCATTCATGTTAATGGAAAATTTTGCACTATTGTTATACATCTGTTCTCAAAAAGACTCTTAGTGGAATGCCACGGGTCAGACTCTGACGTAGTTTTTATGTAAAAAGCTGGTCGCTAAAAATTACTGCCCCTATTGGCAGTGGAGACTCTATATTTATCAGATTGTGTCAGCACTACTGTGCTAACAAAAAATTCACCAAACCCCAAAACTTGCAGTGTGATAGACCTGATCATGAAGTGCATTTTCAGACAGAATTTGAAATGACATTTGTCTATTTCTTTTAAAAATCTATGCTGTTCTCAAATTGATTTCTTTGTACCTCCTTAGTTACTGTTCTTTAGCTTTTGTATAGTTTGAGTTAATTATACATCATTCTGGAAAGACCAAAGTAGTGATCAGAAACTCCTTTAATATTGCTTCTACACAGAAATTAGTAGACAACCAGCCTGATAGGAAAAGAAGTAAAAAAAATAATGCCATGTTAGGGTTAGTATCATGCTACATGATATAGTACTTCATTTTCAATTAAAATTTCTGTTTTCGTCAAAATAATAGATATTTTTTTATTTTTAGCTCTTTTGAACATCTAGCATCTAATGCTGGCATTTATTTTATATATGCTGTAGTATTTACATATTCAGAATATGCATATAAAGAACTACCTTGTAACACATCCTCATACTTTAAGATCACTCTTAGAGAAGACTGCAGGAAATGAGCCTGAATTCTGACCCTGGTGTATGTGCCAACACATAAGAAATCAGTGACATTTCTGTGTTGAAATTTTCACTCTGGTACTGAAATTTGGTTCCCTTACATGATCTTTAATTATGGATGAAAATTATAAAGAAATGAAAGTTTAAGAAAACTTGCATCCTGAAATTTTACAGTTTTGTCATATGGAGCTACAGTTCAAAGAGTGGTAAGTTTTCTGCACCAGCTGGATTCCCTTATGAGCTCCATGTCCTTTTTTGCAGTAATGAGTTGTCAGGATGCATTGTGGGAGATGAGAATAAGCACACATAAGACAAGGAAAGGCAAATTCTCCTGTTCCTTGTTTTCTAGTCACACCTATAGGGGAATGTTTGCCTTTTCAACAACAATAAAATACCCTTATGGAGAAAGTAGAAACATTTCACATAAAAATGTAATATTATCAAGTCTTTCAACCATTGAAAATTGCTTTTTTAAACAGACTATGCTTACAATAAATGTTTTAGTCACTGAAAATTGCAATCCTCTACTTTCAAATGAGCTTTCTAAGTTTTCTAATGATGTTTGTGATGTCTTTTTAAGTGTATTTTTTCCTCAATAAATTTGCAGCATGTGAGTTTGTTAAATGACACAAATGTTAGGGAAAAAATGGTAATTATTTCATTGATGAGAATTTCTGGAAACTAGTGTAACCTGCTGGAATACTGTTCAGAAAAAAAAGATACTGTATGTGATCACGTTAACAGAAAAGCATGTCAAATGTAAGGTAAATTAGAAGTGGAAAAAGTGTGGAAAATACTGGAAGTAATGGAAAATCTTTGTAAGAATTGATAAATTTAATTTTCTCATAATCCTGGATTCTTCAGTCTGCAGTTCTGATTAAGGCACCTAAGCACTTGGCCAGGATTCAGAACAAACTTACTCTCTTGGGTTTTTTTTTACACTAGAGTTTGAATGTTATGATAACCATGTTTATTTAGATGCTTTAATGGGATGTATTAGCTTAATGGACACTAAAGTCTTTTCAGAGAGCTTAGCTGTAGAATGTAATGAACTTTTCATATTAGTATTTAAAAAGAATTAAAAAAAAAATAGTTTCTCTCATCTGTGAATGTGTTGCTAGGTTGCTATATTTACCTCAGTAGTCATCTACCTCTAAATCATATGTCTCAGGCTGTGGTAGGAAATATTGAATGTATTTCAGCAGCATGCTTTCCTTTTTCTTTTTTTTTTTTTTTCTTTTTTCTTTTTTTTTTTTAACAGCCCTTAATATAACATAGCCCTTCAGCTAGTTAAGCCTATTAACCTTTTCTACAAAATGAGCGTTTGGATGGAAAGAGTTTTTGTAGATGCTCTTGTAAGGTCTGTGACATGTCTAGCAAAACTGCAACTGTGGGGTGTTTTAAAAACTATTTGTAGCTAATAGTACTGTTATCCCTAGAAACAAAATTTCCTCATTAGTTGTGGTTTACAAGGCATTACTGCTGACCATTATTTAACATTTCTCATGCCTTCTCTGAATGCAAAATGCAGAAGTCAAGAAAAAAGCACTGTAAATGAATGAACTTGAGGTATGTGGCCAGAGGTGTTACCATTCTGCTTTCTGAAAGTCCTTAACCAGCATTTTGCCTAAATCTTACACCTTGTAGCAGTAGTAGTCCCAAAACTTGCCACTGGATTCCCAAAACACTATTTGAACCAAACTTTTGCACTGACAAGGTCCTATATCGATATGCATTAACGAGATTGGTTGCTCTCCTCGGTTCTCAGAATTCCTGTCCCTAATAACAAGTCAGAAAAGATTTAACAAAAGTATTGGCCTGTTTTATTGCTAGCTTATGTTCATCTGAGTTTTATTTGCTGAAGGTTATTGTGGCAGATGTTTCTCTGCAACTGTGCAGCAGTTCTCCATGAGACTGGGAGAGTTAAGGATGTTGAACTGACTTGCTGACATCCTGTTGTTGTTATTTAGAATATTAAATTAAGTAATTTCATTCTAAGGAATATTTACTGTTGTCATTATCACTTAGGATAGGATCATTTAGGTCATTTAAAATACAAAATGAATATTTTGAGATTTACTGACTGCTGATTCTGATTTTCAGAAATCAAGCTACTCGGTTTTATAGCTAGGAATTTAAATCATTTAAGGTCTTTTGGGTTTTTGAATAGTAACTTAATGTTTGATGGCAGGTTTGATTATTCAAGTCAGTGTCCCCTATCTAACAGTAGCAGAGCCAGCATTTCTAGAAAAAAATTGCCAAGAGAGGCAAGGTCTGTAAAAATACAGTGGATTTAAAAATTAATTTGATAATCTATAAGCTTATTGCTAAAACCTGGGAGTAACGTGAACATGAACATGCATTAAGAACTGAGCTTTGCTTTCTTATCATACAAACTAATTGCATGATCAGATAAGGATCACATGCCAGAGGCTGGAATTGAAGCATGCCATTTCACTTCTAAGATGAATAGGTGCAGCTGTATATAACTAAAGTGAAAAGGGAGAGGAGCCTTTTTACAGCAGTAATTTGATTCCTGCTCCATACAAATAAGAACCTAAGCTATGGCCTAGTCAGACTTGTGATCTGTCTAGCCTGTTTTCCCTTGCCCAATGACAAAAGTAGAAGCTGTTTATCTTGAGATCCTGCCCACTGTCTGCCTTCCATTCCCTCAATTTGCTTATCATTCAGAATGATGTTACGGGCACCAGAGGCTACTTCCCTGTCTAGTCCTATTTAATACCCATTAATGAATCCATGGTCCTTAAATTTGTCTAAACACCTTCTGAACCTGCCATTAGAGCTTGCCTTCACAACCTGACAGAAGTAAATCACAGAATTTCACAGCCCACTGTGTAATACTTCTTAAATCTGCTATTAAGTGTCCCCTAAATTCAGTATTGCAGGATCTGGTTTTAACAGTTTTGCTTTTACACTATACACCATCTTCATGGGTTTTGAAACATGATCATATTCCCCTTTAGCATTTTCGTCTTCAAAATAAAAGGTTCAAGACCTTTTTAGCTCTTCCTCACGAGGCAGCTGCTCGAGCTGCATTTTGACATGGAGATCAGAACATGCTGCAATGTGGGCTTCTGTTTCGTTTTCCCCGTATCCTTTCTAGTGATGCCCAATGTGTTTTTGGCTTTTTCTCTTGTCTACCACGACACCTTGATTGAAAGATTCCAGGGAACTGCTGGTGGTGGATCCAGAGCTGTCTGCTGGCTCTGACTTCATCATCACATACCCATGCTTCAGATCGTTTTTTTCCTTTTGTTTACAACCTTGCATCTGTCTACCCTGAAGCTCATCTGCCATCTGATGCTCACACACTCAGCTTAATGAGGTCCTCACCATTGTTATGGCATCTGTCTACCTGGAAAAGCTTGGTATTGTCAGTAGACTTGGAGATCTGACAGTGCACTTCCTTTTCTGTCATGGATGGTGAATAAAACGAATCAATCACAGAGCTGGTGCCTGGAGGGCCCCAGGACAGAGTCTTCTCTGCCCTGAAAAGGGATCATTAAGCTCTTTCTTTGCTTCCTCTCTCTTCATCAGCTTTTTAGTTTATGGAAGGTCCCCTAATCATATGGCAGCTCAGTTTCTGTACCAATTTGTGTTGTGAAACCTTGTTAAATGCTTCTTGAAAATGCAGATATGTTATATCTGCTGGATGTCCACATGGTTACTGATGCCCCTCAAGAGCTCTGGCAGGCTACTGGGACAGGATTTCCCTTCAGAAAGCCAGACTGTCCCTTTCCAAACAGGGTCAGTTACTGTATGTCTTACTGTAGACTCTCCACCTTACCAGAGATGGAAATCAGACTCATCACTTGGCAGTTCCTGGAATCCCCTGTAAATCCCTTTTGGTAGACAAAGGTTGCCCTGGCAAGCCTAGTAATCCCCTGGCATGTCAATAGCTTACACACCTTAGTCTTCAGTCCTGCAACTGCTGTGTGAGTTCCCTCAGAGCTCTTGTGTGAATGCTGCTATTCTACGACTAATTTGTGCATCTGATTTAATAATTCTTTTCTGTATAGAACGACTACAAACTGATATAGTTCCTCTGTGCTGTCTTCCTCAATGAATGTGTGGGGAATCTCCACATCATCTTGAGCTGTTAGAAGTAATGCATAACTTCTTTGCTTATGTCCTTAACATTCCTGAGTGCACCTTCCATACTTTTGTCATAGGTAATCCCAACAGATCCTGTCTATCTGCTTTTGAAGTATTTAAAACCTCTTAAAGTCACACTTCAATGTTCCTGTTGCTCTTATGAATTGGTGTGTCCATAGATTAAGTTGATGTTTCATGCCCAAATCTTTGAGGCAAATGTTCATGTCAGTAGAACTGAATGGAGTGAGGCCAAGAGCATTAGACAGGTGTACAACTGTAAGTATCAATGCATCTAGAAGTTGCTGGAACATACCGCACTCTGGATCACTGCTGTTTCCATTAACAATTTAAATATGCCTGGGGACTTTGAGTACTGCAGATGATGGTCTAATAAAAAAAACAGTAAGCCTCTGGAATTAGTGCTTTTCTTCTCTAAGGTGGAGCTTTGGAAGAATTGAATGAGCCATATAAGGACCCTTAGACACAACAAACACTCAGAACAGCTAGGAAAACCAGAAAATGATGTATTACTGATGCAATTTCAGCCTAAAGGATGAAAAGAAGGTAAGTCATTGATGATATACAGTTGATGATATACAATCTTTGTCATATTTTTGTTGATTTTCATGGACAGCTTTTAACATACTTTATTTTGGGAAGAAATTTGAGGTTTATATTAACAAAACCTTAAACACATTTTTGCAGTTAAAGACTCTAGCTTTCTTTTCTTAGTTTACGTTTTTCCTTCCATTAAAGTTTTGATTAACTGCTATTTAAGCATAAATACAGGAAACTCAGAACAGTAATTCTACGAACAAATATTTGTCTCAAGCAGTATTTAGCATGTTTTATCTTTAGTGTTTTCCATACAGCTTTGTGAGACAGGTGTTGATTTTTAAGTCCTTTAACAAGTTGCTTCCATGCCTGAAGGAATTCAGACAGAGACCTTATGTTGGGAAATTGATGTTTCTGTTTCAGTGCTCTGCTCCTAAATGTCACAAATGCACATTCTACATAGAAACTGTGCAGAATCACAGTAAGAGCTATGAGCTCATATGAAACTTTCCAGAAATAGAAATCCAATGGATCAATCTCAATTTCATCTAATACAAGTTATTTCATCAGTTCCTCATCTTGGCAGTGAGGAGGAAAATCCACAGCAGTTTTCTAAAGAGCAACTGTTTAATCACAGTTAGACTTAAGACAGAGGAGTCTGAGAAACCTACTATCATGGGGGCTCACAAAATCAAATTTAGAGAGGTGACAAACTCAATAAACTTTATTCTAACCAAAAACTGTTTAGCAGAGAACCGACTGGAAATGAGATATACGAAAATTGTTTAATGCTCTGACAACATTAGTAAACCACAGGTTCAGAACATATGAGGAAATTAAAACGGCATGACTCAAGAATTCTTAAGCATTAGAAATGATCAGTCAAAATGTTAACAACCACTCGCCTATAAGATGAGTGGTCTCAACCTGTACAGGAAATGAACCATGGAGTAGCATCCCAGCCCACGGGGAGGGTCCCTGACCACAGACCCGCTGCTCTGAGGAGACCATTCGAACTTTTCTTCCCACAGGGCTCCAATTATACCCTATTCGAATCTGATCTGTGATCAAATATGGTCATGTAGCCCTCCCATTGGCTGAGGACCACAACTTCCTCACCTTTCAACAGAAATGCTTACGTGCTGACCGCCACCATGTGGGCATGGCACGAGCTGTGGTGGAAAGTGTTCATGGGCTTTTATCAGGGCTTTGTCAGGGCAGGTACATCTGCCACATCTACATATATGCAGTAGTAGTACAGTGCATCACTGTAGCTGTACAGAAGTGAGACACTTGTGGAGATATGTTTATCTGCTTTCTTTTGGTGTACTCAGGATTTCTATTTGTACTAGCTAATCTGTGATACTTATCACCTGATACTCAGAATATAGCTAGGTATCTACCTACTTACCTGTGTGTCACCTTGTTGGGAAATTCACATAAATACTGTCTTGGAGCAGTTGCAAAAAAAGTTTAACCTTTCTTGCATTTATTTTACTTAAAAATATTCTCCACTTTTTTTGTCTCTCAATTTTTTCATATTTAACAGTCCAGAAAGGAAAGGGTTCTTTTCCCCTTTAAAATCTGTACAGCTAGAGAAAAGCCAGCACATGAAATCTGAGTGGCAGGTCTTGTGTGGCAATTGCACATTCAAGCTGCAGTTGCATACAAATGAAAACAAGGAGAAAATAAAATTTACCTGCATGCAATCTGATTTCTAGGAATCACTTCTGCATTTGCTGAGCTGGCACATGTTTCAGGCAAGCCGTGCTTGGTTAATATAGCTAACCAAATCAGTATCAAAGGGCTTTAATTAATTTAGTGATTTATTAATGATACATAATTAGCCAGCAATCAATGAAATACACATTTGGGACCAGTATGACTAATACAAGAAATGAAACAGAATACTAAAGACTTCTAAAGCATTAATAAACTACACATTCAAAACATTCTTTTGCAACTAATCCTTGCACTTACAGGCACCCCTGTCCCCTGGGTGGTGTGGGTTACAAGCATGCACACCCTTTCTGGGGCTGTGGTCGCAGACAGATATAGGAGATGTGGGTGCCCCAGCCTTCTGCGAAGTTGTGCTGCTCCCTATCATCTGCTTTAAAAAAAACAAAACAAAACAAAACCCTAAAACAACAAAAAACAACAACAAAAAGCACAACAAACAAACAAACAAAACCCCCCAAAAACTGGCACATGATTTTGACATTATTAAGAGAGTGGATTGGAGAAACACCACGACAAGATTCCCAGTTCTGCTCAGGATTTGGATTGATGGCTTTATAGAGATGGTACAGTCTTGTCTAGAACAATAAAGGCTCCAAGCTAAGCTAAATCCTGCATCCTGAACAAGTTATTAGGGGAAACATTAGCTGTGATGGTGAGACTTTTATTCTTAAACCATTCATTTCAGAAATCTGTTTAAACTAATTGCAGGGTAACTTTCCAGAAAGTGTCCAAGAGAATCTCATGGTTCTGTTGTGACTGTTGTTACTGTTTACCCACTTGTTTTTGGCATTTTTTCCCCATCTTGACAGCAATTTTGTGACTTGTGAGGAACCAAGAAGATCTGTAAGTAGTTTCTATAACTTAAATATAGCCCAACTGAATAGCTGAACTGTAGACAAATAAGTAACTTTTATAGGTCAACAGAAACTTTATTTTTAGCCCAGTTTAGACTGCTCAAAGTTCAAGTCTACTACCAATTGATCATTGTAAATAGACATAATTATAGACACTGCAAGTTAGACAAAATTACCTCAGTTTTTATAGTACTTAAAGTCTCAAGAAAAACATCAGATTGCTTTATTCAAAGTATGTCTAGTGGTTCTGTACCTATTAAAAAGTATTATTGTTTTGGTGTGATGTGCTTGGTTATAACTAGCAGAGATATTTTAAATGCAGTTCTACCCTTTTATCTGTAGACTCCTGTTGTTATTATAATAGTGTATTAACACACATTTTCCTGCAATTACTACATTTAATTTTAAATATGCTTTCTGACATTTTATGCCTTCACTACTAAATAACCTCACTTCATCCATTTGATTTGTTGACGTGAAGTACACAAAATATATTGAATTTTCTTATCTGAACTTTTTCATTTATTTGCACATCAAAGAAAACACCTTAAAAATGTGACTAGAATAACCCTGTTTGCTGAAGTGGGCAACAAAAGCTTGAAGACATTTGATGGGAAGTGAAGAATTGCATATCAAATGTCTAATTTAAATATTTCTAATGCTGGTATTTCTGATATCCTGCTGCTTAAAAGTTATTAGATCTGCTATCCTTCATGGCCAAGATAAAAGGAGACAAAATATGAAATGAAATGGAGTTTTCAGGATGCAATAGCATAGTTTTGGATGCATTTTAAAAACAAGAACTGCAAAGTTTCTTTGTGCCCCTGAAGTAAAAATGATATAAACCCACAGATGACAGTTTAATGGGTTTAGGTAGGAGGATGAGGCTGTGGAAAATCAAGATAGATGGTACAGAAACCCACAGATGGATTCAGCTACTGACTCTAAAGATCAATAATGGCAATCGTGATGGTGACTTACTACTAGAGATGCATATTTTGGTAGTATCAAGGGCTTGCATAATAATGAATAGTGAGAAGATGTATTTAATTCCCAGACGTGTTAACCTATCAAGTCAAGTCTTACTGTAGTTATGTGAATAAAAACTGTATTATCTATCTTTTCATTTTATTCTGAACTAATTACGTGGATCAGTGTTTGGTTAACTACGACTCATGATGGACCTTTTCATAAAACCTAGGTGAAAAACATTCAGAACATACATCTTCTGATCTCTGCATGCCAGGGCTCAGTAGGAGTAGAAGGAAAATGGTCTTGGTTTTGCTCAAACCACAATGCCTGGGGTGAATATGCAGAAGGAATTACATCGTGCATAGCACTTTTGGTCACAAAATGATGCAAGTCTCGTCTGTAGCCAGGAGCTAAGGTAGGTGGGCTCAGCAAAGCCATGCTTTTTCACTTGTGACAAATTGGAAGAATGTTTTGTTTCCAAGATATTGATGTTTGTTTCACAAAGTATTCTTAAAGGGTCATAGTCAAAATAGTACTAAGGATAGCAAGCAGCAATTTTTTAAAACCTTTATTATGAGACTGTTCAGTAATGTTAATGGTGTTGCTTGTCTTTGTGAGATATTTAATTGCAGCTTAATTTAACCCACTGAAGTACCCTCCCAGATTTGCTCTATCTGGAGTAAATCATGCCCTCTTTGAAGCCAGAGTTCTCTTCGTAACTTCAGATTTTCATCCTCAGAATTGGAAACAGAATAAGATATTTTAAATTCTTTGTAATGCTCTGATAGTCTAATCTTTAAAAAAAGTTTTGGATGACTGATTTTTATTTTTTTTAAACAAAAAGGACATTAGGGTCTTAGTCTTTGGAATTAATTTTTATCTGCCCATTTTTAACAAAATTGCAATTTGCTATGCCATCTTCACATTTTATTAATTTGTCTGTTTCCACAAAGATGGTTTTATTAATGGGTAAGATAGGGAAAAGTGTAGTTATTATAATTAATATTACGTAATACCATGTATCACTATTACAATATATATAACTATATATATAATACTATATATATAGTATTTATATATATATAGTATGAAACACACTTGGTTTTGTTTCACCTTTTATAGAATCATAGCACTGGTTTTTGTTGGATGGGGCCTTTAAAGGTCATCTAGTCCAGCCCGCCTGCAATAAGGAGGGACATCTTCAACCAGATCAGGTTGCTCAAAGCCCCATCCAATCTGACCTTGAATGTTTCCAGTTTTGGGGTATCTACCACCTCTCTGGACAATCCGTTCCACTCTTTCACTACCCTCATTACAAAAAATTTCTTCCTTACATCTAGTCTAAATCCACCCTCTTTTAGTTTAAAGCCATTACCCCTTGTCCTATTGCAACAGGCCCTGCTAAAAAGTTTGTCCCCATGTTTCTTATAAGCCCCCTTTAAGTACTGAAAGGCTGCAATAAGGTTTCCCAGAGCCTTCTTTTCTTCAGGCTGAACAACCCCAATTCTCTTAGCCTGTCCTCATAGAGAAGTGTTCCATCCCTCTGATCATTTTTGTGGTCCTTCTTATCCTCCAGTCTGTGGTGATATTGGGAATTGCCCTGACCCAGGTGCAGGACCTTGCACTTGGCCTTGTTGAACTTCATGATTTTCACATGGGCCCACTCTCAAGCCTGTCAAGGTCTGTCTGGATGGGATCCCTTCCCTCATGCAAACCAACTTCACCACTCATCTTGGTATAATCTGTAAACTTGCTGAGGGTACACTCAATCCCACTATGTTGTTTATGACAATATTAAATATTATTGGTCCCATTACATACCCTTGAGGGACACCACTCATTACGGTTTCCACTTGGACATTGAGCCATTGAGAGTAACTCTTTGCTCTCATTTATCCAGTCAATTCCTTGTACACCTAACAGCCTACCCATCAAACCCACGTTTCTCCGATTTAGAGGTAAGAATGTTGTGGGGGACTGTATCAAAGGCCTTACAGATGTCCAGGTAAATAGCATCTGTAGGTCTTCCCTTGTCTGTTGATGTAGTCACTCCATCATGGAAGGTCACTAGGTTGGTCAGGCAAATAATACAGTCCAGCTCTGTATTTACATTTTTGATAATATTATGTTAATTGTAAAAAATTTTGCGTAGTCCGGGGTTACTATCAATTGCAAGCAATCAAGGTTCAGTCTGCAACTCTTGTGAGCCTCATATGTACATTAAGTCAATTTTTTAAAAGTTGTGAATGAGCAATATTTTCTGTAATAAAATAAATACATAAATATGGTGAAAGGAGACAGAACTAAAGCTGTGCTGTCACTCGGCCTTTGAATTTTCTTTTGGGCATGGAACCAAAGTGACAAATCGGCTGCATGTGGAGTATAGCTGATTTGTGATGAGGAGCTTTCAGGACTTTTCTTTACATTAGAAAAGAGAAGGTACTGAATATATATCCTGAAAACTAGTGTTAATATTAAATGTTCTTTTCATTACAAGTGTTGCAAGTGCTTCCTGTTTCATTATGTTAAAAAAGTTACTGAACAACCATCTTTGATCTTCTGACAAAATTTTTGATGGGTAGGAATAAAGGATATTAGAATACATTAAAAAATGAAGAGGATTAAATGCAACATCTTGAGTGTTACTCAGTGAACTAGATATTAAAAATTAGTCCTTTTAAAGAAATTATGCAAGAGAATAACAGGTAAATTATTTATGTTGGGTTATGAGGTTCTCAATTAACTTCAGGTGCTGGTACAAAGTGAAGGACTGTTTCATCTGGTTTTGAGTTTCTCTTGAGAGAAAAAAAAAAAAAAAAACAAAAAACAAAAAACCCTTTGGATTTACATCCCTTTTCTGCGGCTGCCAGTCGTGCAGCTGGAGGGGTGACCCCTGATTAGTTTCTGGGCAGAGGGAATTAAGTATCATTCAAAACACCTGGGCTTCTATAGATGTCCCAGTGGTGTTCATGACTAACTGAGCCCTGGGTTTCTTAACTTGCCTGTCCTCTTGCCTCCTTCCCTTGCAGCACACAGTCTGTTCACAGCACTGACAGTGGCCATTTTGAAATGAGCAAGACTTAGTGCAGTATAAAGCTATTAAGAAAACACAAAGAGAAAAAAAACATTAATTAAATACATTTTTTAAATAGGAATGGGTTTTGTGTCAGACATTTCAGTAATCCTATAAAAAAACCCCAGTGAACTTGGTATATTTTTATAATATAGTAGTAATATACCTGGTGACATCAGGTCCCATATAATATTTCAGATAAATGGAGGAAGACAGAACATCGTTAAATCTGCTACTGCTTTTGCTTAATCTGATTAATAATCTGAAAATGTTTTTCCCCCAAGATTGCTAATATGTGCTTGTATAAATTCTCTTGGCCTCATGAGAATGTACAAGAATTAATCTCCTTTTAACGGTTGTTTCATAAGGCAAGCTAAACCAGCATGGTAAATATAAGAGTGTTTACTAAGAAATTGAACTAACTCTTATTAAGTAGTTGTGTTGTAAGGGGATGTAATGACTGGGCTTTAAACTGGGCTAATCCAAGTACAAACTAGTTATTTGGCATGAAGTCTGAGGATCGAGACTTATTTGTGCGTTGTAAGTGATGATTGAATGAATTCCTTTTATTACATATAATTCTTGCAAAGTTGAGGAAATGGAATAAATCTGTGTCTCAATGTACTCCTCTGTTAGCATTCAGTGTTAGATAGGCAAACTTCTACAGAGCCCTCAAACCTTTGCAAACTGCGCATTTTCTCCTGACTCGTATGGTTGTATTGCATTAATCTACTTTCATTGACATTACTTTCACACTTCAGTACTTTTTTTTTGAAGAGTTACCTAGAAACAAGACTGAAGAGCCTGGAGGGCTTTTAACTGAACCTACTGTTTGGTTATGAAATGTATAATAGTGGAAATGTATTGATACGTTTGGGAGATAGAGCAGATACTTCTAAAACAAGGCCAGTGTGGTACTTTCAGCTCATCAGCCTGTTCTCTGTGGATGAGGAAGGAAAGATACAAATATCAATTGCTTTCAAATTAAGAATAATAGCAGTATTTAGATGATGCCAGATGTTCTTTCCTGAGTATCCAGAAAGGTATGGTGATGGGCAATTTTTGTTTAATAACTTGTTTGTTTTTTTCTGTGATAACTAGCGTTCTAAACACTTTTGGAGTTGTGGCCCAGAAATGCTCAATATTTAAATGTTGATTTCACTTAGCAAGATTTAAAAAATATTACTTTTACTTATTCAAACATTTTAGTAGGCAGTTCTTAGCAAGCTAAGATCTGGTGGTTCGTGACAATGTTCATCAGTGAGCATTTGAAAAAGCATGCAATTTAAAGATTAAATGGGTACCATAGCTATGATATAGGGAATATGTAGTTTGGAAAGCTAGCAAACAACAGAAGGGCTATAAACATAGCTTTCTCATCAGCCAGAATTAGGAAAGAGTTGCAACAAAGCTCATGCAAATATTTATGCACAAATAATAGTTTCCATGTGGTACCCTAATGAGGTCTGGAATCAAGCTGGCCAAACAATAATTCATGTGCTTTCACCATCAGTGATTAATTTGAAACATCCCTTCTTCCCTAAAAATGACATAGTGTCTTAGTATAGTGTAGAGTACAAAATCTGTTTCAATAAGCAAAGCATATTGTAAGGAGGATGTTCTGCTCTTCACTCTAAGGCAAATTTACATAGGTTTACTGGCACGCTTATTTCCCCAAGTCAACAAATTTATTTGGCTATCCAAATGGAATAATACTAAATATATATATATTAAAAAAAAAAAAACCCAACAAAAAACAAAAACCAAAAAAAACAGAACTATGGAAAACTATTTACCATAGAAGCCCAGATTAGGTATCAGAAGTGTAAGCTTGGCTTGTCCAAGGTGAAGATGGTGATGAGCAGATCGCCTTACAGGCAGCTATGTCTGTGAAATGGTGGTTTCCTCCTAAGAGAGAGGAATAGCCACAAAGGTTAAGTCACAACTATAGTGAGGTGTGACTCCATTACAGTCTGAAAATAAAGGGAAGTCTTGAACAGTGTTTGAAGTAGCAGTATTTGAAAAGGGAAGAGTTAATGTTATTACCTTGGGTTCTTCCAGTGCCTGGAGTTTTTGAGCTCTGACTGTGTATAGTTTCAAGTACTGCAGTTTTGATGATTGCACTGTTCTTTCCTAAAATCTTCTAAGGGGAAATTACTGGTCTGCAGCTACTCGGATTTTAACAATCCCATCAACAAAAAGTTACACAGTTAGTACTATTATCATGTCTATGAAGTTACGCGTGCTTATTCAAACTAGCTTTAACCAGTTCGACAGTACCTTAAAAACTTCCTGATGCGTAACCTAAATGAATCCATTTAAGTTTAAAGATTTTACTGCAACATAATTCAGAGGTAATTAAATTAGGTTTCTTTTAGTTATTTGCCAGAACTATTTTATCCCGCTTCAGGAAAAAAATATGAATATGAAGTGTGTTGTTTAGATGTACTTGTCAGTAAAGAACACTGTCTCTTCTGTTTTCAATATTTTGATTTTATTGCAGTGCTAAATAGAACCAAGCACTTAAAAGCAACATACAAATGTTCTGTATTTATCCTTGCTTACAAAAAATAGTGGCATTTTCACTTTGTGGAAAGAAGTTATGTGACTAAGGACCATATAGTCTAACATGCAGCATTTATTTTAATTCTCTTTTCAAATTTCTACTGCTTCTGTAGTAGTCTTTTTCAGTTTTCGGGTGCCCAGGAGGGTAGTTTGTCACCTGGTTCTGAGAACAGGTTCTACTAGAATGAGGACAATATAAAGGTCGCTCTTATTCTGAACTCTTACTACAAAATGTACCTACTTTGATTGTTCAGAAGCACTGTATGAAAGAAGTAAAGCTAAGTTCTGAAGTAGGACTATCTATTGCTTTTCATTGTGCATCTGAACTACTTACATTTCTGTGTATAGCAGGACTCCCATAAAAACTGTGTCAGTTTATAGAGAAAATTGAGAAAATGAAACCAAAGAACAATAAGGTGAATTTTCCAAATGAGAAATTCTTATTGGTTCTAATTTAATTGACTTTTATGATTTAATAACGCGATTGGATAAATTACAGAGAAGTTTTAATTTCTTTCTCAGAGTATGTGATCTGTGAGAAAATAATGTGTGGATTTTTATAGAAATTTTTGTGTGACTTTGAGGTTCCTCGGTTGGGTTGAGCAATAGTCTTCTAAGGCTGCTGGAATAAGAACTGTGGAATCGCTTAAAGCAATTCAGGTAAACATTAGTGAGTGTGTCTGTTACTTAAAGTGTATTTAATAATTTAAGGAATGACAAATATTTTCTTCTCTTAGTTACCATTGACAAAAAGCATTAGGAATTTTTGCGCTGGATGGTACTGCTACTTATGTGTGTAAAAGTGCTTCCTTAGGCCCAGCCACAAAACCTGTTCCATGTTAGTGGGAGACTTTACAAATGAATAAAATTTTGTGTAGCAGTCCAGGTTCTATTGCATTTGGTAGGAGAGGGGCCTTCATGCCATATGTTTTTCTCTAAGTCTTACGTCTGTGTTTATATAAATGTGTCTTATATCTGTATTCTCCCAACACTTGCAGCTGAGATGACCATAATATAGCTACACAGGGGTCTATGTGTGATCAATAACAGTTTTTTTGGGGTGAAGAAAACCTCAAATTAAAATGAGTCAAAGCATTGACCCATAAGTGAAAACTTACTTCTCTAACTACAATACTAAGATGCTTATTGCTGTGGCAATTCAATGTGGCATCCTCTTTTGTCCCACAGATGCGGAAAAACATTTGATAACTTGTTTTCAACGATTCATCAAAATTAGAATAATTCACCTCGGCTAATTAAAATTTGGGTTATTGAAAATAAGGATTAATAGAACGATACAGTTTTGGTTTTACATGGGAACCCCAAGAAAGGAGGGTAAAAATTCTAAGGGTATCAATGATGAATTTGTGCTCTAATTTGTGGTCACTCTTTCTCAATGGATGAAATAAAAACCTCTCCCTTATGGATGTATTGAGTTAGATTCCACCCCCCTTTTTACTGCCCCCTGAGACCAGGAAAACATCTCTTACAGTGTATTATGCAGTCATGAGTTACCATTATCGTATTTTAGAAACATCATAACAGTAAAAGCCTTTAAAAATGCCATACATCTATAGAATTGTAACACATGTATTTAGACTACTTTTGCTGCATTCTGGTAACTTTCTTTTTGATGGGTGGCATAAGCCGGATATCATTTAGCCTTTTTAATTGCTGTTATTAATGTATTTTGCTGTTTCATGAGGTATGCAGTAGCACTTTTATGGAGGCTTAAGATCAGTTCTGGCATAAAAGAGTAAGAACATCATACACTCAGCGGTTTAGATTTGGTGCGTAAGCTTCATCAAAACATTCAGACATCAAGAAAATTGAATAGGACATTGCTCTACCAGCTGCTTTTTGATACATTTCTTCTTCTAGAGGAAGAAATGTGTCCAACTATGAAAATGTTTACTTTTCCTAGCTTCTGAAGCCATGGAGACTTTATTTTCATTAGTGAGATACATGTAGCAAGTGCAAGGCTAGCAGAATTATTATCCAAGCTCCAGTTGCCAGCACAGTTTGGTTTTGGTGTTTTTTACCATTGGGGAAAACAAGCGTATAATTCTTAGCACTGAGTCTGGCAGGAATCCTTTGTTTTCTCTGGTAAGACAGGGTAACCTCATACTAGTTTAGCCAGCTTCCTGAAACTGTAACTTCCTCTGTAACCAACAGCACAGGTGAATAATTTGTTGATTGTTTTTGGTTGTAGTTTTTTCTTTTTTTTTTTTTTTATGGTCCTGAGAAAAGCCCTACATATTTCTGAAGTTTACGGAACAGAAAAACATGATGGTCTTTGGCTAAATTCAGAGTTGTCAAGTCAGCCTTAATCATGACTAATCAATTAAATCCTTGTGGGTCAGATATTATATGCAACTGGAGCTTGAAGACTCCTTTGCAATGTGTCCGTTTAGCTGAGACCAATTAGGGTCACACTGTCAGCCATTGAATTATTTTCCAATGTTCCAATTCTGTGCAAATTAAGATGAAATTATATAGTCTTTGTAGTGAATTTTAGACTGTCTTCTTTTATGAAACAATTTGACATTTCAACTCTGGGATTAATATACTAAATTCTAAAAAGGAGGATTTATATCATTTTAGTTAAATAGATACACCTGTGGCTATATGTTTTTTCACAATTTGCAGCTAATAGTGTTTAATAGAACCATTCAATTATAGTAGCTTTCTATTATTATTTTTTCCTGGGATCATACTCCAGAAATCTTTAAAGAAGTCTTTACATGTACAAAGGTGTCTGGCTTTTTTGGTTCATGCATGTATTGGCGGAATCAGTAATGTTCTCAGTCTGCTTACTCCTGAATCAACTGTCATAGTTTCAGATTTGGCCTTTAAATGTAAGGGCTGCTAGGATTTAAAAATGAAAAAAAAAAAAAAAAAAAAAAAAGCCTCTTGATTGATGATGTCAAGTCAGTCCAGGTCTGCTTTGTACTTTGGGAACTTGTAGGACTAAAGTTGCAGATTGCATTACTGGCAGGGATCCAGATGTCTTGGCAGAACTTGATGGGATTTAATGGAAATGATAATTAGGACATCTAACCCTGCCACTTTGAGTGCTGTGAGTAGTGTCTTGGGGCCGGCTAAAATGTTAAGAAAGGCCCTGTACAAGCAGAGGAATTGTCTTAGCATAAACCCCATCTACATGAATTTCAGGAGAAAAGAGAACACCTTTATATACTTAACATCTCGGCTTTATCGGTGATTAGCAGCCATTTATTTGTACATCTAAGTATTATCCCACTTCCACAAATCTTCTGAAAGTCTTCCAAACAAATTTTTTAATCTCATCCAATAGATGTTATTTCTCTATTTGCTTTTAAGCATTTTGCCATCCCACAATACAAATAGGAACAGATATGCATTAAACTGGACACAGGAAAATGTGTAAAGAAATAAGAAACAAACAGTGAAGACCAAAACAACTGGTGATATGCAAGAAGAATGCAAGGGGACTAAACCATTTGAAGATGTGACTGTCAAATATAGTTGGTATGAGAAGGTACCTACCTGGGGAATTTACCTTAAGGAAAAGGTTTTGCAGTTGTGCTCTGCCTCTAGTAGTGTCCATCTCTGTCTCCATAGCAGAATAACTTCATCCACTTTACTGGTATTGCCAGTCAGTATTTTAGTGTAAATTAATATTTAACTGCGGTATTTACCATTGGATTTCGAAGGATGTATGTGGATTTCACCGTGAACTCTCCTCGTCTCTTGATTGCAGGAGTCTTTTCTTCTTTCTAGTCCTTGTTGATCAGAATTCCAGGTTTCTCTTCTGTCTGCGAGTGACGTTGTGGATAATAACCCTCCTTCATAATGCACTACCCCATTTCAGAAATCTGATTCACTGTGTGTAGTTTATATGAGAAAACAAGGAGATTAATGACTGTAGATAAGAGCTAAATGTAACAGCATTCACTTGATAATAAGAAAACATATAATTGTATTTAAAATGAGCTAAGAGAAATGCAGTTTGGTTTAACTGAAAACTAGATACAGCTTTCATATCACATTTAATTCATTAGAAAACTTAAATTGGTTTATTATTTGAATTAGTAATGGGAGTTCTTTAGTGTTCTATTTTCAGTTTGTCATCAGTTAAAGACAGTTCAATCGTTCAATCTATTTATCACTACATTAATCTCATGCTAATGAGGTTAACACAATGAGTAACCCAGCATTTCATTATTTTACGTTTATTGGAATGCCCAACTTGAGTACATCATATTTAATTGAATCAGTAATTGGGGAAAGGTCATAGGTTAGAAATGAGACTGGAAAAGGATCTTCCCTTGCATTGCATGCACAGTTCCTATGTTCAGTCAAGTAGGAAAAAAAAAAAAAAAAGATAAATTCATCAGTTTAAACAGATTTAACATTAGTCTTAAACATAAACAAAAAAAAAAAAAAACACCAAACAGGTAGTAGTGCACCTCTACTGAAGCAGACAATATGTCTGCTTTGGTAAATGATTAGTTTTCTACTTTTGCAAGGAAAAAAACAGGGATTATGGTTCTGTAGTGAAGAGGACTGATATTTGGGAGTTGCTGTAGCATCTGTATCTCAGACCTCAAGATCCTATCTGCAACTTTGCTTCTGTAAGACGTTGTCTTCCTCACCTGATGGCCTTGCAGCCCAGGCAACAAGTACCATAGTCGTCCAGAGAAGCAAGATCCTGCTACGGAGATGCCTGGGGTGTTTTGCACCCAATCCTGAGTTGGCCATTTGCTGTATCTTCAGTGGGAACCAGAAATACTTGTCCATTCGTATACTTTGAATGCAGATATCTGACTCAAATACAGTGATATGATGATTTTTTGAACAAAATAGAAACAGAAAACGGGGATATGATGCTATGCCTGAGATTGCCCTTTTTGAAGGTTTAAGCAACTAAGGCTAAACTTTTACTTAAACTAGCAATGCATTTCACACCACTAGATGAAAGTTATATGACTGGGGGGAAAACCACACACCTCAAAACCTGACTCTGCAGCATCTTTGAACTATATAGAACGTACATAAAACAAGTATGTTCACTTTGAAAATTATTAATTCTTGAGGACCCTATGTACAAAACTTGCGTAGCTGCTGGACTGGGGAATCAGTTGATCTGAGTCACAAAACTCAAGGCTTTCACTGCTGTAGGTGGGCCTCTGCATTGTGGCAAGACACAATGATGGATTGCAGTAAAATTATTAACTGGAAAAAACAATATGTACAGATATGTTGGAGAAATATAAGCATTTCTTGCATTAAATTTGAAATGAGGAATTTAAGTGTACTTAAGGATGTTTAACTCCACTGTTTTGCAGTTAATGCTACATGACCACAAGGATTTCTCTGCATAAAACTTATTGCAGAATTGAGATTTGACTGACCAAATTTGATTGGTGAGCCCATAATATTTCTGTGTCATTTAATGAATTGATAGGAAGGTATTTTGTGTCATATGACAGCTGTAATGACTGCCACTAAATTTTTTGTAATACCTGTGCCTCACTGTGCTTGCCAATTATATAGTTTTTCTATGGTAAGTAGCTTGGAATGACCAGCAAATACTGATTCTTGATATGTTCGTCTGCATACCAGGCTGTTAGGGAGCACAACAAAAATAAATAATTATTATTGTCAAACACTAATTAATTTTCATACCACGATATGAAGAAGATAAATTCAATGAGACTAATTTTACAAATGGGAAAGTGAAGAAACAAGAATTTAAAAAATGTACAAGAAACTGTCAAAGCACATTGATAGCAGTGCCAGCAATAATGACCATGGTCTACATTTTCAGAAATAGATACTTACTAAAAATTTGTAGTGGCTCTGCTTTTTAAAAAGTGTTTGCTCAACACTTTCTGGAGATTATAAAGTACTATGCCACCTAAGAAAATTGAACCACCTAAAGTCCATCATATTAAAATAACCAAGAGACCCAAAGAACTGAGATATTCTGATTTGGTTTTGTGTACTATAATTACAAAAGCATTTTGTCTTTTCAAAATACTTAACAAGATGTACAGACTTTTAAGACTGCACTTGACTAGTTCTCTTAATAGTAAAACTTAAAAATGTAGTATAATGAGAGTCACAGTGTTCAGTGTTTTATTTATTTGTCAGTGCTCTTGGTTTCTCAAATATTGACAATAATGGTAGAGGGACAGCTTTTAAAAGGAAGGAAAAGGTGCACATCAGAAAGTGGCAGCAGCAAAGGTAGATGTGGGAAGAATTGTGACACCAAATCAGAAAGATATAGACATGAGTATTCCAGCATTCATTTTACTTTAGCTTATCTTTTTATAGAAGTGGGAGTCAGATGCTCTGAGTTGGTAGTCCTACTCCAGGTTTTTGGAAGGGAAACTTGTCAAAGGATATGCCAAAGTACATAAGTACTCCTGTTTAATGAGTAGCTGAGCTTTGAACTTGAGAGTCCCTGTTCTCCATTTTAAAGAAGGACATAATCATGAGAATTAAAGCAATTTGAGGTAGACTATGGTCTTGCATATATAGCCAGTTGTTGTGGTTTAGGCCAAATCAGCCAATGATGAGATGACAGATTCTCTCTCCCCACCTCTCGCTCAAAGGAGAGGAGGAGGAGGAGGGATAAAGAGATTTATGAGTTTTTAGGAACTAAACTACTTTAATGAAATATTCATAATAAAGTAAAAAAAAAAAAAATGAAATAGATACCATATATACAAAACCGTATCAAGCTTCCAGGATGACGTCACCAGCAGGCACTGAGGAAGTCCCAGACTGGACTCAGTGATGGATGGGAACTGGATTCCAGATCTGGAGTCAAGAACGCATGGATTGGGATCAACGGCAGACAAACAGACAGGGTCCTCAGACGTTGGCCATTGAAGAAAAAGGAATGACCCTTTGATCCCTCAGCTTTTATACTGAGCATGAGGCAGATGGGATGGAATATCCTGTTTGTCTGTTTTGGGTCACCTGTCCTGTCCGCTCCACCCTGCAGGTGTGAACCCTCCCTACACTTTTCTGTTTCTGATCCTCCAACAGGGCAAGAAATGACATTAGCTGACATTCATTGTTATAGCAATGATAAACAATAGCCTCTCTGCATATCATTCTTTGGCATTAACTATAAACATAGGTCTTATCACTCTGAGAACGAACAGTTTTCTGCACAATATGCTGCTAATTTCAGAGAGTTAGAAGAGGCTTAGCTAAGAAGTAAAATTACTGAACAGAATGTTGGTTCTGTTCTATCTAAAACCAGGACACCAGTAGAGGAGGAAAAATAAACCAAATAATTTCAGAACTTGTTTGCATTACAATTTGTTTAGTATTTCTCCTTTTCCTTTGGTAAGATAAGGCCAAGTTTAATACAGAAGTAGAAAAGAAGGATTTGTTTGCTGTTTTTTGCTTGTGGGTGGAATATATTGCCACCCTTGGCTATAAACTCTTTTATACAACTTGTCACCAGTGCAAGCCATGTCCTACAGTAGTGTGGAAGGATCCTTGGGTAACCAATCTTCTGCCTGGGAGTCAGTTCAAAGATGCTGTCATCCCTCAGTTCTCTGAAATATGTAGTGCATGTCTTGTTAGTGATATGAAGATGCTCGGTCAGGACTACCCTTGTTTTAAAGAAGCATTTGGACTAAGTCTGGAATTCAGGCAATTTTTAGGAGAAAGAAAAAAAAAAAAGCCCTGGCATTTTGAGAGTAATTATTGTTACTTGTATTACAGTTGCTAGTTACATATAGCAAATATAAGCTGTAGCTTGTTTGATTTACCATGCTAGAGTGTAAGTAAGACTCTTTTGTGGAAACTGTATGGCTAACAATTCAGATAATGACTTTTTTTGCTGTCATTTAGACTGTGTTTTGTGTTCTAAAATTGATTAAAACTGATGGAGTATGAATGAAGTGCTAGCTTCTGCATTTTTTGGTTCCCTGAATTTATCTCCACTCACTTGTTTAGCCGAATAGAAGACTAAGCGAGAATAGTGAAGTTGGAAATAAAACTTGGTGAAATCCCTGGTGACTCTCCTACAGTTATATAATGAACTACTGTGGCCTGTAATTTGTGATAAAATATGATGCTTTAATTTGAAATCCATAAAAACTCATTTACTTAAAGATTTCAGGAGGGATGTAGAAGGAGGTAAGCTAGTGGAAGAATAATTCTTGAGAGAACATGAACTTAAGGATGTAAGTAAGTGTCTCGAGACCTTGAGGTGATTAATGTGGGAAAGTACAAGCTCCATCATCTCAAAAACCTACAGTTATCAAAAGACATTAATTCATCAGCAGCATCCCTTAACACTCAGTGCCTTTGCCAGGATTCATAGCATACATTGGCACGTATGCATCTTGTCAGCTTTCCTTTGAGACAGATTTAAAAGCATATTTCATCACAATGATGGAAAAGCAGAGTCCTGAAGGGTCCGTGCCCTTAAAGTATGGCTGCTGATGTTTGTTCTTTCCGTCACAACTGGTCATCCTCATATTTTATATATAAGGGTGAAGGCATGCCATTAGGTGTTATTAACCTTTCTAAAAGTCAGCCTTCTACATTTAGCTCTGGGAAACAGAGAAACTTTCTTGCTTGAAATGTTTAAATACCCTACAGTGAGATGTTTTACAGTTAGCTTCTGCTTCTTTGCAGTTACAGAAAATTTATCTTAAACCTTCCATTTGCAAGATAGTACTGAAAGTATCTCTATCAATAATTTTCCTTTAAAATTACTTTTATTAATTCATGCTCTGAAATGTCAACGCTATAAACTTAAATGCACATTTACATCTGACTTTAGTGTCTTATTCTAAAGATTAACATTTTGTTTATGGAAATGATATGGGATTCTTCAGCTGTGAATTTGGTAATGTATGGTCTGTAGAAGAGACTGGATTAATTCGTCATTATTGTTTTAGGCCTGTACATCATATTAACAGCAGTTTGTCAATTCCGTTTTCCTTTGCATTATTGATATATATGCTGCTTGTGTTAAATTGAAATTGGAAGTTAACAGTGAATTAGATGTGGAAGACTAGTCCAAGACTTAGAGCTTTTGGCCTGTGTTGTAAAAAAACTTCATTAAATGCTTTAGGGATTTGAAAATGCTGTCTTAACAATTGTTTTATTGTCCTGTTTTTCTCAGTTATCAGTATGGTAAGCAGAAGAGCCAATTCCTGCCATTAATGGTTATCTCACTGGTTCAGTCAGTCTTACGTGTTCTTGTATTCCAATATCTGCAAAATGCCAGTCTTCCTTAAGTGGTTATCTAGACTTTGCCCTCACTGAATCAGATGCTACAGTTTTTAAGCTGAATTATTTGTATCACTGGATCACTTGGTTTTATACCACAAGATCAGGATCTTCCTTGATCTCCACAACCTGTGAAAGATGACAGTCACCTTACAAGGACAATGGTGATTTCTCTAGCATGCCTGTATGTGGCTCATTTGATCCCACAGATTAGTATAGGTCAAGCTTTCTCAAGTGATCCCTGACTAAATCCGCATCCACTGCTGGTACTTTCCTTCCCTTAACTTTCACTAAACACAGAGGCCTGGGAGACCTTGTTGTTGAGGACTAAGGCAAAGAAAACATTGAGTACCTAATCCTTAATCTGCCTGCTGTTAAATCCCTTGCCCCATGCCGTAATAAGCCCACACTTCCCTTGTTCAGCCTTTTAGTACTTGTGTAGCGGTAAATGCCCTTCTTGTTACCCTTAATTCCACTGTGAGTCTTAGCTGGAGAAGAGCTTTAGTTTTGCTAACAGGATCAGTAAGTGCCTGAGTGGTATTTCTGAATTCCTTCAGTGTAGTTCCCTTTTTGCACTGGATGTCTGTCATGAATTCCCTACTTTAGCCATACTGGTCTCCTGACATCCTCCAGAAACCTTTGTGATACCTTGTGTCCTGTCATGTTGCATTCCCAGCAGATGTCAGAGAGGTCAAAGCTGCCCATGTGAACGAGGGTCTACGATACAGGGACTTCCTCAAGTTCTTTACAGATTTCATTGGTTTTGTCACTTCAATCAGGTAGTTTGTAACAGAATCCCACCAGGATGTTATCCTTACCTGATCCTCCTGAAAGGAGGTTGTAGAGAGGTGGGGGTTAGTCTCTTCTCCCAAGTAACAGGCAATAGGACAAGAGGAAACGGCCTCAAGTTGCGCCAGGGAAGGTTTAGACTGGATATTAGGAAAAATTTTTACACTGAAAGGGTTATTAAGCATTGGAACAGGCTGCCCAGGGAAGTGGTTGAGGCACCATCCCTGGAGGTATTTAAAAGACAGGTAGGCATAGTGCTTAGCAATATGGTTTAGTGATGGCTTTTGTCAGAGTTAGGTTGATGGTTGGACTAGATGATCTGAAAGGTCCCTTCCAACCTAGGCAATTCTATGATTCTAACCCATGACCTCTCAATGAGATTGTCTCGCATCCTATAGAAAAGCTTTCTGAATCTGAGATGCTTTTTTGCACAGAGAGCGACTTCTTGGTCTTCCTGGCCTTTCTCTCCTGAAGACCTGGAGTCTGTCCATCACAGCTTTCTTATCATGCAAACTCTCCCAACGTATCTAAGTTATTCCCACAGCCACAATTTTGTGACTATAGTTGGAGCTGTAGTTCCTTCTGCTTATTTCCTAGACTGTGGGCACTTTCGTACGTAAGTTTGAGGAAGGCAGACTTTTGTCTTGTTTTATCATTAGTGAGGTCTTTCTTTTACCTGTTGCCCCACACCATTTGCTTTTGACTCTTTAGCTCTACTGCCTCTCCTAATTGTGGGTTGTAGTCTCCCTCTTCCTCTTGAGAATCCCTCCTTTTGAAATCTATCTGCAGTGAAAGTCTTTTCTGGAATCAAAATATGTTTTACAATTAGTAAAAAATAAAATTTGTTAAACAGAGTTGCTTATTACCTAGGTACTTTGGAAAAGTCTTCATGAGTGAAGTTATTCTCTGCTGATGTTTATTTCCTCCAGCTTACAAAGTAGTTACTCTCTGGACTGCTGATCCTTAATCCAGGATTATGTAAGTGGTATGATGTATTGCTTTTGTAGTTGAATAGCTGTTAACTGTGATTACTTTAATGATTTATAAAAATATGTATTAGATTTGAAAACAGAATAGTTCAATAGTGGCTTTGATTTTCTGAAGATTTACGTTATATGTCTAGTAGTGGTCTTTTGTGATATATAAATATTAATATTTGCACCATAGGCCCATAAAATAAACATTGTCTCTTGAATTAGACCTGTAAGGGTGATCAAGAGAAAAACCTAAATGGAATAGCCATTCATAATATATGGAAAATATATTTTCCTTAATTTAGGGTATTTTTAGTGATTCTGATAATGTTTTCATTTAAGAAAGTCTTACAGCCTACAATAGTCTCCTGTTGGTTTTCTTTGCTCCATCTGTTGCTATTATCATGACAACTGATTAGTGGTAGCTGCAATAGGAATACCATTGTTGAGAAATCACTAGTGGCTGCTCCAGGCAACGTAATTGTCAGTATGTTAGGAAATCCATGACTCCCTGAGTGGATAAGAGCAAAGATATCCTGTGGGGGACTCTTAACAGGTGCACTTTATTTTCAGAATAATGTCTGTTAGGTCGTTCTCCAAAGTAACTTAAATGTATTCAGCTGTTAAGCAGGCAGCAAAATTGCAGAGGCTTTTTGTTGTGCAACAACCTTTGAGATCCCACTAAACTGGCTGAGGAGGGTAATTCCTCTAAAACTTTTCAGCAGGTGGAAAGATCTGGCATTGTCACAAATAGTTGTGCTACCTTGTGTTTTCCTGGGATAGAAAGAGGGAGGGGACTGTGGAGAGGTATGTAAAGGTGCTCAGGTCTTCAGTGATTCGTGTTAAGGTAGGAAAACTAGTCCCTAGGGAAATATTTTATTTTTTTTGAGTGATTAAATAAAAGATAAATCATAGTAAAAAAGAAAAAAAAAAACAACACAGAACTAAAACCAGAAACAGATAATTGAATTTTAACGAAGTCCTGGTTTATTTATACAACTAAATATATAACTACGTATACAGGTCTGATTTAAGTATGCAAGTAGTTTTGTTGATTATGGTATAATTACTTGGGTTACAGTTGAACATATGTTAATAGTTGATATATTGATAGTAGAAGAAGAGTTATTTCTTCAAAAGAATTACAAGATCTTTTGTTAATATCTTGCCCTAGGAATGTTTGTTTTAATGATCTGTTTTATTTTTTGCATTCTTGGTTACCGCCAATAAATAGAACATTATTGTAAATGCATCTTTGTTTAGTAAAACATGGTAATTTAAGAGTGAATTATTAGACTGAAATGCTCTGTGTTTTATACTGTGTAATTTCCTACAAAATCACAAGTTGAAAATTGACATGATTTTTATAACTGAAGAGGGCTGATGAAGGCTATGGTAAGAATGTAAAATTCTGGAAAGCAAAGTTGAATTATCTGCAGTTAATGTTTTCTCATCATCTGGAAAAATAAACATGAAATTGAGAATAAGGAGTTACTTTATTGTAAACAGACTTTGTTGAGTAACCTTTGTTACAAGAATATGGACTATAGGAGACTCTGCAATCTGCTTTACATGCCTGCCCTTCTCTTTCCAGGTTCTGCACAGAAAATGGTAAACCAGGTTTAGTAGCCAGTCTGTGACAATTATTTAATTTTGTAGCTACAGAATTTTGATCATTTAAAGCAGTTCTCAAACGTGGATTTATTAGCATTGGTATGAAATGTTGGTGTAAACCCTGTGGTATAACAGGGAAAGCAAGTCAGGTGAATCTGTTGTAGGCCATGTGTATGTCCATTTCTGGCACTAGAGGATTTTTTTGTAATGTAAAACATATGTATTACTGAATTTGTTCTTAAAGGTTAATGTAAAAATTGGGGATAATTATTTGTTCAAGGCTTTGCTTATTTATATTGTTTATTCAATGACAAAACCCAAACATCTGGATTTTGAGACAGTACTGGATATTTAGTATCCACACTAGTGTTTGCGTATTACCATGTCTACTTTGAGAGCTGCCTACTAATTTGAAGTCTAATTGGGCTGTGATTACATGGTAGGAAGGGAATTTCCAGGTCATCAGATGATGTTACTTCCTGTTGCAGCTACTATGCCACACAATCCCTTTCACAGACTTACGAAGCTACAAACCTGCACTGAAAAGGAAATATGCAGTTTTATGTGCATTATCTTCCTGCTGACTTGCCTTTTCTTAAGGGGTATGTTTTCATGAGTGAAAATTCTAAGAAAATGCTGGAATTTTCTTCTTTGAGGCAAAACTATATAAGGATAGGTAACACCAGTAGTACTGAAAGATGTCCTGCTGAGTAAGCATTGTTGGGCTTCTCAGGCCTATATTGTACTTCTAGTCATGACCTATAACCTTCATGGGTGGAATTACTTATTTCTTCATATACTTCTGCCAATGCACTTGTGACACTTCAGTCTGTGACAAACTTGTGCTTTGAGGTGTGTCATCACCTCACGTGTGAGATGGATATATCACATGGACAACTGAAGTTTAGAGTGAGACTCCCAAGTATCACTTCGTTTCTCCTTACTATTGAAATAGGATGTCGGTGTGCTGTTAAAGAGTAGCAGATTAACTATGCAGGACGTTACTATGGGAGAATATGAAGGGGTCATCATTCTTATTTGACCCAGGCTCTTTTAGGATTCCCTTGGCACTAGTTTGTTGTGGTCTTACAATATTCTTTTGGATTTTACGCATTACATTTTGCATGACCTGATTAATGACTAAAACTGTACATTCCTCAGAAAAATCTCACCATATATGATCCTGCTACTACTGCTGCATCTCCAGGATAATAGATCAGTCTACTTTAATTTGGCTTAAGTTTAGTCTGTATATGTCTATGTGCTCTATTCAGGTCAGAATCAATTAAATATACAGTAAAAGTCAGCAGAACTCCTGAAGGAATAAGGTACCAAGTGCTTGAAAGAAAGGGAATTTTTTACAGGAAACCTACCTAATTTTCTCCCAGTCAGCTTGGAGGGGTGCTGTTAAATCCAGTGCCCCTTAAGTGCTCGTGGTCCGAGCCCTGCTAACTATTGTCAACTCTGAGATCTTTCATCCCTGTAGAAAATGGGACAGTCTTTAGGAGTCAGGGCAAAAGCTTTTTGGAGAGAGGGGAGACAAAAATCTTCCCTGTTGGGAAAAAATGTTTTGGCTTTTGTTCTGAGCCAAAGTGGAAAAATTTCCAAACATTTACTGTCCTGCGGCATGAAACTTTCAATGTCCTAACCAGCTATATTATCACAGGAATGTGTACTTACTAAAACCAGATTTTTAAATATTAGTGTAGCAAACCAAAAATTGGTAGGGGATGCTCAGCTGTGAGGATGAAATTATGGTACTTTCAGTGTCCTTAGTTTGTGTACTGCATTATCTTAGATAGAAAAAATCCTAAGTGTTTTCTTTCATAAGGAGAAAAAAGAAATGTTTACTTTAATAAAACACATTCTCTGATTTATGCTGAGTGACACCAACCCTCAAGGAAGCAGATGGTTAATTACAGGGTTGGTTGGTGGGAGTTACAGGAATAACGGTTACAACTTTCATCAAGTTTTGAAGTTAGGGCATGGTTTCTGGCAAACAGCTCATGCTCTGAGGCATACATGCAGGATAAAAATAATTTGGAAGAGACAGAAGGGGGTAGAAAAGAGGATGAGAAAGTCAGAAGGAAATACATATCCCAGAGACTTTCAGTGGGAAGTGAAATGAAATAAAGATTATTTAGATGTTTATTTGCTCCCTGGTAATCTTATAATTGCTTAAAGGGTGGATGTTTTTTAGGAACAGATGTTTACAAGGGAGTTTAAGATTAAGTTAGGTTTCAGCTGTATTGGTAGCATAGTGATTTTTATATCTGACTGCTTTTTTTTTCTCATTTGTTAAATTCAGCAGGGACATGTGAGTTATAAGAACCAAAAATTGTTTGATTACATGGAAATTATGATGTGTGTATATGTGACCCTTTATAGTAAGTTAGCGCTAAAGAGTAAATGTACAAAATAACAGGTATTTAAATGCATGCCACTTTCAATTTGGCCAAAATCATGATTTTCAGAACAAACAAAAATTATTCCAGCATGCCCCGTCCAGATAAACTTTGAATGAAGATATCAGGAATCCGACTCTTTCTTGGAAAAATAATTAGCTATTGTGGTTTGAACCAAGACAGCTGCTAAGTAGTCACCAGTCTCTTGCTCATGCCACCACTCTCCCACAACTCCAGCGGGATGGGGAAGAAAGAAGTCTGTGACTTGAGCTCTGTCAGTTGTGGTGGTCATTTGAGAGGGGAGAGATGATGCTTTGTGTTGAATTGTTGGGTGCAGAAGCCAGCTCAGATTGGATCACTACTGCACTTAACAGGTTCCTTACAAGGCTCACCTTTTACTGTTTTGGATGGTTCCTGCTGTGGTACTTTTCAATGAAATACACCTATGGTCACAACTCAAAACGTAGGTTATTTTTCCTCCAAGGTCATTTCTCCTGGAGGTACACATCAGATTTCTCTGTCCTCCTGCATTAACCACTGAATGCACTGGCATCCTTGAGCAAAATCAATCCCATGAATGTCTTTGCCATTTCCTAAGGTGGGAGTAACCCACCCTTTGACAGCCAGTTCCCCATGTGTGCCATGGGAGCTGTATCTCCTTCCACGGTACGCAGGCGTTTTGTTTGGGCAGGATTAGGTGTGTTAGCAGATCCTCTAGTGTTTACCAGACATGTGGCTTCTAGTAAACGTGCATCACGTTGCTTGAATGTCCCAGTACCCATTGTTCTCAATGTAGTCTTGTAACAGTTCATTGCATCCTTCAGTCTTCCTGGCGGCTGGTGCATGATAGGGGATGTGATATATCCAGTCAATGCTGTGTTTCTTGGCCTGGATGTCTATGAATTGGTTTCAGAAATGAGTCCCATTGTCTGCTTCAGTTCTTTCTAGGGTGTTATGTCATCATAAAACTAGTTTTTCAAAGCTCAAGGTGGTTTGGGTGGTGGTACTGGTTACAGGGTATGTTTTAACTATCCAGTAGTCACTTCCACCACAGCAAGTATGTGGCATTTGCATCGGTATGTTCGTGGTATTGTTTTTTGGGGCCCATTGAGCTATGAATAGCTCACCTTTAAATTCCCAGTCCAGGTCCACGTGAGCCAGGTAAATTCCAGCAGCCTGGTCTGCCTGTTGCTTGTTCTGATGTTCAGCAGTGGAGCAGTTATCAGGCATGTGAATATCACCGTGACAAACCTTTACAACAAAGTTCTCTACTCAGGCAGCAATGTCCTGCAACAACATAGCAGCACAGACATGTTTAGCCCATGCTTCCAGTTGGATCCATGACTGTGCAGAGGGAGAGCTCTGGCAACATTTCTCGTTCAGTGATATTTAAAAGCAACTGGATAGCTTTCACCTCTGCAAACTGACTTGATTTGGCTTTTTTTTGGCTTTTTCTTTGGTTTCTGTACTCTTGTGGGACTCCTTACAGCAGTTTTCCACTTCTGTGTATTCCCACAATGTAGTGGGACTCTTTGGTAAACAGAGCATATTGCTTCTCACTTTCCAGTAACATATTATACACTGAGACCTTTTCGATGTGAGTCACATCCTCGGGCAACGATCTGAGATCTCTGCCTTCTGGCCAGTTCATGATGTCTACCAGGATTCCTGGGTAGTTGGGGTTCCCCATTGGAGCCCACTGCATGATCAGTGCTAACTCCTTATTCCTTGTAGTGTTAGTTGCACGGTGTGTAGAGGGGACCCTTCATTTGAACGTCATGTATAGCACAGACATTTGTGGTGGCAAGAAGAGCTGTGTCTATGTAACAACTTCTGAAACAGCTTCTCAGTATCTCTTTTTTTTTGTTTAGGGTGTAGTAGGCCTCAGATCCTCTATATGCCGGCTCCAGAACCCTAGAAGCTGACCTTGAGTCTCTCCAGGTATTCTCTGCCACAGCCTCTAGTTGCAGCAAAGCTTCCTGGCTGCAGTGTAGATCATGTTTCTTACATCTGGTCCTGTCCAACTGGCCTAAGAGCTACTGCATGAACTATCTCCTCTTTGATGTCTTTAAAGGTTTTTTGCTTCTCAGGGTCCTGGTTCAAATACTTATTTTGTGTCACTCAGTGGAGAGGACTCCCAATCTGAGTGTAACCAAGGATATGCATTATCCAGAAACCCACCATGCCTGTGTTTTCTTTCTGGTGGGGGACATGGCTCTTACTGTATTTATTTCCTAAAGCTAAGTCTGTTGTGCAGGTCTTTTGACCTTGTTTTATTTTGGACAAAATCAGCTTTTAGGGAAAATAATAATCCAAATAATTCTTTCTGAAACACGTCCTTCATTGCGTTGTCCCACATCATGATGTCGTCCACATATTGCAAGTGTTGAGGGGCTTCACACTGCTCAATGCAGTCTGTATCAATTCATAGCAAGTGGTAGGGCTGTGCTTCTACCCATGGGGGAGCCAATTCCAGGTATTGGACACCCCTCCACATGGAAGCCAATTGTGGCCTACAGTCTGCTGCCAAAGGAATAGAGAAAAAAACATTGACCACATCAATTGCGGCATATCACCTGCCTGCCTTTAACTCCAGTTCCTGTTGGAGTTCCAGAGAGTCCAGTACAGCAGCACTCAGAGGCAGAGTGTTTTTGTTCAAGCCATGATAGTCTACTGTTAGCCTTCACCCTCTGTCAGACTTTTGCACTGGCTGTATGGGACTATTAAAGAATGATTAAGTCTTGCTGATGACTTCTTCATTCTCCATTATCGGCTCATGAATGGGAACCGGGGGGTCTTGGATGGTGCAGTATTGTTGACAGTGCACCATCATGGTAACAGTGATCATCTGCTCTTCTTTGACACACAGTAACCCCACAACAGAAGGATCACCTGAGAGGCCAGGCAAGGTAAAAAGCTGTTTAATCTTATCTGTATTCATGGTGGCTACACCAAAGACCCACTGGTACACTTTTGGGTCCTTGAAGTATCCTGTTCTGAGGCAGGCTATGCTAAGGTTGCCCAGAGCGTCTGGGCTGGTCCACAATAGGGTGCTTCTGCCACTTATTCCCTGTTAGGCTCATTTCAGTCTCCAACAAAGACATCAGTTGGGATCCCCTGTCACTCCATAAATCCAGATGTGTTCTGCCGCCATGTACCCTGATGGCATCGTGTTACATTGTGCACCAGTGTCCACCAAAGCATTATACTCTCATGGGTCTGATGTGCCAGGCAATCTGTTCCATACAGTCCAGTAAACTTAGTTGTCCCTTTCCTCTGCTTGGCTGGAGGCAGAGCTTCTCTATTTCTGGGCAGAACATTCATTACCTGATTCTTGTAACTGCAAACCAAATGCCCCTTCATCCGGATCAGAAGTGAAAGTATCCTTAGACTTTCTGGTGTGTCTTTGGGAGTAACCTTCCTGGATATATCCTTTTTGGCCACTGATTTTCCTCACAATTCACTTGCCTCCAACCTAGAAGCCCATGTAGGTGCATCATTGCTCTTCCTCATGCCCTCCCAATGACCATGCAGGTAGAACCGCAAGGCGGTGCATGACATGCACCCATGGTTCCCTTTGCCTTTGCCATTGCCCTGACTCCATATAGCACTTTTGGTAGCTTGAGACACCAAACTGTAGGGGAGAAGATGACTTGTTCTTTTTGAGTTGCTGGACCTTTTGGGACACTTTGTCCACAGGAAGATACAAGCTTGTAGGGTTGGAGAGGAAGAGAGATTCTCTTGAACTTACCAGGGCTGGCCAGTCTGTATGCAGTTGTTGCCTCAATGTCTGCCCAGACCGCGTCAGGGTGCTGGCATTGCCAGCAGCTCCACTGAGGGTAGTGTGGCCGCTGCTGATGTGTAAAGGCTGTGTCTGCATTAGCAAGTAGTTTAGTACAACAGGAGTGAACTTATAACAAAACAGTTTGTTGTTAAAGACCTGAAATCTGCATGTTTATGTATTCATGCATGTTTCAAGGGATTTACCTCAGACTGGCTCTACTCTGGTCCTGTCAACAGCAGTTGAAGATTTAGATGCTTCTGAAGTACAATGTCAGTACAACCTTAATTCGAAAGGGATGCAATTTTGTCCTCTGAGACTATTCTGCAATGCAAACCAAGGCAGTGTGAAAGGTGATAAGAGATGTTTGGTTCAAAAGTGTATTTCTGTTCTAAACTAAAGTGTTAATGCACTTAGTTAAGCATACATGCAAACATAGTCTACTGTAACTTGCAAGAGCCCCGCTGAAAATGAGGTGAATCAAATGGCATCATGCGTAACTTACTATTTTCCATATATTCGAACAGTAAATACTCCTAATGCTGAGCACACTGTGCCTGTGCTCCTATAGCTCCTCTTTGGTATAATTCATGTAAGCACGTATAACATACTGTACTCCATCTTTACGAGATTCTTTTTTAAGCAACTCACAGGCTTATACTTACGCACGTGAAGCTAAAATGAGGTAAAAGAATGGAAATTGGTATCCTTTTAAAATTGAGAGTGTTTTGGGAAACTTTTTGTTGCTTCTGAGGTTTTTGTGTCTCATTTTTAAATGCACGAACTTAAACAGGGTTTCAGGAAAAATAATTTAGAATAAACAAACTGTTGGTGAACAAAGTATATTTATATTAAGAAAACCAAAACAAAACAAAATAAAGCTGTTGAGAGAAAGTGATGTTGAGGGGATATATGAAACAATGCAAGGCTTCCATGGAAGATTCCTAGAAGAACCACATGTAAGCTTTTCTTCATGTAAGAGACTAGTGTACTACCTGGGTTACATTTAATAATTTCTGACCTTTGACTTTTATGAGTCTGTGTAAGAAAGCCAGACTTCCTATTAAGCTACTGGGAATTGTGAGTTAAAGTTGATGAGATACAGCTGCTGTTATAACACCTTATTAAGAAGTCTGATTGTTTCATCAAGCATAGTTGGTGTTGAATCTTAAATTTCCTTTTTTATCTTGTCTGTAGCAAGAAAAACCTTTCACTGGTTAGTGTTATAAAAGTATAAAGATGTGAGTGAATATATTCCATGGGGGAAAACTAGAGTACTGCATACCATTGATAGCAATGCAAAGAAAACTTAGTGTGGTAAAACTATGCTGGTAGTTTTAGAAACCAACACTAATGGTCATGGTAAAAGATATCCACATAACTAAAAGGTATCTTAATTTATTTTCTCTGTGTTTAGCAGCAGAAAAATGCTTTATACTGCATTTTAATTTTTTATACTGCACAAGGAAAAGCTGAAAGTAAATATATTTGCATTAATTCTACTTTACTGTCGATTAAAAGAAAATAACATTGGAAGACACAAAACAGATAACTGAAAATTGACTCTTGAAATTTAAATTTCAGAAAATGCTCTTTCAGGTTTTTCTTGACAAATTGTAGAAATCTTTCCACATGAATTTTGCATAGTGTTACCAAGATGCATATGCTTATCCTTTTGTCTTTCGCAAAATCTGAAATTACTTCCCATGGGCACTACTGAGACCTGTAATTAGTGCTGTGTTGCTTCTGGGTTTTCGATGACAAAACTTGTAAGTACTGTTTTTGAAATATGAAAACCAGTGAATTGTAGCATAATGATTTTCTGTGAGTAAATGTGTATTTTTAAGCTATAATGAATATTTTATTTACCTTAGTCTTCACTATTAGTTTTAATAGGTTGCTTCTTATGCTAATGCAGGAAGGCAGAACTCTCCCACAAAAAAACTGAGTGCAGTTTCTGAACTTTTTGTCCAGCTGTTGTGTGGACCGAGATATATTCAGTTCTTTAAGAGCTATACTAAAAGCTAAGTAGATGTCTGATTTTCATGGATTTTAATAGGAGTTAGGCAGAATCTTGGGATCACATTATCTTGCATTGCAGGCTTTTAGCTAGCACAGCAGAGAATGAAGATTTTCCTTCTTTAACAAGCCACTTCATTGTTCAGTGCCCGGGAAAAAGTCTTACATTCTGAACTTTAGTTTTTTCCTACTCTAAGTTGGAGAAGAATCTACTTACCTTTTTGTGTTTTGCACTCCTTTTTAACTCCTAAATGCTTAGTTTCAGATATTTAATTATGGTTACTAATGTCTTTTGATGTTATGGTCTGGGATGAATGTTCTTTAAATAATAAATGTGTCTCTGTCTTTGTCTTGCTGTCTGGACTAGAAACTTTAGGTCGTGCTAGAAAAATAAAGTTAATGCTTTCCCCAGAAAACTTTGGAGAAAAATAGAAATGTAATACAGTTTAAAAATATGGTTAAAAATATAGTAGTTGTGTAATAGTACAGGAATATTTCATGTACATGTACACACTTTACAGGCAACCAGCGTAGATTTTTTTTTACAGGCAAACAGCGTGCTTGTTTTTTGCTGGCATTAATAAGCTGTGCCTGCTTAACTATTTTCAAGATAGTTGTGTTTACATTGAGCAGAAACTCAGGATGTATGAATATGTGTTTCTATATCAACATAAATTAAGCAGAACAGAATTGAAATGCTTTAAGGAATGTGTTGCTAACACTGAAGAATATGAGTTGATTGGTAAAGAGGAGAGGACTTTTTCAACAAAGTTAAAAATCAAAATCAGTCCATGGCTCTAAGTGCCTAAGAGATGAATAATCAGAACTCATCTGTGATGTTCTGTTTATTTCTGAAAAGAATAGACGTAAATTTTTGCTACAACTATTGAACTGTCTCCAATTAGGCTTCCCTAAGCTTTCCAGTGGGGGGGGGTGTCCATTTCTAGCTTGTATAAACTGTTTATTTTTATCTGGTTGTCAAACCATGGTAAAGGCATGTTTTGTTGTGTTTCAGGGCTTCTGAGCATCTCCTGTGCCATTGATGCACACTTGTAATCTAGCCTGGTAACTTAAAATTCTGTAGCTGTGCACAGTTGATGGGTGTGAACAGGTTGATAAACTTGCAGTCTGATAATATAGCAAGATGTGAGATAACAGCAGTATAGAAAACAGCATGGTCAAAATAAAAGTTCAAGTTAAGTAGAATAATTTTGGTAGCATGATCACTGAAAATATATGAATGTAGTCTCTGATATCTTACAGATTCATAATGTATGTTTGACTTAGCTTATAGCAATATGATGTTCTCGGGAGAAGGTTCAGTTATTTTTCCAAAAAATGTATTACTTTACAAGTTGCTCTGTAGAAATCAGTGTTATCTGTGGAGTAAAGTAATGAGGGAAGAACCTGCTCATAGTTTTTCTTGTTAATTAATTCTGCGCTGCCTTTTGAGAAATTACAGATGATTGTTTCTTAGATTTATTTTTTTAGGTTAATAGCTTAAAAATGTTTGGTTCATTTCATTTGAATAATTCTGTACCCCCATCAATACAATATTAGTCATTCTCCTTGCTCAAATACTGCACTGTTTTTTGAGAATAATGTATTTTATGGGTCTGGCCATTTTGTTACATCAGTGAAAGGAAATTATTTTAGTAGTATCGGTAATAATTTCAAGCTTTTTCATAGAAGACTGTATTCTTGATGTTTTTATAATTTAGGATAGAGACAGCTAATTTTTATGCCTTTGCATATTGAAGTTTGAAAAAGGAAAATGTTTATGTTTTTTTTTTTTTAAGTTACAGAAATATATTTTTTAAGATTCATGGGCAACATGAGTTTCAGAGAAATTCAGTCAAAACCCCTAAATAACTGCCTTTCATTTATGAAAACAAAGATCTGCATGGCAGGGAAGTAATGCTGCCATGTTTTCAAGTCTGTAGTACAGTCAGCATTCCTGCAGAGAAAATAAAACCACCCAGATTTTTGAGGGCAGGGCGTTGTATGTTTTGTATTATTCTTTTTACATCTGTGTGGCTTTCTACTAGAGGGGAAAAAAAATGATCTGTCAAGGACATCCAGTAAGTCCTTGTGTCTAATTATCATAATTGAATACTTGCTAGATTTTTCTCTTTGAGGAATATCTTGAGTTTTTGCTTTCCTACTGTTCTTATGTCCACCAGATCATGTTGATGTTTTTACAGTTTCCATAAATGTAAGTATATCTACCGCATGATATGGTAGATATACAAAAAAAACCCCACCAAATTCATATTGCTTTATATAGTTTTGCATAATAATTATATGACTAAAAATTATTTATGATAGTTGATTTCCTCTAAGGAGAAAGAAGATTTTCAACCTGGTTATTTTACATTTGCACTCACTTCTTGTGATTCTGGAATAACTTTACATGTGGTATAACTACTATTTCAGCTTTAGAGGGCAAATTTACAGAAATTTTCTAGACCTCTGAGATTGTCTTGAAAAGATTATAAGTCTTGAGAGAAATGAGTGATAAATTAAAGAAGATAAGGTAATCAGGCCTTTGACTTTTTAATAAAATGTTTCATAGGCCCACCAGATCTCTCATTTGTCACAGTTTTCAATATTTTGTTCATCTCAGAGGAAATAAATCATCGGCTTATCACACTACTTTTCCTCATCCACAGGTTCATCAGCATGCATTGCACATCTCAGTAAGCAAGCACACAAGGAATTCTCAATCAAGAAGCTTAAGATGCAATGTTTTACTACCTAGCACTTTGATTGATGGTGCCAGGGGTAGCAGAGACTTTGTGTTTGCTCTCATCAAGCTCAATAAATTTAGAGTAGGCAACTGCAGTTTAACTGAGAAGTCTCTTGTCACCAAAAGTATGTCTCCTTTAAAAAAAAAAAAAAAAACACACACACAGAAAAACAAACAAAAGAATCCCCGGTCACTTTAGGTAAGCTGTTTTACCACACTATTTCTTCCAAGATTTTTAAATGGATAGCTCGGGGTCCATTGCACACTAAATTAGCAGCATGCTCCTTATTTTCTCTAGAGTAAGTGGTTAAAATTTGTCAAAACAAACGAAAAACAGATTTGGTTCTGTTTTGAAAGGTATTTATTGCTTTTGGTTCCTACAGTTCATTTCTTAAAATAACTATGTGCTCGAAAATGTGTTTAGTTATGACTGAAACTCTCAGGACCTGGAAAGATAAGAGTAAAGGATAAAAATAAGTTTAGCCATTATCTTGATCAAGTGACTAACACTGCAGGTCTGAGGGACCATTATGCCTAAATGAGAACAAAAGCTGTTCAGTGTAGTTCAGGTCTGTTGTGCTGTCTTGAATGTAAAGAATCTTATTGCAGAAAACCTTGTGTGTCAGCTATTCTCCATTGATTATGTGAGCTATCCCACTGGTGTCATCAGGATCAAGATTTTCATGCAGCCTTCTTGGTTGTAATATAAATATTAATAATAAGAATAGTTATCATTTCCTTTACGCTTTAAGGCTATTATGAGTGTGAATTTGTATCAGATGTATCTGTGTGTATTTGAAATCCCTGTACTATGAACATTCTTCAAATATGGTTAGACTTTTAAATTCAGGGAAACTTAGGAAAAGTGCTTTAAGGCATCAGGAAGCTGTCTTAGTATCTGCTTTCTACAGATTTGGAGTTCTTAGGAGTTTTGCAGCAGATTATTTGAATTGTAGTTAACACTAAAAGACTAGAGACTGGAGCATCCATTTTAACAAAAAATTCTGAAAGATGTCTTTTGTTCTGAGTATTTTATAATCTTAGTCCATGAGACAGTCAAATAGAGGAAGAACTATTATTCATCTTTTACGTTTGGAAAATGAGCGCTTGCAGAAATGAAATGAACCTCCATTTAATATATGTGTGCTTACATGTTGTTGGAGCACAAGTGAAATGTGTCAGAATCAGGGGCTCAATATAGACATTCTCAAATTCAATGCATTTGTTTAATGTAATAATCTTTAGTTAGAAAAGGCTTAGCTAAAAGGTAAAATTACTGAACAGAGAATTGGTTCTGTTTTACCTCGAACCAGGACACTATGCTATCCTGTGTTAATGTATCATACCAGTACGTAGCCTTCCAGTTTGTAAGGTCTTAGTTTAGATCTGTTGGAAACTTAAAGGTAAAATCTGCTTATGTTTTTGAGTTGAACTCCAATTTATTAAAAGCTCCTCTGAGTTCTAATACTCCGAAGGAAGTATTTGCCTTGTCAGGCAAAATGTTCAGAGAAATGGACTTGTGGAGATTGTGTTACTTCAGAAGTTAAACACTCCAGGTTCCTTATTTTTGTACCACATTTGGAACTGTCAGTCACTTCAGTTTCAGAAAAATACTCAATGAAGTCTGTATTCTGATGAAAATATTTCCATTATTGTTTTCTAATTCAAAATCGGACAAAATAAGCAAGAACATGGCTACTCACAACTAAAAACTATGGGTATGCTGTGAAGACACTCAGAGCTATGTAATTCTGATAGCAGGCTTTAAAGCAGAACAGTTTTATTGCTGAAAAATTAGGACAGCTTTAGCACATAAATTGAAGGGTATCTAGAATGTCAAACAAGTATAAGTCCCATTTATTTAGTTCTTTCACCTTAAGCCATAAAATGTCAACTAAACCCAGAAACTCTTTTACTGGTGTCAAATATTCTTCATAGATGTAGAGCTCAACTTTGGACAGTACGGTGAGCTTTAAACATGAATTCATTTGTTAAAATTAACTCTGAAAAGCTAATGAAAAAAATTGTTATATTCATAAATGATATATCATATCCTTACAATTGCTACCCATAAATTATTCCACAATGTTTTAATATGCTTCTGACTGGTTCTTTTTAGAAATTCCTTTAGCTCAATTTACTTCTAATATTTTACAGTCAAACCCCTCAGGAGTGCAGAACTTAATTTCATAAATGGATTTGGACTGGCTTTTGTATGCTGCTTTTGCATGGGTTCAGTGCAGTGTTGCATTAAATGGATGGAGATGTTCCTTTTAGTCTAAGTATCCTGAGTCATCTAGGCAGTCAATACAACACAGTGAAATTCCTCATTTTTTAAGATGGAGGGACTGATGAAATGTCCTTTAGAAAAGGTGGTGTCTGTTCCTTGACTGTAGAAGCAGTCTGGAGTACCAGCCTGGCCGGATACAGCCATAGTATGAAAAAGAGGCGGATAAAGGTGTGCATCTGTCATGATGGTTTTCTTTAGCAATAAGAACTTTTTACTTGGTGAACATTTGGGTTTTCTAACTGTAAAAGCTTTGCTATCTCTTTATGGCTTACATCCAGTAATGTAAAGGAAGGAAGTGGCTAATAACGTATAGTGCAGTTATAATTTTGAAATTCCATGGATGTGGGAATACGGACTGTAGGGAGTAAAAGGCCTGTTCTCCCACCTTCACCCCAAATACTGGTGGCATGCACCTGGCATAGAGCTTTGATTGTCCGTTGATATCAACAGAAATTTGTTCCCATTATAGGTCTTTTGTACAGACCTAATGCTGAAATGAGGTAAAACTTTGGTGCTGATCTCAGCTGGAACACTTTGTTCCACCTCCTCTTAGAGACAGATGTGGACTTCTTGGATTCCAGTGTATTTTAAATATGAGGAACTGCTCTAGTTTATATATAGATGATAAAAATGTATTTGACAGAAAAATAGTTCCGGCCATTCCTTTTTCAGTACACCAATAAAAAAATCCTGTCCTTACTTACTATCTAGGTAATTACAGTTGCCCTATTTTGTGAATATAAACTAGTGCACAGGTGGATTTTAATCATAAGTTGTTACTATAAGAACTAATTAAAAAAAAATTATATTATACCTTCATTATTCAGCAGTGGATTAAATAAATTTTTGTATTTAAACCCGTGAATTATATTGACATCTCAGGATATATTTGCAGCACTACATTTGTAGTTGCTAAAACTTTCAGTAATAAGTTGCTATTTAAAGCTAAACCTTCAAGTCCTGTTAAGGTTGAGGGGCACTTTTCCTTTTGATGGCTAGCTTATTCCCACAGTGTCTTATTACCACAGAAGAATGTTAAGTAAATGTCATCCCCACAGTCCATCTTCTTTTCCCACTGGTTTGTTCCAGAAGAGATTTTACCTATATAATATCTGCTTGCACTGTTATAGTTTGTTGTTGAAATAATTGCAATCAGAAGTTCTTATGACTCAAAAGGATGAAAAAGACAGCTGTTAGAGCAAAGTAATGCCTTCTGCCAAGCACATGTATCAGGGGACGATTTGTCATAAAGTTATTGAATAAGAAGATATGTAGCAGCAAGGAATTAAATTGTTGTTTTATAGAACATAGTCAACTTTTATTTGCTGATATTCAGAACTGCACTATTCTTCTGTGTAGTTTTACAGCTTAATCTATTTTAAATGGAGTACTTGGGTGAAAATATTTAAAGAAACCACAAAGCAATCTTGAATTTCAGAAAACTCTGTATACTCCAAATTCCATTTATGATGAAATTGTAAAATTCTTAAGATATAAAATATTAAACGTGCACTGTGTAATTTCTGTAAACATTAATAGTTACATTCCTTTGTACAGTAAGGTGATTTTTATGGGTGATTTATTAGAATACTAAAAGCTTGGAGAGTAGCTGTTGTTTAACGATAGTTGTCGTGCACACTAAATCTTATTTTTCATAAAGTTATACTTCACTATTATTAATCTACAAAAACCTGGCATGTAATTTCAGTCTTGTAAAAATGTTTGAAGAGAAGTCCTCCCTTAAGTCATTTAAGCAAATACTTAGAAGTAAAATGGACAAAAAAGATATATCTTAGAACATGTAATCAAAGGCACTTGTCACTTAATAAAATTGCAAATGATTTGTTTACAGCATCAGCATTCTGTGATGCTGATGCATTGATTAAACAGTAGATGTGTAAAATTTTCGATTGTTGTGTTGTTTTAGAAGAGCCTTATTTTTAATGTGCATGAGCAGTTATTGTATACAGAAGGCTCTTAGCAGATATTTCCCTTGCATAATACATAAGTGTAAAGTACCGTACACAGGAACTAGGTTAACGGCTAAAACTGCAGACTTTCTTGCTAGTATGGTAGCTCAAACTGCAGGCAGTATTATCACAAGTATAGTATTCTCTAACTATAGCTAGCAATAATAAATACAAATCTCTTACCATGTCTACTGAACTTCAAGAAAGAGCTGAAGACATAGTGAAGAGAAACATATTTTTGTAAGAGGAGTTATGCCTTGTCATGATAATAAGGTGTTCCCCTCTATTATTTTAGAAACTTGAACTGAAATTTGAAAATAAGGAAAACAAAGCCAAAGCATCGGCATTCTTTTCAAAGACATTGATAGCAAATTGTCTTCTTTCCAAAAGTGAAACCAAAGGGAAACAGTTGCCACTTTAGTATTCTGTGAGATTCAGCCTTTTAATGGACAGATCAGTACTGTTATGTGCCAGCATCTTTCTAATACTATGGTCTGGGCATGGGTAATGGCAAGTGAATAGCGTTGAGATGACTAAGAAAGGCTGGTACCAGTTTTAGCTGGGAGAACAGCTGTCTGCTGACTAAGAGAAATGTGTGGTTTCGACGTACAAGTATATGTTACTCCTGTAGCTGAATCTGAGCTGGTTAGCAATGTAACTGCATTACCATGAGTAGGTTGTCACTGTGCAGAAGAAATAAATGAGGTATTTAATGCAGTTCAAGATTTTTGATGTATTGATATTTAGGTAGATTTTGGTGGATACTTTTCAAACTTCTGGAAGTTTTTAAAACTTTTGAGCATGAGAAGATGGCGGAAGAAGATGGTTTAACACAATACTGTTGTAGGGAGCACCCTGTCAAGGAGCTTTTTGCCAGAGCACTTGATGGCTGTATCTTTAGAAAACATTTCTGAAAAACTGTACACTTCATACCTTTTAAAAAAACAACAATTTTTCTTTAAAAAGAGAAGTTTGAAATCTGGGGACAGGGGCTTTAGATCAACTGCAAAAAAATCTGTGAAGTTGGAAGTGAAACCTTCATTTCATGACTCAACAATTACATGTAAAAATCATTCAGGGACTCAAGAAGAACATGAATAAAATAAACCACCAGGTACATGGAAGAGTTAAGGATGGAATTAATACTAGAGCAAATCAATTGTACAGATACTAAATAGAGGGAAAGATTTGAACAATCTCTGATAGAATTTTTGTAATTTTTCCTTTCCTATTTCATAACTGAATGCTGGCATCTACCTATACACCAATGCACAAACACATATATATTTATATCTATATGAGTTTTATTATTATCTATATGAATTTATTGGAGATCAACTCTTTGCTGTCAATGCTGTGTGATTGCTTGCTTAGTCGTGGGGTTTTGTTCCTAAATCAGAAAAGTGGAGCTCTGTAAGAGAGAAACAGTAGGATACCAGCAACATACATTTTAAATGGTTGCTCATTGCTGTGAAAAAATTCATTAATCATTAAGTGTTAATGGAACTGGAAGGTTGAAGTTGGTGATTGTATTAATAGATACAGAAATTGTAAGTAACTGTGACCTCCAACAGAGCAGTTGAATTAACAATCCCATTGTTTCACAATATTAATAATTTTAATAACTTCTTCCAGTTACTCTGAAATTTAAAGCTATGACAATGGAATCTATTGATACTGATAAATTGTGGAAAGCTGTGGGTTAAAACTCTTACTAACAGAAAAAATGTTCAGGTCATATTCTATACTTGTTTATGCTTCTGGGCAAATATAGCCTAAAAGTCAGTGTCCAGTCTGCAAAACTGTACTGCTGGAAATTAATAGTTGTATTATGAACGTATTTAATCTACTCCTATTTGGCATGAACATTATTGGGAATATATCACAGGGACGGTACCTCATTAGTGCTATATTAATTTGAACCATTATGGGAACTAGTTCATAACAGGTTGCTCGTTTGCCTCCTCCAGCCCCTGTTGTGAGAAGGTTCCATGTCTCACCCTGCACTGAAGAGGAGCATTTCCAACCCAGTAGTCTCACATACGCTACACCATGGATTGTGTGTTTTGCTTATACCACCCAGGATTTGTATAGAAAGAGGCTGAACAGAGTCAAGTATGGAAAACTGAAGTAAAAAATCTACGCTTCTTAGATGGCATAAGTGGCTTCTGGTGTTCAAGATGAATAATGTCACGGAGGGAACAGATCTTACTATAGAATGTCTGCAGACAGACCAAAGGCTTCTGGTGAGGACAGTTAGCAGAGTGTGAGTGAGCATCAGGTTGTTCAGATAATTATGATAATAACCAGCTGTGGTGCTACGTGTTAAACTCCCAAGTTAAGTTTTTTTTCAATCTTATGGAGAGCATACCTCCGCTGCTGAGACAGGCTAACAGGGGAGGTCATAGCTGGTGCAAAAATCTGGCATGACTGCCATAGCTACCTCTAGTTTGAAACTAGAGGCTTAAGTTTCAGTGCTAAGAGAGAGTAAATCTGTGATAAAAAATGGGTTCAGGGAATTATGATAATGTGTTAGACACAACTGTTGTGCCTGAAGCAATAGTATGCTATAAAAGAAGGGGTTTTAGAAGTGGCGCTGGAAGCAACTGTTAATATAAACTCAGAGCTAATCCTCTCTTTCCAACAAAAAGAAAAAATGGAATTTAAATTTGTATCTTCAAAAATTTGCTTCACCAGTGTTCAGTCTGGCCAAGTGCAGTGGTGCGTATTACATGAGGTATGTTAACTCGTGAGGCATCTGGCACTTCCCTGTTGCACAGTTTCATTGCTCTCTGCAAATAAATGATTATGAAATGTCTATATATTTCAGGACTGCAAAGGTATAAAACCAGTCGTCAGCTGGAGAATGGATCTAAGACAAAAGGGTTGGGGATCTCATCGTCAAAATTTTATTCACCATTTATTTACATGTGAAAGAAAGTTGAGTTATCAAGAAAGAAAGGTAAATGAGGGACAGCAAATCATAGCTTTCTTCTGCTTTGCTGATTTCTGTAATTTCAAGGTCAACATTGAGATGATCAAAGCACAGAATGAAATTAGGAAACAAACTCAAGAAAACAACCCATTTACTCTAAAAACACATTAGTACTAAGATGACTAACCAGCAAGTATTAGGTACTGCCACAGCGTGGGACTGCAGCATATGACTTCTTTTCATGAGTAATAAGGGAGGGAGGCTGATGTGCTCTGGTCTTCACTAACGGGGTTACTACTGGCGTCTGAAAGAACAAATGCTGGCAACAAGCTTGTGTCATCCTTAACTAAGGAAAAAGGATTTAGAAAATGCTTGTGTGAGTTAGAGGTTTTCAAGTTAGCTGAGCCTGTTGAACATCATGGCCAGACATTTAACAGACTAATGAAATCTCAAAGGTGTTAGCAGTTGTTTTCAAGAATTTGCAACGGACAAATAAAATATCAAATGATTGAAGAAGGGAAAATATTTTGCCCTTTTTTATGCAGAGGAGAAACGAAAGAACTAGGGTGTTATAAATCCTTCTCTAAAATATCCAGTAAAGTACCAGAAGAAACAATCATAAAATTGAGCTGTGGTCCTAGAATGTAGCAAGAATAACATCAGAAAACAGAATTTGTTGAAGACCATATTTCAGGCGATACAAAAGCTTTGAAAACAAACAAACAAACAAAACGCTAGTATATGCTATGTATGCAGAGTTCAGCATGATTTTAATGACCATACTCTATTTAAAACTCCTGCAAGATGAGAAAAAGAATACATAGAAAATTTATTTCAATATCTAAAAGAGTATATCAAGTGAAGCTCTGTGATGTTGTTTCTTTGATTCTTTTTTATGTTATGTTAATTAGTGATATGGATGATGATGTGAACTAACTAATTACAGTTTCAGATGATACTGAGTGGAAGAACAGCAATATGGTGTATTTTCAATTTCTTTGTCACAAGAAGACTCTTGATCTTAAGCTGCACCAGGCTGAGACGCTGTCACTGGTGTTACATCTACACCTCAGAAATCTATGGTTAGTAAAAAGTACAAAATCATGGTAACCTCAAATCAAGACTTTTTTCTTGCTGGGGATGAAGGGGTAGAATAAATTGCTGTTGGAGAAGACAACTGATATAACTTACTTGAAAAACAGCTCTATAAGATGCGTTGAAATAAGAGGAGACCATCACTAGATTGCTGTATAACTTTCAAAGTAAATCACACATGCTTCTACCTGAGCAAGCCTATTTAGTCATTGAAGGGTAATTACTGTGTAAACAGTGTATCTGAATGCCCTGCTAGCGTGAAGAAATAAGAACACAAACTGTTTTACTAATATCTTTCCTCTGAAAGTAAAACAAATGGAAGGAGGCTTTGGCCGTTCTTGGTTCAGTAACTGGAGCCCATGTGCAGTAAAAGCTTTATCTGCTTCATGAACTGTGGTAATGCACCAGCTGGCAGCTGTGGTGCTGAGCTCCAGCTTGTGTGTGTTCCCCTTCGTCCTGTATTCGGGGTGAGTGCAAAGCGGTGGTCTTGCACTGTATGGGAACTTCTGAGGAAGGAAAGGTCCTGTCACAAGCCAGTGCCATAATGTTACATCTGCTACAGCGAGTTTGTTTATCCTTGTGCTGATCAGGACTAGGAAATAATTGCATACTTTAAGCGAGCCTTCCTGTCAGTCAAACCCCAGAGTGCTGTGGGCCAGAGTCTGTGTTTTGAATACTGCTTTAAGTACAAATAATACCTCAGAATCTCATTTGAACGCTCCTGACATAAGGCAGTGCCTAACATAAATAGCGATGTCAGAACTGTACCTTTTCTCAAACTGTTCTTTTGTTATTCCAAGTGGCAAACAACAGGAAGCCTTGCTCTAAATCATTATAGTGCATGTCGCCTCTTCGTCTATACTCTCACATTAGCACATCCTGTGTCACAACAGATCTTGCATCTTTCACTGAGCATGATGAGATATAGTAACCACTCCTGTCAAATTTCCTTGAAATGTGGGCAGCACTGACATAATGAGGTACCTTGTTACTATGTCAGTGCAAGAATGTTAGTAATTATTTTAAATGGCAATATGTCTCTATACTTTGTGTCTTTACTAGTGTATCAAAGAGGTGTTTCTGATGTCTGTCAGAAAAAACAATTACCAAGAATGTTTCTATCTAAGAATATAATATTTTTCCTCTATCATTCTGCTTTTTAGAGGAAACTAGAGAAATATTGGGCCTGATGGTCTTATTTATAACAATTTCAGCAGAGAAACTGATCTGATCACAGTTTATGAGTTGGTATAACTGGTAGTCTTCATTTCTTATTCTGAAATGGGAAAGGGCATATGTGATCATGTTTATATAAACATGCCTTACATAAGAATAGCTTATTAAATATAGTGTTTTTAAAATGTATGATCGATCACTTTTATCATGTGTTAAATATTTTCAAAATATTTGAAAATAGAGCATTACCCTTTTGCTCTGAGTTACAAATTAAATATTCTTTTGTTGGTCTAAGCTCCCATCCTACTTTACTCTGCTCTTCCCATTCATTTTTAAGAAGTTAACTGTGAATGTTAAAGGTAGTTAGGTCTACAGAGCACTGTGAGATCAGAAACAGAGGTACTAGTGGATTAAGACATGATACTTGGAATCAGGGTGGTTCTTCAATTGTCAGAAGCAAAGCTTAATATTTATGAATCCTTTTGGGTCAGCATTCATGCTGGTGAGCACTAATGGAGCTCTCTTCCTTTTTGAGTACTTAAAAATAGCTAAGCATTAATAAGTATGGTTTTTTATAATAGTGTTAAGAAGCCATCTGCATAACTTTGCAGACGGCCTGAAATGCTACCTTTGTAAGTATGATTCTGCTCCACCATTGTTTGAAAAATGTTTGCTCTTTGCTCAATAGGCAGTCACTGATGATAATTTAATAACTATTTTTATCATAGTGCTGATCAAAACACTCAAAAAGGATGAAATTATTTTAATAAAATCCACTGGGAGTGAAGTTTTTTATCTGCCCTCCTTGGGCACTTGTTCACTTGGTTTAGGCAGTATGTGTTTTTCTTAATTAGATGTTTTTATGTGTTATTATTCACAAAGATACTTTGTGTGAAATTGCCCAGATATTTAGGAGAGGAATTAGAAATGTTGTGATGTTAAATGCACATGGAATGTGCTGTGAAGCTTAGTCTATCAGGAATGGCTACAGAAGTGATACGATCCAAACCCAGCAGGGTTTCAGAGTCTCTGCTCTAGCAACACTCCTGCACGATCATCTACAGCCTGGACCTGCCTTAAGTTTGAGTCATGGAATGACTGGGTTGTTGGAAGTTTCTCTTGTTTAGTTATAGGTGCAGTTTGCCTTAACTATTCATTTCAAGTATGATACGTGGTGCCTTTTTCTATATTTTATTTCTATTCTTTTTAACCTATCAAATATGATTCTATTCTTGAGTACACCTACTAAGCATAGTTTTTAATACGTAAAACAAACAGAAGTAACTAGACATAAAAATAGAAAATCAGAATATAAATAGCTAGAATTTGGCAAATGGAGTGTTACATCATGATGGGAACTTGCATCTTGCCTTTATAAATTTGAAATATGGTCAGTTCATTAAAAATAACAGTGCTTTAATAAACATAATACATAATTGTAAGCCTTTGGAATTCCAAGGAGCTTTTTTTATTTCCATGTCAAGCTTCAATTTTGAAGTTTGCTCAAAGTTCAACTCACTGCATGTAGAGTTCTACCTAACACATGATAATGTTTGATTATTAAGCATCATCGTTTTTGAAAATACTGACGTACAATACAAAATTAAAGTGCAGCTTGGACTCAAACAGTATTAACTACCATTTTCTAACTGACAAGGATCAAAAAAGCCAAAGATACTGATAATATTATTTTATTCTTAACAATACCTTTTTTTTTAAGTACTAGAAGATTTGGAGGGATAACAAATATTTCCACAAAAATGTAGTAGCCAGACTTAAACGCCTTTTTAGTCAGAACACCAAATTGAACTTCAGATCAGGGTTCTAATTCCATGTTGTGGAACAGTTAATATTTATTTTCATCATCTCTTATCTTTTCTTGCTGTAGGACAGGGGAATTTGCTGACTTCTGTGATCAGATAAATGGAAGAATCGCTTTAAGTTTTTGTGCCTTGGTTCTCATAAAATACAGACGATAATACATGCTTCTCCCTGTCTCGTTCCTTTCTCATCTATACGTTTTCTACATTTTTGGTAAAGAGAGTCTTGTTTTGAGAATCGGCACATTAGAACATGATAGAGTGTAAATTCCAGCAGTAGTCTCTGAGACTCGTGTAATAAATAGAAACTGCAGAGATGGTGGTTTTCCGTACATGTATCTGCAGAACATGTATTGCATCTTGGAAATGTCTCCCACAAGTATTCCCACAAGAACATTGTAAAGCTACATCCACTGTGGCAGCTGTGAGTCGTATGTGGTGTTATGCACATAGTGGATCAAACTGACTGGTATTTCTTGGCTGCAGAGTTTGGATAAAAGTAATTTACTTTGGAGTTTTTGGTAAATTTATTCTATGCATTAGGGTTTGACAGATTAGAATTACATATGTGGTATTTAGTAATAATGCCTGCAAAAAGTTTTTTAAGATGTGCTTTCTCCAGCTGCTTCCTCCAGAATCCTTTGTTTCTTAGGTCTCTGTTAGTCATCAATTCATCAGTCTTCTGAGTTTTTCACTTGTCAAAGAGGTGAGTGGTCTGGAGACCACACAGAGAAGTGGATTATCACCTGGAAAAGTTTTAGTAGGATGGCAGTTCTAAGCCTTCAGGGTTTTGCAGAAAGCAGTTCCAATATCACTCTTCAGAAGCATAGTCTTCCCTTTTTTATACTTCTTGGGTATGTCTTCTCAGTTTCTTGTCTCCTGGATATAGCTGTGAAATACATACCATTTATTACATATTTTTGTACTGCAGGAAGATACTGCCTTGACTTTTATAGTTTTAATCAAACTGAAGCTACTACAGATGTAAAAAAGTGAAAAAAGAACTGAAGTTGGTCCTAATCATGTAGCATGCTAATAATATATGCTTTTGAAGACAGAGATTGCATCTTGCTTTCTCCCTCAGCTAAAAACTAGGAAAGTTTGTTAATTTTTTCATTTCCTTTGATTTTGTAGTATTTGCATACAGAATTCTGTTTTGCCACTGTTCTCTGTTGTTGAATCTTTTCTTGAGGATACTGCACCTTGGTCCTTCAGTGGAAAGATTGACCTCTTTAATTAATGAAGATTACACAGATATTAAAGTACAGTGTTGATTAGCTGAATGTCATGGGGGTCACTGCATAATTTCAGATGGTCGAGAGAGTTTTCCATATCTTTAATAGACGTCATGACCCTGTATTAGTTGAAACAGAAGTTTGAACAAGGGAGCAAACGGCACAGCTTTCCAATCTAGTTACATGAACTATTGTGAAACACAGAGGCATGCTCTCTGGAATGGAGAGGCATTATCTTAAAGAAATAGTTAATGCTTCCGCTGTTAAATAAAAACATTATCATCTAATGTGTCTTTGAACATTCTTCTAATCTATTTTGAAGGTCTAGTATTTCACCAATATAATTAAGGTATGGTGTGATTCGATATATGTATCTAATGAGAATAGGGATCACTCTTTTGAAAACATAGCCAAATATTTTTTTTAATTAAATTTAAGTTTAACATTGTTATAGAAGCAGAGAATTGCCAATGCAAATTAATGCCATTGAGCTGATTCCTTATTAATTGGTCATTGCCAAATAATTAATCATTGACTTGATGTTTAGTACAAGCTTTCCAGTTAATGAAGGACTGATTGTTTTCTGGAGGGAAAATAATGGAAAATCTAATTGCTTCTAAAACCCTGCAGTGCTCTGAAGTCTGTGTTAGGCTGAAAAAAAGTCGGAAGAACTGTTATTTCTAGGAGAAAAGATTAAAGAGCATTTTCCTTTTTTCACCTGTTACAAATGTTGTATTTTGTCTTTAAATATGTTTTATATTTAATTTAAAGCAATTTGTGTTTTACAGGGCTAAAATTCAAGTTTACATGAGTTTTTGGAGTGCTTGTATTTCAGTTCTGAAATACATAAGTTGTTTTCATAATTTTCATAGGTCATACAGATATTAAAGGAAAAACTTCAAGCAAAAAATCAGTTATGTCTTTAAGTTGCAGATAACAGGCAGGCCATCTCCTAAAAGCTATTTTGACTTTGTGAGCAAGAGGGCCCTTATGGAGTACCAGGCATCAGCTAAGATCCTTAAATGGAACCAGAATGTTACCCAAGGAGAGTTCCAAGGTCAACAATCTCTAATAAAATAGCTACCATAGAAAGCACGATGCTCTGTGAGCATAAAATTGTGTGAAAAACATGTTGCTCAGGTATATAGAATCTCTGTGTATAAGGTAAGAAAATGTTCAAACTTTGATTTGTCTGGGGAGCATGTGAGACAAACAATAACATAACCACTATGACCCAGATGGTTTGAGGATCTTTTGGGGAGTAGGACCTTGAAAGGCCTAGATAACTCTCAGGGCCCTGAGAGTGCTCAGGGGGGCTTCCTGACCCTGAGCATTTTCCTTTGGGGCCTCCACCAGTGCTGCCATGGGCCCAGGAGCCCCACTTCAGCTCAAGCTGGGGCCATCAGCTCACTGACACCAGAGGTGGATCTGTCTGTAGCCCTGCCACAGCTGTGCCTGTTGCCTGGCTGTGGACCTTGATTCCGACTTGTGGACTCTCTTGATGTTGGACCCGCCTTGATGTTGGACCCACCTTGTTGCTATTGACCTGCCTGCCAGTCATGGGACTGCCTGAACCCTGGTCTGATCCTGACTTCCCAGTCTGATGTCAGTCCTGCCTCATCACAGACTCCCAAGGTGATCTGAACTCAAGGCTGGGCCCTCTCCACCCAACCTGCCCTGCTCCTTCCCTGGCACATGGGATAGGCCCTAGGTGGCATGGCTCATGATCTTGCAGCCCGAGGATCCCCCTTGGCTCCCAGCTTCCTGACTGCTTAGGGATCATCTGGCCCTTGGCTATGCCATGAAAGTAATCATACCTGTATTTACTATGTATTGGTAACATCATATAAAGCTGTGACTGACCAGGTAATGACATAAGAAACACCAGATTTAAGTACAGATATAGAAACACTTGAAAAACTACTTAGGGCTGGCTGTTTATTTGTTAGGAGACATGGTAGTATGAGGAAGTCAAAAAGGAAGGTCCAGACATGGGGGGAAAAAACAGAGGAGGAAGTATGAAGCTAGCTGATGAAAAACTGAGGAGGATGCCCTTCTAATGGTAGAAGTGCAGATTTTTGCAGAGGCTGACCTACAGATCCAAGCCCACCTGGAGGAACCCCCTCTTGGTCAACCTACTGGACTATCAATTAGGTCTACTTTCAAAAGACTTGTTGGGGAAGGCTAGAGCAAAGAGGGGTAGGCCCTCACCCTTGTATGAGAGAGATTTGTAAGTAGTGGTTGTGGGTGATTCACAGGTGTTAAGATCGATAATTAGTAGCTTTGCAGTTGTGTGTGGCAATGTGCACAAAGATGTAATTGCAAATTAAAAGTAGTGGTGTGTTTACTAGTTAATCAGGTTATTGATTATTTGATTTATTAGTTTTGTAGCAATTTGTTGTTTAAGTAATGAACATCGTGCGCTTCTGAACTGGTCTTCTCAAGCCTGCAGTCTAAAGAGGGAGAATTGGACACAAGGTGACATTTTTAGAACTCTGTTGGATAGAAGTTTCTCTCTGTTATTGGTGGCTGCATATTACAGTATAGCATACAGGAGGATTGGGAAGTATCAGACTTCTTCTCAACTTCCATTTGTAACAGCATGTTCCAGGAGTAAGGAAAAAGTGGAGTTCTTGTTTTTACTTCATATCAAGCTCTTTTTCACATTGGTTTCAAAGGAAAAGTTCAAATGTGACTTAGAACACTGTATCCGCCATTTACTGAAAAGTAAAATTTTGTACTAAAATGATTTGTTAGCTTTAGAGATGCATTTTGAACTTAGAAACTTGCACACTTCTTGAACTTTCTTTCTTTTTTTTTTTTATTATTATTATTATTTCTTTGTCTTCTGTGGCTGCCCAGAGCATTTTAGGCTAAGCTTTCTCGATCCCCTAAACATCGTAATTTGTTATGTGCATACATGTCTTCCATAGATTGAAATGTATCAAGCAAATTGAATAGCCTTTTTTTTTTTTGGCTTTAAGGAAAAGAAGAAAGAAGAGAGGGAGCTGAACATGACACTCAGATTTTTAATTTCATACATGTATTTCTAACCTGATTTAATGCATGAAAGAATAAGGGCACATGTGATGCATGTGTTTGGATTTGGCTGTTTATTGATCTGGTAATCGTTGTGAAAGTCAAAACATGTATCAGAAATAAATTTGTGTCTTAAATTTATGTACATTCAAGGGGGAGGGAAATCACGAACAATTAGTTCATGGATTTCAATTTTATTGTGGACTTTTCAAATTTTTAGTGTGCATTTTATATATTTGGATTTCTTTACAGTTAATGCTTGTGGAAAGTGACAGTCTGATCAGTGTGTATTCAGATAAACTCATGCCACAATTGACTCTAGATCTTACAGATTTTTTGTGAAGTTTATTTTTTTTTTTCTTCCCCTGTAATGAATATTACTGTCCATGGTCAAAGGTAAAAAGAAGTGATTTTCATGTCTAGGAAACTAGGTTGCTAAGGAGTTGAAAATTTTTGTTAATTGATTTAAACATACAAACCCCATAAATGTTGAGTGGTGATGGTGGAACATTTTTCACTGTTGTAAGAACAACATCCAAAAAGAGAAATTAATTAAAATTTTGGTTTACTTTTATTCTTTGCATAATCTAATTTTATAACTAATTAATTTTTCTCATAGTTTATCCTCACAAATAGTGTTGAATTGTTGAAGATTTTGATTGAGCTCATTATCAATTCTTAACCATGAAGTAAGAACAAGACATATTAGAAAGAGGAACAGTAAAATGTTGTTTGGAAACTGTCCTGGTTTGGGGTGGAGCAGAGCCAACTTTCTGTTCAGTGAGTGAGGCTCTTACTTACACTTGTTGCTGTGGCAACCAGGGTCAGCTGACCTGGGTGTTTACCCTGGGGAAGGGTTACACCTGTGGCCAGGACAGGTGACCCAAACCGACCAATAGGGTATTCCATCCCATCTGCCATGCTCTGTATAAAAGCTGGGGGATCAAGGGAATTGGATTGGCTCCTTTCCAAGGACTCTTTTCCAAGGGCTCTTCATCTTTGGATCTTCTCCAGTGGGCTCTTCTTCAGTGGACTGCTTCTTCAATGGCTCTCTTTCTTCAACGACTGAGCCCTGTCAGCTCATCTGCCTTTTGATCCTGGTCAGTGTGTTCCAGTTCCCTTTTGTCACTGAGTCCACTCTGGAACTTTCCCAGTGCCTGCTAGTGAGATCTCCCTGGGAGCTTGATATGGTTTTGTGTATATTTATATATATTGTATCTATTTCATTATATCCTTTTTTATTTTATTATTAATTTTTCATTAAAGTAGTTCAGTTTTTTCTAAACTCACAAATCTTTTTATCTATCTTCTTCCTTTCCTTAGAGCAAGAGGTGGAGGAGAGTATCTGTTGTCTCGTCATTGGCCAACCTGGCCCAAACCACAACAGGAAACACAGTGTATACATAATCTTCCCCAGTTGTTTAACGATTATTCAATATTGTATTGTTTTCTCTGCTGCTGTTCACACAATACATAAAACCTGAAAGAACATTAATGTGAAGTTTTCAAACCTAGCAAAACTGCTGTTTTATATGAATTCTAATAGCCTCTAGAATGTGGAAAATGTTGAAAGTAATTTCTAAATTCACAGTCTATACCCTCCAGGTATAGTTGTTTAATGCTGCTTGTATACATAATTCCTTTATGCAAATATTTAAGGTTTGTATTATATCTTTCAGAATGTATTTTCAGCTCTGTCACTTTTCTTCTTTGCTTAGTAGCATTTTGAGTGTTAAATTTTACAAGTGTGGATAAAAATGAAAAAACAGGGCTAAAATTAGGAAATGTCTGGTTGCTTAGATAGTGTTGTTCATGGAAATATTGGCCTAGATGTGTGTCTTATTTTAGGAACTAGACCAGTTTAAATATATTTATGCTCAATAAATACAGTAATTAATGCTTCCACCAATGCATGAGTTGCAAACATTTTTTTGTGCTAGTTTAACACAGAATTTTTAGTAGACTAATGAAGATGTGGTAACCTATTTTATTTACTCTAAAGAATTCTCCCTACTTTCAGCAAGAAGCAAAGTAAATAAACCAGGAGAGTCGTTCTGTTTTCCTGTGAAATTTAAAGTACTTGTGCATTAAATCTTTCTTCTCTCCATAGTTTCTCACTTCACTGACAGTCTTTGGGTAACAAATTCTCTTTCTTAAGACAATGAAGACTGCTCTTCTAAGAGCTAGATGGTAAATTATTTAAAAATTGCCACAGCAGTCTCTGTATTTTACTCTATTTCAGCTTTCTGACAGTGTCAATTGCCTCAAATTAGAGCATAAAATAAAAAATAGTGTCAACAGTATGTTTTTTTATAAGGAACTCATAAATCAGTTTATATGGTTGGGTTTTTTTTGTGCTGTTTATGCTGAGAAGCTGACAGAATGATTTACCACAAGCTTCACTAAAATTCAAACGAAACCAACTGCAGCTGAGAAATATGTATGATCAGTATAGTGAAGAGACTAAACAAGAATTAAAATATTGAGCACCTACTCATATTCAGCCTTCAGGTACAAGAAGGCCCAAACAAACAAAAATGAATCCCATTTCTTAGTCCATCTTTCAGATACTTTCCAAAGGATAAGGTAAAAATCCTTTCCAAAGAAATCCTATGTGATTTTCAGGGGTAATCAGAAACCTAGAAATAGTGCTTTTTGGTAATCACTTTAAAACAAGACTAGTTCACCAAGGTGCTATTGCAAAGGTAAAGACTGATTCCTGTGAAGTAAAAAAAAGTTATGTATGATTAGACAATTTACACTATAGCCATAATCCCCTATTGACTGGCTTCTGCTTTTAAGGGTTCTATTCACGGGTCCTTGTTGGATGAGGAGCTGCAGGACTTAAGTGACTGAGGTAATTTTAGACAGATGTCCTGTTTCTCACATCACCTTGCTGTCTTCTGTGACTTGTTTTCTCAGGCTTCCTGTAAAAATGCATTTGCGTCCTCCTTGGTTAGTCTGTGTTGGAGTTCAGGATTCAGGGACGGAGGGTGTTTTTTGTGTGTTTTGTGGGGGTTTTTTTGTTTGTTTTTTTTTTTTTTTTTTTTTTTTTGTCTCCAGTCAGTGATCATAAACTAAAAGCAGGAAGAACAATAAAACAGCAAGTCACCCTAAAACAGAATCTATTTTCTACCATCCTCTTTATGATATGATGCAATAGATCTGTGCTTCATTGCCTATGCAAGAGCTTAGTCCCCATTGGAAACTTTTCTAATGTTGATCCAATATTAGGGACTTAACTACTGTTGATGATCTGAAGAGACATCTAACAAGAATAATCTGCTAGTTACATCAGTAAAGTAACTCAACTGCTACAAACTGTCTTAGTGCTGCATTCATCTGATTTTCTAGCATTTGTGAGACAAATCTTATCAATAACTGAATTTTTAAATTCTCTCTTCTAGAAAATAAAGAAAAAAGCCCACCTGATACTCACTTTCAATCAGAGCCCGTGGTTCTCATCAACATCCTCCTCTTTCTTCTAGGTCTCTCCAATTTTTTGACTGGAATGTTTTCTTAAAGGCAGATAAATGCCACCAGGAGAAACTGCGGTGACTGTCTACAATAAGCCAGCATCGGTTTGCTAGAATCAAGGTCCTGTTAGTAGATTATTTTAATTTTTTTTACTCTCCATTGAATTATTCGTCTTCCCTTAAAAGGTCTCCCTTAAAATGCTGTCTTTGAAGGAATGTCTAGATCTTGCAGTCACAAATGATATAAATGATCCTTGCCTTAAGATGCCTATTCTGGTTTCCAGGCTGACTTCCTTCCAGATTTGTTGGAATTTTCTCAAATTGCAGTGTCTAACCTCCTTCAGACAACCCCTTTACATGGATTGTAATTAATATCACACCCTAGCTTTAAAAATATTTCTCTCTGTTCAAGCTCATTCTCTCTCACTGTGATCCTACAGCTGTTTATTCTGGCCATTGTTTTCCTTGTCATTGTTTTTCTTGTTTCTTCTGGCCATTGTTTTTCTTGTTTAGAATAATCATAGAATCATCTGGGTTGAAAAAGATCTTTAAGATATCGAGTCCAACCATTACCCAAACACTGCCAGGTCTACCACTAAACCATATTCCTAAGTGTCACATCTACCCATCTTTTATATACCTCCAGATATGATGACTCATCCACTTCCCTGGGCATCCTGTTCCAATGCTTGATAACCCTTCCAGAGAAGAATTTTTTCCTAATATCCAACCTAAACCTCCCCTGGTGCAACTTGAGGCTGTTTCCTCTTGTCCTATCTGGCCTGCAACTAAGTGCCTTTTAGCACCTAATTTTAGTTCTAGTTTTCTTTGCTGGTCTTTTCATGTATTCAAAATGTGTTCTCGTCTATCTAACCCTGTAAAAAAAGCAAAGACAGGAGTTCTAGAATCCTCCTTCAATCTGTGTCCTCTCAGGTCCCTGATTTCCTGCAGCATACCACAGAATTAAGATACTAAAATTTACTCATTTCATTCTCATTCAGTTTTTCCCCTTCTTAAAATATCAAATTGGCAAAATGCAGCTGCTGGATAACTTAGTGCCGCTTTTTAGGACGGTGCTTCACCAGTTGTCCTATCCATAAGATGATGCTCATGGAGCAGCTAGAGATTTGGTAGCATTAGCCTGGTTTGCTATATGGCAAAACTAAAAGCATCCAAAAATAGTAGAATAAGTAAAAGAAAGATGGCTTTAAGGAGTGGAAGAGAATACAGGATAAACATGGTAACTTCTGATTTGTTTTTATGGTGTTTTTATATATTATTTGGGGAGAAAAAAAGATTACATTTCATGTTGTGCATTATAATGTGGATGAGGAGTGAATACTTTTCTGTGTTATGTTTATAGTGTAACTCTGTATGCCAGTACATTTATAATTTAGAAGAAAAGTTTCTTGTAGATGAGTTGGAGCAATTTTGCTCCTGGAGAGTTATCTAGTGCTTAAGTATATGTAAATTGTAGCAATCAAAATGTATGATTACTGAGTCTTTGGAATAAGCAAGTAGAACGAAGTCTAAAATCCATTTTAACAGGGGAGGTGTATATATAGCGTAGGGATTTCCTGTCACACATAATTCTTCTAGGTGAAGAAACACAATATATTGGTTTAATATTTTCCTCTGTATAATCAATACAATGTACCATTAATGCCTAACTCAATGTTGTAGAATATTTTCCTAGGTTTAAAATAGCCCAGGTGCAAAATGTTTCATGAATACCAAACGCTATGTCTGCTTGATAGATCAAGATTTAATCAAACACCCTAAGACCATCTATTTGTTCTTCCATGTGGATAAAGGTAATTGTATTGTTTTTCATATATAAGATATAAAGGAATATTGGACAGGGAACAATTATGTTTTGCTTGTGAGACTTCTGAGGAATGTGTTGTGAGCATCATATAAAGGTGTATCTGACTTAATTTGAAAATATTCATAGGAGCAGTATCACAACTTCATGATGACTTGCCCTATAAAAAACTGAAAGTTATTAAATCTTAATTTTAAATTGCCTTATCATCATTTCCGGACATCTGTTCTTGTTAGACTTGTTATCTGTTAAACTGGAGTCCATTGGATGAAGTCCATTTTCTCCCTGCAGAGGTGCTTCCATGTTGTTGTGTCTGTTTTGATTCTTAAGAGCATGATACTTCATTATGTCCCGCCTGTGAGATTAAATCACCTTATTTTTCTTACTATTCTTACACATACATCTAAGTACTCTCATCCTTTTTTTTTTTTAACCTACAGCATCTGACTAAGAACTCATTGAATTACATGTTCATTTGGACCTCCAGAGAGAGGATTTTCTGGAAGATGGTCCTCATTATTCAATATTTCCATTCATGTGCTCTTTGTAGGATAGTGTAATTTAGCTGTGTTTAGTCAGATTTTATTTCAAATAGCTTCACTATGAAAAGAAACAAAATTCTTCTAATCATTACCAACAAACAAGCCATTTTTTGTTGCTCACAAATCTTATCCAGAAGTGTTTTGTTCTTTAATTTTCTTGCTGAGTTTTGATGAAACAGAGTTGTCACTGAGTTTAGAGCATGACACTTTTGATCTAGTCCTTTTTTTTTGCACCATAACAGAGGTCCAAACCCAGGAATTCAGGTATGTGTTCATAGCATCACAAGAAGCTATGCACTTACTTTTGGGGCTTAAAAAGAAGAATGTAGCACCTATATTATGGCCAGTCCTGCTAAAGTAGCTGAATCATCTGTGGTTGGGAGGGGGGACACAGTTTCTTCAAACTCACTGCGCTCTTTCCCCTGCAAAATAGCTGTAAAAAAAAAAAAATAACATTTAAGCTTGCTCAATCATCATCTCTTCTGGGAATATTCAAGCACACAATGTTGAAGTGAATTTAAAGTTCCCATCACCATTATGACTGTGATGGGAGTAAATGACAAAGAAAGTGAAGTTTTCAATACCATCCTCTTCTGTGTGTCAAGTTACACAAGCAGAAAAATCCCTTCTGAAGATAAGGATTGCTTACACTTTCATGGAGTAAACGGCGATGGGGGCTGTACTTCGTTTATCTTAATTCTTTGCGTTGCCGTAATTTGATATACTGATGTAGACAGGTAATGGAGGAAGGTAGTAAGGGGTCATTATATCTTCTTTTTCCTCTGTGGGTGTGGCTGAGCTTTTGGCTAGCTTTAGCCAATTGTAATCCCTAATTGCCATTGAAACTACCCAACAAATAAATTTCCCAGCTCATGTTTTAAAGAATTATTTATAGAATCATCCAAAAATTTCACACTTGCCTAAAGAGACAATAAGAGTAGCATAAATGTGATGGTATGACAGACATGTTTGAATGCATTAAACCTACACTTATTACTGGCAGTCTCACATGTATTTGTACTGTGAACTGAATTATGTGAGTGACACATTGACTCTATGATCAGACGGTGTAAACAAATTCTGACAGTAGCAGTTTTAGTCCTGCTGTGGCTTGCCTCTCTAGCCTCGTTTTTTGACTTCAGGTAATCGGATATGAAGTTGAAGTGTCACTGACTTTGAGGCCATTCTTCCATCACAGACTGTGGTGACTGTGGGAGGTTCCTGATGACTAGAAATAAGCAAACATTATACTCTAAGGTAAGAAGGAGGGTCAAGAAAGCTACAGGCCAGTTCAGCTCACCTCAGTCCTGGGAAGACTATGGAGCAGATCATCATGGAAGCCATCGCCATATATAGAAGCGAAGAGAGAATGACTGAACAAAACCACTACTTCTAAGGGCAAGTAGAATTTTGAGCTTCATTCTCAACACAGCCCTAGACTTGTCATGCAAGTCAGCTAAGCCACTTTTCAGTTGCTCGATTCCTTTTTCTGTGTAATGGGTATCACATTACCTAGCACCTATTGGTGTTTTGAACCAACCTGATTAGCACTGATAATATGATCCAGCTCTTCAAGAAAGGATCTCAAAACTCTCTCCAGTGTTGTTATCTGAAGATATATGTCCTTCAGACACCTTTTATCTATCACATTAAATAACAACCTTTCCAGAGAAAAGTGTTCTGTATTTCGTGAACTTCAGTCTGTTTAGCACATCTCTTGCTGAAATGTCATAGTATGCACACCATAAGAGCAACATCAGATCATTAAAAAATTCAAATTCAAAATAATTTCAAAGTTAATAGGAGCTGAAACACTTGGCTCATTATTCTCTACTCCAGCAGACTATACATTGGCATTATAAAAACAGACCATTTCAAATTTGTGTTGGTCATTTCAGAACTAAGAGCTTTCCCAAGCACCTAACATTTTTACTCTGATTAGTCATTCAAGGTCTATCACTTGACTTTGAAGCACTACAGTCATTCAGAAGCTTTTCACTTAGGTGCTTGAGAAGAATCATGCTCTGGGTAGTCCTTGGAAAAATTTGGTTCATGTCTACTTTCACCATGAATAGTTTTAACATGTGTTTTGAGTTTTCTGACAACTCTTGTAATTATACTCCCTCCTGTGAGATGCAGTTCTACAACAGCTCCTCCCCTCAAAAAGAAAAGACTCTGATTTTTTTCAAAACCACCTGATTATAATCAGGTGGTTTGAACCTTGACTGGCCCTGCCTAGGAAGAAACACTACTGTAATCTCAACTAAACATTGATTTCTCCCTTCCCAGGAGCACCGTATTCTCCAAGACCCACTATTGCTTTTTCCTTCATGGTTAAAAAAATTGTTAATGACACCAATTAAGTGACACAAATGTCATTCCTACATTTATGTTCTGTTCCAGGTCAGCAACGTTGCAACTGGAAAACAAAGACATAGCAATTTTAAAAGGGAAACCATTCTTTGCAAAATGGGAATACTGTATACAGTTTAAGTGCAGTGAATCAGAAGGTGCTCTGATGAATGAGTTGACACAGGGCATTCATTACTATTTTTCTGGTGGGAATCTGCCCAGGCAGAGCAGTAAAATGGACATGCTATTTTACCTATCGCCTTCAGTCCTTGCAATTGTTAGACAAAAAGTAAATTAGGAAGAGTGGCAGCTGTCAATTAATTTTGATTTATTTTCAATTATTTTAATTTTCATACATAATTAGTTTTATAATGCCCTTAATATCCTTGAAAATTACATTTCTCTTTTCAAACTTCCTTAAATAAAAGTTGAATTTGTTTCTATTGAAAGCTGCGCTCCATTATTTCTAGTGGAAGAGAAGCAAATTTGGGTTTTATGGCATACTCCTCCACTTTCCTTGGCAGCAAACACGCTTGTTTCATCACACAACTGAGAACTTGCACTTCGTTTTTGTAGTATAGGTAGAAAACTGTGCTAGATTCCTTACTTTCCTAGTATGAGCTTACCTTGTGTGTATGAAATACTGCTGTTTGCAAACATATTGCATTTCCTAGCACTCTTCTCCCAAGTTCAAATACTACTAGACCATTCTCTTTAGTCTAACATCAACTGTGTCATGGTTTAATCCTAGCCAGCACCTAAGCACCACACAGCCGCTCACTCGCTCCACACCACCCCCCCCCCCCCCCCCCGCCCAGCAGGATGGGGGGAAGAAAACTGGAAGGATAAAAGTGAGAAAACTTGTGGGTTGAGATAAGAACAGTTTAACGATTGAAATGAAATAACGTTGTTGTGGTTTGGGCCAGGTCGGCCTATGACAAGATGACAGATGCTCTCCCCCACCTCTTGCTGGATCTTGGAACTTGTGTATGACCAGTTTAAGTAGTCCTTAATTTGATTCTTTTCTGCAATGGGTGGTACTGCTCCTCCCTAAGTTTTGCCATCACCAGGGACATGGGAGACCTGAGAACAGACCCTGATAGGAATGAATGAGGCATTGAGTATCTCAGCCTTTTCCATGTTCTCTGTCAGTTAGGTTACCCACTTCATTCAGCAGCAGACCAATGTGGTCTTAATTTTTGTGCTTATTTGTTTATGGAAGCTCTTATTCTTTATGTCCCTCACTAGTTTTAACTCCAGCTTCGGTTTGACTTTCCTGATTCTATTGTGGCATGCATAGGTGATGCTTTTGTGCTCTTCCCAAGCAGCCTGTTCCTGCTTCCACTACCTGGAGACTTTTTGTTGTTGTTGTTGTTGGACTCGAGTTTAGTTAGGGCTTCACTATTTTAGCTAAGCCATATCTGCTTGTTTTCTTACACATCAGAAGGGACTATTCTTGTACTTGAAAAGGCTGCTGTTAGCGGTCAAACAGCTGTTGCTGGCCCATTTGCCCTTCAAGACAACCTACCACGGCATCCCTCTGAATCAGTTCACTCAACAAGCCAGAGTCTGCTGTCTTCAAGACAAGGGTCTTTATTTTGCTGCTTGTTTTCCTTTTATATCTAAACTCTACCATCTCGTCATCCTTACAGACAAGCTTGCCATTGACTGTCACATCACTAGTGACTGCTTGCTTATTTATGAGTACCAGATCCAACAGAGCTTCTCCTCTAGTAGCTGCATCAAATCTTTTTTTCCCCAACACACTCTAGAAATCCAGATTATTGATAACATGCTACGTTGCCTTTCCAGAAGGTGTTGGGATGTTAAATTCTCCCATGAGAACCAAAGCCTGCAACTGAGTTTTCCAATATTTTTAAAAAGCTTGTTTTTTCAACTTCTTTTCCTGACTGAATTGTCTGTAACAGACATCCACTAGCACGTCCCTTCTTTTTGGCCTTGCTTCCAACCTCAGCCTATGCTTTTGGCTGTCGTTTTCTGTTGACTGTATATGACTGTGGTGGACAGTAATCTGCACAGAGCACAATTTCCCTTTTCCTGACTCTCCTGGAGTCTGTGCCTATCTATTGCAGCACTCCATTCACATGAGCAATTCTGCTATGGCTCTGTAATAATCCCAGTGACATTACAACTCTTCAACAATGCATGTACTTCTAACTCCTCCTATCTGCCACATTTTGTGTATCTTTTTGTATATCTGATACACATACACACCCCAGATGTTCTTATAGATTTATATCTCTTTGTTACCTTGAGTCACAGTGGCTCTAGATCACCATCTCAAATCCCTGTTTTTAACAGACCTGAAAAGAATGCAGTGGACTGATGGGAAGAAAGATGATGAGGGAAAAAATATTCCTACTTACTGTAAAAAATCGCAGTTGGGTTTATAGGAATGCTACAAAACTGAGCAGAATAAGGCCATATGTATCCTAAAAAGTGAGAAGCTTAGACTCCTTCTCTAGGGTTTTCAGTCCTTAAAGTACTGAAAGGTGGGTGATAATACCCCTGTGGACACATGATTCATCTAATTCATCTTACAACATTTACATTTGAGCTGCAATTATTTTCCCTTTATATTAATCAGCAGAAAATGTTCGCTTTGAGGTTAGGTTGAGTATCTTGCATGCTCAGAATGCCCATTTCTTACTGTTGATTGAATGTAGAGCCTCTAGCAACATGCAGAGTAGCGAACTCAGACTTGGAGCTTTGCACATCAGTATTCAGAGTTTAGACAGGTGCATCCTCCTTGTGCTTTCCATAAATACCAAGCTTCTCATATGAAAGATAACATGAAAGTCTTGATTTTTCAGGTGTTTTTTGCATTGAGTGGTAAATTCAAACTTCTGCCACTATGGCTCTGTGGGGAATCTTACCCTGGTGTAAATAAATACTAAAAAAAAAAAACAAAAAACAAAAAACAAACAAACCAAAACAAAAACAACAACAACAAAAAAAAAAAAACAGGGCAAGCAGATTGTTCCCAAAATGATTTATTTTTAAGGTTCCCTTTTCTGGATTTTGAAGATTCAAAGTTGGTGAAATTGTTGTACCTAAGGCAGATGCTTTACAGACAGGTGCATGGTTAAATATATGCACTCTAAACATTTACTTTTGATTAGCAAATTGGGAACCATAATTGCTGCTTCTTACTTTGCATAATTTATCATATCTCAGATACCTTAGATTATACCTTGTATCTGCTAGAGAATAAATTTTTCTATTGAGTTGTTGCACATATTTAGAAAATTTTTGGTAAGCAAGTTTTGGGTGTTTTTTAGTTGTTTTTTTTTTTTTTTCTTAAAAAAAAAAAAACACAAAAAACCAAAACCAATCCACAATATAGTGCACACAGGATACTTGAGTTGAAGTCCGTTGAATTTAGCTGTTGAAAAGACGAAGGTAAAAGGGTGAATCCTGAAGCAAATGGTAATATCTTAATTGAAAGCATCAGTTAAATCAGGTGCCATTAGTTTTAAAGCAGCAAAAGTCTATTGTGATCGTCCTGTCTGATCACCAATAAGTTTACTGTCCTCATTCACTTTTCCTTCTAACCATGATATCTTCCAGGAAAAAAATGTGAAGTCTCTGTTTGATGGCAAAATAGATTATACCAGTTAGCAGTTAGTGAAAAAAGAATGTGGAAGATTAGGAAATAGTGTCCCCCCTCACACACATTTGTTCTCCTTTGATTTTCAAAGCAAAAGCTTTTTATATATGTCCTCTATTTTTCTTGTTGAGATCAGAACTGAAAAATTTGTAAGTTCTACATGTACAACTGTTCTTTGCTGAATATATTTCTACTTTATGCAAGATATATAATAGCTAATAAGTATCTACTCAAATTTCTTTTTCTATTAAGAAGTATTGAGATTTCATATATAGACTCCAAAATATGAAATGACTTTCAAATATGAAACTCAGTATGTTGGTGAAAACTCATAAGCCCGACAAGTGCTACACATCTCTGCTTTTCGTCACTTATTCACAGCTTCTGCTTCAACAGGTAAAGAAACTGAGAACAGTGCTACGTACAAAGGGAGAGCATATAAAAAACAAAAAAAAGGTAAGGCTACTGATTTACTGGTACTGCCAATAGCCACGGCATGGAACAGTAGATAGTACGCTGATTTATCCATGTGACACCTGACTGACAAAAATGTCACAATTTAAAAAAAAAAAAACAAAACCAAACCAAAACAAACAAACACAACCAACACCTAGGTGTTAAAGGAGAAGCTGCTGCCTGAGCATTCACATACCATTCATGGCGTCACACACACCCGCACACACACACTTACTGTCAGGTGTGCTTCCTCCTTCTTCAGGCTGGACCCTAGGTTTCTGTCAGCAGAGTCTCAGGAGTCAGATTTCATAAAACAATAAATTTAATTGGAAGGTCAGCAGCAACAACAGCCTGGGCTGGGTGCCCCCAAAGAGAGGGACACTGAACAAAGAAATCTCTGAGCAATTATACCTTTGTAATCCAAACATCTGCCCCCGACGCGCCCTTCACGTGCTGTCCACAAATCTTTTAGTCCAATGTGATTTTTGGTCTGGCATCTTCTAACAGCTAATTAGATTCTTTTTCTGTGTCCAGCCAGGCACACTCTTATCTTGTTGATTTGGAGTTTGCCAAGGGTTGAAGCCTCTGCATCTTCTGGTTTACGTTCCTTCTGCACCTGTCCTTGTTGGCAAAACAGGGAACGGAAAAGTCTTGGATTTGAGAGAATCACTACCAAAATATCAGTATGATATCCAGTGTTTTCCCATGTTAAAAGATTAAACAACACTGTCCCATCTGCTAGGAAAAGTGCTGAGAAGAATAGATTTCTCATGGCCTAAAGGTTTCAGCAAATCTAGCTACTCATGCTAAGTAGAGCTAAGCAAACAACACAAACCACACCAAATTATGATCCTAAGGATTTTATTCTACTTAAAACTTACTTATTTATGCTAAACAATTGATACCCCTCAACACAGGAATTTCATAGAAAAACAATGCATGGAGCAGTTACAATGTTTTCATGAAGTTGAATCCAAGAATGGGATGGTACTGGTGTTAGAAGATCAGTAACAGATGATGTTGTTAACTATCAAACACACCAGCTCTTATGATTTCATTTAAAAATTAACTATGAGTTGGTATTGGTACATGCTAAATGCACTTTAACAAATGGATAGATTTCATTCCCATCTTTAGGATAAACATGGATCTTGAAGCATAATGCCAATGCTTATTCTTACCTTACTAAGGATAATTATTGGTTTGAATAAGAAAATGAGTTTGTTATATACCTTCATCTTTTTCAGATACCATTTTCTCGCCTTCTTTCCTCTTTTGAGTTCCTCCTACAGCTGCATATTTGTAATATGCAACTTCTATCTTCTTTGCCCTTTGTACTGTTGATAGTCCATAGGCTTTATAGTAGATGTGGTCTTGTGGTGTAATCTTGTATATGTTGATTACAAGAGGAAATGACTTAAAGGGAGTAAAATCTAAAAGGTCAAATTCTGAGTCCTGTATCAGTGGTATTCCACCTGCCACAATACCCCTATGAAAGCAAAGAGTATTGTTATTTTTTTAATATTTTTTTTTAATACATTTCTTTAATACACCTAGACTTGAACATCTGGATGATCTTATGATTTTTGAGTATTATAGTACGAGAGTTAATTCATGTCATTAACCATATTTGGTTTAGAAGGTCCTCTTTTAGATACTTAAGAAAGAGATCAGTTCTACTGTAGCAACATGCCTTTTCTGTTTCAATTTCCACAGGTTTTTAATAGTTTTCTTGTTTAATGTTTTCCATAGTTGATCTTGTTATGCAAGAAACGTTTAGGTTTTTTCCTGCTTTTCTGCAAGGGAGAAAAAGGTATTTTTACCTCCATCCAAATGCTGCCTGTACAAAAGTCCAGCCGTTACAGAGCTGCTAAATCAAAGAGAATTCCATAACTGGGTCTGAAAAGAGCCCTTTGAAATGGGAATAAAATGAACTTCTGAATATTGCATGTCACTCAGTAATAAGAAAAATTCATAGTTGAAAATGTCACTGAGCAGCAAAACCTGATGTTTTTGTAGAGATACAGGCACATATTTTCCCTAGACATCGTTAGTTGCTTGTATTTCTAAGCCAGGCCAATGACCGTTTCAACAAGGAATCAAACACATTCTTATTTTTCAAAGACTTGTGTCAAAGATCTGATTAGTTGAAAAATATAGTTTTGAGCCAAGCCTCTATACCAAGATACTCAATCAGAATTTGCATGCAAAATACACATCGCATACCTTAAAATGCAATGTCTTCCTGGTAAGTCTATTCCTGTTGCGCATGTAAGAGCAGATTTGCTTCAAATTTTTTCCTGTGTTTTTGCAGGCTAAGGAGAATTCAAGAGGCATCATATTCCTCTATTAATTTCTACCACTACACCAGAAGTAATCACAGAGAATAAAGTTTTTGTGTGATCTAAAGAGACTAAATTTATTACTTAAAATGAGCAACACTTTTTTTTTTTATGCACAGTCATCATATTACGCCATTTTTGGTGGTTCTAGCTAATGAGATTATGATAACTCTCTCTATTACTTATTTTTTCCATTAAAAATAATCATTATTTCAGACAGAACCCCAAATAGTTAAGATTTTACGATACTGAGAAATAGATTATTTTAGTGGTGTCAAAATATGATGTATCCCTTTAGTTTTCCTTGAACTTGTTTAAGGAAGAAACTATTTCATGTTCTCATACTCTTCTAATCTATATGGATTGATATGGGTGTAAAAGAACCAAAAGCACATTTGAAAAAGTACACAAATCTGTACTTCTTTCTCCGTTCTAAATACCCCAGAGGATGGCTGAACAGTCCCTCAGTTGAGAACAGTGTACGGAGGATGACTCATCGTGAAGTCTGACCTTGCGGAAATGTAAAAGGCTTTCACTTTGCACTTCTTTCCAGCTTGTTTCACAAGCTTATGGTGCTCCAGGAGGTGGTCTATGCACTTGTGGATTAGTGTGAATATTAGAAAGGCTTTTTAAGAAGAGTAGGTAAAAACTGAGGGTTGAGCAAAAAGACCGATGTGTAAATAGGCTGGGTAATGAGTTGCTAACGTTTTTTACAGTTAGTTGAATTTGTAAGCATTGACATACAGGCTAAAGAGAATCTACTCTTTGCAATGTAAGAATGGGGTTACATTTTATTGCTCTTACAAAGCCTAAAATTATGCTGTATATTCTTCAGCACCCTCTACTGGTTTTGTAATTATTTACACAAATAAAGCAAAGCAAAAGTTCAGCAAGCAGGTAAGAAGCAAAGGAACAAAAAATATTGTGGGTTGTTGTTGTTTGTTGGTATTTTTTCTACCCAGATTTCAGTTATGAATTCATTCAAGTTTCTGGTTTTACCACGACAGAGTTCCGTACCTGTGTCTTTTCAGTGCCTTTAAAGTGTGGTTCTATGCAGGTGACTTAAGCCACCTCCTTGAGGAGCCTGTTTCTCTCTGTCTATATAGTTATACCAAGCACTTGCTCCTGAATGTTAAGATAGGACCTATTTTGGCAAACACCAGAGTTCTCTCTGGATCAGTAATTCTGCTGGATAAGGTTAGGAATCGGAAGAGTTATGCTGCAAATGCAAGCAGGCTGAACTCTATGTCAAAACAAAGGGTATCGGGACTAAGGCAATGGCTAAAGGGATCCTGCTGCTTTTGGTAAGACTATTCCTAGGAAATCAAGCCCAGGGGAGCTGAGGGAAGCTCTAGATATGCCAAGTATCAAAGTGAAAACTGTTCCATCTCACATTTTCCATTACAGAGGTCTTTATGCTGTACTTTGCTCAATTTTGAAGAATCTATCTATTAGTTTTTCCTGTGTTGTTACTTGAGAAATTGCTAAACAATACATCCCCGTAGTCTGTGTCATGCTCTGTATGAAAAGGCTGATAATAGAATATCAATACTCCAAATGAAGCTGCAACTATAATGGAAAATGTTTGCCTAGGCTTTTTTGTCCTGCTGTGAAGATTTTTAGGAAGTCAGACTGCAAAGATTTTAGAAAGTCAGAAGGTGGCTGGCTGAGATTCAGAGTTTGGGATGCCACTGAGCCATGGGAGTTTCCCCTTTCACAGAATCACAGAATGGTTTGGGTTGGAGGGACCTTAAAGATCATCTTGTTCCAACCCCCGCCTGCCACCTCCCACTAGAGCAGGCTGCTCAAAGCCCCATCCAGCCTGGTCTTGAACACCTCCAGGGATGGGGCATTGACAACTTCCCTGGGCAACCTGTTGCAGTGCCTCACTACCCTCACAGGAAAGAATTTTTTCTTGATATCCAATCTAAATCTACCCTCTTTCGATTTGAGGCTGTTACCCCGTGTCCTATCATAACACTCCCTAATAAACAGTCCCTCCCCATCCTTCCTGTAGGCCCCCTTTAGGTACTGGAAGGCTGCTATAAGGTCTCCTCAGAGCCTCCTCTTCTCCAGGCTTTGCAGGTTGCTGGCCCTTTTTACAGTAAGGGGCCATACAACGGAAGGTATTATAGAGAGTGATAAAATATTACTTTACTGTAGTCACATACAGACGTGTTCACCTATCTACCAGTACCTTTTAGTGGGAGAAGCTCCTTGAGTCAGAATGTGAAGCCTTTCTCATTAAACCAACTGAAATTATGGTTGTAACCATAAATAATTATATTTTTTATTTCTGCAATGTGAGAGTGAATTTGCCTAAAAGACAGAGAGCTTTTACTTTCTTTGATGAAAATCTCTGCACCTAAGCATGCATTTCAAATCACTGGAACAGTATTACTGTTCTGTGATTTCAGTACTTATTTGACGGGTAACACGTAGTTTAAGGAAGGCTAAAATTTCTTAGAGCAACTTGTATTATATTATCAACAAAAATAAACCAAACTATATATTGAAGAAGTGTAAGAAACTAGTCTGTTTTAAAATGGGATGATGAGACTTAATACTAGAATGCTAGTATAACGGTTATGTAAAGAGTGAACTGCTCATCATAAAGATTAAATCTTCATTGTGCTGTGGCAAGTATCAATGAACTGGCAATCCATCTGTTCTTGCTTTCTTCAAATATTAGAATTTATTACTGCAGAAAATAATAGCTGCTAATTTTCCAGTCAACCACCTGTAAAGAACAAGTCGTTGCACAGATAAGATGTGATTTCTCCCCCTCCATGTACTGCATTTCAGCTAACTTCATTCCCTCTATTTGAATGAGAGCATATTTCAAGTGTAGGGCAATTATATGGTTCTGTGCCTTGTATAACCTGTTAAAAAGAGTAACTTGCTGTAAAATTAATTCTGTGCTCAGTTTACAGTTATAACTAGCTTAGAGTAAGAGCATTTCTCTCTTCAAAATCTAAAAGCAATAGGGTCTTGCTTGAATGCGCTTACTCTTTATATTGTGCTTTGATTGAATATTGGTTCTAAAATAGATTTGTTGACAGTTAATATGACAATGCCATTATGTATTGACAATGCAACATAATGCCAATTATTTTTCTACAGGCTTATTTGTACTAAATAACTTCCTTTTATTCCAAATGGATATAATTCCTTCCATCTGAATGGAGCCATGAATAGCAGTTGGACCCTCTGAGAGGAATTCAACAGTGATAATGCAATCCTTGTGCTGTTTTAAACTTTATTTAGTAATTATGGATTTTCTTCCTCCAAGGTACTCTGTTGTGATGTGTAAATGCTTGGCCAGCTCCCTTTATTATCTGAAAAGATCCAAGGCCATCTTTTTTGCAATATGGCACCCCTGTGTAGTAGTTTTTTTGTCTGTGGACCTTGCACTTGGCAGAGAACAGTGCATTGCCTCCCAAGCCATGTTGTTTGTAACTGAAGGAACTTGCAGTATTTTTTTTAATATATTATTAAAAATTCCACTTAATATATCCTTTTCAGAAATACTGAAAAAGAGAATAAATTTTTTTAGCAACATTTTCGTCTAGATTGCAGTCCAGGGCATGTGTTTTGCTCTTCTGGTTTGACACTTAGTGACAAACTTGAGGTTTATGGATGAATCCTTGAGAAGGCTGTAAAAACTTATCACAGTTAAGTAACCTCACTTTGGGAGGCAGTAAGGGTTACCAGTGGGATAGTGTTATTATTTGCCAGCAATTTAATTAGAGGTTCTTATGATGGAAATTCATTGTATTGCAAGCAGGACATAAATGGCCACCAACAGATTTCAGAGATGAAGTTTCTCAGGTAAGGTGCCATTATTTGAATTGGAGAACAATAAGGAGGGGCTCTGACCTTCTGACAGATGTTATGAAAGCTCCAGAAGGCCTCTTGGAAGGTTAAGGAAACCATGAGAATCATGATAACATTTGTTTTTTCTCTAGCATCCACGTGGTTTTATGCCAAAAGAAAAGTTTTTAATAAGTTGTTGAACTCTTGCATTCTTTGCACTGACTATTGCTTTCTCCCTAGAAATGTTTAAGTGTTCAGCTATTCAGATAATTGGAGATCACAAGGAGAGAATGCCAGACAAGGAGCATTCACCTCAGAAATGGATGAAAACTGGAGATAGGGTCTGATTATTACTCCATCCAAATAGATTTTGAAGCATGCGGTATCCATGTTGGTTTCATACAGCAAACTGGAGACCTTTTATATGAACACAAGCAATGTTTCCTGATCTGAAATATGTTTTTAGTCTAGCTGACTAGTTTTACTACTTCTATACTCGAAAAATGGGGCTATGAATAATTATCTGTTCACTTATCTGAGGAAGCATGAGAGTTGTTTACCCAAGAATATTTATGAAGTTCAGACACTCTATCAGAAGTAGCTTGGGATGAGCACAGATGGTAAATGCATTACTCAAGAGTGATGAATCCCCAGGTGATATATGAAGACCATTTTATTTTCAGGGATGTCAATAAGGAGCCATCCGCTTCTTGAGGTGATCTTGTTAATTTTGTATGCAAGTTTTACGATTTATCTTCCAGGCTCTGAAGAGCAATTAAATTCACCTATGCTCATCAGAAGACTTAATGAGTATCATAAGTTTTGATGATAATGCTGTTCTTTTCTTCTTTAGGTAGCTTCATTCACTGAGAATGCTGTAGACTTTAAGTACATAAATGTCACAAGTTGGGAATGGGACGGCTTTCCTGAAGGAGGCCTTTTAATTTAAGTTCTGACTTCATTTTACGTCCTATGCAGCATGGGTCTTTTGCAGGCAGAATGTCAGGTAGGTATCCCAGGCACAGTCTGCTCTGATTCCTGCAAGTACATAATGTCATGTACTACCATAACTACTTAAAAAAGGATGGCTTTTGTCTGATATTTTCTTTCTACCTAATATATCAATAACATCAGTAAAGCCTACATAAATGCATTAAATTTCACTATTAAATACTATTTTCTAGAATAAAACTTTCTAAATGTCTTACGGTTGGATGTAATTCATACACATTTTCACAATAGTTGACTACAACTCATCTGTTAACTTTTAATTGTGAGTTCTAGTATAAAAAAATCAGAATTATATTACTGTGGAATATTGATACCATTGTGTGAAAAAATATTTAATAACATTCCCAATTTTTTGATGTATATGTGTAATGAATACAGTCTGTTCTCTCAATGAATCCACATATACCTAGCTTACTTGAAAAAAATTTGTTGTTTTTTTTTCCTATGGATTTAAGATTCATTTCTTTTATATCAATATAATTTCCATGTCAGTCAATAAGTACATACATGTGAACTGAAATAATTCACATAGTGTTTAAAAACGTAGTAAATATGTCCCCAAAGTGCCCGAATCATGTCAAAAGTTATAAAAGTCCAACCTTGTTAGCAATGGTAGTCACTAGATGACGAAAGCCACTAAGCAGCACACAAATGATCCTGCAAGATTTGCTAAATGGAAGAAGTTTTATGCTTGGCAGAAAATATGGGTTATTCGTTGCTTTCCGGACACTATTTTAGTGTTCCTTTGATAAAGGTGAACGAATACTTCATTTTAGCAGAAAAGAACAAATTGTATATAGTACTTTTACTTAGTTGACTTGAAGGTGTTTCTCATACCTATACTTTTTTTCCTTGAGGTAACATGTTGTCGTTGTAATGCAAGAGTACATCAGCACTGAAGATCTGCAGTAACAGTAATTTAGCATTTTTCAGTGAGCAGAAATAAACCCCCAAATTTGTTGTTCATAAGGCATCGGTATAACACAAAACAATGTAAAGGCTGCTTTGGAAAATGTGCCATCATCTGTAAGACATAGTATCTTTAGAAAGATTAATGTCTTGTTCATAGAGAATACATAGGGTTGTCTGTTCATCCTGACTTCTGCTTCTTTGGTTCTTCCAATTAGCAGTGTTTCTACTGCCTTTTCCAATGATATGATGTTTTCGCGATTCCTGCTACAATACACCTAATCCTGTAACATCCTCTCATGCATTCATAGGAGTATCAATATCTGTTATCAAACACTGTTGATTTGGATGTTTTCAGGGCATATTTATTACATTTTGAGATGTGTGGAGGATTTAGATGCACTTTCATGTTCTTACTGATAAACACTGAAATGTCATAGTGGGCAGTCATATTTAAGAGGTGTAGTATGAGTAGATAAATTCCAGAAGGTGGTGGGTTTTTTTTCCTCTCTCCATTTGAATGGCTTGTAATAAATTAGTAGTGGCCTTTATGTCTAGTTTCTGCTCTCTATCTCCAGTGATCTTGATAGTGGTTAAGATATACATGGCCACTTACTTAGTAGTGGCTTCTTTTCTCCCATCTAGCATCCTATATGTAATGAAATCTGTTCAGCACAGATGAACAGGAACTAAATATAACCAGACCAACTCAGACTTTTCTCCACTTTGTAACTATGTTTTCCCCTACTACATGATAAGAATGTGTATGAATTCCTATGTATGTGAAGGTAACTACTTTTGAATGACTACAGATGATATTTGTTTATATATCTCATGTCTGAAATTTTCACATTTCCAAGAGGACTGTGGACATCAGTGCAAGTCAGAATAGACTGCAGAACAGACTGCAATTTTCTGCCAGAATCTCTGCTGTCAATGATAAACCAGGCAAAATGGAAAAATGTGGGGTGTTTCATGGAATTTCTGCAGTTATGGAGGGCAAAAACTGAACCTTACTGACCCTGTTAGAAGAAATATTCCCATCGTAGTTACTTGAATGACTTTCCTTTTGAGATCTTCAGTATTTTTAACTGACTGAAGTATCCCTCGATACTGGATGTGCGTAATTATCCCCAAACCACCATCACTTTGAAGTGGTTAATATGTCATCTCAGGAACCTGAACTAGATACCTTTTTTACCAAGTATGTTTGTTCATATATAGACTAATGTGAAATACAAAGCCCACTGGAGATTTCCTTCATGCTGTATAGTGAACATTGAGAGACTCGTGGCTGTTGTAGGCAGCTGTTGACTGAATATAGGTGGGTACAGGAGATGACACTTGATCTGATAAACATTTGCATCACAAAGGAATTTGTATATGTGCATGTTAGAGAAAGATCACGCTATTTCCCCAATGAGTTTTGGTTTTTTGATTATTTTTTTTTTCTTTTGATTTTCAGCAAGGAAAAGATTAAATCACTCCAAACCCTATACAGAATACTAAAAGGAAATTAACTGTAGAAGCTAGTGTATCCCCAAAGTAAATACTATTGATGATGAATGAGACTTGAGATATAGGGTATTCTGGCAGAACAATTTACAACAAACAGGGTGTCAGGGAAGTCTTCTACAGCAAACCAAGTAAGCACAGGTTTAGAAACTTCATGTTGAATGTAGAGTAAATCTGTTATGCTTTGGCTGTTTGTTTTTTCAGCTACAGCTTAGATAAACCTGTCAGTTTTCTCTTTTGGATACTGTAAACAAAACCTTGAGCTTTTACTTTAATCAAGATTGAGTGATTTCACGATAACAGAAAACACTGAAGAGCACCTGGTTCTCTGTATACCAGTTCTCAGGGAAACGGATTCATTTTAATAACTGCCTTACTCCTCAGCACCTTGTCTGGGCTATCCTAAGAGTGTCCCTGGGAGATGATTTATGAGCCAATTTGTAAGCTGGTACTCCAGAAGCCAGGCATAGTGAAAATTCCTCTCACTGACCAGTGCTGATCATGGAGTACTCTAACTTGTAGGAGGGTAATGGAATACTTCGGTATCCTGCACCACTACAGAAAGTTCATGATGCTTTCCCCTCTCATATAGAAACAGCAACATTTCTATAAAAAAAGCATTGTCGTTAGACTTGGGATCTTTGCCAAAATAAGATAAAATTGTTTCAAAGAGCATAAATTTTTAACCATTTTTATATAAAATGTATACACAAGTAAACTTGTGTAAAATTCAGGCAGTATTGTAAGATGAACAAATTTGGCAAATATACTCATGCCCTTTTCCCTACAGAATCACATTGCTGTTGTACCCTGCTGACTTTCAAGTTATGGTATAAATACAATTCTACTTTCTTGTCCATGAAGTTAAATTCAACAGAACATAATACATTGTGGCTTATTCCAAGTCTAAATCTGAAGCCTGAATGGTGAACTTGGTAGTTTTTACCTCATGTACGTGTTCCATTTGTTTTAAAGTGTATGCCTAAATGAAAATAAAATCAGAGGTATTGTCTACTTCCATGGCAAACTTAAAATTTTAGAAACCTTTCATTCTGATTTGTTGCAAACACCTTATAGACAAATAGAAACAGAGATCTGGGAACGGTAAAGTTATAAAAAAGTTAAACTTATTTTGGCATTGTTCATATCTATTTAAATACATTACTTGCAAATTTTAAACTGGTAAACTGTGTGCTGTATAAATCAATTTAAAAAAAGTTTAAACTACAGGGAAAATCAGTGCAGGTAATGGATAGAATAAAGACTCGAATAGAGAAGACAAGGCATTTTGAATATGTAAGAAATACTGCTTTTAACAAACAAGTGTATATACCAGCCTAGATGTTTTTGAATTTCAGGTTATACGCATTCATTGGTTAGCAAAAAAATACATTTAATGTATTACGTTGTCAGGAAACAATTTATAGAGTTATAGGGGGAGGGCGGGGGGGGGGGGGGGGGGGGTGGGGGCGCGGGGCAGGGAAGAGAATTGTGCTATGTTCTTTATGAAATACAAAAGTAGCCCTACTAATTTCATTAAGACTTCTAACTACATGCTTTGGAGGACAGCAAGAAATTCAATGCAGGCTTTTCCATATACCAAGGGGTAACTAGGTTATTCTTTTCTAAGCTAGCTTCTCTGATTCTCTACTAAATTATCCTTTCCCCACCCCCTCCATTTTGTTTTTTCTTCTGAAACTGATGCCCATGTAGTTCAAGACTGAAGTCCAGTCTTTCATTTTGTCTCTTGGCAGAAACTCAATTCAGTATGTTTGCAGTCACACCAAACTTAAACCCCACCATTATATCAAGACACTTTCAAAGAAATGGGTAACAATAGTAGGTTAAAGAGGCATGATAGGACGGTCATTGTATTCCATAAAAGGGAGATTTATAAATGAATTAAGTTTTGTTGAATTTGTATACAGGATTGAACCACGGTATTCTCAACAATCTGAAATCTGCTCCCTCTTGATTTTCCCTATTCTGTTGTAGCTTAAATTGTTTCCAGCATCCCCCACGTGAGGATATTCTGTTGAACAGGGGAGCAGTTATTTATACATATTGTGGGGTGAGGGCAATGCCACATCTTGGCTAGAATGTGTGAACAAATTAGGAAACGCTGCTGTTCATCTACTAATTATATCATCCCAGTTTGTTCACTGAACAGGAAATGTGTGGGTTTGGATATTGGATATGGCTTCCCTTCTGTTGAATATAAATATTTGTTTCGAAAGCTGTTGGGAGGAAAATTGGTAGCCAGTTGTTTTTGTCCAAAACCATCTTAAAATAAGGGATTAAAGAATTTTATCATAAATAGTCATAATCCCTCTTCCACCAGAAGTGTCTTTGGTACAGGTGTTAACACTTTCAACTAGGGTGAAACTTTCTTTTGTCTGTTGAGTTACTGGTGTATTGAAGAGGGTACTGGAGATGATGAAGTATTAGTAATAAGCTAGTAATTCTTTTTGTCTCCAGTACTTCCATCTTCCTTAGCTGTTGTGTGAACTTGTGATGAACACAGGGGCTCAAAGAAAGCCTTTAACTACTCTGACCTGAAGTCCTTACAGGCTGGAATTTCCAGATGTTCAGAGTTAACAGATATTAAGAGAAAGGTGTAAATGTTGTTTTCCCTTCAGAATATATTCTCTCTCACAGGTAATACGGAGTACCTGTTCAATCTGTAGTACAAGTCCTAAATCCCCCTACCCGCTAACAACTGTCAGACCTTCTGTACTAACCCCACCCCCTTCAAAGTTAAAAGGGTAATGAATCTGCAAGCTTTAAAAACTGACATAAAGCTTATTGCCATCACTTCTGAAGTAAAAATATTAGATAATCCTAAAAAATAGACATTAGGAAAGACAGAAAATATAGATTGCACAGATGCCTCAGACTCTGGACTAGTCATATTACATGATTGTCTGTGATGATGAAAGATCAGATTTGACTATCAGAATGGTCTCTGCCCAAAGTGGGCCTGTACATACATACGTACCTCTGTGTGTGTATGTGTATACATGTGTATATTTGTATGTAAATGCAGTAATTCTGTTGGCTTTTTCCTAATGCAGGGGGTATCTCAACTCACTATGTTGCTTCTATGTGTGGCTCTTAACATATCATACACACTTTGTTTCTCTTTTCTGTGCATGATATTATAAATGAAGCTGAGATTCTGGAGTTTTGTTCACATATCAAGCAGGAGACTAAGAAGGAAAGGAGTTTCTTTTTTGTTCTTTGTGGAATTTATATCACTGGATCATGTCTTGCTAGGTAGAGGCAAGCTATTCTTACAATAATCAAAGCAAGTTCCTGCTTTATCATTATCAAATTTCTTATATTACTTCCTGGCAATCAATAGTACATAGCTAAAGCACTATTATATAATGATTACACTAATGTATGAGCACATAAAATGTTTAGATTGTAAGTTTATAATATAACATGTTAAGTGTATTAGCAGTATGCAAGATCTGTTCAATAATACAGTGAGTTATGAGCATCTGCAATATTAGTAGAAAATCAGATTATTTGGTAACAACTTTTAAAATAAGTGTGTCAAGAAGAAGAGTTGAAACAGGTGTTTTTCCAAGTCAGCATAGCGACGTATTTCTATTTTTAACACACTTAAGTATTTTTGTTTGCAAACACTTAAGTATTTTTGTGTGTAATATTGTAATACATATCAATGCTATGTGCTAACGGGAGGATATATCAATTGTAATATATGCTGTCACAGTTGTGTTTGGAGAGACAGTCAAAGGCTTACCTACTCTGTAGAAAGTTTAGTAGACAACTATATTTTGTGGTTTATTTCATGGATTAAATAATTCTTAAAGTAGATATCACAAGGATTTACCATATCTATATTAAAGATTGGTAATGAGATCTGAATTTGTTCAGTTTACTGATAAATAGTCCAAGGAAGATGTTCAGTATTTATGACTAAGCATAAGCCTATTAAAGTCACATGAGAATTCAGCCTTGGTACTTTGATGCTCACATTCTCTTTTCTATCAGTAGTTTTACGCTGCTGACTAATTTATTCTGCTACTTTAACCTATATTCAGTTGTGGCTCAACTGCTTTTGATGCCCAACTCTATCCAAACTATCTCACTTGAAAACCTATTTTGGGAGCTTAATTCAGGTTTGTTACGTACCGATAAACAGTATCTGGCACACTGGTATTTGTGTGTTCTTGTAACTTATAAAAATGGGAAATGGAATATGTGGTACTCTTTCTGAGCAGCAAACAGTACATGATACATTGCAGTTATTTGTTCTTCTGTCTTCAAATTAGATCAGCTTTTTTCTAAAGCTAAGAAAATGGAAGAGCTAAAATTTCTGCAGCTACAAAGCTACATCATATATTTATTTGTTTATTAGTTCTTGATCCTCTTAACACTGCAGTCAACTAGAATGTATTTTTAATTTCAGAGCGAGTAGGATCTCCTTCATGAGAAATGATCAGAAAATTATTTTCAGGGTGAAGTCCTAGTCCTTCCAGTGTCAGTAGACTTCTCCCATTAATAATGCAATTTCACTTCTAGGGCATGATCTGTTCCATACTGTATGAAGTACACTGCTAACTTCCTAGATGCGTAGGATGAGGTATTACATGATGGTGATTTTTGCTCTACAATGTGTTCATTGTGACAAGATTCCTTTTACAATAATTATTTATGCATCTTTCACATGCATCTTAAAATTATTTAAGCAAGGAACATTATTTTTCCTGAGACTCTCTGCAAAACATCATAATTTACAGAGAGCAGAGCAGTCAAAAAAACATAAGGGGTGTTTTTTTACATAAAGCCATACAGGCAAAGAATATAAGATAATAAATCATATTGGGAAACTAGACTACTATATGTTATGCTGTAGTTGCTATAAAAACAAAGAGAATTGCTAGATAGTTCTTTTTCAATGATGTGCTGCCGATGTTTTCATCTGAATCTCATTACTGCATTTTGCTCCAAAGAAGATTGTAAGCAGAAGGATGATACCTGCTTAATTCTTAAAGGCATATTACAAGTTTTCTTTCCACAGTGGCATGCTTAAACTGGGGCTTGGTCAGAACTAAAATGTGCAAAGGTCACATCAGGTAATTAGCACAGCCCATTTCTGATCTTGAGGCAGTTTCTGGTCCAGGAGTCTCTGCAAGGTGCACGCTCCTGCTTCAGTGTGTTTACAAATACTCATTACCAGCAGAGCTGAGTATCAGTGATTACTCTTGTGCTCCTGTGCTACTAGCATTTACAAACTAGGCAGGCTAGTGGTGTGGGGCTTGATCTTGTGAGAAGATCTCTCAAATGTGCTAAAAGTGCATGTGACTGGTATACGACTTACATAATTCTAGTAAACATGGGTCAGAGATGAAGGTCCATTGCCCATCTATGTCACATTTGAAGTCTGCATTAGGAGTAAAATCTGGCCTATGAAGCACTCAGAGTTTTTATATTCTTATACCAGACTATGGTTCCCATTAACTTGCCCCTTGAATCTGACAGAATCACTCTGGTCTGTCTGGTGACTTGAGGTAGTATTTAATGCAGATACTAGATAAGCAGTAGGCAGATTCCCAGTAACAGATGAGTTAGTACTTGCCACTGCTATTTTGACTTAAAGAGCAACAACATAAATAAGACAGATATAGATTTTGTAGCACAGTGAAGTTCTCCCACTTCTCTGTGTGCTTACTCGAAGAAGCTATGAGCTGCCATTGTTCAGACACTTCCAGAAATGTGCCTCACAGTCATAAAGAGAAGGAGGAGTGTGCTCAATTTGGCTGGCATAGAGCTAATTTTCTTCATAGTAGCTAGTATGGGACTATGTTTTGGATTTCTTCTGGAAACAGTGTTGATAATACAGGGATGGTTTAGTTATTGCTGAGCAGTGTTTACGCAGAGTCAAGGCCTTTTCTGCTTCTCAGACCAGTCTACCAGTGAGTAGGCTGGGGGTGCACAAAAAGCTGGGAGGAGACACAGTCAGGACAGCTGACCCTGATTAACCAAAGGGATATTCCATACCATATGACCTCATGCTCAGCATATAAAGCTTGAGGGAGAAGAAGGAAAGTGGGGACATTCGGAGTTAAGGCATTTCGCTTTCCCAAGTAACCATTATGTGTGACAGAGCCCTGCTTTCCTGGAGATGGCTGACCACCTGCCTGCCCACGGGAAGTAGTGAATGAATTCCTTGTTTTGCTTTGCTTGTGTGCATGGCTTTTGATTTGCCTATGAAACTGTTAAACCACAGCAAGGAGAAATTGCCAAATTCAGGAATTCACCTGAGTTCAAGGGCTGCTGCGAGCACAGTCACAGGATGATAACAAAAGCCTTGAGAGTACAAATGCAAGATCGTATCAGAGGCAACAAGAGTACAAGCACAAGCCACAAATGACAAATTACAGGTCATTTACAGATTGCAAGCTCACACTTTGAAGAATTGTTTCTAGAGAGCAACAAAGAAAACAAGAAATATGCAAAAGTACTGTATTTTGTGGTGGAAACACAGAGAAAGTGATAAGATAAAAAAAGCAGTTACATCCTTTTCAAGCACGGGAAGAAAGCAAGAAGGGGGAATTGCTCCTGCACTGTCACTTAATTAAGGATTCAGCTCGGCAGTATCAGGCCTTTCCTCCCCTTTGCAGGAAAAAGAGCATCGCTTTCTGATTTGCTGTTCACCCTGCATCCCTACTGCAGGCTCAGCAATCATATGTAAAGGTCTATCTTTATAAATTTGTTTAAGTAAATTAGAAATAAAAGGAATTCTGCACGTGCGTTTTGTGTTCTGACCTTTACACAAAGCGATGCCATATCACTGCAAAATAAACTTGGATGCAACACTATCCAAGAGAAAGGTTTGGAGTCAGCAAGGTAAGGCAATGGTCACTGGTTCAGCTCATGTTGGAGTTTGTGTTGCAAGTAGAGAGGGTGAGGCTGGGTCGTTGCACACTGGTTTTATTTGGGTTGCCGAACCTTTTTGCTTGGTCTGAATAAGAAGCGGGTAAGTAAATTCACAGAGTGGTTGAATGTTGGAAGGGGTGTCTGGAGATCTTCAACTCTCCTCTTCCAAGCAGACTTTGTGAGCTGGGTTTTGAATATCTCCAAGGATAAATCACTGTGTTAAAGCTTAGGACTTATGTCTAATTTATAGCAGATGCATTGTAATAAGAGCTCAGAAGTTAGAACTTGTATTCGTGTCTCCTAAATCTAGGCCCTAAATTACAGTCTTGATTGAAATTGAGAAATGATAATTTAACTTCTCCCATTGAAGCTGAGGTGCTGTAGAACAGATCTGTAGAACAGATAAGCGGTTTGCAGAATCAAAGAAGCCCCGCTGTGAGTGGGCCTCTGGTTCCTGCCTCCATAATTCCACCTGCCTCAGCAGCTTTTGGACAAAGATAGAACATAATCCTGCCCAACAGAAAACAAAACACATTTCTAGTCTGTGATGCTATGCTCTCCTTTATTGTGTTTGCTGTCTAATTTTGTTAATAAATTGTTCTTGCTGTGTATGGAAAGAAATGATATGGACCTAAGCACCTATAAGCTATATAAGTTATAAATGATATGGACCTAAGCACCTACAGGTAATGGGGGAGGCAGACAACAGGACGAGAGGTCCAAGAAGGTTAAAACTAAACGTATGAAGAGAGATGTTTGGCTTTTAACACATTACCATGTCAGAATCTTGATTTTTTTTACATAATAATGTAATAATGGCCAATACAAAGTGCCTGCTTAATTTTATATTCAGCAAATTTAATGTAGATATTTTAAATTCAGTATGGAAAATTCCATATGATATAGTAAAATAATGTCATGCATAACATAATGAAATCGTAACTTTAGTCTTGTGTATATCATTGACAAATCTCTTATATTCAAATTTGGCTAAAGTTCTTAAGATTAAGTACATGAATCAATTAAAAGCTCTAGAATTGTGCCTAGGCTTATTGTTACATGCATAAATAGTATGAAATCTATCTCCACAAAATCAGAATTTAATTTTCGAATTTAAGTCTCAGGAGATTTCCTAAAGTTTCTAAAACCAATTCCTAATGGAAAAAGTGGTTTAGCTTTTCTTGAAACCGGTGCTTTAGGCATACACTGATTAGACTTCAGACAAATACTTCTGATTTGTAGAGTATGAATAGTTCTTAAAGCTTGTCTCAGATTTCCTTCTCTTAAATTTAAGTAGAAATATCCTTAATGTATTTCTGTCACAGTTATGGCAGCCATTAATACATCATCCAGCAATGGAGTTATAATGATGCATTGCTTATTCTATATACCCTGAGTAGATACAAGTGATAGTAACATGCATGGAATTCTAAAACACTGAAGTCCTTAATACTTGAAGAAAACAAACATTTATTAAAAAAAGAAAAGCAAACCACAAAATAAACATCTGCACACCACTAGCAAATAGATAAGGTTAGATAAAAAATATTTTTACACTTGTATCATTTTTCTAGTTACAGAGCAACATGCATTTTTGTTTTATTTTTTTGAATGAGCAAATTTAGAACCACCAACTTGGTACAAGTCTTGGTGTTTGTTTCCCCCTCTTGGAACAATGCAACCATTACAATATTGTTATTTTTGTCTAACTTCCTTTGAAAAATATAATGCTAATTAAAAAGGACTTTTTTACTTTTTGAAAGTTTCCTGATTTTCTTTCTAGTCAGCTACAGAAAACTCCTCATTTGTTTGGTTTCCTATATAAACCAGGTAGAAATTCTCTTAACTCAGCTCTTTCTAAGCTCTGAGACAGCACAATAAACTTTACAAATTGAGAGGCAGAAGAAGTACTTTTCCTCTATACACTTGTAACACAAGATAGGAGCTGAAAATTGAGCTTTTAAGTATTGTGCAAGCAAGTTCTTAAAAATGCCACATTACGCCTGATAAAGAAATATAATTTAATTTTTTTTGGTGACTACATTTACATCTTAAGATTCAGTCAACTTGTTCAGCAAATTCCAAGAACTTTATTTTTTGAAAGAATCTACTGAGGATATACTATGAATTTGGTGTCCCTTTGAAGATGACTGGAGGTTTGGTGACTTAATGCAATCATGCAATTGCCATCACAGGAGATGAGGTCCTTTCATCTTGTGTGGAAATATCCATATGTTAAACTTACTCATACAAAATGAATTTCCAGCATATGTATTTCAGTTCTGAGTTTTCAAACTGGTGTTATTTACAAGTCTTCTGTATGTGGTCTTTAGTGGCCAAAAAGATGCATCTCTTGAAAGCCTATGTCAGAAGTGCAAACAAAAATTATCAGGAAAAAAAAAAAACCTTAATCGGCTCCTGGTATGGAGAAGCGCAGTAATGTAGATGTATCTGAAACCCAAGAAAAGACTGAGTCAATCTCTAGAGTTCTGTGCTTATGAAATGTTAGAAGGTTTTTGTTACTGCTATATGAACGTCCGTGTATCTCCTCTATGCAAATAGAGTGATGTTGGTGGATGTTGCTAGATACTGGTGCTTACACTGCAATTTCATTTGCAGTACTGGTGATTGAGCAGTATTGATTACTGTGATAGTATGACTTGCTTAGATAAAAATTACTTCACAGACCTGGATTTGACGGGAGGGTCATTGATGGTTAGAAACTATGGCTATGCCTAGGTATGGACAGGTAGGAGTTAAGGCTTCTCCCAGCAAAAAGGTGGCAGGACCAGTAGCCCAACTGAAGTGCTTCCACACTAATGCACACAGCATAGGCAACAAACAGGAGGAGCTGAAAGCCACTGTGCAGCAAGAAAACTATGATGTAGTTGCCATCATGGAAAGGGGGTGGGATGACTCGCACAGCTGGAGTGCTGCATTAGGTGGTTACAAACACTTCAGAAGGGACAGGAAAGGAAGGAGAAGGAGGTGGGGTGTCTCTGTGTGTTAGGGAGTGTTATGAATGTCAAGAACCTAATGATGGTGACAATGGGGTTGAATGTTTATGAGTAAGAATCAGGGGGAGGGCCAGCAAGGCAGATGTCCTGGTGGGAGTCTGTTATAGACTGCCCAACCAGGATGTAGAGGTAGCTGAAATATTCTACAAGAAACTGGGAGAAGTCTCCAGATCACTAGCCCTTGTCCTTGTGGGAGACTTCAACCGACCAGATATCACCTGGGAATACAATACAGCTGAGAGGAAACAGTTTAGGAGGTGCCTGGAGTGTGTTGAGGATAAGTTCCTAACACAGCTGGTGAGGGAGATGACTAGCGAAGGAGCCCTGCTGGATCTGTTATTTGTAAACAGAGAAGAACTTGTGGGGGACGTGATGGTTGGAGGCCATCTTGGGCATAGTGATCATGAAATGATAGAGTTTTCGATTCTTAGAGAATCAAGGAGGAGGGTCAGCAGAACTGCCAGCATGGACTTTTGGAGGGTGGACTTTGGTCTTTTCAAGAGCTCGCTTGACAGAGTCCCTTGGGAGGCAGTCCTGAAGGGCAATGGTGTCCAGGAAGGCTGGACATTTTTCAAGAAGGAAGTCTGAAAGGCACAGAGGCAGGCTGTCCCCATGTACCAAAAAATGAGCCATTGAAGAAAAAGACCAGCCTGGCTGAACAGAGAGATGTGGATACAACTCAGGGAAAAAGGGAGAGTTTATAGCCTTTGGAAGAAGGGGCAGGCCACTCAGGAAGGCTACAAAGATGTTGTAAGGCTATGTAGGGAGAAAATCAGAAGGATCATAGCTCAACTAGAACTTGACCTGGCTTTGGATGTTAAGAACAATAAAAAAAGTTTCTATGAATACATTAGTAATAAAAGGAGGATTAAGGAGAATCTCCATCCTTAATTAGATGAGAGTGGGAACATGGTGACAAAGGATGAGCAGAAGGCTGAGTTATTTAATGTCGTCTTTGCCTCAGTCTTCAGTAGTAGAATGGGTTGTTCCCTGAGTACCCAGATCCCTACACTAGTAGATAGGGGCAGGGAGCAGAATGAAGCACCCATAATCCAAAGGGAGATGGGGAGGGTCTAGCACCTAGATATACACAATTCTATGGGGCTGGATGGGATCCACCCGAGGGTACCGAGGGAGCTGGTGGAAATGCTCACTGAGCCACTTTCCATCATTTACCAGCAGTCCTGGCAAACCTGCTGACTGGCATCTAGCAAATGTGATGCCCATCTACAAGAAGGGCTGGAAGGAGGATCCAGGGAACTACAGGCCTGTCAGTCTGACCTCAGTGCCTGAGAAGGTTATGGAACAGATCATCCTGAGCGCCATTAGGCTGCACGTGCAGGACAAATAGGTGATAAGGCCCAGTCAGAATGGGTTCATGAAAGGCAGATCCTGCTTGACAAACCTGTTCTCCTTCTGTGACAAAGTGACCCAGTTGGTGGATGAGGGAAAGGCTGTGGATGTTGTTTACTTGGACTTTAGTAATGCCTTTGATATGGTTACCCACAGCATTCTTCTGGAGAAACTGGCTGCCCATGGCTTGGATGGGAGTACTATTCACTGGGTTGAAAACTCGCTGGAGGGCCGGGCCCAGAGAGTGGTCGTGGATGGAGTTAAATCCAGTTGGCAGCAGCTCATGAGTGGTGTTCCCCAAGGCTCAATATTGGGGCCAGTTCTCTTTAGTATCTTTATCAATGATCTGGATGAGGGGATTGAGTGCACCCTCAGTAAGGTTGCACTCAGGTCACAACAACCCCATACAGCGCTACAAGCTTGGGGAAGAGTGGCTGGAGCGGTGCCTGGCAGAAAAGGACCTGGGGGTGCTGGTCGACAGCCAGTTGAATATGAGCCAGCAGTGTGCCCAGGTGGCCAAAAAGGCCAACAGCATCCTGGCCTGTATCAGGAATAGTGTGGTGAGCCGGACTAGGGAAGTGATCATCCCCCTGTACTTGGCACTGGTGAGGCCCCACCTTGAGTACTGTGTTCGGTTTTGGGCCCCTCACCACAAAAAAAACATTGAGGTGCTGGAGCGTGTCCAGAGAAGGGCAATGAAGCTGGTGAGGGGTCTGGAGCACAAGCCTTATGAGGAGTGGCTGAAAAAAATGGGGTTGTTTAGCCCAGAGAAAAGGAGGCTGAGGGGAGACCTTATTGCTCTCTACAACTACCTGAAAGGAGATTGTAGGGAGATGGGGGTTGGTCTCTTCTCCCAAGTAAGAAGCGATAGCACAAGAGGAAATGGCCTCAAGTTGCACCAGGGGAGGTTTAGGGAGGATATTAGGAAAAATTTCTTCACTGGAAGGGTCATCAAGCTTTGGAACAGGCTGCCCAGGAAAGTGGTTAGTCACCATCCCTGAAGGTATTTAAAAGACGAGTAAACGTAGTGCTTAGCAACATGGTTTAATGATGGGTTTTGTGAGAGTTAGGTTGATGGTTGGACTAGATGATCTGAAAGGTCCCTTCCAACCTAGGCGATTCTGTGATTCTATGGATACAGAACTTTAAAAGTGAAAATAGTACCAATTTACCCACTTCACAAATGGAGGCAGGAATTCTGAAACAACCTATTATTTCAGTTGTTGTTTTTGTTAACTGCTTTTATTTGCTTTTTTGTAACTGAGATATATGAACTTCAAGTGCAACATTTTTTCATTTAATATTTGACTAGTAATGCTTTACCTAATACAGGAAGTATACTAGAAGACAGACAGTAACAGGTAAATTAAATCCATGGTTTTAGAATCATAGAATCATTTAGGTTGGAAAAGACCCTTGGAATCATCGAGTCCAACCATCAACTCCCCTCTACAAAGTTCTCCCTTACACCATATCACTTAACACCGTATCTAAACGACTCTTAAACACATTCAGGGATGGTAACGCCACCACCTCCCTGGGCTGCCTATTCCAGTGTCTCTGACCACTCTTTCTGTGAAGAATTTTTCCTAATGTCCAGCCTAAACCTACCCTGTTGCAGCTTGAAGCCATTCCCTCTTGTTCTATCACTAATTACCTGTGAGAAGAGACCAGCACCAACCTCTCTACAATGTTCTTTCAAGTAGATGTAGAGAGTGATGAGGTCTCCCCTCAGCCTTCTCTTCCTCAAACTAAACAGTCCCAGCTCCTTCAGTTGCTCCTTATAAGATTTATTCTGCAGGCCCTTCACCAGCTTCACTGCCCTCCTCTGCACTCGCTCCAGCACCTCGATATCTCTCTTGTATTGAGGTGCCCAAAACTGGACACAATACTCAAGGTGTGGCCTCACCAGTGCTGAGTACAGGGGGACAATCACCTCCCTACTTCTGCTGGTCACACTATTTCTAATACAAGCCAGGATGCCATTGGCTTTCTTGGCCACCTGGGCACACTGCTGGCTCATGTTCAGCCGCTTGTCAATTAGAACCCCCAGGTCCTTTTCTGCCAGGGAGCTCCCCAGCCACACTTCCCCAAGCCTGTAGCGATGCATGGGGTTGTTGTGGCCCAAGTGCAGGACCCGGCACTTGGCCTTGTTGAAGCACATTCCATTAGCATTGGCCTATCAGTCCAATCTATCCAAGTCTCTCTGTAGAGCCTCCCTGTCCTCATGCAGATCAACACTCCCGCTTAGCTTCCTGTCATCTGCAAACTTGCTGATGATACACTCTATGTCCTTATCAAGGTCATCAATAAAGATGTTAAACAGAAATAGTCCCAACACTGAGCCCTGAGGAACACCACTTGTGACCGGCTGCCAGCTGGATTTAACTCCATTGACCGCCCATCTAGCCAGTGTTTAATCCAGCAGATCGTATGCTCATCCAGGCCATGAGCCACCAGTTTTTCCATGAGAATTCTATGGGGGGCAGTGTCAAATGCTTTTCAAAAGTCTAGGTAAACAATGTCCACAGCCTTTCCCTCATCCAATAATGGGGTCATCTTGTCATAGAAGGAGATCAGGTTCGTCAGGCAGGACCTGCCTTTTGTAAACCCATGCTGACTAGGCCTGATCCCCTGCTTGTCCAGTATATGACTTGTAATGGCACTCAAGATGATCTGCTCTGTGACCTTTAATATAATGCATCCTAATTTTGCCTTCAGAATCAAAAGACAATAATCTGAAATACGAGGTAATAGTAGCTGTCTCTTAAATGCTTCCTATTCCTTTCATCACCTCATAAGTGTTGTCATATAAAGTTGAGCGCAAAGGAACTAATGAGAAATCTTCAAGAGTGGGTGAAATATTAATGCCAGCATTATTCATTATTCTTTGTACTCTGAAGTTGCATGTTTTAATTAACAATGGAAAGAAAGAGTTGACACTCCATTAGTTAATTTTTTTTTCAAGTAATTTGATACAATGCTTCTATAGAAATTTCCTGAACAAAAATCACAGGAAGGAAGTTTTACCTAAAAAAAAAAAAAAAAAAAGTACAGCATTATGGTGTTTCTTTGATAGGCTTAAAACATCAGAGAAGTATTTTTGTGCATTTTGAAATTTTTCCAGTACCAATGTTGATTAGCTATAATGATTGTGTCTTGGCAAGAACTGAATGCTTTCACATTCAGGTTCACTAGGCTTATAAATAATGTGTTTGGTATTATCAAAGTAGTTATTACCATAAAAACGGATATAAGAAATCAGGACATCTTAAATTCTGTTTAAACTAATAATTAGTTATGCTAAAAAGAAATAGGGCCTGTAGACCTATTTTATGCAAATATGGATGAATATATTTATTTATACTCAGGTTAATAACTCAAGTTATATGGACTTCAAACTTCCTTAACAGTTTACAGAACTGAGGTCTGAATGTTTTCATCAATACGACTAAAAAGTAACAAAAGCAATTAAAATAATTTGAAGCTTGGTGACAGCAAAAGTGGGGGTTTTGCTTCTTCAATTTGATAGCAATTCCAATTTCTCCACTTGGAGGAAAAAAAAAAAAGGAATGTGCAGTGAGTATCCTATCTGTACATAATAGATTTCACATGCAGACAAAGAAAGGGGGAGGAATGATGTCTTCAGAGATCAATTTTTATTTGTCTTGTGAAAAATGAAAGGCAAGTTTACTTATTTGGGTCTGTCCTAGTTTGAGGTAGAACAGAACCAATTTTCTTTTCAGTAATTTTACTTTTCATTTAAGCCTCTTCTAACTCTCTGAAATTAACGGCATATTCTTCAGACAGTTCTGCTTCTAGCAGCAGTGGTATGCACAGAGGCTCTTGCTTATACTTATTCCCGTAACAACCAAGGTCAGCTAACTTTGTTGTGTGCCCTGTTGGAGGGTCAGAAGTGGAAGAGCATAGCAGGGTCACACCTGTGGGGAGGACAAGACAGGTAACCCAGAACTGACCAACAGGGTATTCCATCCCACCTGCATCGTGCTCAGTATAAAAGCTGAGGGATCAAAGGGGTCAGTCTCTTTCCTCAATGGCCAGTGCCCAAGGAAGGCTCTATCTGTTCATCTGCCTTTGATCATGATTCCTAAATCCAGATCCAGAGTCCGGTTCCCATCCATTGCTGAGTCCAGTCTAGGACTTTTCCAGTGCCTGCTGGTGACGTGATCATCGTCCTGGGAGCTCAATACTGGTTTTGTATATATTGTATATATATCATTATTTTCTTATTAATATTATTATATTTTATTTTTGTTTTATTATTAATATTTCATTAATGTAGTTTAGGTTTCTTTTTCAATCCATATGTTTCTCTCTCTCTTATTCTTCCCTCCCTTGGGAGAGCAGGTAGAGAGAGCATCAGTCATTCATTTTAGTGGCCAGACCAGCCTAAAACACAGCGAGGTCGAATGCTTTGTTTATAAACATCTTGTCCCCACATAGCACAAAGTAATCTGTTTTGAATAAAGACTTAGAACTTTGTCTGATTCTTTTCCTAGTCACCATTTAAGAAACCTCATTTTATAAGAAAACATATGTAAAAGAGAGTAACTGCATAGCATGGTTATTGAGCACTATCTAAATTTATTTCCCTTATCAATTATCCCCCTGAAGACACAAGCATGAAATTGTTACTTTCAAATCATACTCTATTCTTGACCATCCTAAAAAGGTGAGGTCCCTTGCTGTAGTTTCGTTTCAGGATGAAAAAGTAGGACTTCTGGCTAAAGAACCAGAATTGAATTTTGTTGGTATTTACAGCATGTAAAAAGGAAAACTATTCTCTCCTCTTTTGGTGATACTGCAGGAAATGGTCTTCAAAACACTGAGGTGATCTGACTGATAATGTTAAACTAATCCTATTGAATTAGACTAATTATTTCTTCTTAGACAAAAGCAAAAGAATAAAAGAGGGTGCCACTTCTGTCAGTTTACTTCCAAACACTGTGCATTTTCCTTTTGTGAACAAGCAGAGTATATTTTAGTGGATGATCTGTTAGTTCTTTTACTTGCAGAGATGTGATGACAGGCAGAATTTAAATATCTCAAGAACTGCCTGAAATCTTAGCAGTGCGGTGACTTATTTTTTTTTACCTCAGTGATACCAAAATCAAAGTGGAGTACCTCTTCCTTCTAAACAGGAAGGAGCGACCTGGGTGGGCTAAGATGTCTGACTGATGTGTTGGAGATCTGGAGAGTGCAGCAGCAGAGACCAGCACCCACCTCCGCTGCTGTCAATAACTACCCAGCACGGCACATCCTACACATTGCTCACAGGCACTTGGAAGGGTGGGTTTTTTGCCTGAATTGAACCAAGTGCTCTTAAAATTCCTGAGTGGAAAAAAAAATGAAGACTAACCTTGGTTGGTGGGAGGCAAAGGAAGGTCTGGGAACAGCTGTTTCTGAAGAGGGTTATTATTTTCTGAACTAAATTTCCATCTATTTCTGTCCAGCGGTCTTTTATCTTGTATTCTTATATCATAGAAAAGATCATCCAAATGTTGTAGTAAGTATTATAATCAGACTGAAAATATTAGTGCTGAAAATTCAAGAAATAGCTTGTGAGAAACCTGCATACTATGTGTGTCTGACTGGCCAAAATCTTTGCATTGTTTTATACATATATAAATGCATGGATGTATGCATGTATAAAACCGAGCAACAACAGAAAGGTACTAGCAACATCCTGAACAAAGACAAAGAAAAATCCCTGGTAGCAAGAAGGCGAGGTGACATTTCACAAGCTTCTTTCTGTCAGACAAGTGAAGCCTGGTTTAACCAAAGTTCTAGGATTAAGCACACTAGAGCTAAGATTAATCACGCTAGAGCGTGATTGTACGTGGGTTGGGTGGGAAAATTTTGGTGCTTTTTGACATATGACATAGTCTAGTACAACTGGTCATCCTGCCAAAGACGATTATGTCCTACAGCACAAACACCAGCATGTTTATTAATGTTGTCAGAAAGACAAAGATGCTGACTTAAGAACATTTAACTACTCAGAGGGTTGTGTTTTTCAGCAGCTCAGGGAAATATATATATTTGAACACTTGTAGCTAGTGTCGTGACAGCAGAGGACTTGTTACTTGTGAATACTTAAGGATTCATTTAGACCACCAGCCTTGCATAGTAAATTTCAACCCCAAGTAATTTGTACTTGCAATGAGAGCCTTCATACTGCACAAAAGATATCCAATCACAAATATGACAGAGCAGATGAAGGTCTGTTTGTTGGTACTGTGTTTTTTTTTTTTTTAATAAACTTAAACTCTGTACTTAAATTCTGTTTTTTGAAGATTAATTACGTTTGATAGCTACTAAAATGAAACAGTGTAATGAAAAAATGTTAACTTCCTTGATTCCTGTATGTAATTGTTGCATAATTGATTGTCCAAAGTACTGGAGGACAAGTTGTTTCAATTCCTAAGCTTAAAAGAGGGGCAGTGACATGAATTTCTTGGATTAGGAGCACAAGAAACCAATGACTTGGCTCGGTACTTCGTATGTAGTTGTCACATGGATGGTGTGGTAGTGGTCATGCAATTGCATGGTTTCAGGCTCTTTTTGTCCTCTTCTTCCTTGAGTTGTGGAGGAATTTCCATGAAAACAGGATCTCTTGTTTGGTTCAATCACCTTCTTCAATTCATAAAGATGTAAAAATTCCAAAACACCCTAATCCCCTTAGTGTCCATTAGAAATGTATTCAGTGATGCTAAAAAGGTGCAGAATTTATAGGTAATGACTGAGTTAGACTTAACTATTCCTAAATTTTTGGTGGTTTAGCTTAATTAAAGCCATTCCTTGATTTCTGGATGACTTGAGAAAAGAGGTAAAACTTCATCCTCAAAACCAAGATTAATCTGTTCTTGAGAAGGGAGTTTTACTTTAGTTTTAATTAAAGTAATTTCTTGGGGCAGAGGACTTTCTGGGCTGGCTGTTGGTGTGAATGCAATTGCCTTCAGCTATCTGTTGTCTAAGAGATCTCTACTCTGTTGCCTCAACAATTCCTGAAAAGGAGGGAGTAGACAATGCCCATGGCTGTTTTTTTGCCTTTATCAAGTGCAGTGTTTTGGACTGTAAGCTCCTAAGGTAAGAAAGTGTCAGTGTATTTGTGTGTATTTATATATTTATATATGAGTATATATACACATGTATGTATATGTAGCCCAACCAAGGCTAATGCTATGAATGTAGGGACACATATATGTAGCCTAATAAAATATACATACCTATAATCATATATATATATAATGATATATCGATGTATATATACATACATCTAATTAGCTACCCAAATATTTCAGTAACAAGTCAGATCCATCTGTGACAAGAGTTACATGTTCTCTTTATGAACTAGAGTTGTGGGAGAGCTATGTGAAAGTATAAATAAAAACATGAATAGCAACTGATGGTTTCAAACAAATATAGAGCACAGTTTAAGGGTTGGGTTTTTTTATACAAAAGGACTATAACGGCAAAGTAACTTTTTCCATCCAGGTGCACTGACTGCAAAACTTAAACTACATTCTAGGGTACCTCAGGTGAATATTGGTGCTGAAATACCTTAAAGTTATTGGTCTCATCCTTTCAGAAAGATCTTAGTAGTTGTCACGTTAACATGATGTTCTCACTGGGCTGCTGATTCTTGTATTTCTCTTCAAAGCTTGTCAGACTAATGTGATGCCCTAAATTTTTGCCGTTGCTGGGGCAGATGTCAGGCTGTGGCAGGTCCCAGGGCTGGCTGGGATACCCTTGGCCTGAGTGGCGTTGAGCTGGGTTTACCAGGTGCCCATTGCCCAGCCTGTCTGAGCTGCAGCTCTGTGAGTGCTGGTGGGGAAGGGGCTGACAGCCCCATGCAGTTCCTGCCAGACAAACAACCCCCAGGGGTACAGGGGGGTTATGGGGCACCTTTCAACCCTTCCCTGAGAGCCCAGGGGGAAGGGAGCAGGTTGGGATATATGAAATTAAAAGAAAATGCATGAAAAGAAAGTCAAATGGACTCCAGGACTGAGGAGGAAGGGACCCCACCACCATGACCATCAAACATATCCCCACTAAGACTTGAGGACACTGACAAATCACCAAGACACTGTCCCCACTACATTTTTCATTACGAAGACCAAAGTGTCAGCCTTAGGACCCAGATGGATATTAGGTGGGTTAGTGTAACACTAGAGAAAATTATATTAGTAGGTTTTCTACTGTAATAATATTAAAGATAACTTTATTTGTTAATGTTTTCTGTTTTGGATGGTATTATTGTAACCAACTGTCTTTTTTATTTTAATTGGGGTATTGAGATTTTAAATAGGCTGCCAAGATATTTATGGTTTCAAAAGTAGTTTTCTGTTTTTCCATAACAGGATCTTGATGTAACTGGGGAGTAAGATCAATTAATGTTAAAATCCTGAGCTGGACATGAACCCATCTTCCCTGACTTGTTGCTGGACCACAACTGGTGGTGAGATGTGATAGACTTCTTCCATCTGCATTTACTCTGTTTAAATCTCTTAAGATTTTCTCTGAAGGAGAATTTGCATGGAGATGGGTGTGTGTATGTGTGTCTCTCTGTGTCTGGCCACGCATTGTAAACATGTAAATTAGAAAGAAATGCTTTAACAACATCTGCAGAGGATATACATGTGTAACTCCTACCACTAACAACAGTGAGAAGAGGTGTTTTATTCATGTCAGTTTAGGGTGAGAGGCTGTGATAAAATGAAAAGGAATCCTTTGGCTCAGGGTCCTATATCATTATCATTGCACTTCAGGGAGCTGATTTTCAATTGGGAGATAGCGGTCTCAGAAGCTGTGTGTGCAATTAATTGATTGTTGGACCCTGCGATGCTTTCTGGCTGTGCGGTTGTCTTTCCACTCGCTTTAGTTTTCAGGGAGGAGGGCAAGGGAACAGGAAGTAAGGGTGTATGCCTGTACACTAAAATGTGGTGAAAAAGCAGAAAATCCGGGGCTTCTGTTTTCATCTAAGTGTTTTCATTAGAGTTGCAGCAATGAGAATACCAGCTGTTCAGTTCATTTTCCTTCAAACTCGTCTTGGAATCACTTATATCTTTTTATTGGACACCCAAGCTAATGTAATAACCTTTTTTTTTTTTTTTTATTTGCCCTATAAATAGCGAGTATCTTAAGTGATGGGATTAGTAAATATCACTTATAAAGTAATTTATTCAAGGTAACTGGCTGAACTCCTTGAAGAAGTAAAATTCAGTTTATTGGATTAAATGGCCATTCCAGATGTACACTGACTGATAGCTTGAGCACCTTCCATGCTGGTGCAGATTTTCAAAATAGGGTAGTAGCAGCAATGCTCTACTTGCTAGTTTCTCATCCTAGATGTAAGAAAAAAATAAAAAAAATAATTTGGTGTCTTTTTAGGTATTTCAAAATACTTTTTGTTTTTAATCAAGTTAAGAAAATAGTCTTGACAGTCATATGAGGAAATCTGCTCTGAGTGTCTCTACAATGCATTCTTTGGTACAGTTTAAGATAATTTAAATATATTTGATTTAAATGTTCAAATAACATTAAAATTATTTATGTGTACATAGACTCTCCCCAAGTATTATAGACTGTTTTCTATTTTTCTGGAGAATCAAATATTGTTTCTTTCTGTTGCAACTTCTAAAATTTATTTACTTACTCATCTTTGTTTCAGTGTTTCAGATTATTATGTGAAGTCTGGTTAAAGTAATCCAAACAAGATAGTCTAATTATGAGGCTAATTAATGCATAAACTTTCTTTATCAAAATAGAATATTATGAAGATTATTTTTAATGCAAGTGGAGATTTCTGCATTTTATGTGTTCATTTTTGTCCTTAAAGCTGGAAAATATACTAATTCCCTTTGTAAATTCCAAATCATATTTACAAAGAGAAATATTCTCATGCAATAGAAAAGAAAACAAATTAGGCATATCTTTCAGTTTATTATATGTGAGGATTTAGGTAAGCTCCTCTTGCTATTTCTATTTCTATTTCTATTTAAAAAAAAAAAATACTATTTGCATATATAGCACATTGAAAAGGCATTTAGATTTTGGTGTACTGTGCTGTGAATGTACCACTATCATCTTGTGAAGTCTGACAGAGAATTAGTCTTTTCACAGTGTTTTTTCCTTACCATACTATTGCCTTAGTGCCAGTGGCAAATGACCACGATACAAAATCTTTACTGAAAATTTACTGTGTTACTTAACCTCTGCAGATAGATAGATGCATTCCACCCTCCTTCCTGAAAGTGTGAACATGTCCTCTGCCATTTCAAGGATTCGTGTTCTAGATCTCCCTTTTTAATGTCTGCCGTGCCTGGAAGATTTGGTCTCACTTTTTTCCGCTTCTTGAATGACTGAGATTATTCCTGTGGCTCCAGCTTCTAGTCTGTTTCTAATGGTGCAGTTGGATACTCACTGTGTGTATGGGCTTTCGTAGGCTAAGATTTTCTTAGCGGCCTGTGTGACAGGTCTTCAGACTTCCTCTTAGCACTTAGCTTTTTTATTTCGATTTTTAATTGTGTCCTTTTGCATTACTTTGGACATTAAAGACAGTACCACATCCACTTTTTTCTCACACTTCTCATTCCTGTCTAGTTTGTCCACTGCTCTGATTGGATTTCTCTTCTGGCCACTCTTCCATTTTTCTTGTTCACACTGAGAAAGTTTCTCTGTTGGTCCTGTCAACACTGACCAAGCATCTTTTTTTTTTTTTTTTTTTTTTTTTTTTTTTTTTTTTTTACTTTCTGTCCTAAAACATCTGGATAAGACATGTGCTACCCTTTCTCAAGATGCGAGATCTTGCATTAAGAGAGTTTAAGACCTCCAGTTACGCAGGGTATAGGTATCCTCTGTTGAAGTGTATCTTACAAGGAAATGCCACACTCTTAATGGAGATCTTGGAACGCTTCTCAGGAGAAAAGCACTCCATTCTTCTTTACTGTTGCCATGCAAATGCCCTTAGATGTTACTTCAAATATCACTTTATTTTATGGGGTGTTAAGAACAGGGATGTTATAGAATAAAGACTTCTGTATTTCGAAGTGAGTGGGTGTTCCTTTTTGCTAGGGAGAAAATAGATGAAGTAAGGTGTTTTCTATTTTTTTCCTTTACTTAAGTCGACTTTCCTCCTAAATGAAGTACCTGAGATGAATATTTAAGAACGGTAGTTCAGCATAAAATGGTTATATTAAGTTCTAGTGAAGAGAGATAAAAGAGCAACATGTGATTCTTAAAGAAATTAAGAGTATCAGAGTTTTTTTTTTTCTGAAATGGTTGCAAAGGATAGAATTGATCTTAAATTTATGAAGTGTTGGAACAAAAATTAATCCTATACTGGAAAGAGCTGGGATCTACTTATGCTTTTTTGGCAGCAGAAGCAAGATACAGATGAGGAGCTGGCTAGTTCCTATTGAAACTGCAGTTCCTGGTCTGTTGTGATAGAGTTGCTGTGGGTGATCAGGCACTTCTCGAGAGAAGTCAGTGTGAATAAGAGGTTGTATCTTTCTTCGGTGTAATGTGTTTCTTCTATGAGAGCTTGAAGGAGGAGTTATTCACTATTCTAAATAGGCAGTTACTCCTCATACCCCCTTTTCAAGTGTGAAATGGTATTTTAAAAATAAGCAAATTATGGTATAACATAATTCTCCATTTCAGGTGTTGATTGCCTTGAGATAAAAGAAACAATTACTTCTGTCTTTTTTAAGTCCTCTGTAAAGTTTTACTTTATTATCTAATAGGAAATCCAAATGGGAGAGGATACAGGAAAAGGAAAGGCCAAAACGTGTTAAGTGATTACATGAAAACCTATCATATCCTTCATAATAGCAACATATTAAACTTAGCATGAATAAACAATTTTCCCCTCGTTCAGTGCCATATGTTGCTTTTTCATTGTTAAAATGCTTTGCATGTTTTATTAAAAGCGTAGGAGAATTATTTAACTAAAATGTCTCATTTTTCCTGAATCAGAATGTTGTTCCTCCTGGTATTTGGATGGGTTGCATTGTTCCCACAGAGGAAACAATAAATCCATCAAAACATAAAGGAAGATGATGGAACTGCAATTAAACCTTAAATATCTAACAGTGGTGTTAGTATCTCAGAGACAGATTTTATGCAAACATATGGTGAGAAACCTTGTTTTCAAGACTTAACACTTTCATGCTTGATGTCCGTGTAAGATACTGCTTGCATTACTTCTTTTACTTGTAATAGACTACCTGAATGCAAAGAAAAAGTGACATAAAAAAAAAAAAACAGTAGTATTTTATACATTATATATGCTGCTACTTTGTACAGCTTCTCAAATGGAGATCTAAAGTCCTTATATATTATCCAGACTTGATTGTCCTAAAACACTGGGGATTTTCATAGAATCATAGAATCGTTTAGGTTGGAAAAGACCTTTAAGATCATCTAGTCCAACCATCAACCTAACACTGCCAGTTTACCACTAAACTATGTCCCTAAGTGCCACATCTACTTGTCTTTTAAATACGGGATGGTGACTCAACCGCTTTCCTGGGCAGCCTGTTCCAATGCTGAAAACCCTTTCAGTGAAGAAATTTTTCCTAATATTCAGTCTGAACCACCCCTGACACAACTTGAGGCCATTTCCTCTTGTGCTATCGCTTCTTACTTGGGAAAAGAGACCAACGCCCACCTCTCTACAATCTCCTTTCAGGTGGTTGCAGAGAGCAATAAGGTCTCCCCTCAGCCTCCTTTTCTCCAGACTAAACAACCCCAGTTCTTTCAGCTGCTTCTCATAAGGCTTGTGCTCTAGGCTCTTTACCAGGTTTGTTGCTCTTCTTTGGACATGCTCCAGAATCTTAATGTCTTTCTTGTATTGAAAGGCCCAAAAATGAACACAGTATTCGAGGTGCAGCCTCACCAGTGCTGAGTAGAGGGGACAATTGCTTCCCTAGTCCTAGTCACCACACTGTTTCTGATAAAAAGCCAGGCTGCTGTTGGCCTTCTTGGCCACCTGGACACACTGCTGGTTGATGTGCAGCTGGCTGTTGGCCGACATTCACAGGTCCATCCTAAAAAAACCTGCTCTGGCTGACCCTGCTCTGAGCTGGGGGTTGGAGTAGGTGAATTCTTAGGGTGACATCTTCCTGCCTTGGCTGTTTTGTGGTTCTGTTTCACTAGACCTCTTGGGAGGCACAAGGACTAATGTACGTTAATTGTTTCATCTGGTCCCTAATCTGTGATATCCATACTTTAGGATGGTTTATTGTGTGGTTGAAACTGCATTTCATGTCCTACCTTTGCTTCTCACTCTGTTCTTTGGGTTAAACTGTCTTCTGACTGTGCCTGCAGCTTGAAGCCTCTGAGCACCATCAGTGACTGCAATCAAGTTACCATGAGAGGTATGGAACTAACAAATTTTAAATTGAAGAGACTTTTATAGCCACGTTATATCTATTAATGCCAAAGTTAGAAGGTACGGTATATTAATGTAGTTTTGTAGCGGTGCTTTAAGTACATTGTGTCCCCCAGGAATCCTAAAATAGGCTTTTCAAACTCTTGTTTAGCTAAAGAATATTGTAATCCTAAAAGTACACTTTTTTTATTAATCCACTGGTGAGGATTTTCTCTTTTTTCTATTAAAAAATTGGCATTTCTTAGCTTTAGTGTCTGTATTCTGAACTTTACTTAAATCCCCAAGACATCTGTATCATGTAGGTCCTATTTCTGAAGAAACCTACCTGGTGCATGGGTACAGTTTATGGAGGCTAAGTCTTGACTAGTCCAGATCTGCTTCCATCTTCTGAGCAAGAAGGGGTGAAATCTTTCCTTGTAGGTTTTGGCCTAATGCGTCTAGCAATTTAATGGCAGTTAACTTATTAAATGGATGTAACTTGAAACATGAAAGCTGAAGATGAAAAGTAGTGGATAGATAGTAAAATAAGAGTATTGTAGAGCTTTATAATTTACATTTTTCTTTAACAGCTTGTTTTGCTGTTTCTCCACTAGCAACATAACTGATTAAGAGTGTATGGCCAGCAGTGGATTGGTGGTTTCAACCACCTTAGATCCAAGTGATGCGTTACTGGTTTGGTTTAGAGTTTGTCTTGTAGTTATTTCAGTATATTGAGGGGCACTATTAAAAGAAGAAATGAAAATCCCTATAACGCCAGAGTTATGCGATCTGGCTTTGTATGCTATATGTTTTTTTTGTCTTCAGAAGTGAAAGCAGAGGCGTAAGCCCCCTCTTCCTTTCTGCCTGTAATAGAGTACTAAACTTTTTTCAAATAATAGTAAAAAACCCTCTTTACACTCTTTTAATGGAATAGGAGCGTTCATGAATTTACATATCTCTTTTGAAATGATGGGAGTAATAATGTGAATCTGAAATTAAAATGTTGTGCACCTATGTGACTTTTACACGCAAATAATTTCTGTGTAGATTTTCCTGTGCTGACACAAACTGGCTCCTTTCAGTGTTCAAGTTCTGAGTGCTGCCTTTCTCATTTCTCCACCTTACATATAGTCTTATGAATGATTATTTTTATATATATTTTTAAACATCAGATAAGTGTTCTTATCTCTAAGGTTTTGCGGGAGGGAGGGAGACTAAATATGGTTTTCTTGAAGCATGTACTATTGTAGTGGGTTGTGACAGATATAATTCTCTATTGCGTCAGGCTCTAGAGTGATTCCAGTTAATTACTTTCTGGAAATTGCTCTTTGGAATACCTTTCTGAAAGGGCTGCTGCGACATTTATGACCACCTCTTACAGAAGGTTGATGGTTATCGTATGTAAGCATGACACAATTAAGCAAATACTCCTTCCATATCACTTTCTTTTTAAGTGAAATCTATATCTTTCTCCGTGAGAAGAAAATAATTTCTGTACTTCACAATGTACTACAGACTCTCAAGAATGCTTTTCATTATTCAGAATCAGTATTAGTCTTGCATCAATTGTTTTATGTATTTTATCCGATAACCTTTCCAACTCAATATCTACCTAAAAGGAAGAACATTTATTCATATATGTTCTCTGCTAGTATGAAAGAGGTGTATTAAATATTTTTAGAATTGTTTCTGTACTCTTAACTTTTTATAGTGATGAGATATGGTTATACTTTAAAAAGCATTTGTGATAACTTGAATATGGAGATTGGAGACAATGCATTTAGAAAGCATAATGTACTCATTATTAATTTCTACTCTGTTAATCTCATCCCAAATTAAAAAAATAAGATACAAATAAATTTGCTCATTTCAATACAAGTCATCAGCATGTCTTAAATTAATTTCTATTGATATTACATCTGAATCACCTTTTAAGAATGCCATACAACATTGAAAAGCTGGGCAATTATTCTTAATCACCCAAAATCCACATATCCTGTAATTCCTAATAAATCGCAGAGGAAAAAAAATGATTAGCAGTAACAGTACAGTGCTTCCAGAGAGTTCCATAAAAATCTGAGTACTAACATAGCCTATTGAAATGTGAATCTAGAATAGCAAGTGTATACAGATAAAATGCTACTTTTTTATGTTTTCATAAAACAGTATTTATTGTCTAGATAATAATCGGAGCAAGTCATCTTCCAGGACAGACTCAGAAATGTAGCCCATCTTCCCTGTTTCTTTTTCTTTCTCTTAAGCTACCCACCCTGCTCCTTTGTGCAACACTCTGGGGGGGGGGGGGGGGGGGGGGGGGGGGGGGGGGGGGGGGGGGGGGGAAATACCTGCTTCTAAAAATTAAGTGTATAAAGACAAGGATGTAAAACTATGAAGGGATGTTTTCTGTCTAAGCGTGCATCTCAAAAGGAAATAAACTACTTAGGCTAGAGTGGAGGCTGTAGAATGGTCTTACTATATATTACTAGCTATGCATCTTTTCGAAGTTTGTATGTGTAGTACAGTTTTTTCTGTTTATTTTAAATTCATATGTCATGTATTTGTGGAAAGGATTATCAAAAGTATATCTGTAGGTGAACAATAAAGGTTGAGATCCCAGAAACTGAATTTGGAGGAGTGCACCTGTGTGTAACTGTCATGGTTTCACCTGGGATGGAGTTAACTTTTTTGCTAGCAGCTGGTATAGTGCTATGTTTTGGATTTGGATTTGGATTTGAATGGGAATAGCGGGATAGCACACTAATGTTTTTGGTTGTTGCTAGGCAGTCAAGGCCTTTTATGCTCCTCCTATCACCCTGATAATGAGCAGGCTGGAAGGGTACAAGAAGTTGGGAGGGGATACAGCCGGGACAGATGTCCCCAGCTAACCCAAGGAATATTCCATACCATATGTCGTCATGTTCAGTATATAAAGCTGGGGTAAGAAGAAGGAAGGGGTGATGTTCAGAGTGATGGCATTTGTCTTTCAAAGTAACCGTTATGCATGATGGAGCCCTGCTTTACTGGAGATGGCTGAACACCTGCCTGCCAATGGAAAGCAGTGAACGTATTTTTTGTTTTGCATTGCTTGTGTGTGCAGCTTTTGCTCTACCTATTAAACTGTCTGTAAAGATAACTCAACACATGAGCTTTTTCTCACTTTTACTCTCCTGATTCTATCCCCCATCCTACTGGGGGGAAGTGAACGAGTGGCTGTGTGGTTCTAGCTGCTGGCTGGGTTAAACCATGGCAGTAACTCATACACCGATCTCTAGCAAAAAGTCCGAACTTCAGGACATCTCACTGTATAAGTCTTGATTGCTCAGTGTTTCAGAAGCAATGCTTTGGGTTTGTTTGGGTTTTTTTTTGTTTTGGTTTGGGTTTTTTTTGTTGGTTGTTTGGTTTTTGGGTGTTGTTTGGTTTGGTTTGGTATTTTTTTTGTTTGGTTGGGTTTTTTTTAAGTAAGGAAATGCATCAGAGTCTGTGCTGCATGGCATTCTTTACAACTTTTTTATTTAAGACTAACAGTCACATTAAGGAATTAGAAGTCTTGCATAGCCTTGCATTTCATCCATAAAGAGCACTAATAACTAGTGGTTTTGGAATAGCGGTTAGTGGTTTGTTGTGTTTTTTTTTCATGTCTATCCTTGAAAAGTATGCATATATATGCTTTCTCAAGGGGCAGTCCATTCAGATTCCGGAAACTCCCCAAATGTTTTTGAGCATTCCAGCTTCTGTTACTGTTATGCCATATGCATCCGTCGTACATTGCTATACATTTTACTGGCTTAGCAGGTAGCAGAATGCTTTACTGAAACAGTTTTCTTCAATAGCAATGTAAAATAATTAGCAACCTGTTCTGACCAATGGGCCGAAAATTTTTTTGAATTAAGAATAAAAAAATAAAGCAGTGCTCTAAAGCAAACCTTAGCAATCCTGCTTCAGGTTTCTTTGACTAAATGCAGAGAAGTAGTGCCTTTCATAATACACACATTGTAGATGTCAAATATTCAACTGATAGTTCAAAACTCTTTCCAGTACTTTCCAGTACTACTTTCCAGTACTCTTTTCAGTACTCTTTTCAGTTTAGAGCTCTACGTACATAATTTCTACTCACTCAAAACTACGGAGGTCTTGTTAAACTTCCAGTGTGATGCTTCCAGTCTTGAGATTCGAAATCTGTGTTTGTTGCCATCTGGTTTTACCTATCTAAAATTCTAGGGGTTTTGGTGGCAACCAAACAGAATGGATGTGTACAAAACTGAGATTTGCCAAGTGCAAGTAAGTGTTCACAAAAACATATCTAATTAAAGCAAAAATACGTATTTAAAAATATGTATAATACGGTAACTGAAAAGTGATAGGAAGAAGTGAACAAGGCTATATGAAAGCAGCCCTGCCCTCCTGTAAATCACCGGGGGATGGTTCTGGAGGTGCAGTGTGGTCTGCAGAGCACAGGGGCTGTTCCATAAGATCTTGGTTTAAAAAGCCAAAGGCAAGGAAGACAAAACTGTTTTGTTGAACGTTACAAGAGACCAAGGCCTTTGTTGTCAGTCAGTGATCTACAAAAGATCAGTTTGTGAAATTTTGACATTTATTTTTCAGCTTTTATGGGTTCCAGGGCACTATGTAACACCATTACATGAATATGAGAAGAAATTCAAGTTTATTTTTAGAGAACAAAATGATTGTCTAGAAAATTTGTTTAAAAAGACACATGAGATGCTGGCACAGGAACTCCATCTGTTCTTGAGCTAATGTTATGGTTGAATACACAGGTGCACTAATGAGTATATTAATCAACTGGGCAGAAAACATGATGTTGCATAGGTACTTGGAGGTATTGTATACACTGATAGTCCTATGTTTCATGTAAACATAGTGTACCACATAAAGATGCATGGCTGGCAGGGTCATGGCTGCTTATCTCTTGAAGAGAAGATACTCAGAAGGGACCAGCCAGCTGAGAGTGAAAGGCTGTGAGGGAGATACATGCAGGTTTTTTGATCATTGGCTGGTTTACACAACACCAGGCCTGACAGATGGGTTACACCTGTCTCAAAGAGGGGAAAAATATTTTTGTACAGAAGTTGGCAGGGCTCATCAAAATAGCTTTAAACTAGATTTGAATGGGGAAAGCGATAAAACCAGGTTTGCTAGAGACAAGCATGGGGACAGCACACCAATGGCTGTGGGACAATGTGCTAGCTGAGGTCTGTTGGTCTGCCATCCCAGTAGAGGTAAGGGATGGAGTGCCATGCAATAGCAAAGACACAAAGGATATTGATGGGCTAGAAATCACGCAAGTGCCTCGGAATGGTCAGGTAGGAATTAGGGCTTCTCTCTCCCAGAAAGTGACGGGATCAATAGCCTAACTGAAGTGCATCTACACCAATGCATGCAGTGTGGGCAACAAACAGGAGGAGCTGGCAACAGTTGTACAGCGGGAAAGCTATGATAAAGTCACCATCACAGAAACACAGTGGGATGATATGCACAACTGGAGTGCTGCATTGGATGGCTATAAACTCTTCAGAAGGGATAGGCAAGGAAGGAAAGGTGATGGAGTGGCCCTGTATGGTAGGGAGTGTTTTGATTGTCTTGAGCTTAATGATAGTGACGAAAGGATTGAGTGTTTATGAGTAAGAATCAGAGGCCAACAAGGCAGGCCAACAAGGCAGATATCATGGTGAGAATCTTTTATAGACTGCCCAACCAGGATCAAGAGACAGATGAGATATTCTATAAGCAGCTGGGAGAAATCTCACAATTGCCAGCCCTTGTTCTCATGGGGGACTTCAACTTACCGGATGTCTGCTAGAAATACAATACAGCAGAGAGGAAACAGCCTAGGAGGTTCCTCAAGTGTTTGGAAGATGATAACTTCCTGACACAGCTGATGAGTGAGCCAACGAGGGAAGGCTCCCTGCTAGACCTGTTGTTCACAAACAGAGAAAAACTTGTGGGTGATGTGAAGGCTGGGGGCTGTCTTGGTCATAGTGATAATGAAATGACAGAGTTTTCAATTCCTGGAGAAGTAAAGAGGGGTGTTAGCTGAACTGACACATTGGACTTCCAGAGGGCAGATTTTGACCTGTTTAGAAGACTGGTAGACAGAGCCCCTTGGGAGGCAGTCCTAAAAGGCAAAGGAGTCCAGGAAGGCTGGACATTCTTCAAGAAGGAGATCTTAAGGGTGTCAGAGCTGACTGTCCTCATGTGCTGTAAAGTGAGCTAGTAGGGAAGAAGACTGGCCTGGCTAAACTGAGGACTTTGGCTGGAACTCAGGAAGAAAAGGAAAGTTTATGGCCTATGGAAGAAGGGGCAGGCCACTCAGGAAGACTACAAAGATTTTGTGAGGCAAAATAGAAGGGCCAAAGCCCAACTAGAACTTAATCTGGCTACTGCTGTAAAAGACAATAAAAAATGTTTCCATAAATGCATTAACAACAAAAGGACAACTAAAGAGAATCTCCATCCTCTATTGGATACACATAGTGACCAAGGATGAGGAAAAGTATGAGCTATTTAATGCCTTCTTTGCCTCAGTCTTTAATAGTGAGACCAGTAGTTCTCTGGGTGCCCAGTCCCCTGACCTGGATGACAGGGATGGGGAGCAGAATGAAGCCTCAGTAATCCAAGGGGAAATGATTAGTGAGCTACTACACCACTTCAACACACACAAGTCTATGGGACCAGATGACATCCACCCAAGGGTTCTTGGGGAGCTGGGGGAACTGCTCACCAAGCCACATTCCACCATTTATCAGCAGTCCTGGCTAACTGGGGAGACCCCAGTTGACTGGAAGCTAGCAAATGTGATGCCCAACTACAAGAAATGCCGCAAGGAGGATCTGGGGAATTACAAGCCTGTCAGACTTACCTCAGTGCTGCAGAAGGTTATGGAACAGACCATCTTGAGTGCCATCATGTGGCACATAGAAGACAACCAAACGATCAGGCCCAGTCAGCATGGGTTTATGAAAGGCAGGTCCTGCTTGACTAACCTGATTTCCTCTTATGACAAGGTGACCCACTTACTGCATGAGAGAAAGGCTGTGAATGTTGTATGTCTAGACTTTCGTAAAGCCTTTGACACTGTTTTCTAACAGCATTCTCCTGAAGAAACTGGCTTGGATGGGAGTATTCTTCACTGGGTGAAAAAATGTCCGGAGGGCTAGGCTCAAAGAATAGTGGTCTATGGAGTTAAATCAGTTGACGGCTGGTCACAAATGGTGTCCCCTAGGGCTCAGGATGGGAGCCTGTTCTCTTCAATATCTCTATCAAGGATCTGGATGAGGATCTGGATCAAGTGCGCTATCAGTAAGTTTGCAGACGACACCAAGTTGGGCAGGACTGTTGATCTGATTGAGAGTAGGAAGGGTCTATAGAGGGATCTGGACAGGCTGGGTCTATGGACTGAGGCAAATGGTATGAGGTTCAGCAAGGCTAAATGCTGGGTCCTGCACTTGGGTCAAAACAACCCCATGCAACACAACAGGCTTGGGGAAGACAGCCAGCTGAATATGAGCCAGCAGTGTGAACAGGTGGCCAAGAAGGCTAATAGCATCCTTGCCTGTATCAGGAATAGTGCAGCCAGCAGGACTGGGGAAGTGATTGTCCCCCTGTGCTCAGCACTGGTGAGGCTACATCTCGAATACTGTGTTCGGTTTTGGGCCCCTCACTACAAGAAAGACATTGAGGTGCTGGAGTGTGTCCAAAAAAGGGCAATAAAGCTGGTGAAGGGTGTAAAGAATAAATCTTATGAGAAGCAGCTGAAGGAACTGGGGTTGTTTAGTCTGGAGAAAAGGAGGCTGAGGGGAGACCTTATTGCTCTTTACAACTACTTGAAAGGAGGTTGTATTGAGGTGGGTGTTGGTCTCTTTTCCCAAGTAAGAAGCGATAGGACAAGAGGAAATGGCCTCAAGTTGCGCCAAGGATGGTTTGGATTGGATATTAGGAAAAATTTCTTCACTGAAAGGGTTATCAAGCATTGGAACAGGCTGCCCAGGGAAGTGGTTGAGTCACCATCCCCGGAGGTATTTAGAAGATATGTAGATGTAGTGTTGAGGGACATGGTTTAGTGGTAACTTGGCAATGTTAGGTTAACGGTTGGACTAGATGATCTTAAAGGTCTCTTCCAACCTAAATGATTCTATGATTCTATATGCGCAAATGACAGTTTTATTGCAGCGAGAACACTTCTGCATATGCTGCTGTTTTTTATTACCCCAGATTCAGTTTGCAACAGCATATGTAGCTTTTCCCTTAGATAAAAAGGTGTAGAAAAAGGATACAAAAAACAGTCACTCAGGCCCATTCGAAGAGCATTAATTAATGGGGGTAGTGGTATTAAACTGAGTAGTTCAGCCTTCAAAAAGGTCTCATCCTGCATGCCAAATTGTGGTGTTCATCTGCATAAGAAAGATCTTTGTTCATAAAACATAGCAGGGAAGTGTTCTGGTACATAAGTTAGGTAAATGTGAGAGGCTATTAAGTGTTTCTGGAACTGAAATACAGGACCAGAAAATGATTGACTGCACTTTAGGTTGTCTGTCTGAAAGTGCTCTTAACCGTCTTGGGGACTTTATTTCTCTTTTGCTCAGTACAAAAAAGTTGCCTGCTATCATATTTTGGATGTTGTAGTATTCCTTAGTCTGGAGGTTAAACTGCTGTACTGACAATAAAATGTGAGTTAAAGGTAATTCAGGGTCAACTAAAATTTAATTTTCTTGATTATTTTTTTTACCACCAACATCCAATGCTTTGTCATTTAAACACTTACTGATGTTGCTTAATTTAACCAAATATAAATTCTCACTTGATTTAAAATTATTAAATATACACTTGACAGTCAAATAAGGTAAGGAAGCAATAAACCGAAATAAAATTCTGCTGGATATACGAAACCAGTGTGACGTTCAACACAAGTTTGAGTTTTAACATTTCTGAAATCAACTCTGTTTCTTATGATAACACACTTTTCACTCGTAGTTCAACTTAGCCTTTTTGGGAGGGATGCACCTCACAATACTGGAAACAGCTGAGAAGAATTAGAAGCCATTTTTAATGGTTCTCTTGTTTTCCAGAACTTAAAATATAACTAAACTACACCCACCTTCTCTCCCTTCCTGATAGCTATCTTAAAATATGAGTGGACTGACTGTAAGGTAAGGCTATAGGTCCTTGCATATACTAGAAAATCTGTTCAATGACCTAACTGTCCTAAAAAGTTTTGTTCTGTCAGTAGTGCTGACGTACTTGCAGACAAATAACCATCTATAAGGTTGCAGGATAAGCTGAGGTAATGAAATTAATTTTTTTCTCTTTTTTGTTTTGTTTTGAACTAGAAGCAGTTCTGCAGGCACTCCTGCAAGAGCAAGGGATTCCCAACAGGAACAAGGTCAAGTGGTGGATGTGGGAGTGTCAGGATGTCACATATGTTGGCTTTGTAGGCCACCAATGCTATAGGTTGAAGAGATCATCCTTTGAATTCACTTCAGCACAGTGTTGATGAAGACAATATTCGGATCTTGGCACAGCTGGTTTATCTCATCCTGAAATATGTTATTTTTGTGATATAAATTCAATAGAACTTCTCATAAAACAGTGTGGGATACAAAACTTCCTTACCACCAAGGAGGAAGCAAGCCTTGAATGATTCTCTCTCTCACAGGAGAGAACCAGCCTCAAGAAACTGAGAGAAATCTGCTAGCGTGTGTGGTCATTTAAGTTTTGGGTTATTTGAAAAAAATACTGTAAAATTAGTCTTGTTTCTACTGGTATAGAGGGATTTAAAAGGATAACTTCTCCTCTAGGTGTGATCTATTGGAATTGGGCAAAGTAGTTGCAGAGATTTAAAATAGTGCATTGGAGAAAAAAAGCTTCTAACAAACCTTGGTGGGTGGTGGATCAAAAGCAGCAAGAGTAAATGAATGTTGCCAGTGTTCCCTCATGCTGTGAGGCAAACATTGCCTTCAGACTAAGGTGCGCTGTGAATGTCTTTCCTAGCGAGGAGATTATTTTTCATCTGTTGTGTTTTCAAAAGTGTGAATGGGAAGGTAAGAGATTTTCACATTTTTTCCCAGCTTTTCTTTCTGCTCCCCCTTCAGGTCTTCAGCCATGAGGCACCCACTGCGTTTGGACTATATACTGGAAGTAAAAAGTGGTAGAAATGTCATGTGTATCCTTCTTGCAAAGTCAATCAAAGTTTTTGCTTAGAAAAGAAAGTCTGAAAAATCAACTGACAAATCGGTTCAGTTTATAAGTGCTTGCTTTTTTTTTTTTTTTTTTTTTTTTTTAAATCTCACATCCCCCCATTATGGTAGAACTGCATCACTCTACCTAACTTGTTTCTTTAGACATCTGGGAATTCAGAACACTTACAGACTATTTCTAACAGTTGAAATACAGCATTCTGAAAACTTTAACCTACGCAGCATGGCAATGTAACCTGAATAACCTGAATAACTTATTAAAACACACACACACGTATCTCTGCACATATGTATATATATGTATAACCTGCATGCACATATAAATAAATAGGCATGCAAATAAAAAAATAAAAATAAAAAATACAATGCAAAAATAGAATCATAAAGCTGGTTCACAACGATCTCTAAACATAATTAAATTAGTGGTTTGTAAAAGGGCTTTTTATTTTATATAGTTATGTTTTATTCCTTTAACTGCAAGATAAACTGCCTTTTAAATTACAATGAAAAAGCTATTATTAAGTAGAATAATAACATTGATGCAATTTTTAAAACCTCAGCGTCCAAATATTTATTCCTGTGGTTAATAACATTCTGTGTGTGCTGAGTTCAGCATTAAAATTACTTAATCTAAACAAACTGAGAAGCTATAAGTATGCAATACCAACTACAAGAAATTAATTTTAAAAAATGCCTAACTACTATGTATTTTACTGTAGTTAAGCTATTATAAATTGTCCTTATAGAAAATAAAATGAAAGTATGCAGTACAGTCTATTATACAATCTTTTCCATTTTAGATGTGCTTAAAAGGAAAAAACACTAAATACTACTGTCTGAACTGTAAGCACATTGAAACACATTGCTGTGAGCTGAAGGATTGTATTTCTCCACTCTTTTTTAAAGGTCAACATTGTTCATTATTTTGTATTTTATCTTTTTGTGTAAAATATAAATTGGATAGTACAGAAGTGCACTTCAACAATGCAAAGTTGTTTTATGATGAATCTGCAAAAACTGATTATGTGAACTTTGTCCCTGTCTTTGTGTCATGCCCATCACCAAAAAGATGTGCCACTATTGTGGCATCCTAGTTTTATGGTAGTGGGGTGGTTTAAAGTAGAAATGCATACTTAAATTTCTATACAGTCCATTTTGTTGCTGAATTAAGGCAAATTGGCAGGAGGAGATAATCGAGCTGGTTTATTCTCTACTTGAGAAATATATCCAGCAGTGTAAAAACAGTGGATAGTGCAAAGCACTAATGATATCCCTCTAGCTACCTAGGCAGTGGGTATAGTTGAGGACAAGGGCAGTATAAGTCATAACTACATGCTGGCAAGCAATATTTAAGACTGCGACTTTATTGTGGCCTGGTTACAGTGACATCCTATCAGGGTTTGAAGTACCTGGCTTGCCACTGTGTAAGATTTACTGACCTGTAGGAAAGGAGACGGACTGGGAAATATCTACGCAAGGGCTACCCCAATGAATATAAGCAGAAATACATTTCCCCTGGCCAGTAAACTTTGACATTAGGATGAGAACTGAGCGAACTTGTTTGCTGTGGTAGGGGAAGAAGTAACCACCTTGGATGGAGTATCTAGGCAAATGGGAACTGTAATATGTTAAATGACTGCTTAAATGTTTAAAGATAGGTTAAATCAATTGGAACCTGTCTGTCAAAGCTTTTGGGGCATCCTGAGATGATCCCCGCATACTTGAGCTTAGTCTTTTGTTCCACTTGCCTCCTAGCAGAGCTGTGTCTGTGAAGGTTTCAGTTCCAGGAAAAATCAAATTGCTAGTGCAATAATAAGGAGAGTAGTTTCCTAAAAAGAAAGTTTATCTATTATTTGTAGCTGCTGGTCATCTAGCAAGCTCAACAAAATGTATGAATCCTATCCCATTAGAAGGACACATACTGCTTTTAGAGATTAATTATTGGAACTATGTTACATAAAATAACATGCATATCATGCTGGGTAGTTGTTGCATTATTAAATACAATAATTAGGGAAAATCAACAATGTCCGATAGTAATAAACTTTCAATGGGTTTTCTCTTCTTATGCCAATAAGTATTAAGTACAGTAAAAGTGCAATTACTACCATCTTCCTTCAGTATTTTGTGTGAGGAGTCCTTTTTTATCATGCCTTGTAAATGAAAATAGTATGCTTTTCGAACGTTCATACAAAAGAATGGTGGAGCAGTGCTATTCAGTCTGTATTTATTTATTCTTTGGTTTGAAAATATGTAATTATTGTATCCAAGTGACCTGGACCTATTTATTTGTCAGTCTATCAGAACAGATCGTGAACAAAAGGATATGCATCTTTAATAAGATTATTCACGCGAGTAAGGTTATACCAAACTTGAAATGCTGGACTGGCATCTTCATTGTTTCATGCTGATTTTCCACTGTTGTCCCATTTTCCAAATGTTTTCCTTAGTGAAATTCTGTCCTGCAGGGACTACTACCCTATATGCCATGATTCAGTGTGAGATACTATCATCTGACTTTTCATTCATTAGGCTTTATGTTCCGATAATCCTTCCACCACACCCTCCTATCACTTCTCCTTTTTTGTTTAAATGTTCTTGGAAGATGCCTGGATTTTTTCTGCTTCCCAGGGAAGAGATTTTATTAAAAGAATACAGTCTGCTGGGTGTATTTTTATTTTGCAGAAAGATTGAATATACAATATTATTTTTCAGCATGTGAGACTAACATAAAAACCCAATTACCCGTGGTGGGAGGGGAAAACAAAAGGATGTAATTGGTTAGCCTTGTGAACACAAACAAAAGCAAACTCAGCCCATATGTGGCTTCAGTGCCACCTTTTCTGTCCCCCAAAACAACTTTTCAGCAATAAATCTCTTTAAACATACAAGAAAGAATGATTCAGCACTCAGATCTGATAGTAGGATGTGTCGGCTTCCGGTTGTGCAATTATACTGCTTTGCGTGAACTCAAGCAGTGCAACAAGGTAAGCTGAACTGATGCTGTGCTGTTTTATTTTTGTTCTGTTTAAGAATCTAAAACCAGAAGTTGTTCTAAAGATGCTACCTATATATACATGCGTATATATATGTATATGTTTACACATCTTTACAACAAACTACTAGAGAACTTTCTGTTGAAACATTGTAGGGAGAAGCATCAGAAAGCTTGGGCCATGCAAGGTGTTTTCAAGACCCTTTTGAAGCCATGCATATGTTAAGATGGGGTATTGGATGGAGAAAATGTTTAGACTACAGCATATGAAAACGGCAAAAGACAAGGGAATGATCCAGTTCTACAGAAACAAAAGGATATAGGGACTCCGTGAAATACTGTGCAATGACACCATCATCGGTCTTTGTTCCTGTGAGTATTATTAAGTGGGAGATCTCTCCTTCTTAGCAAACACCTTAAAGGGAAGGCAACTGGTGTTGGGAAGAAAAGGTGGGGGATATTTTGTGTACTCAGAAGGCAGTCATGATATCATGATATGATGGTGGGGAAGGAAGAAAATGGAAAAATGTGTTATGCAAAGGTAGTGATATAAAAAGTGACATGAAAGTCAGGGTACAAAGAATTACTAAAAAGAACCACATCAAGATTTTCTGAGTACTTGTCCTACGGTGCCTCTGATTTTAACAAGCTGTACATTATTTTGGATATTCTTTTTCCTTTTGCACCAGCTTTGCTGAAAAAGTATTTATATTATTCCTCTTGCACATCTTCATGATGAAACTCAGAGCTTGTGATATTATCTTAATTGTGACAGTATGTCATGCATATAGACTCGTGTTCATGTGCATGTACTCATGCATATGCTATGTGTAAGGACTTCATTCCTCTTTGGATGTGGATAGAAGCAGACTGTTCTGTCCCTGAATAATGGCATCTCCCAGTCACCAGGGTGTTCTGTGATGAGACCATATGCATGTTTCTAGTTTAACTTTCAAAAGTTAAGCTATATAGGAGCCTAATTTTAGAAGACTTTCATTTCAGTTCGGCTGGGTATATTAGAAAATTAGCTGAAGCACTGCATAAGCTCTCATGTTTTCTGACACCCTTTAGGCTGTAACTGATATTTACAGCTTTGGGATGTGGTGAGTCTTTTCTCATGAGCAGTTTTTTAGCTTGCTCAGAGGAATGCCTCAAAGTCAGTAAAGACCTCCCCTGCTTGGCACTAGTGCTGTCTGCCACCCCCGTTAGAAAGTCACATGCAGGAATGATTCTCATTTTCTCTGCCAGTGAAATGAGAGGGCTCCCTGCAACACCACCTTTGCTTTGAGTGGTGTGTATATGTCTTGTTACGTACAATTTCTTCTGGGTAATTTTCTGTTTAAACAGATCTATCTGCTTCATCATATAGATCTGAATATCGAACCAATTTGTAAAGCTCAAATGTGTTCATGGATAATTCATAAATGGATGGAAAGTTGTCTTCAGTTTTCATCTGTGAAACTACCGACACAGAGGGTTCACCAGTCTCACTGTAAAATTTAAAATGTAAATCAGCTCAAATCAATTACCTGCTGAATATTACAACATGAAGAAAAACTTTTTGAGCTAGTCATGGGAAACTGAATGCTATGATTTTATACAGGATACGTGCCAAGGTCTCTGCTGAGATGGGATGAGTTTTCTGGCACCAAGTTAGTCAAAGGAGGAAAAGATGATTATTTGTATTTAATTTTACTTTTGCATTCATGTGGTTGAGAAGACTCTTCCACTTCTCCCTTTTGCTATAGCACTGTGGTGTTAGATGTTAGCTCACATACAGGTTTTGTTTTAAAATAAACGGAGGTGGTTTTGTTAATGATATACTGATGACTTGATAGATGTATTAAAAGAGTTTTCATATCCTGTTTCAATTTGATTAAAAACCACTTGAGCTTATACAGAGAGTTTCAGGAAAGCCAAACCTGTTACAAAACGGACTTTTCCAAAATGGGCCTGTGTAGTTAAAAGAAGTTGTTTACAGAAAATTTTTTGTTTGTTAACAGTAGTTAAAACAGTTTGTTTACAAGGACAAGAAGAGTCTGAGAGTCTACTGGTCCATGGTGAAACAGGGATTGCTGTTGGATATCTGGGGCACGGCCATGAATTCCAGCTGGTTTAAAGACTAATGTTTTTCACCCATATGAAATAAAGTCTGGAAAGATACAGTTTAGCTAATAATAAGAAAGAACTTGGTTCTGATGAAAGTAAAGCTAGCAAGGAGAGAAGGTCTTGTTCTTGAGAATTCTTGAGTTTAGCATCATTGGATACCTTTTTAAAGTCAGCTGCATCTGGCTTGTGTTATCATTTGTGCAGATGGACCAGCAATAGCAAACCCGCTGCTGTGCGTAATTGGCATGGTAATTTAGAGATCTGTTCTTAATGGTTAGCCAGGGTTTGGCAACAGATAACTCACAGATGTTGGTGTATGAGAGGCAGTACACAGTGACCGCTGGTAGGTGTGTTATAGTGCTTTATTCTAATAGGTTTATTGTTGGTGTAGAGGCCAAAGCATTACTCTTCCTTTCCACTCAAGTCCACTTCCCTCCTTCACCTCACCTTTCCCAAACCTCCCCCAAATTATGGCTGAAACTGCAATAATTTCCAGATCATGTGGGTGAAACCTTTGACCAGAAGGCTGTTATGCTTGATTCTACTCTTGTGTAAAGCACTAGGCTATAGCCTAAGTATTTTAAAATAGATTTCAATAGATTTTTGTCCAGACACTGGCTTACTCTGGATTTTGCTTTATTTATTAATCTTTTCCCCCTCCTCTTTTCCTTCTTTGACCTTTGCTGGCAGGGGGAGGGGAGTGGTTCCTATGAAGCTGGCATGTGAAAGGCTAAAACTGAGCAATTCTCACATTCGGGTTATTCAGATCTTAATTTCTAATTAAAGCCAACACAAAACGTAGACATAAAGATTTTCTTTTTTGGCTAGATGAGCATTTTGAGGTGTAACAATCTGTGTTAAGCATTTGGAGCTGAGCAAGTAGAAATGAATGCAATCTCAGAGAACAAGAAAACCTTAGAGGAATATTATGATAATAATTTGTCAATGAAATCAAAATGGAAGCAGGATAGTTGTGGGAGCAGTATGATGTGCCTCAAAAACCGAAGTTTTGCTAATTAGTTCAACAATAAAGATATGTTATATGTTAAAGTTGTGAACTGGACTGTGTGCAGGTTGCGTGATCAGATATATTTAATCTATTTTATAAGCCATTGATTAGGCTGACCTTTTCAGATGACAGGAATTTTGATAAGGTAGTTCTGAGACCTCAATGTGGGAATGAGGTTGGTTAACATTTGTTTTGATAAGATGCCTCACAGTGTAGCTACATAAATTATGTAAATGAGAAAAAGACATGTCTGAAGAATGTTTTGAGAAAAGTTTACCCAAGATGATATTCCACACCATTTATTAGACAACTTGTTTTATCAAGCCAAGGATATTCTGTAAGAGGCATCACAAAGTTTTCCTCTGTGGGAATGTGTTTTTGCCTCTAGTAAAGGATTAAATTTGCCTATTAATTTCTTCTTAACCAAATTTAAAATTTTGTGGGACAGATTAAATTCTGCTCAGCCATATAAGCTTCCAAAAAGTAACAGTAATTAATTGAATCTTATCTAACTCCAATGTAACCTAATGGTCAGTGTGGGAAATGTATTTTTATTGATCATAATAATCACAGAGAATAGCCTTTTAATGTATCCTAACCTGGTCATAGTAAGGTGGACACACATTATGATATCCTCCTGGTTTTTTTCCCTTTCCAGGACAGTGTCTAAAGTTCTATAATTATCAATTTAAACTTGGTGAGTTGTTTTTCAGGCATATACCTTTAGTATTAGATAGCATGCTTTCTCCATTTCTATGCTTCTCGTTCATGTGTGTTTGTTATAATTCATATCATGATGAAGTATAAAAGGCAAATTCTTCATCTGTTCTACCAATAATTCCCTATCAAAAGAATTGTTTTCTGGAGGATACCACAGCAGGAATTTCCTCTTTCTAGTTATGCAACACCAAAGGGTAAACCTCCTACTGGTTAAATTATGTGTAAAAATTGCTTCAGTTTTCGTGCTAAGTGATGCTTTAGCACTTAAGGCCAAATTAGTACTAATCATGTTTGTGTAACTCTTGACAGTTGTTATGACCTCTGGCTTAGTCTTTAAAAAGATGGGTATGTTTAATCTTCAATAGTAGATTTTAGTTATCTGTAATTAACATTAAGAATTAATTACAGGCTAGTGGGGAGAAATAGCTGGGACAACAGAGCTAATGACACTTGCTCTCCCCAGTGGATGGAAGGACAAGGAAAAGGGTTAACTCTAAGTGGTGACCTGGCTACATTTTCAAAGGAATTCCTTAATTTTTCAAAAATGGGGACAGGGGGGAAGTTAAAATCTGTCTCTCATCCAAAGCAATCAGAGAAATCCTTAGTGACCTGGGTAACAAAAATAGTTACCTCATATAAGTCTGTGTCAATTTGTACTGAAGCAAAGCTCAGTTTTGATATATCTTTTCCAGGTGACTGTGGGGAAGTTATCTAGATTCATATTGATGAGAAAGAAGAGCCGTTTATAGCAAAATTATAGCAATTTGCCAAGTATAGCAAAAGATCAATAAGCAGGATGAAATTGTTCGTGACAGTGGTTACTCTTGGAATCTTTTTCTACATCTGTCGAATTCATATGAAATATCAATAAATTTGAAGTAAACCTTGCTTGGAGGAACAGTATGACTATTTTCTTCCAGAAGATTATGATTACAGTTTGTTGGGGACTTTTTCCCTCAATAAGAAAGGTCACAATTTGTGGTAAATTCTTTCCTCTCCCTCCTCCCCACCAAATAACATTTCTAGTAAAAATAGACTTCTTCATATTGCATATCTCACATCTAAATATGATATATATGTGTTGCAAATATATTACACCGTATATAAGATACATAGGCTCGGAGGTAAAGCAGAATGGCCATGACTAATCTTCTGCCGTCCACACCCCAAACCCTGGCTTTGGCCCATGATGAGGACAGGAAAATCTCAATCTAGGAGGGCCTAGTCTGTCATCACCTTAGTGGACACTATTGCCTACAATTACCCTGAGGACTAATTCTTATTCCAGGTATGGTGGAAGAATAATTGAACTTTGAGTTTTCACTAGCCACTTGACCAAGTTTCCTAATCAATCCAGATTTTTCCTCAGGAAAGTATGTAAGCATTTCTATCCCTATTATCCACCAACACAGACTCTAGTTCTTAAGATAATAGGGCTAACTCAATATCATCAAATATGTCTCATTCATTAAATGTATGAAAATTTAATGGCCCTCACATCCCAACCTTCATACATTTCAAAAGAGAGTTTTTCTTAAAGCATCACTATTGTTCTAACAATTTCTTGTAAAGTCATTGATTTTATGTTGCTTCAGGGAAGGTGCAATTTATTACTGTTAACAATGCTTCCGTGATTACATGAAAGGTTCCTTGTTGCCACCAATTAATTAACCCATCTGAAAATATCCTTCCTTTTAGAATAGATGATGAGGTTTTTTTATAATATTTATTTGGTATCTCTGGTCATCATGTAACAAGCTTTATGATATGAAAATTCTGGAAAACATCTTTTGCTTCATTTTTCTGTAAACATCCAGTTCAAGTCTCAGCACAGTCAGGTATTTGGCAAATTGTTTGCTTAATCAGTCTTTACACTGTCTGCTTCTGCAGTAAGATCTTAGTCCGTGGTTGGATTCGTGTTATTGTACTTGGTTATCGGTTGATTCAGTGAAATTACTGTCTTAGTGCACTTTGTGATGGGTCACTGGAAAAATCAAAGGTTTATAAGCTTAAGTAGCCAGGTGATGAAGACTTTTTTCTACATACCTAAATAAGTACCTCATACATGTAGCACTGGGGAAAGGAGGGCTGCCTGTAGTGTTGTAATCACAGCAATAGACGAACATTGACATGGTATTATTTAGGCTTACTGTTGCAGATGATCATGTATAGCAGTTGTGAAATTCAGCGGTGCCACTATAAGAAATTGTCTTGGTGACGGATAGTCCAAGCACAAGCATGTCAGATTTGTTTCCTGTTGGACCCATGCTGGTCGCTGCAGAGGTGGCTCTGAACATCAGGTGTGGGGGAGCATGGGAGCAGTGAGGGAAACAAAACCTTCAGTGCTAATCTGTTCCTGTTGACATCTTCAAGATCTCAGTTGGAAATCTGGGCTCATCTTGTGTATGCATGGTTAGTGTTGCAGCATTCCGTGTCTTTCTAAATACTCTTTGGAACACCTTTGAGGACTTTCTTTCTGTTCTTCCAACATATTCTCTTTTCTCTTCTCACCTGGCTCATTGCCTGGTTGTCTGAAGTTGCTCCATACCTTTTATATTGACTCATTTTATTTGTGTCTTGCTACTGTTAGCTTATGTGATAAAACACATCTGTACACCCATAAAGGAGCTCAGAAAGGCAGTGGCAGGAAAGGGAGCCCAAAGAGTACCCTGCTGGGCTACTCCCAGGCCATCACAGGGGCCATCAACCCATCCAGAGCCCATATGCACATGCCCGGAGAAGCACAGGAATGCATGATGACAGGTGGGAACCTGAATCAAGGACTCCAGAGGAACCATCACCTTGTCCTAGCCTTGTCCTAGCCCTTCCGAGAGCTGCTGCAGCTGAGCCATCAGCTCCAGTGTCCAGGTACGAAATCCATCATGACAAGTCATTGGGAGCAGCTCTCTTTCACACTAAGAGGAGTTGCTGCCTAGGGGTGGGATACCTTGTGGGATGCAAGGGAAAAGCAGTTTGGAATCACACAGGATTTATGGGGTGTTTAGGGCAGGAATTAATGGTAGGAAAAGGGAGGGGTTTAGGTGATTATGGTAGGAACAGGAGTGGGAAAACGGGGAGGGAAAAGCGATTAAAAGGGTCCATCACATGTAAACAGTTTGGTCAGTACACTTGTCTGGCCTTGACCCACACACGCTCACCGCAGCTTGTCCTACTTGTTAAATTCCTTTCCAGCTCTCCCCTGAGTGGGTGTGTGCTCTTCTGTGTGTGTAGGGGGGGGTCTGTGTGCAGCAACTGGGGTAAGATCCCATGGGGCAGAGGGCCCATGTGTCCGTGGTGCTAGCAACTGGAGCAAGCGCAGGTCTGCGAAAGTGTGTGTGAGCACTAGCAAAGATCAAGCCAGACAAGCTGGTGAGTAGAAGTGACCTGGGAGCAAGATAGTGAGCTGGTCTCTAGAGCTGACTCTGAGTGTGAGAGCACCTAGGTGTCTCTAGGGACGAGACAGCACAGCAAAGGGTGGCTATTGGGACCTAGACAGTCCTGGTCAACTTTGTGTATGTGTGTGTGTGATGGTCTGTCCCAGCAACTTCAGCAGGGCTGCAGCTTCTGTGTCTCTTATATCTAGATGCTAGCAACTGGGAAGCCTGGGCTCTAGGGACCAGCTGCTGGGCACACTGTGTGTCTGAGCACATCTGCTGGAGGGATCCACTTTCTGTATGTGTGTGTGTGTGTGTGTGTGTGTGTGTATAGACACACACACACACTTATTCTACCTAGTAGACCTCCATCCTGTCAAGCCAGAGGGGAGCAGGATGAAGAGGCTGGTGCTGTCTGTTTGTATGAATGCTCTCTGTGTCTGTGGTCTGTGTGGCCAGCTGTCTGTGTGTGTGTGTGTGTGTGCGCGCGCGCGCTCCTGTCTGTGTGCCTGCTGGGAATGTTTTCTTCAGCCTTGCTACTGGCTGGACCTGGGGATATGGAGCAGCAGCAGCCTCATCTCTTTCGGGCTGTTGACCCATGAAAAACACATTTCTCCTGACAGGTCCCACGCTTCCACTGTAGATGAAGCCTATTCCTGTGATTGGATATTTTTTTGTAGGTGTCTGGAATTGTAACTGCGGCAACTCAGTATTTTGGGGTTTCTCCCCTCCCAAATCAAATAAAGCATTATATTTGTCGAGAATGTATCAAGCCTGTTTACATTGATTTGCCGTGGAGCTAGTAATTCCGTTGTATGCTGCCATTGAAATGCAGTCATGGTGATCACATGGTTGCATGTAATTAACTAGTATCAGGATACTTTTTTTGTTAGGTAATCTGGTTAAAGGCTAACAAACACAAAGACCAAGTAAGGATCATAGGAATAATGACAGGCTGGGAAACCCTGGTGTAATCAATGAAAACTGAAAGGAGCACATCCAATTTGCTTCTCAATAAAGCTATCAAAGGCAAATGATTTAGACCATTGCAGCTGATGTGAAATGCACAGAGATGAGTCAAAGAGGAAAAATCCTTGAAAGGCTACGAAAAGCAAAACACTATTGCCTCTCAGAGGCATAGAACTTACCAAGGGAAGAGAATTTGGGGATTGTTAAAAAATATAGTGTTTTAAGGGGATTGTGGTGGGGTGTGAAACTACTATGGGACCAAATGTGGGGAGGGATCAAGGTGGACCAGTAGGTCCATCTTGAACAAGTGTGGGGAAAAATAGACAGATGAGTGGGGTAAAAGGGCATACATGTTGCTGGTTAATACTCTTGTCTGACTGAGATTGACTACCACAGTCTATCGTATGTTTTTCTTAAATCCTGTTTCTAACCATCCTCCATGCGCGCAGCACAATCTCTGCTCTGTGTGTGGGTGAATGCCAGCAAACTGCAGATCAGACTAGTCCTCAAGTAGGGTAAGAGGTCTGAGTACCAGCAACTGCAGTGAGCATAAATCTCAGGGACTTGATGTGGCAGCTGTGGGAGGAGCCCTGGGGTCGGGGAGCCAGCTACTGACCAGACCAAGTGTCCACAACCAGTTAATGGAGAGGCAGGCACCGTATGTGTGTGTCTGTCTATTACAGTGGTGGACTTGGTTCTGATCAGCCAGGGAGAAAGATCAGGCCATCTGTACTATTCCTGCTTGTGAGAGCCCTGTGCTTTTTATGGATACTGGTAAAGGCACTATTCTGTCTATGTGGATCTGTGTGACTGGCTGTGAGTGTATGTAAATATATGTGTATAAGTATACATTTATAGTGTGTGGCTGTCTGTCTGGGAACACATGGGCAGCCTTGTTACTGGCTCCAACTGGAGACTTGGAGCCACTGCAGCCTTCCATCAACCCAGCTGCAGTAAGAGGAATCCTCCTGGGTCCTGAAGCCCAACAGATTTGGCAACCTCTAATCTTAACGTCTTTTTGAAAGAAAACCAGGTAAATGCATTCGAAATGTGATCTTGACAACTGGTAACTACATTTTTATTTTAAATGTCTAGTGCAGGATGTGCACGTACTACTCATTCATTTTGTTAAACTGAAATATGATTTAGAATAAACACCAAAGTCTGGTACAGAGCAACAAGTACTAATGAATTTTAACTTGCCTTACTGTGCAAATGGGTTCTGATTACCTTCCTATGCTGATTGCTAAAGTGAGACTTTCTGAATAGGAAAGTCATGTAGACTTAATTCAGGAAAACAGTAATACAAAAATTGAACTTTGCTCACTGGAAAGTATAAAATGAGGATTCCTAGAGAGATAACAAATTACCTGAGAATAATTTGGCTAATCAGTGAGCCATTGAAAGTGGTACTCCATACTTTAGTATTCTTAGAGCTTTGTGCATGTTTATGTATTTTAATTGGAAAAAATACAGATTTTTGCCACCTGGTGTTTTTACGTGCTGCTTAGCTGTGGGATATGAATAGATTGCAATATATGGACTAATAATCTAAATAATAACATAGCTATTAATTCAATATTATAGTGAAAAGAACAACATGACTTGAGTGTACTGAGTGTATTCCTGCCTGCCTTTCTCACAGAGTTGTTAATCTACATATAAAAATTATATTGAATTACTGCTTGCAAAGGAGGAATTGACTGCATAGGGGACGATGCTATTGCTTGATAATAATGGTCTCTTTAGTCTGTCAAGCAAAGAAGTAACAAGATCCAACAGCTGGAAGTTTAATTCAGTAAAGCCCGAACTGGAAAGACAGTGAAAACTGCTGGCAGTGAGGGCAAGCAACCATCGGAGCAGATTACTGAGAGGCATGGTAAATTTTTCATTTTCTTGTTGCATGTCTAGTTGTCTTTCTTGGGAATATAATCTGATTTGGCAGATACTGAAACTGAACGAAGATTTTTTTATATTCTGTGTAATGCTCAAGGTCAAGCTAGTTCAATAGAAGAAAATACCAACTGTAAGTGATGTCTGTCTTTGTCTAAAATGTCTTAACAACTACAAAGATCCACAAAAGGCAGCTTAAAAAGTTCAGTGGGCTAGTAGATCACAATGCAACAGTTTTTAGCTTAAGTGACTTCTCATAGCCCATATGGTGGTAGGAGAGGCATATTTTGGTGACAGAATTTAACTAGGAAGAGTATATGACTGGTATATTTATCCCTCACTATTGTCAGTTCCTGCTGGAGTGGTGAGTTCCATGTCATGGCCTAGATGGTGAAAGGCCTGCTGATGCTCACAAAGTGGTTTTGGTCTTCCTTGTTCTGGGAAAAAGATTACTCCCTTGCATCAGTTTACAGGATCATGGGAGTTGCTCAGACAAGCTAGGATGAAACAAGACAGTGACATTTGTTGAACTGCAATAATGTGCTGGAAATCTGTTTTTATGGCATCTAATCAACCTTCTGAGTGATACCTGGAGGAAGAAGACAATCTACTGTCAGTACGTTCTGCTGTTGGTCTTTGCTTTGGTCATGGGCAAACATCCATCAACGAGGGAAAGAAAGTTTCTTTTCTGTTTTTGTCTTTAGGATATCTTGGCCAAGTTAAATGTTTGTTTAGTTACAGCGTGATTTAGAAGGTACCTCGATGTTGGTATAAAATATACAGGCCCTTGGAGGAGAGCAGTTGATTCTGTTAGAAATTGGTACAGCTTGATTTGCAGAAGGATGATGTGACAGATACTTTGTTAACCAGACATCCCACATGAAGCGTAGAACTGTAGAATCTTAGTGTAAAATTATAAATTTATACTATGTTTGGATCTGACCGGTGCCACCATACTAGTTTGACACTTTTGTTAATGCTTAATATGTTTCTTGAACAATAATTTGCATTTTTTCAAAACAAAACAAGAAAAACCTATGATGGTTAAATTCCTTTTGCTACAGTAGATAGCAATAACTAACATAAAATGAGCACAGAGTAACATTTTTTGATAATATGAAGCACAAAGAATAGGGAATAAAAGCAAGTGCAGTGCTTGTCAGAAATGGATAACAGAGGAACTGTAATAGGAGGAAAGAATTCAGTTAAATTACATGCTTGAAAACACATGGCTAATAGATGGGGGAGAGATACATCAGTTACGTTAATGTGGATCAATAATTGATCTTTGCAAGGAGGGATAAGAGATAAGTGTGTGCCATTAATGAGAAGGTATTAAATACAATCAAGAAGTCAAAAGCATGCATCATAAAATATGAATAGTGAAACTGAGTGATGAAACAAATCAGACTTCTATTCAATGTGAAGTTTTGTGGTCTTGCTAATAGCAGCTCCTTAGCTTTATCGGAAAAGAGGAATAACCTTTCTGAAGAAATGAATGTGCTTTCATTTGAAAGCGGAAAATTAATAGCTCTTTAAAATTCAAAACAAATTCTTGTCTCCGAACCAAAAAAGTTATCTGTTATCCAATGCTTAAATGTCTAAAGATGATGAGTATAGAATGTAGTTAGTAAAGAATTCTGGATAACTGTAACTAATGAAGCAAAATGCAGTTGGTTTATAAAGAAAGGAAAGAGAAGAGGTGAACTGGGAGATGTAAGACTGACAGATGAAAAAGTCCAGTGCAGGTATTGAAAATAGTGACATCTTTATTTCACTAGAGTTTTTCTGTTGTTGCACAGAAGGAAGACTAAAATGGCATAGAACCAAAGAAAGTCATACCTGTGTCCTTTGTGAATAAAGAAGAATTAAAAAATTGAGGCAAAACTCAATGCCTACAATAGTGAGATTTTTTAAGTTGATAACTCTGTAGAGGAACAGAGGGGAACATAAGAAAAAACCCACAATTTTTATACACATCAATAAATTAAGCAAGGAAAATTATTGACAAGAAAACAAAGAGAAAAAATTGTTACAATACAATGAGGAACAGAAATCATTATCTCATTTCCATGAGTAGCAGTTCCAATTTTTTTTTTTACTGGAAAACATGGTGTACATTTAGAATTTTACTACAGGCATAATAGTGTGTGAATCGGAGGGTCAAGCTCTTAACAAGATGCAGTCTGATTTCTGTGGGTTCTCTATTAGAATTTGTCAGATTCAACCACTTGCTTTTACTCCTGCCAGACCTCTGCTTCTGGCCCACGTCCTGACCATTACCGTATTAGCAATTCTGTGATGCAGCCCTTTCCTATGAAAACTTTGGATCATCCTGGTTCCTGCCCAATTCTACTCTGGAAGAAAACATCCAAGAGGTCTGAAGGAGTTCCTGATTTGCTTTCAGTAGGGATTTATTGTGTATTGTTCCTGCACAGTCCCATGCTACTGGAGCTCACAGGTGTTTTTTTTTTTTAAATTCTGCTATTTAAATTCTGCTGTTCTGGATGAAAAAATAGAAAGAGCTTCACTGAGGTAAGGTTTTACACTGATAATAAAGATAGTGCTTACAACCAATTAGTAACTGAATAAGGTAAGTTTGCAGGACTAGCTAGTTAAATATGTTCATAATACAGCCTTTTTCTATCTTCCCATGCTTTTTGTAATGAAAATGTTGAGATGGGAGGGGAAAAAAAAATTCGGATTTCATCCAAAGCTCACTTTAATTGATGAATCATCAATAAGTTCTGGATAAAACATTCAGCTTCCTTTTTTTAGATTTCAGGAGTTGTTTGTTTGTTTTTTTTTAAGTCATTCTTATCATCTGGGAAATTCTTCCAAATGTTTTCACTCTAGTAGCTCATTTAAAACTTTATAAATTAATCTTTGAAGGATGTGCTCTCTGAATAATTAGTGTAACCTCCCCAGAATGCTAATGTGCTAGTTTGCTCCATCTCTGCGGCAATAGCCATTTTATGGAAGTGAAGGGAGGTCAACAGACACTGTTATATCTTGAACAGTGCATTTTCTTCTCTTTGAATTAAGGCATATGTTCAAGGGTTTGTCTTGTAATAGACTCAATATTTTTCCCCTTTTTTCTTTTTTTTTCTGTTTTTTTTTTGTTTTGTTTTTTTTTTTTTTTTTTATTATTTGAAGTTTATCAAATCACTAGCTCTGTCATCTTTACCTGTCTGCATTTGCCTTTTGTCAGGTGTTGACTATAAAAAGTTTAGTGATGAAGAGTGGATGGTATTGCAGGGAGAGGAGGAGAGAGGAAAACACCAGCTTGCCCCTATCCACTGGCACAAGGTCTTCAACGTACTTACTCTTTCTTCCTTTAGACTAGATTACTTTCCCTACTCCCAGATATGAAGGTCAAAGTCTATTCATTGTGCTGTTCCTGTCCTTATAACCTCAAGCTATAAGAAAATCATAGAATAGTTTAGGTTGGAAGGGACGTTTAAAGATCATCTTGTGAAACCCCCCTGCAATGAGCTGCTTCTAGATCAGGTTGATCTTCAACTAGATCAGGTTGCTCAGAGCCCCGTCCAACCAGACCTTTCCAGAGATGGGGCATCTACCACCTCTCTGGGCAACCTGTTCTGGGGCCTCACTACCCTCAGAGTAAAGCATTTCTTCTTAATATCTAACCTAAATCTACCCTCTTTTAGCCTAAAGCCATCACCCCATGTCCTATGGCAACAGGCCCTGCTAAAAAGTTTGTCCCCATCTTTCTTATAATCCATCTTTAAGTACTGAAAAGCTGCAATAAGGTCTCCCTGGAGCCTTCTCTTTTCCAGGATGAACAACCCCAACTCCTTCAGCTTGTCCTCATATGAGAGGTGTTCCATCCCTCTGATCATTTTTGTGGCCCTGTTCTGGGTCTGCTCCAACAGGTTCATGCTTTTTCTGTGCTGAGGGCTCTAGAGCTGGACACAGTACTCCAAGTGGGGTCTCACAAGACTGGAGTAGAGGGGCAGAATCACTTTTGACCTGCTGGCCACACTTCTTTTGATGCAGGGTACAGTTGGCCTGCTGGGCTGTGGGTGCACATTGTCAGCTTGTGTCCAGCTTTTCATCCATTGGTACCCACAAATCCTTCTTGTCAGGGTTGCTCTCAATCCCTGCATCCCTCAGCCTGTATTGGTACCAGGGGTTGCCCCGACCCAGATGTAGAACGCTGCACTTGGCCTTGTTGAACGTCATGAAGTTCACACAGGCCTGCTCCTTTAACCTGTCCAGGGCCCTCTGGATGGCATCTCGTTCCTCAGGCGTGTCAACCACACCACTCAGCTTGATGTCATCTGCAAACTTGCTGAGGCTGCCCTCAATCCCACTATGTCATTGATGAAGATATTAAACAGTACTGGTCCCAGTATGAACCCATGAGTGATACCACTTGTCACCAATCTCCATCTGGACATTGAATTGTTGACCACTACCCTCTGGATGTGACTGTCCAACCAATTCCTTATCCACTGAGCAGTCCATCCATCAAATACGTATCTTTCCGATTTAGAGAGAAGGATGTTGTGGGGAACTGTGACAAAGGCCTTACAGAAGTCCAGATAGACAACATCTGTAGCTCTTCCCTTGTCCACTGATGTAGTCACTCCATCAATCTATATAGGTTTTCAAATAGTCAAGATAACTACGGATTATTTTTTACGTTCAAGTATTTATTACAATTCCTACATTGATAGACTCTTGAACGCGAAGTTGTCTTTTTCCTCTTCTCTCTCTTCTCCTCTCCTCTCTGCTTTTTCCAGTTGATGCTATGAGGAGCTGTTATTAAAATTAATCAGCTAAGTACAGCACAAGCATGACTTGAGAATGCTTCCTACTATGCCTCATCAATGGGCATAAACACTTCTGAGTACATCAATAATTGGTGTCATTTATAATAATAGCTTTTATGATGTGGACACCTGTCCACTAGATGCTGGACTGAGAGCAGTAACTTTTTTGTGTCTGGATGACAAAATGGGAGCTTGTAATGATGGTCCAAATCTCATAATTAACGGGGAGGTTTCTTTAAACAAGGTTGTAATGAAATTCTCCTACTGTGTCTGCATTATCCTGCTTGATCCCTATTTTAATTTAGAAGTAAATAGAAGAAAATTGAGATAGGAATAAATGATAGTGAAATCCAAATATAAAATTTTAATAATAGCAGCCAGAAAATGCTACAGATTATTGTAAAAGAAAGAAAAATAAATGCAAACAACCAACCCTGAAATCTTTAAGTATTTTCCAAATATATCTGGGTGTAATAATCAGTGTAATATTTTGCTGGAGTTCACACTTTGTGGTAGATTAACTGGGCATTTTTTTTTATGGGCATACATCAGATAAATGGACACATTTCATCTTTGAACTGTATCACCTTAAAACCATGGCAACACTTTTTGTGATTATCAACATGATTACTACCAGGAAAAAATAAAAAGACAGAAAGGGAAGATAAATAACCCTCTAACGTTCCATGCTGATTTAATCTTAGAAATATACCCCAATTTTAAACATCACCCGGAGGCAGCATGTACCTAAATGTGCTCTCAGGTCACTCAAGGCAGCAAAAGTCCTGTTTGGAAAAATTGTATGTATATACACATGCGTATAGATATATATTTATTTATAGATATGTAAAATAAAATAAGATGAGGGATATTTTGTAGAGCTGTCTAGGAGCAGAAAGCTGACATTTGATATGGAAGTAAGGCTGCATGAAGAAAAGCACTTGTGAATTACAAGCTTAGAGAAAAGCTGATGAACATGGAAGGTCGTATTGCACATGACTGCACGACTGGCTTTTCTGTGCAATGAAAAGTAAAACAGAGGTGAGCAGCAAAGGCACTACACTGCTTCTGCATTCCAGGAGTACCTGAAATGAAAGTCATTCCAGCATTTCTGCATGTTGTTTTATGTATTTTGATTGATACTGAAAATTACTGGCATGTGGGAGGAACTCCCTACTGTGCATATTATGTCACGCTGAATATTCCAGAAGGAGCTTTTTCTAACACTGTAATAGGAGAAAACTCATAGCAGTCATCCATTACTCTCCTATTCTTTAAGAGGCAGCCTGGGGGAGAAAATGGTGCTGGGGCAGAGGGGATTGAGTAAGGAGAAGATGATATGAGGCTCAAACTATCCAGTGTTCCCGATAAGCTTTAATAATTGCTATTCCTGTGGTGGTTGTTATTATTATTATTATTATTATTATTATTATTATTATTATTATTACTGTATTTGGTTATATGCTCCTTATCACTAGATCAGCGTGATAGGTAGGACCAGAAAATAAACTAATATGAGTGCTTGGTGGGATGACAGTATGCATGGGGATTACTGTTTTTTTCCTTTTCCTAAATCATGTGTAAATTTGAGATACAATTTGAGGTTTCAGCAAAGTAAGTAATGAGGTCTTCTGGTTGGCTTTTTCTTTTTAAACTCCATATTTATAGTATTATATAAAAACATGATTATATTGGTCAAGATCAGACTTAAAACAGAGGACTAGTCTCAAATTAGTGTAGTGTATGTTTTAATGTATTGCTACAATAGTATAATCAGTAACATGAATGTTATCCACCTAAAGAGAAATTCTTTATGTTAGGATCATTTTTTTTTTATCATGACCAACACATTAGGTCAAATTTGAAAATTAAAGATCAAGAAAAATATCCTTTGAGAGTTTTTCAACTTATATTAACCTGGACTTTTAAGTGTATCTTCACTTTTATCAGGCTCTAACTTTCAGAATGAGAAATTTAGAGTTTTTTTCATAAAACTAGAATTTGCTTAAATGTATACTGCCGGATATTGTACCAAACATGTTTTATATTGGTTAATAATCATTGTAGTGTCTACTAGCTTAAAGGGATACTAAGGCAATACTTACTGCCTTTTATACTTAATTTGTTTTCTAACTACAAATCTCTGAGGACGCTGGCAGTCAAAGTTAGACTAAAGAAATGTGGATAGGAATGAATAAATTTTATTTTAACAAGTAATTTCTCTGCTGAAAAATGTAAGTTTCAACTGATGGAGAATTCACAGTTTTTGTGCTCAATAAACACTGTTTTGCACCGTTAACAGAGTAATACCAGAGCATTTTCCCAAGTTGTCTGTGGTTACTGCTTAGCTCTGGGCATGAAGGATCCACATTTTTTTCTTTCCCCTACTTAAAAGGTTTTGAATTTGGGAGCTATAATGGATGGGAATCTCTTTTCTCTATAGAGATGGCTATACTTGATGTAAAATACTTAGGTATTCACTGTGCCTGGGAAAGTGTGAGCGTGATCGCATACAGCTGGAATACATCACGTACTACGACGACTATATTTTGCCCTGCATTAGGAAGTTGTTTAGGGAAGGCAACCAGTCAACCAACTGTTTTTCAAAATGGATTAAAGTGACATCTTGAGACTTTCTTCTGGTGTCTGCCATTCATCAGTAATAATGAACTTGTATTATTTTATTTCAGCAACTGCTACACTTGTCACACTAAAAGGTTTCGTTTCTGTTTCAGAGCCAAGGGCTCTAAGACAGTTAAACATTTGCCTGTCTCGGATCCTGCCGAAGGTTTTCATTGGGACAGCATCACAAAGCTGTAAAGATAAATGATCTCCTGTTTCAGAGCCCTGCTAAGGGCCTTCTCCAAAACAGTTCAATGTTTGCACGTTTCAGAGACCCGCAAAGGACTTTCCCTGAGACAGTTAGCTAAGTTGAAAAGATACAATGATTTATTGAAGCAACAAATATAATAGATTCGGGATTGCCATTGATAAATGCACTAGCTGCAATAGCGCTAATACACTACTGCTAATATGCTAGCAAAATGAATGAGTAAATGAGCAAATGAATAAATGCTGTCCCGGGAGTTCTTTCACCAGGAGGTGAAGATGCAATGTTATGAAGAAAGCCTGTCTTGTAGAGGAAGAGGAGCACAGCCCATCGACTGTCCCTTCTAGGTCTCAAGTTTCTTGCTTTGAAAGATCTCTCGATTGTGTGTATGTGTATAGGTGTGTAGGTGTATGAGTATATCCAGATATGCTCTGTTTTGCCCCTTATATCCTAATGTTACCTCATCCCCTCCCTGGGGTGACATTTTAGCATGATTTGGGTGGAGAGGAGGGTGCTATATTCATATATGTTTAACATGTTCTCCTTTTTGCTCATTATCATACTTAAGAGTGTCAACTTTAATATTCATTTTGTGGATAATTAAGGAAAAGATCTCTGGGCACCATGGCCTTCACGATTCTGTGTTGAAGCTGTTTATCTGCTTATTTCTTTGCAACTTTGAGCCAAATTAGGGCCGTCCTGCCACCACAAGACTCCCTCCTTCCTCTGATTTTCCACACTGGCCTGTAAGCTCTCCCCCTTACAGGGTTTGCACAGGAGATAAGCGATCACTAGCGTTGCTAACCTGTTATCCACCAAATTCCCACAACACTAAAAATGTAATTTTGCTAGATAAAGTGAGTTTTATTTCCCATACCATTGTACATGTTCCTAGGAGATGAGAAGGTCTGGGTAGGAGTCTCTGCTGCAGTTACTGTTGTATTCAATACTTAGGCTCAACTGGGTAATGACTTACAACAGGCTTAGGCTGAAATCCCCTGTAGCCTTATGGTTTGGGAATCCTCCAGGAACATGAAGGATGTGGAATCATATCTCCAAAAGTGGAGTGGAGATAACTGAATCTGAGCTTCTAAAGCTAGGTGAACACCAGAAGCCCCAAGTTACTGGATAAAAAAAAAAAAAAATAATAATAAAAAAAAAATGGTCTGCCTCCCCAGTTGGTGCTTACTTTTCATTTGTTATATTTTCTCCAAATTGAAATATCTAAACGAAAAAAAAAAAAAGAAACCCAAAAACCAAACAAAAAAAAGTAACTATTTTTTTTAAAAATAAAAATGTGTGGAAGAGGTAAATCAAAGCTGATATTTTTTTCCCCCTCTCTCAATTTGAGAGTCAAACTGGTAAAAGGAAAAGTAATTTTCTTGTGCAGTTATAAATGTGAGACTTCCCTTTACCTTTCAGGTTTGTCTCCCCTTTCTATCTAGAATAACTGATGTTTTGTCATGTTCTTCCACAGAAATAATAACAGCAATTGGAAGAGTTATGAAGTTGTAGTAGCAGCAGCAATCATTCTTTCCCTCAAGTGAAAAGCTAACGCAAGGAGGAGGGGAATTCTTGTAGTACTTACCCTGTCCCTAGCTACTCTGCAATGGGTGAGTTGGTAAGCAAGCTGGATTACTCCACACTGTCCCTTCTTCCACCCCTTACCGGCACCATGGCACGAAATTGCACTGTGAAAGTGCCCCAAGGGCTCAGTTCGGTGATACTCTGTAAAGAGCAGGATCTGTATCAGGTCTGATTCCTCCCCAAGGAACTGAATTGAGAAGGAAACAAGACAGTGTTAGAAATTAATTTGTTTTAGCAAGGGTGAGACATGCCTGTTTGTAGAAAATCTCAGTGGTATTTTGTTGCCTAACTCTTTCATCCATTCTGGAAAAAAGAACACATAGTAAGGTCTTAAAGACCTAATGTTACGTGTTACTGCTGCAGGCAAAGAGGATGGAGAACATGTAGCAGAATTTTGTGGGCTTTTTCTGTTAGCTTCAATTTTGTTGAATCCTCAAAAGACTGTGGCTTAGAATCATAGGATCATAGAACCATTTAGGTTGAAAAAATCCTTTAAGATCATCAAGTCTAACTGTTAATGTAGCACTACCAAGTCCACCACTAAACCATGTCCTTAAGTGCCATATCTACACATCTTTTAAATACCTCCAGGGATGGTGCCTCAACCACTTCCCTGGGCAGCCTGATCCAATGCTTGATAACCCTTTCAGTGAAGAAATTTTTCCTAATATCCAGTCTAAACCTCCCCTGGTGCAACTTGAGGCCATTTCATCTCATCCTATCACTTGCTACTTGTGAAAAGAGACTGACACCCAACCTCGATACGCCCTCCTTTCAGGTAGTTGTAGCGAATGATAAGGTCTCCCCTCAGCCCCCTTTTCTCCAGGATAAACAACCCCAGCTCCCTCAGTGGCTCCTCATTGGATTTTGTTTTCTCTACACTTCACCAGCTTTGTTGCCCTTGCTTGCACACACTCCAGCACCTCAATGTCTTTCTTGTAGTGAGGGGCCCAAAACTGAACACAGTATTCGAGATGCAGCCTCACCAGTGCCAAGTACAGGGGGACGATCACTTCCCGGGTCCTGCTGGCCACACTGTTTCTGATACAAGCCAGGATGCTATTGTCCTTCTTGGCCACCTGGGCATACTGCCAGCTCGTGTTCAGGCAGTGTCAACTGACACCCCCCAGGTCCTTTTCCACTGATTCTGACTTAGCTGATTTCAGCAGATAAGTGCAATGGAAATGTAACTGTCACAGTGAAAGGTGTTCATAGTATACTTTGGCCTGCTTTAAAAATGATTTGGTGAAGCCAGGGGTCCTACCAACAGCTTTCTGTATGGGATTAAGGTTTCCTATTTCCAGAGTTTCTGCAGGTGTCCCCTCTACAGATTCTTTATGTTGTGCTACTTCAGAGGCTTTTCTACCAATGAACTGACATTGTAAAATGAAACAAGTTTTATTTCCCTTTGAACTTTTTGGTGCATGTGTTGTTTGCCATTTTAAGTTATTTGAAATTTCTTTTTGTTATGGAAATCTGAAAGGGATAATTCACATACTTTCATAAAAATGAAGTTAGTTAACACATTTGAAGCATTTTGAGGTACAGTGCGTTTCCCTGTTCTTCCTAACTTTCTTTCCCACTTTCCCATTTTGACCTATCCTTGTAACTAATGTTTACTACTACTTAATTTTATTTTGGATTCTGGTCTGATTTGATTTGATTTACTTGCAAATGAGTGAAGGAAATATTAGCCTTACTTTATCCCACGTTAAACATCCATAGAAAGATAGCTGATTTCTTAAATATTTTTCTACATAATTAATCTTGATCTTCAAGAAGAAAATACTAGATTTAGTTATATTAACTGTTCTGTCAACTGCAGAATCATATGGTTGGAAATGACTCAGGTTTTGATGTTTGCATTTGATGACAGTTTTTGATGTTTGCATTGTTTTAAGTTCAGATCACATCTCTTTCACATAAAATAGCACAGGAATTATTGCAAACCAAATGGGAAAAGGACATGAATGCTGGAAATCTCTTTTAATGGGTCAATTATTGATAGCAGCTTTATTTTAAATAGGTGAAGGGTTGTGGTCTTCCTTTTACGTCTTTGTTTGTGCATTATTCTTTACACACATGTGAAAGAAGCCATCTGCCTTTAGGCTACCTGAACCACTGCTGATTTTGCTGGTATATCCCACTCCCATCAGCTCTGTTTTCCTAGCTGAAAGTGATGGCATCTCAGTGAATCACTTCCGGAAGATTTTTAAGAGTATTGGGAGAGTAAACTCTGTAGAGTAAACTCTAGAGTAATCTAGACATAGATTTCAAATCATGTGACAAATTCACTGAGCTATATTAACCATGTAAATAGAACAATTTATTCAGTTATACCATGGCATGATGGATGAGCCAGTAAACTTATTTTTATGGCAACCTCCAAAAAGTACACTGTGTTAATGCCAGTACTACCTTTCGTATCAAAAGCTGCTGAAAATAGCATTTAAGACATGGATGTTTTTTAATCTACCATGTTGAACTAGAAAAACTGCACACACTTTTGTTTTGGTAGACTAATACTTAAAGTATATATTAAAAAAAAAAAAAAGAGTAAAAAAGTTCAATGTCAGTAAGGACATTGGCAGTGAACAATTTATCTTATTTCAGTTAGCCACCTGAATGAATTCTGACTTTAAGCCATCTTATTCTCTCTATTGTCTTTCTAGAGCAATCACATATTTATTCCTTACCATTATATCGTGCCTTACTGCAACAAAAATAGAAAAGTATTCCACTTGAGGATTATAGACCCACCTAAAAGATGGAAATTTCCATACAAAGTGTGCTCTTTTTCTTTCTGTCTTTAACATATCTCTGATAGTTTTCACTGAAGTGGGGTTTTGTTCAGGACCAGTGGCCGTATGATTTGTTGGGAATAACCTTGCTTGACTCCTGATCATTTGACTCAAAATAGGTTTAGAAAACCAATACTCCATAAGAAAGCTCATTGAATTCAGAAGGTGAAATATATATACAATACAAAATTATGTGTGTAAGAATCTTAAAATAGGCATTAAACTGCAAAATATGTGAAATTTGACTGTTTTTCATTTCATATTAGGAACAGAGAATAACTATACAGAGCTTAGACTACAATAGAGCCTGTGGGAAGAATGACTGGAAAGTGTATGCAAGGTTTATTTTATTCACTTAGAGTAAGAAGGGGCTAAAGTTGGCCTTTTCAGTTTCTCTGTGCTGTTTGATTTTGTGTTTCAACGCTGTATACTGACTTTCAATCTGAGACACTCTGAGCATCTTCTGTATCTCCTAAACGCACATCTACAAACATGTGAGTACACAGGCAAATTGGTGCATATCTACCTGTCAACCTAACTGAATATTAAAGCTTGATAAATACTTGTTCAGAAAATAACTTAGGGTTATTTACTTATTTTTTGAAGACAGTAAATTTCCATAAAATATTTAAAATTAACTGATGTGAAAATGAGAAATTCCTTTGAAATAAGGGGTGGTATATGCAAAAATATTTTTCTGATACTGATTGGAAAGTTTTCCATTGCAAACTTCAATTTTCTTTTTCATCTTAAAAGGATTATTGTTACAGTGAATTATCTTCAAGTGAGAGTGAGAGAAAAAACATCAGTTCTCAAGAAAACTCGTCTAGTAGGAGTTAAATGCTTTTCATTAAACTACAGCTGCTCTGAACTTTCCTGCAGTGAGGAACACATCTACTCAGCCTCTGCTTTTTCATTTTACTGTTTTTAACTGTATGATTAAAAGTACTTAAAATTTTTAATATTCAGAATCACAAGATACCTTTTATGTTCTAGAAGATATAACTTTTCGGAGCAGTTGTAATTAGTCCCTATTTCATGAAGCTTTTAAAATGGGATAAACTCACTAAATAGTTTTTTCCTCTCATGGAACATCTCAGGCAATACCACACTCTTCTGTTTTGAAGGCACTGGGAATGAAAACATATGGGAAAGAGAAAGAAACTTCCCTTCTCCTATGGAATGTGTATATATTTGGGACATTTCACCTCACCCTTCAGAAATAAAATGAAAATATTGTTCCCATCATATAACTTGAGGGAAAAATATTTATTTCAGACCATGCTTCTGAGCCTGTGGTCTTGTCATGTATTATTACTACAGATAAAATTAATGTAATGCTACTTTGCTAACATGCATAGCCCAGATGACCATAATGTGCCATGGCTGTCAAGGAAGGCAGAATTTATATACTCCTAGCAAAAAAGGCTGACTTTTTTTTTTTTAATACTATATTATGCTTTCTGTTGTTGCTATTGAGAACTGAGACATTGTCTTTTCTTACTCGGGAACAACTATAGGATTTTATTATGTCTAGCCTTTAAATCTGACTGAGCAATTGATTACCTGAAATTCCATAAAAGAAGAGAAATTCAATATTGTTAAAAAGCTCTCTCTGAAAATAGGAGTGCTTACCAATTCTACCTTGCATAAAAATACAAAGTAATTAGAATGAGTGGGATGGGAAAGGGAGGAAGGAAGTTTTTCTAATACAGTCTTAGCGATTTTTTTCCTTTCCTTTTTTTAATACTTTCTTGAAAATGGAGGGGTAGTTGGGGTGTGTGGGTTCATTTACCTGGTTAAGTGGCCTGCTAATTACCATTAAGGGTTTGATTTGGCCATTCAGCCATCAAATGGGCACCACTCAACAGCAATTTCACTGTTAACAAAGCCTAATTGTTTCATGGCAATTACCAAGAAGATGCATGGCCTTAAGACATTTTTCTTGCTATTTCCCCATATCACTTACCACTACTACTACTGACATGGAGCTAATATGTTAAGATTCCACTGTAACTAAAAGTTGAAAGTGTAAAACCTTAGGTAGGCTGGTCAAAAAAAATACATCATTAGTTTAATATTGTAGACTTCTCAAATTGGGACTATCATAGCATTAACACATACTGTATATAGTTTACTCCTCAGCCTGGAGTTAGAAGTTTGACTGGGAAATTTTAGTTCACTGAATGTTTTGTAAATGTCAGTGACAACTCCAAATGTGTCCGGTTAAATGGGAAAAATGAATTAAATGAATTCAGTATTGACTTTTACTTAGTACATAAATAAATTTTATCTTTTAACTTACTCTCTATATGTTCTGGTTCAGATCTAACTTTAGCAGGAGAGATACCTCTATCTAAAGAGCAACAAATATAATGGGTTGTAGGAGAAGCAGAACTAATTGTACTTCCTTGTTGTCAGGTCTTTGTGGTTTTATGAATGTTACTTTCTGGGTTGTATGAAAGTCTTGCTTGAAAACCCAGTGCTTGGACTGAAGTAGATTTGGTTTGGTATTAAGTACATCTGGAATACTAGCAATATCCTATTTGTGCAACCTGGGCTTTCAGTTCCATCCATGTCCTTGACCAAGCATGGGGAAATGCAGTTGTTTAAAGTGAGGGTTATCAAGTACCAGAATGTACCTATTTGTTTTTGTTGTGTTTTTTCTTTTTTGTTTCATTTGTTCTCCTTTTTTTTTTTTTATGTGTGTGTCTGATATGAATTCAACTTAAACTAAGTAAAATTTAAATGAAGGAACACTTTCAAGTCTAGTTTGCCTGTGCCTTCGAAGGATTTACTGTCTTTATAAAAACCAGCCATAATACTAAACACATGCCAAGTTTTTTTGGTTTTCTTCCTGTATGTTTATGTGCATATACAAAGCAACCATGGACTTAATGGGCTCCCATAGACATATCCTGGGATATCATCTAGTCTCCTTCCAAAGCAGGTTCACCTAGAGCAGGCTGGACAGGAACACATCCAGGTGGGTTTTGAATATCTCCAGAAAAGGAGACTCCACAACCTCTCTGGGCAGCCTGTTCCAGTACTCTGTCACCCTCAAAGTAAAAAAGTTTTTCCTTGTGTTCAGATCAAATTTCCTGTGTTAGAGTTTGTGCCTGTAGCCTCTTGTCCTGTTGCTGGGCATCACTGAAAAGAGTCTGGCCCCATCCTCTTGACACCCATCCTTTAAATATTTATAAGCATTGATGAGATCCCCTTTTATTCTTCTCTTCTCCAGGCTAAACAGACCCAGGTCTCTCAGCCTTTCTTCATAAGAGAGATGCTCCATTCCCTTGATCATCTTTGCAGCCCTCTGCTGGACTCTCTCCAGTAGTTCCCTGTCTTCGTTGAACTGGAAAGCCCAGAACTGGACACAGTAGTCTGGATGTGGCCTCACCAGGGCAGAGTAGAGAGGGAGGACAGGAGCCATGCAATATGGAAGTTTCACTGTCTTTGACCACTGAAGACCTTTGGGGCATCCAGAGGTAATTAGCTCTTTGTCAGGCTTGTGGGTACTACTCAGCATGGCAGACAAATTGATTAGGAGTTCAGAGCAACTTGGGGTCTTCAGCAGGTCATGCCTGGATTACTAGGAAAAAAAAATAAAAAAATAACATCTCTCTTATGAGCAAAGGCTGAGGGACTTGGGTCTTTTTAGTCTGGAGAAGAGAAGACTGAGGGGGATCTTATCAACGCTTATAAATACTTAAAAGCTGGGTGTCAGGAGGATGGGGCCAGGCTCTTTTCAGTGGTGTCCAGGACAGGAGGTAATAGGCACAAACTTGAACATAGGAATTTCCATCTAAACATGAGGAGGAACTTCTTTACTTTGAGGGTGGCAGAGCACTGGAACAGGCTGCCCAGAGAGGTGGTGGAGTCTCTGTCTCTGGAGACATTCAAAACCCTGCTGGACGCATTCCTGTGCAACCTGCTGTAGGTGACCCTGCTCTGGCAGGGGGGTTGGACTAGATGCTCTCCAGAGGTCCTTTCCAACTCCTACTATTCTGTGATTATGTGGTTCTGTGGGAGTGATTGAAACTTTTTTGGGTTTCTCTGAATGTGGCTGAAACCAGACTGACTTAGAGGAAGCTCTTATCTTTGGTGAATCAACAGGTTTTATTAGGTAGAGCAAGATGCATGATATTTTGCTAGCTAGCTTATTTGGAGCTAAAACAAATGTGGAAACAAATGTGCTCCCTGTAGCTGGAATGCTCATTGCAACAGCACATTTCTGAGGGTGGAATACTTTAAAGACTGCATCTACATTTGGTCAGTGATTTTCTTTTAATTTTTTTTCAATTTTTTTTCTCTCTTTTCAGACTTCTTGAAAATCTGTCTCAGCTCACTTTACACTCCCTATTGCTGCGAAAGTCAAAGGAATGGTAATTCAAAACTAATAAAGAGATTCTATTAAAGACTGGTGTAATAGGAATCATCCTAAACAAAAAAAAGATCAGAGAGACAATTTTTTGAGTAAGACAAAAGCCCTCTGTTTCACAACCACAAAGTAATATGAAATTCCACTAAGTCTTTCAGTATCAAGAAAATAAAAAAAAAAATTCATGTCCTTTAAATTATGCAATGACAAGACCTCATTTCATCCCAGGGAAACAGACAAATTCTCTGCTTGAGACATTGCTTTTCATCATAAAGTGGAGAACTTTGTACTGAGATTTGAATCCTTGGGTTCAGTCCTATCTCTTACATCCATGCATCTCAGGAGGCAGGGTCAGACCTCTTTTAGCTTCTTAAAGAGTCCTCTGTGTTCTACCAAAGGTGCATTGTACAAGCTTTTTTCCCTTCACAATGGTGTAATTCAAGGATGGTCCTCCCTGATGATGGAAAGTTTATGTTATGCTATGATGTTGAATATGAAATGAATCTGCCACTGTCTATTCAGTTAGTAAGATGAAGGAGATATTTGATGCGTAACTTCAGTTGTTGCTGTCAGGCAAAATAAGCCATGCTTTGAGCAAAAGCTGCTACTCGGCTTCAACCACAGTTTGCATTACATTTTACTCATTACAACAGTCAATTTACTGTACCAAGGAATAAAATTAACATTAAAGATAGGGAAAATTTACCAAAAAACCCTGCCCTTAAAGAATTGAAGTAAATTATAATATTCGGACTCTGCAGTTGGTTTTCAATATTGTGTATTCAGGAAGAAAACAGGTGCTGGATATTGTAGAAATGCGAGGGAAACTGTAGGTGAACTCTGTTATTACAAATCTCTAATATAATTAACTCATCTTTATTTACTTTACAATTTTTAATTTTTTTTTAGTAATTGAATTGTCGTTGGCTAGTAAAGAAAAAATCTCACTTTGTTAGCAGGTGAACTCAGCAACTCTCTATTCTAAAGTCTAGGACATGATGATTTCTCTTGGTTAATTAGGTTGTTGTTGTTTGTTTGTTTGTTTGTGTCCTGGTTCCGGCGGGAATAGGGTTAATTCTCCCCAAGAGACAGTATTCCATGCCATGTGAGCCACACCCTCACTGAGCTGCCGGGGGAGGGGTCAGGAAGTCACCGCTTATAAGCGGGCTGGGGCGGCCCGGGCCGGGCGGTCCGGGAGCGGTCGGGGAGCGGCGGTTCTGTAATCGGGTCTGTATATTCCTTTATTTGTGTTATTGTTGCTATTTTTTTTTTGTTCCCTCTGCTGTTCTGTTAAACTGCCCTTGTCTCAACCCAAGAGTATTGCCTTTTTCTTCTGTTTTGACCTGTATTGGGAAGATCTAAGTGAGTGACACGTGGTTCTGTGTTGCCGTCTGAGGCTAAACCACGACAGTCCTTTTTGGCGCCCAACGTGGGGCTCGAAGGGTTGAGATAACGACAAAATCCAACTAGAGCTTGTAAAACCGAATTTACTGTATACGTTTATTTTATTAGGAAAATACTCACTGGTTACCATGTTGCTTGGTTTGTTCTCATGGCTGTGTTATGTGAATTCCTATATGACTTATGTACTCCCTGTGATCATATTTGCTACCTCTGGGAGGGGGATGAGGATTATCATTTTACTATCCTGTGTGATATCGGCATATGATATGATAACATCACTTGTTAGACACTTAGTTTGGGGTTTTTATGTGGTATTATTGTCTTGTCCATACATCGGGCACCGTCTCTCAGAATTTATCAATAATTACACCCAGTCTATGGGGGAAACGGGGGGGGGACACTTTCCCCAGCTTTGAGAATTTTGAATATCCTTGGGATGCTCAAACCAGCATGTTTGTAGTGTTATGTCTGCTGAATATGTTCCAGGTCCTGTTTAGGGTTAAGCAACTATTTAAGACTACCACCCAGAGATCTGCTCCGAGGCAGGATAGTCAGGGATGGCATGGCATGTGGGAAAACATGGGCAGGTACCTAGAGAACTTCTCGCCTCCAATGGTCTGGGACTTCACCCCTGAACAATTACAGGACCCTGATAAAGTAGTAGACTATCTGAAGGGAAAATGCTGTGGCTATTCCAGAGAGGCACAACTCACTGCCCTGTGCTGGGCCCTGGCCAGTATCTACCAGGCACTGCTCAGTGTTATGCAGCACCCTCAGGAGAAAGAGACTAGACCAGCAGGCGCTGCGGCTCCTCCGGCCCCTGCGACAGGCGCTGCAGCTCCTCCGGCCCCTGCGACAGGCGCTACGGCTCCTGCGGCCCCTGCGACAGGCGCTGCAGCCGGCGCTGCGGCTACTCCAACCCCTGCGACAGGCGCTGCAGCCGGCGCTGCGGCTACTCCAACCCCTGCGACAGGCGCTGCAGCCGGCGCTGCGGCTACTCCAACCCCTGCGACAGGCGCTGCAGCCGGCGCTGCGGCTACTCCAACCCCTGCGACAGGCGCTGCGGCTCCTGCGGCCACTGCGGCAGGCGCTGCGGCAGCCACTGCCGCTACTCCAATCCCAGTGGCAGCCACTGCCGCTGAACCAGGAAACCAACCCATGCCAGTATCAGTTGCTCCCATACAGAAGAAGAAATACACAAAGAAATCAGTTCGCTTAGTAAGAGATGACGATGAACCAGGGCCATCACAAGGACAGGAGGAAGAGACAGAACCAGAGATAATTACCCGATCCCTATCCTTGAGTGAGCTGCGGGATATGCGGAAAGATTTTAGCCGACTTTCAGGTGAGCACATTGTCACCTGGCTGCTTCGGTGTTGGGATAATGGGGCCAGTAGCCTGGAATTAGAGGGTAGGGAAGCCAGGCAGCTGGGATCCCTGTCTAGGGAAGGTGGCATTGACAAGGCAATTGGAAAGAAGACCCAAGCCCTCAGCCTCTGGAAACGACTCCTGTCAGGCGTGAGGGAGAGGTACCCCTTCAGTGAAGATGTTGTATGTCAACCAAGCAAGTGGACCACCATGGAAAGAGGTATCCAGTACCTGAGAGAACTAGCTGTGCGGGAGATGATTTATTATGACTTGGACAATGCAGACTTACCCACAGACCCTGATGAGGTGCATTGCACAAGGCCCATGTGGTGGAAGTTTGTACGGAGCGCACCATCGTCATATGCCAACTCACTGGCAGTGATGGAATGGAAAGGCGAAGAGGGACCAACGGTGGATGAGGTGGCTGGCCGGCTCCGGTGATATGAAGAAAGTCTCTCTTCCCCCCTTGTCTCAGCTGTGGAGAAACTGTCCCGTAAGGTCCAGCAACTTGAAGAGAATATGTCCTACTCCCCACCTGTACGGGCCAGCATCTCAGCTATTAGGAGCAGGCATTTCCCCACTCAAGAGAGAGAGTACAGAGCGTACACACCACGAGGCACCCTGTGGTTCTACCTGTGTGACCACGGAGAGGACATGAGGAAGTGGGATGGACAACCTACTTCGATCCTGCGGACACGGGTACAGGAGTTGCAAGGAAGGACAACCACAAAAGGGGATCCCTCCAGGAAAAGTGCCGCCCCGGTTTCTAGCGAGCAGCTCCCCAGACAGAGCAGAAGGCCTGATCTTGCTTCTGATCCTCTTGAAGGAACCTCCAAGTCATTTCCGCAAGAAGTGAGTACCGGATACTATGACCAGTATTAGAGGGGCCCTGCCTCCAGCCAGGTGGAGGAAAGGGACAACCGGGTTTATTGGACAGTGTGGATTCGATGGCCTGGCACATCAGACCCACAGGAGTATAAGGCTCTAGTGGACACAGGAGCACAGTGCACTCTGATACCATCAAGCTATAGAGGGGCAGAACCCATTTGTATTTCTGGGGTGACAGGGGGATCCCAAGAGTTGACTGTACTGGAGGCTGAAGTGAGCCTAACTGGGAATGAGTGGCAAAAGCATCCCATTGTGACTGGCCCAGAAGCTCCATGTATCCTTGGTATAGATTATCTCAGGAGAGGATATTTTAAGGACCCAAAGGGGTATCGGTGGGCCTTTGGCATAGCTGCTTTGGAGACGGAGGAAGTTAAACAGTTGTCTACCTTGCCTGGTCTCTCAGAGGACTCTTCTGTTGTGGGGTTGTTGAGGGTCGAAGAACAGCAGGTGCCGATCGCTACCACAACGGTACATCGGCGACAGTATCGCACTAACCGAGACTCTCTGATTCCCATCCATGAGCTGATTCGTCAACTAGAGGCTCAAGGAGTGATCAGCAAGACTCGCTCACCCTTTAACAGTCCCATATGGCCGGTGCGAAAGTCTAATGGAGAGTGGAGGCTAACTGTAGACTATCGTGGCCTGAATGAAGTCACGCCACCGCTGAGCGCTGCCGTGCCGGACATGCTAGAACTCCAGTATGAACTGGAGTCCAAGGCAGCCAAGTGGTATGCCACGATTGATATAGCGAATGCATTTTTCTCAATCCCTTTGGCAGCAGAGTGCAGGCCACAGTTTGCTTTCACTTGGAGGGGCATCCAGTACACCTGGAATCGACTGCCCCAGGGGTGGAAACACAGCCCCACCATTTGCCATGGACTGATCCAGACTGCATTGGAACAGGGTGAAGCTCCAGAACATCTGCAATACATTGATGACATCATCGTATGGGGAAACACAGCAGAAGAAGTTTTTGAGAAAGGGAATAAGATAGTCCGAATCCTTCTGAAAGCTGGTTTCGCCATAAAACGAAGTAAGGTCAAGGGACCTGCGCAGGAGATCCAGTTTTTAGGAATAAAATGGCAAGATGGACGCCGTCAGATCCCAATGGATGTGATCAACAAAATAGCAGCTATGTCTCCACCAACTAGTAAAAAGGAAACACAAGCTTTCTTAGGCATTGTGGGTTTTTGGAGAATGCATATCCCAAATTACAGTCTAATTGTAAGCCCTCTGTACCAAGTAACCCGGAAGAAGAACGATTTTAAATGGGGTCCTGAGCAACGACAAGCTTTTGAACAAATCAAACAGGAAATAGTCCATGCAGTGGCCCTGGGGCCAGTCCGGGCAGGACAAGATGTTAAAAACGTGCTCTACACCGCAGCCGGGGAGAATGGCCCTACCTGGAGCCTCTGGCAGAAAGCACCAGGGGAGACCCGAGGTCGACCCCTAGGGTTTTGGAGTCGGGGATACACAGGATCCGAAGCCCGCTACACTCCAACAGAAAAAGAGATATTAGCAGCATATGAAGGGGTTCGAGCTGCTTCGGAAGTGGTTGGTACAGAAGCACAGCTCCTTTTAGCACCTCGACTGCCAGTTCTGGGGTGGATGTTCAAAGAAAGGGTCCCCACCACACATCATGCAACTGATGCTACATGGAGTAAGTGGATTGCACTGATCACACAGCGAACTCGAATGGGAAATCCCAGTCGCCCAGGAATTCTGGAAGTGATCATGGACTGGCCGGAAGGCAAGGATTTTGGGATGTCACCAGAGGAGGAGGTGATGCGTGCGGAGGAGGCCCCACCATATAACAAACTGCCAGAAAATGAGAAGAAATATGCCCTGTTCACTGATGGGTCCTGCCGGATTGTGGGAAAGCATCGAAAGTGGAAGGCTGCTGTGTGGAGTCCTACACGACAAATTGCAGAAGCCAGTGAAGGACAAGGTGAATCAAGCCAGTTTGCAGAGGTGAAAGCCATTCAGCTGGCTTTGGACATTGCTGAGCGAGAAAAATGGCCAGTACTTTATCTTTACACTGACTCCTGGATGGTGGCAAACGCTCTGTGGGGGTGGTTACAGCAGTGGAAGCAGGGCAACTGGCAGCGCAGAGGCAAACCCATCTGGGCTGCTGAATTATGGCAAGATATTGCTGCCCAGATAGAGAATCTGGTTGTGAAAGTACGCCACGTAGATGCCCATGTACCAAAGAATCGGGCCACGGAGGAACATCAGAACAACCAGCAGGTGGATCGGGCTGCTCGGATTGAAGTGGCTCAGGTGGATCTGGACTGGCAACATAAGGGTGAACTATTTATAGCTCGGTGGGCCCATGATACCTCAGGCCATCAAGGCAGAGATGCGACATATAGATGGGCTCGTGACCGAGGGGTGGACTTGACCATGGACGCTATTGCACAGGTCATCCATGAATGTGAGACATGCGCTGCAATCAAGCAAGCCAAGCGTTTGAAGCCCCTTTGGTATGGAGGACGATGGTTGAAATATAAATATGGGGAGGCCTGGCAGATTGATTATATCACACTGCCACAAACCCGTCAAGGTAAGCGTTATGTGCTCACAATGGTGGAAGCAACCACTGGATGGCTGGAAACATACCCTGTGCCCCATGCCACTGCCCGGAATACTATCCTGGGCCTTGAAAAGCAAGTCCTGTGGCGACATGGTACCCCAGAAAGAATTGAGTCAGACAACGGGACTCATTTCCGAAACAACCTCATAGACACCTGGGCCAAAGAGCATGGTATTGAGTGGGTATATCACATCCCCTATCACGCACCAGCCTCTGGGAAGATAGAACGATACAATGGACTGTTAAAAACTACACTGAGAGAAATGGGTGGTGGGACTTTAAAAAATTGGGATGCACATTTAGCAAAGGCTACCTGGCTAGTTAACACCAGGGGATCTACGAATCGGGCTGGCCCTGCCCAATCAAAACTGCCACGTACCGTAGAAGGGGATAAAGTCCCCGTAGTGCACATGAAGAATATGTTAGGGAAGACAGTCTGGGTTAGTCCTGCCTCAGGCAAAGGCAAACCCATCCGTGGGATTGCTTTTGCCCAAGGACCTGGGTGCACTTGGTGGGTGATGCTGAAGGATGGGGAAGTCCGATGTGTACCTTATGGGGATTTGATTTTGGGTGAGAATAGCCAATGAATCACCCAAATTAAGGACAGATGAACTCTGATGAAAAATTGAGTAAAGCACAGCGGTGATGGGATCAGAACTGACCTCAGCAGTTGGCGCCCAGCGACTTCCTCAAGATCTACATCTTCAGCCCATGGACTGGGTGTGTGTGTGAGCCACGCCGGGTACACCAGTCAGGCTCTGAAAATACAGCATGCAATAGGCCAGCACCACACACCATCTCACCCGCCCTGAGAGACTGTTCTAAAAAATGGAACCCCGTAAGATCTGGGCATGGCAAAAATGGTATGGAATAAGGGGTGGATAATGTCCTGGTTCCGGCGGGAATAGGGTTAATTCTCCCCAAGAGACAGTATTCCATGCCATGTGAGCCACGCCCTCACTGAGCTGCCGGGGGAGGGGTCAGGAAGTCACCGCTTATAAGCGGGCTGGGGCGGCCCGGGCCGGGCGGTCCGGGAGCGGTCGGGGAGCGGCGGTTCTGTAATCGGGTCTGTATATTCCTTTATTTGTGTTATTGTTGCTATTTTTTTTTTGTTCCCTCTGCTGTTCTGTTAAACTGCCCTTGTCTCAACCCAAGAGTATTGCCTTTTTCTTCTGTTTTGACCTGTATTGGGAAGATCTAAGTGAGTGACACGTGGTTCTTTGTTGCCGTCTGAGGCTAAACCACGACAGTTTGTTTGTTTTAAATTTGGGGAATAATGATTAGTGTGAGACGTTGTAGAATTACCATTTGGTGTCAAATGATTTTCAGTTTTGTAATCTGATTTGTAGACCAATACCAAATACTTTCATAAAAGATGAAAATAATTCAGTGGCTTTATTAGTGTAGTTTACTTAGAGTCCTTTCATGTCTGGTTTAGTGGAGGACAATATATATTGCCCTCTATTTGTTCTGCATTCAAAATATTGAAAACATTTTGTCCTGATGAGTATTGATCATCAAAACACTGTACTTTAGATGAGCATTCATAACTGCTTATTTTTACAAATGATTTATTGTGAAATTATTCTGCAGCAGTCTTGAAAATGAAGTATTTGCTGCAAGTATAGTTTTCCTTTTAAGCTTGGAATTGCCATAGTGAGGGAGATAACTGATGATTGTCCGTCTAGCCCATTTGCTTGTCCCCAGTAATATCCAATTGCAGATGCCAGGCAAAGAATGTAACACCAGAGTAAAGAAGAGAAGCCCTTCCCCCTTTCAGTTTCCAGCAATGAGCAGATTAATGACTTTATTAGCCAGAGGCTACATCAAACCACTGTATTTAGTGGCTGTAAATTGATATCTTTTCCATGAACTTATCTCATCCTCTTATGAATTCATTTATACTTTCGGTCTCTTGTGAGTTTCACTATTTAATCACATTTTGTGTGGAGAATGTAATTCCTTCTGATGATTTTGAATTGCTGACTGTGTATCACGAGTTTCTTCTGTGCTATGAAAAATAAGGAATAATTGTTCATTGTTTAACTTTATATTGGCCGTGATGTTCTAGGCATCTGTTTAATCCCTCTACAGTTGCTTTTTTTTTTTCCTCCAAAGCTGAAAAATCGTAATTTGTTGAATCATTTCGGAATACAGAAGCTGTTCTGTATCTGTCCATTCCATTTCCCTTCTCCACCCTCTCTTTTTTTTTCTTTTTCCATTTTCTACTTGGCCTGTTTTGGGAGGAAATGACCCGAACTATGTGCAGCATTGATGGTAGGGGATGTTGTGCTCCATGGATTTTGATATTACCACTGTTGGGATTTTTTTTTTCCTTTGTCCTTAGTTACTTATAGCTCCTCACATCTTACTGGCCTTCTTGAGCTCAGCTGAACACTCACTACACTGAGCAGGATGAGAAACTTTATTTTTGCTTCTACAGTCAAGTTTGATGAAATTCTGTTAACTTTCAGAGAAAAGACTTGTGTCAAGGCAATAGAAAGTTTAGAAGTTTCTCAGCAAGTGGTACTGCATCTCTTACTCAAAAGAGAGAGATTAAAAAGAGAGAGGGAGAAGTGAGCACAAATTAAAAAAACAAACAAACAAACAAAAAAAACAAACAAAAAACCCCAAACTCTGCAGTCAGGCAGAATTTGCCCTTGACGGCAGCTTAACTTTCAGTGATATGGGGTTAGGAGCAAATTGTGCTGAAAAACTGAGAAATTTGCTGAGAGCCTTCATAATTTTGGGCAGGAATATGAGGCAACAGGCTAAATAAAAATTAATGCCCGCTGTATAAATTGCTGTTAGGTACAATGGTGCATATGAGAGAGTAGTGTTTTGTTTCCTTTGGCCATTGGAGACCATGGGGATTTTGACACTAGCATGCTTGCATGCTTCCACATAATTAAGGGGAAAAAAGCGGGCTCATTACCACCACGATGGGAAAAAATACTAGTTTTCCTCTACTGAATATTATATTTGAATCATATGTCTGACTGGTTCAGCTCCAGGAGAAGAATTTACATCTGTTTTCAAAAGGAAGGGAGAATAGTTGGGAAGGAAAAAGAAAAGGAAAGAAGATGAGAAGGAAAGGTGGAAAAGAGAACAATTCTGTTGTCTTATTCTCCTCTCTTAGTAAGCTTAATGGGTGTGCAGCTGCTACCTCTTCCTTAAAGTTAGCACTCCAAAAGACTTCAAAAGTTATTGCTAGGTTTTTATAAAAAACAGAGGAATAAGGTAACTTCTGAAATATGATAAGTGCAATGGGTTTAAAATAAGCGGATTAATAAGAAAATTGTCCTCCTACCCATTATGTACAGTGGATATTTTATTGTGCTTACTCTCAAACCAGCAACTTCCCACAGTTGTTAAAACTGTAAATGAATTGCATAAAATTCTCTAAAAATGTGTCCATTTTTCATAGTGACTGGGGGTTTTCTGCATACCTGCTGCCTGTACTTCTGAGGCACCTTCTGGTCCCTGTGTGTGCTGAGGGTTCTTTGCTCACAGTCGCTTTTCATGCCTTCTACTTTCTTAAAGGAGCTTCTTGGTCTGAGAATGCTCAGATGCATCCTCTTGATTTTAGATATAAGCCTTTCTGTGTAGGAGATGTAACGCTTATCTAGGAAACAGCACATACAATGCATAGTGGGGACACAACTAAATTACATAGTCTGATAATTAGTAGGTTTGCATAAATATCCAAGTGGTAATTTTTAACTTCTTGTTACTTCAGCATGCATACATATACATGTTCTCTCCTTAAAGGAATCCAGAAAACATAATGATCAGAGAAGTACAACCTGCCATCTCCAGAATGATTATTGCTGAATAAGTATAAAAAAACTCTCTGATTTCATTTTTTCTTGTTGGTTTACTACTGTTTTTGTGGTTTTGCTTTTTTTTTTTTTTTATACTAGGGAAGAAAGAGAAGTAAATGGGGATATTGGCTGGAATTTGATATCAGGGTTAACAATGAGAAATACAATGAAGTTGTAAGTATATATACAGAAACACATTTTTTTTTATTTCTTTTGTCTTTGTGTATCAATCCTTGATTTTGACCCTTCAAGTGCAACTGAAATTTAAAAATAATGTTCTTTTTAAGGTCTTCCTATATTTAGAGAATCATAGGATACCTTTTTTCTTGATGAAAATAGCTTTGGTTAGGATGTTTCAGCTCTTACTGTTATTAGAAAATAAAAAGAATGGGATTTTTACACCTGAGTGGAGTACTGTTTGAGAGAAGAGGGGCTCTTTTGTGGTCAGGGATTTAATTTTGGATAGGTATGAGAGAAGTCAATTCAAGAACATAACTAGCTTGGTTATGGGCTTTGAAAGGTTTCCGATGAATCACAGTGCATCCTGAAGCATCAGAAAAATTGCACAGATTAAAAGAACAGAATGTGTGAAACTCTACAAATATACACAATTCAGAAACTGGAGGAGGGGTAAGAAACAAAGAGACTTCATTCTGGTAAATCAATTGTAGGGAAGAAATTTGGATGTAAATTGTTCTCTTAAGCTAGCATCAGAATTCAAAGTTACACTGTGTTTGAATAGAAACGAAGTGTTGTTGAATGACTATGTAATTACTTTTCATTCTCAAATCTGAAGTGCTGTTATGCACTGCATCATGAAATTAATTACTATTACTAAATTATTACAGTATGTAGGTATGAAAATGTGTTTATATAGTCAGCAGCCTGTAAGACTGCTAGCAAGAATCTTTTTTTAATACCTCAGTAGAACACCACAAAGAAGCATCATCAAATGATGAGCATGTGACTGGGAATTAAATGAGACATTAATCTCTTTTAAATAAAGCTAGCAGAAAGACTTGATGTTTGATAAATTTGTTTATCTCTGCAAGTACAGCTGTTGAATGTCTTAATTCTTCATTTTAAAAGAAAGTGTCTGTGGTAAATTAATAAAGTCTTTGATATCTAAGTATAATGACCAGTTTTTTTTCCTACTCCTTTCTGCAACATAGCTTCACTTTCATCTCTTCTGGAAAACAACTTACAATTTAATTATTACAGAAAGTCAAGAGGATTACTTAATGGAAGAAATAAATCAGCAATGTTATTAGAGCATGAAATCAAGTATATTGAATGTAAAACAGATCCCCTATATTATGTTTAGCTCACATGAGTAGGTTTATTCAAATCAATAGAAAGATGTGCATAAATAATACTTTTCAGAATTAAGTCCTTGAATAACCGTTTGTAGTATCTGAACATAATAGCCATACAGAAAATTCAATTGTATAATAGTAATGCTCACTGCTCCCTTGTTATTTTCTTAATGTTTAACTTGGTTTATTTGAGCTGGTTAAGTCTTCCTGTATAATCTTATTCAGAAAATTCCCTTAGTCTTTGCTTAAGTCTGTCTTTCTTGATAAACTCAAGAACTGCTGGGTTTGCCTGCACTGGATAGACATTTTTGGATGTATTCTTATTTATGCATCCTACTAAGGACTGTGGAGTATAGGCAAAGAAACAGTATAAGTCAGATGTGTCCTGAGTAAAGTAACATACATATGAAAAATAGGAGAAAGTCATATGTTACCATTACATTTGTAGCTAGATCTATGAGGAAGCACTTTCACTAATTCTGTAAGTGTGTCCCTAGTGAAGCAAATAAGTACAAAGAGGAACGTTGATTTGTTAGAATTTTACAAGTTAATTGCATAGGAAATGGTATAAAACAAAAAGGAGAAAAGGTTGTCTAATGAATTCTTTGTCCTAAGCAGCTGCAAATTATTTAATAAAGTGTATGTGCTCTGATACCCTTGCACTGCTAGTTACAGTGAGTAGCTACAACTACTCACTCCACAAATAGTCTTTTGTAAATCAGTATACATATGTAAGTAGGACTGTGTTGTTCACCATGGAAAAAGGTTCTAGCAATAGAATGGGACAGGATTAATTGGCAATCTTTGTTTTACTCTATCTTGATTCCCTTGCTACAAAACTCTATTTCCTGTATACAATAAGTCATTTCATAGTAGAGATATTTCACCTGGAGCACAATAGAATACTATAAACTAGAAAGAAATTTTCAGACATATTGCTTTACTGACTTTACACTGACTGGAATTAGATCTCCATATCTTCATTGAAAGGATCTGAAAAGAGATTCCTGACTATCTTTCTTGGTTAAAAATATAGTATAAAAAAATACAGGGGGGAGTGGAAAGACCTTTTTGTCTAAATTTTCTCATATTTGCACCACATCTTTTCTTAACATATTTTATCTCTGTTTATCATATTATTAACTTTTCATAAGGTTCAGTTAGTTGTTAACAATATTGCTTATTATTAGTTTAGCATATTTAGTATATTTCAGTAAACTTTTTGTTATGTCAATATACGAAACTTGATAGAGTTAAAACTCTCTATTTGAAGGTTGTGCTTAACAATTAGAGTTTAGCAGATTCTTATTGTTTCTCAGTGTTTTAACAGTATTTTTTTCCATTGTGTTTCAGGTAGAAATGGACATAAATTCTGCTATTTTGTAGTTAATACATGGGATAAAAAATTCTGTGTAAACTTCAAGATTCTACTGAAGTAAACACCTTTTTTTTCTGTAGTACACTTTGTTATAGTATTTATGGGTTGGGTAGTTAGCTGGAATGAAATCTACAACTTTTTCTTGCTGTAGATAATTTGTAGTAATTATATCTAAAAATGAACATGAATGTTATTCTTTGAAAATAATAAGCTGGCAGAGTTGATTCTAAGTACCTTTTTGATAAGGTGATTGTAGTACCTTTTTGTATTTTCAGGTGGCTTTTATGAAATATCATTGCTTCCCTTTCGATTGTGTAATAGTGGACTGTTATTCCATATATTTCCATGGCTTTTGTTAAGAGTGGTCAGAAGTTTGATTTATGTATTTTTTCCCTGATGTTATATGTCTACAGTGAAAAGACTATATCATGCAAGTTATCACAGGCTGGTTTTATAGTGAGTGAAGAAAAATAGACCATGATTCATATGACCTGTTTCAGCCATTTATTTAGAGTTAGATAAATTGTGCCCAGAGGTTACATTTTTCCATTTTCTAAAGTGAACTTAGATGACTATCTCAAATGGAGATGTCTCTACTGTTAAAAATCTGAGACTCAGTGAAGTGAAACCTGCCTAGGATTTCCTCGTGTTGAACGATATCATGTAAGCAAGAGTTAATGTGTGGTTGCACACCAGCACTGTGCACTATGAAGTTTCCCCTTTTCCTTGGCTAGTTATCCACCTTTTTTCATATGTAAACAAGGGGACAAATTGGATAAGTAAGGGATCGTATTTTTAGGAAAATAGATTGTTGGCCCCTGTATGTATGACTTAGAAAGGATTTAGCCCATTAAGGTTGAATTCAGTTATTCACTAGACTTTTCAAAGGAAGAGGTCTTCAGAATTTAGAAAATGTGCCAAATAGCTTTACTGTTTGCAAAATTCCAGTCCTATGGAGAACTGTTACCAGTGTGCTTTATGGTATTAAAATTTTACATAGGATACCTGTAGTGACTGTGTTGACAAAGATTATCATTGCACTTGCATGTGGCAGACAGACGTATGAAAATGTGGTTTGGGGAATAGGGATGAAGGGAAGAATCTGTCTGTATAAACGTACTCTTCTCTGTGCCATCTGTGCTTACCTTCAAAGTGGTTTTTTTTGCCTTTATCTATTAAGGTTGGAGAAGAATTAAGGTTCATTCAAGTTAAGAGCTTGGACATGCACCAAAATGATTCAAGATGTGGAAGTCTGAAGAGAAATCTCAAGAATAGTAATGAAACGGTGTGGATTCAGCTTTGGAGAACAAGTAAGTGACAGTAAACTCATGTATATATTTACACTTACTCTAATTTATTCTGCTTAGGAAATGACTATCAGTTTTGTGTCAAAATTGCTGTAGGCTGTCTGAAGGGGTGTGCGTAATTTCTGAGTTATGTGTTAGGAAAAAAAAGCAAAATCTGAACAAATACGTTGCAATATAAGGGGTGTGCGTCATGGAAGTAAACTCATAAATATATAAATGTTGAGCAAAGAGTTTGTTCATATGCGTTCCCAAGTTTTTATTGCATAATCACTAATAAAATGAATTAATTGGAAGAAAAAAAACAAACTTATAGAGTATGTGCTGAGAAGAAGGGAATATTTACTTATGCTAATATAATTTATTTTTGAGGTCAGCGAGTAACAACTGAGCATAGTTAATTGGAAGCAAGTCTGTTTGCATTACAGGTTTCAAACTAATTTCCAGGGATGCATGGAAAGAAAAGGCCATAGTTGATTGCAAGTCCTCTTGTAATAGTCTTGAATTGGTTCTTTCAGTACCTCTCGGTTTCTCCAAAGTATTCTAAGCATTTACAAAGCATAAAATATTGTCAACTGTCAACTTTGATATGCTTGAGTCCAAAAAAGAGGAATAAAATATAAGAGGAATAAATAAAACCCGAGCTTGTCATTTGAAGTGTTGTTTCAGACAGCCAGGTGCAGCAAGGAGGAATTCGAATAGACTCACCTGTGGTGCTGTGGTGCTACAGCTAACAGCTCAGTGCAAATCACGTTTAATTGGAAAAGGGTCAAATTTGCAGACAAGCTTAAACGATTGGATTTGAGTTCTGAAAAGCAGGAGCGAGCAAATTAGGCAGGCGAGCTTGGGTTAGTTGAGATAAACTGTCTCTGAGATGCTCTGTGGCAGCTGTGGCAAAAGTATCTTGAAGACGTAGATCAGAAACATTCAAATTTGGAACGTAACATTGACTGCCTATAGAGTATAGGGAGTGAATGAATGACATCAATAATGAAAGGAAATAAGCATGAAAGTGAATAAAATTGCTGTGGTAGAAGGTGATGTACAAAAAATGACTGTATTGACAACATGTGAGAACCAGTTGAATGTCCATTAGGACCACACTCCTTATTTTCAGAACGGAGCTGCCAGTGCCTCAACAAAAGTTTGGTTGTTAAATGATGGGAAAGGAAGGAAAGATGAGACTAAATATTGTGAATGACTAAACTAAAACTATGCAAAAAGGGCAGTTTAGTCATGGATTTACTATATTGAGTTCCAAACAAAATTGAGAAAAATGTTGATTTTAATGTTTTGACAGTGTACGACGCTCAGTTGAATATTGTACTGTAATTTTGTAGTAGAAAATCCTGTCCTTATATGTGTGTGCAATTACTGTTGCCTTTTGTGTAGGCAAGCATGTCTATAGAAGGAGGTGGTGCCATCACTGTGGTATAATATTGACATTTCGTGATGCACAGAAATATATATATTCCCAAACACAACACAAAACTTTTATGACTGTGGGATTTGAAGGCTGAAGTTGGTGAATTCCTAAAATCATGGGATCCAATAGAGATGACCAAAGGCAGAATTTGGGCTTTTTGAACTACTTTTGGGTTGGCTCCCAGGCAGGCAAATTTTTTAATTTTTTTTTCCCTTGAGGCCAATTAAACTGTTGTTTATGGTATAGAATATGGGAGAAGATAATTTGCTGCTAATACCAGTACTAGTGAAAGTTCTAGGAGCGTATATTTTTCTTTGTCAAGCACTTAGAGTGTGTGTGTGTCAGTACACTGGCAGACTTTAGATTGAAAAACCTGATCCTATTGAAGTTAACAAAGTTTTTATGTACTTTTAAAAGAAAGATTTTTTAAAATCTTGATGTACTTAAACTTTCTTGGACAATAAAATTATTGATGCTGCATCGTGCTGTTCCTTATAATTTGTATTTCCTTGGTATGGCATGGATTCACTAGCTGTGTCTTTCTACCATACTTTGCAAATAAAACAGACACCTGATTGAAAGATAACTATGGGAATTAAATAAATTTAGACAGAAAGCAGCAAATTGTTCTGAGATGAGAATATGAGAAATGTTTTTAATTATTTCATTTCAGTATTTATCAATTTTGTTTAAAAATAGGCCAATATAAATACAAACTTATGTTGTTATATATGATACTAGCAATGGTATAATTTCTGGCAGTATCCAGAAATTACAACAAAAATTCATTTTTCTTAGAATAACCTTTATTGGTATATTTCAGTTCATATGAAGTCATTGAAGATGTATTGCAGAACTCCTAAACACTTGCTACATACATGGGGGGGATATTTTTCGTATAATGTACAGCAGTCTATCTTGAGATTGCTGTACTTCACAGAGGGAACCAGAAATTACCTATATTGATCTCAGGACTTGGAAATCCTAAATGTAGCCTAAAGTCACATTTTCATCCACTCTTCCCATCCTTATTTCCCACAAATCTGGGAACTGGCTTCAGTATATAGGGGTTACGTAGCTGCTGAAGCAAATTACCAGCTGAAGAAGCAGATGAAATTGATACTTAAAAAAATCGCCTACATGGTATTTTTAGCAATCTTTATTAAGACATCTTTAATTTTAGCTATACTGAAGCAAAGAAGGATCTAGGATCTGAGGAGAAAACAGAAGGAACTGACAGAATGAAAAGGGAAGCTCACACCTGAGTTTTGTCTGCAGGTGAATGCAGTTGCTCAAAAGATGTTAAATTAAATGACAGTTCCCCCCATGTGGAAGTACTTTGAATTCAGTTCCCAGAGTCACTCAGGCATGCACCAATGTCTAATGTGTTGGAATCTGCTGCCTCCAAGTCCTCTCTTATGTCTGTTTCCTCTTTTCTCAGGTTTTGTGCTTGGCTCTGATGCAGGAAAAAAATGCAGGTATCTGTTGCCCTCTATCTGCTACTTGCTTTTTCACAGAGGATTAGGTTATCAAACCAAAAAGCTAGGGATTCTGTGTTACAATATATTGGGGAACTTAACTGCAGTCACACAGGCTGGTATAAATGAACAGCAGGTAAAGTTCACGCTTAATCTGGAGTGTGCTGGGAGTCCCAGAACTGGAGTATTACCAGCTAAGATGTACTTGCTTTCTCTGAGCACCATATCATCAGGTTCAATATTTGGAAGAAGAAACTTCCCAATGGACGTAGGCCAGTGAATGAACTTCCTGGAATGAGGAAACAACTTCTGAGTTAAATCTCCACGGAATCCCAGTGAACAGTAAAAAGTGAGGACTTGTGTATGGAAACTCTATACTAGCTGGGCCTTCAGGAGCCTCTTAGGCTGAGGTCTAAGTTCAACAGAGTGAGAGAGGCAGCAAGTTTTTTCTTCATGTCTCCAGGCTATCCTTCATAGTAAGGTGATGAAGAAAAGGCATTAAAAAAAATTATGTTCAGAAAACTGTCTGTTTGACTTCACATGTACTTTGCAGGAGCATGTTGAAAAGTAATTTAAATTCTTCATTAAAAATGCCTCACAAAACAGGAGAAGTTTTTAATTGAAAATGAAAGTTTTATTCCAAAATGCAAGTATTTCAGGCTTTTGTCAGAGTATTTGTGCTACATTGGGCTACTGAGAACCTTGTGAAAATTGAGCTTCAAGTATCACTTGCCTCTTATTTTGCTCTCCAACTACACTTTGTCTGCCATACTGTGATATTGCTCCTCATAAAAAGCCAAAAAGGACTATCACATTCCCTTGAGGAACTGTAGCAGAAACAGAATTTTTGGAATTTTTTGGTTTTCTTTTTATGACAGAAATTTCCTTCCTTATACCTAAAGTATGGCTTACCATTTTCTTTTTAAGCCTCTAAGCTTTTCCTGATTTGATCTGCAGAGCTGTAGAGAAGCCTTGCTGATCTGACTGGTGGGGGGCTAGGACTGAATACTTGCTCCTCAGCACAGGTTGTGAGAAAGTAACTTGCACTACCTCCTCCCTACAGGAAACACAATGAAGTAAGAGGCGACTCATTGTGGTGCTCATCTCATACTATGAAAGCTGCCTTGCAATGTAATCAATTTTTGAACTAAAGATAAATCTAGCAGGGCTGATCAGAGCATAATGCTTTTATGTCTCTCACAGGCTGGGCATACATAACTCCTCTGCACAGCTTCATAGAAAAGGTTTCCTTTCTGAAGAATATCTGGCAGGAAGCCTAGCTCTTGGGTAGGAGAAGCAAATGGTCTTATGATTTTCCTCAGGTGACCTTGAAGTAGAAGCATATGGAATGTACAATGCTCAGTATGCCCCTTGAAATGCTGTTCTCATTCTCTGTTATCCAGACATTTAAGACTGCGGTCCAGTTTATTTTTACTTAATGAAGGATCAGTTAGTTTTTCTTTAGAGAAATACCTCTGAGTATGATGATGTTGGAAAAGAAATAAAATTAATACTATATTCAGCACAGGTGTGTATAAATAAGCTGGAAAAAATAGATGCCTACCAGTTTTCTTCAAATTTATCAGCCTGTGTTATTTTTTCAGCATTCATAAATATCTTTATTCACAGCAGTTGATGATCCAGACTTTTTCACTGGGTTGACTCTTTATGTATATGCTATGGATGATGGCTAGGAATTTCTATGTCAGCCTTACAGTCCTCACGCTCCTCAAACAACAGAGGACTGTTGGAATTCAGTCTTAATTACTGTGAGGAATTTGGATACAGTTGTGAAAATGTGGCTTACAACTCTTGTTCCTTTTCCATTAGGCTGCCTTGTTGTTCCTCTGTAGTGTTTCTGTTGAAGTCCTCCCTTGTTAGGTTGTGTTTTTTGTTCTCATCGTTATCTTCTCTCCTGCCCTTCTTCATCTTCAGCTTGTGTGCAACCATTTCTGAAGCAATGAACAATTTTCTCAATGCTTTGAAGATGTTGTCTGAACATAGTTCCATATCCAAAGAACACATATGGGATTAAATGAGTTCATGAAATAATGCAATAATATTTGCATCAAATTTTTTGAATTACTTTTTATTTCTATGGTCTGCCATTGATACTGTTATTTAATGGTGAAATTAGAGTTTTTATATTTTCATTTTTCTATTTTATGCTAGGAGGCGTGACTGACATTTTAGATGAAAAACTGCAGTCCTCAGTCCTTTTGAAGAAGGCTGTGTAACCAGTAAAGCAGAGTCTTTAAGATAGAAATACCTTGCCTGGCTTTTTCTTGGTGAACATGTTCAGGAAAATCAGCCAACCACATTAAAAAGACACAGAAGCCCCAGAACTTGGAACTGCTTACTGAGAAAAATTAAACAAAAGATTTAAATATACATCCCAGTTCCTAGTGTAGTAGGTTTCGTCTTTCAGTCTTCTTTCTATTTCAGAAAATGTCAGTATATTTCTGGAGCAGATGGTTCCACATAGTCTTGTCTTGTTGTGTGGGAAAGTTTTTCTTTCCCTCACTTCCAAGGTGTGCCGGTTGGATTGGCTCCTGTTGCAAGGAAGCCCTTTGCTCATCTTGCAAGATGATTTGCAGGTTGTAGTCTGGGAACGTTGTTGTATCTGGAATACTAGCCAGTACTATTACCACCTTGAGGTTGGTAATAGCAATCCATGAACATCCATACAGGTAATGCAAGTGTTGGATTAAGCAAATTCCTGTGAGGGTTTGGTTTTATGCTCACTGTGTCAGTGAAGAAGGAAATTAATTAATTACTTATTCTATGAGCAGTGTTCTTAAATGCTAGTAGTAACTTCTTGCTGTTTAAGACTTGGAGATTCAGGATCTTGAAGCACTTGCTGAGCCGTAGTATAAAAAAGTGATGGGTGATGCCAGCTGCTGTTGTCAAGGGGTCCAAATAAGCTAGATAGGTAGAAATGCCAATATAACAAGAATAATTAATGACTCAACATCACCTCAGTTTGCAAAATATTTTGTTGCTTATCTGGCTTGGGCTTGTGAAGTAAGGCTATCCTGGTTTTAAAAAATCGGCAACAAAGAAGAAATAGTACTTTAAAATATGTGTCTAAGAATATATGAATGAATAATTATGGATTTCAGATATACTTCCCCCTATATTTTTGTATATAAATTCACAGTTTAACACTAAAAATGTTTATTTATGATACACATTTTTTTGAGTCTCTTGATAAAATAAAAAGACAAGGTAACCAGCCATTTTTTTCCTTACTATGAAACTACCAGATTAAACCTCCTGCTATTCAGATCGTTATTGCTTAAACTACGTCCTCTGAGGAGGGCAATATTCTGCAATCTCTCCCTGCCTTCTCTTAGAGTGGATGATAGTTTCAAAATACTGCAGGCAGCACAATGAATATTCAATGAGAAGTCTGTCTGTGACACCTGCTTCTTCTTTAGAGCTTTAAGACTGACTTTAAAAGCTGACAGAGGAATGGTATTATGTGCCTGTAAAAGCAATGAGTTTCGTTTAAGGAGATATATATTAAAGCTGTCATGGCTGCCCTGATTAATGTAGCACCTCAGTGAATTTATTATTTCCCAAGAAGCAGCACCAAGCAATATTTTATGTCAAAAACACGTATCAGGATCGATCCTCCTGTTAAAACCTCAGTTTTATGCCTAATCTTCTCATTCTGTCAGCAAAATGGATGTTATTTCTTAGTTGCATTTTTTTTTTTTATTTAAGAATACATGTAAGTTTGAAGTCACATATATTTGTATTTATCGCGGAATTGCACTGTAAATAGGAGAAGTGTATTGTGACTTTTATCAGGAATTAGTAAAGTTTCGATGTGCAATGACTAAAGTAGACAAGCTGCATGTGTTGAATCTGTTTGATGGTTAGGATTCTTCACAGACAAGTATGTCTGATATCTATCACATTCACAAGTATTACCAATGAACTGCAGTGCTGTAATAAATAAAAACAGTGCCGCATAAGAAAGCAATATATTATATGCCCTTTAGTAGATGCTTGATTGAGCACACAGACCCTGTATAGCAGCCGAAGCTTCTTGTGAAATGTCCGGTGTGTATATATATACACACAAACACATTTTTATGCATTTATATTCTTTTTCTTCTTCCTAGATGAAAGATCAGCTGCACCATGTCCACATAGACACTAACAGCTTGGTAAGTGAGGAAAAGATTAGTGAGGCAAATAATTTCATCTGCTCAGGAGAGTTAGCTAAATTGCTTTAAACAAAGAGTTGTCACGAGCAGAAAGGAATCTGAGAACTGCTGGTACCTAAAGTATTTCCTTCCTTGGATCCAAGTTATAACATCTAATAGACGGGGGACTCTCAGTCTCATGCAATGGCACCCTGAATAGAAAAAGAGTCAGTGTTGGATGAAACCTGGTTGTTTACAACGTTAACTAGGTTGTTAAAGATAAGAGCTCCCGTGCCTTCAGTGAAAGTCAGTGGGTTACCAAACACATGCTGTAACTTGTTGAGTTTTATTAGGTGAAAATCTTAGAGCTGTAGCAAATGATCTTTTTTCTCAGATTCTCATTCACTGCTTTGGTAAACTGTCTGCATTACTCTGTCAAGTGTAGTGGTAGAGAATCACTCCATCTCCCTTGGAAAGCAGAAACACTTTAATTGTGACAGGATGGAGTGGGATAATTTCTGGCCAGGAAGGCAGGTTAGATACCCTGTGCTGGGTTCCCTGCCAGTGTGTTTCTTCCTGGACCTGACCCATTCCCATCTGCCACTGTGGTCAGGGAGGGGTGGAGGAGGGAAAATGCACATGGTTTTTAAAACTCTTGTTCTTGAGTACGGTGCTTAAGAAGGTAAGGGTTTTTTTTTGAGTTGTTTTTTTTTTTTCTTCTTTGCTAAGAAGCTTCAAATCTAAAAGTGTTTTCATATTTTTTTTTTATTATTATTATAAAGCATCAGAAGATGACTTATTAGGGTAGAACTGCTGGTGTAACCTTAGCTATACCTATAAATATAGTCACGTGTGCATGTTCAGGGAGTATGTGCCACTTTAAGTATGCCCTCAGTAGCAATTCTGTGAAATTAAAATTATTTGTTCATGGTACCTTTGAGAGCATGATGAACTGTTGATATGCTATAGAGCAGAAAGGCTTTCTGCTTTCTGTCATTGCCCTGTATGTGTGTATGGCTGGTGGTTAGCTACTGCAGACTGAAAAACGATAGGCTGAGATTTCGTTTAATGTGTGAATGCACGTCATTGAGGGAGAAGAAGCTGGGTGGTTTTGGGTTCTGGGTTGCTTTTTTTTAAAAAAACTTTTTTTTTCTTTTTAACATTCTTACAGTCCTGCTTATTTTTATAACCTTACACCAAATACTGCATGTCACTTTTTAATATACAATATCCATAGAGTAGTGCTCCCTTTTGACTTACAGAGAAATACTTATAAAAAGGAATCTTTTCCTATGCCTTGTATTATATTTTTTTTTTTCTAGGAGGGAGATTAAAGCGACCAGATCAATTAAGATTGTTAGTGTCAAAGTGTCTTCAGTGTTTTTTACAAAAGGCTTAAAGAACAGAGGGACACTTAGTGCCTACTAGCTCAGGATGAGAGAGATTCTTCAGAATATTTCTTAGCTATTCTTTATAAACATCAAGACATCTAATGTTTTCTACCAATAGCAAACAAAAGAAAGAAATTAAAGGAAACATGCTCCCAGGGAGCACTTTTAACTCAGAAGAATCCCCCCCCCACCCCCCCAACCCCCCGCATTTCTGTGTTTTCAAGAAGTGAGAATAGTTTAGAAACACTTTGGAATGGAAGTAGCTTGTGGGTTTATGTTTTGTTTTGTTTTACTCCAACTTAAGCTCTGCTTTTTCTGTGTTTCCTTGTGGCTTACGCAAGAAAATCCAATAAAAGATAATGAAAGTAGCCTCCAAATCCTCCTCTCTCCAAATCCATCTTTCTTTTTGCATAATGAAATTACTCATGTTTCTGTGCCTTAAAATTACTCCTAGAACTACGGAGTTCAGAAAATTGAATATACATGTTTTGAAAATACTGCTACAGCGTAGAAAATCTAACACTGAGTAATTGTCATCACCTGAAAAATATTTTACTCACTTCAGGATTTAAGAAGCAACATATTATAGCCTTGAGAATAGCCAAGAATACACTTCCATCAAGGTCACGAAGCAAAGGTCCTAGTTGAACATGAGAAACGCATGGAGTTAATTTGATGTCTTCAGAACAGAGCTTAACTGCACAGTGATCATAGCTGCCTAGGTTATACACGTAAAGAGTTCAAGAATAATGTTAATAGGTTTCATACTAATAGATTTTATCTGAAAATGTAATGATTATATAGTATAAAGCTGTGTTGTTTTTAATTCTGCTCTACTACGTTTTTTTCAAGCATTGTCTTTGCAAGGATCTGTTATATACCTCCTCATTTCAGTCATTTATTTACATAGGCATTTCTGAGAGAAATAATTCAAGAAAGATGCAATTTTATGAAGCACACCTAATCATTGTTCAGGAATTACATGATGATGTCTTCCTTACATGAGCATGTGTGAGGAATGAAATAAAATATTGCTAATTAATGCTAAATCAGATAAACAGCGGTAGATAAATTGACGTTTCTGCAGGAACTTTTATCCATTACTATATAAATTCATGACCCTCCATCAGTGTCTGAATTTAGTGAGCCTACTACAATGAAAGAAAACAAAACATATGGTCAAAAACATTTTCAGTTTACATAAGTTAGAAATCTTTTTCCCTCTTACTTGCTATGAAATCATATTTGAAGAGTAAACTAATTCAACCCCAGAAAAAACATAACTTCTGATTATATTACTTCTGGTGATGTATATAATGTTTCAAAAAGTATAGGAAAAAATAATAGCTGAAGAGGACTGGCTTGATTTTTCAAGTGTGCTGTTTGCAATTTTGTTGAAAGCTTCATTAGTTAAAATCACATTTCTTGTCTATATGTGCAGAGAAAGAGTAGTATAAAGGATATAAAATGGATATTTTTTTTTTTTTTTGAAGGATCTCTCCTGTAACCTCCTAATTCTTCTGACAAGTCTGCCATGTATACAGATACACTGGCTGTATTTGTTCTTGTACTGAGGCATTCAAGCAGCTTGCAGTGTGCTTATATAAATGCATGTAAAGTCACATTGTGTATTCCCACTGCTTACATCTTGCATTTCTTGAGGTGGTGTCGCAGGCAGCTGCAGCATAGCCATTCTTGCTTTTGGACTCTAGCTATGGCTGAGGAGGAGAGTGACAAAAATGACTCCACTGAAAAAAATCATAAAAGCATTTCAGTGATGTGTAACACTTGGCGAAATGCATGGCACAGGAGATCAAACAGGCTATTTTCTAGCCAACAACCAGTTCTCATCTCTGCAGTCTTGTTGACTGCTGTTTGGCACCCTGTGTCTTGTGGTTTGCAGTGCAGATTACTTTCTGCACACGTTTGCTATATCACTCTGTGCATGCAGGTAGCGGTGAGGATGCATTCCACCTCTAATTTAACTTTAGATTTGGAGCTGGAGAAGCAGAAATTGCCCCCCAACCAAGTAATGACCAATTTTATTGCTCTTTGTTATAATATGTGAAAGCACAGAAACCAAATATATTCACGGGGACTACCTGAGAACAATAAAACTCATTCAGTCTGATAAGTTACATGAAACTTAGTCATTATCAGCATGTGAATTAATGGTGCTATTAACAGAAGAGATAATTATTTAGGTTAATGTACTGCTTTCCTTTCCTCTTTTAATAAACCTTGTACATCTTTGAACATAAAACCATATTATGAGGTCCCTTCTGACCCTACCATTCTATGATTCTATGATATTGTAGTCTCCTCACCACAATCATCTCTTGGTACTTTAGCTTGTTTTGTGCGTAGTTGATTACTTTTGGATTGAAATGAGAAGTATAAACTGCAATAGGTGCTGTAGGAACCAGAAGTGTTTATGGTTAGTGAAGGGAGGAGAGATTATTTTTCACCTTTTTCTTAGGTTTTATAAGAACTGGAAGAATAGATTTTGACAAGTGCATACTGACCTAGAACAGAAATCAAAACAGGTAGTGAGTATCAAAGCTTTTGGCTTACTGACGTCTAAGAGGAACCTTGATTCTTAAGTTTTCCATATGCATGGAGACTAAATTTAGATAGCTTAAAGATGAAGACACTCATCTACTTGCAGATGTCAAATCTTGGTACAGATAAATTGAATATGTTGTGTTCAGAAGGCTGAAGATGACTTGAAACTTAACAAGGCAAGCTTAATATTCAAAGTGGAGCTTTTCATTTATTCAGAGGAATCTCTTTCCTGGTCTTTTCTGGATGCCTTTTTCCTCATGCAGCTGCCAGTGACCTCTGTGGGGTGACACTGACTCTGGGAGAAATAGCCTGTTTGTAGCTTATTCATTCCTCCTCATTAGCAGTGAAAAGATACCAAATGTAAAAAGGTGTCAGTTTTCTCTAAGTTAGAGTGACTTCCTGAATAAATGTTAAATGGAGAGAAGGGAATAAAAATCTCAGAAGTAATAAAGTATAGCACTTTACTTAATAGACCTTTATTTTGGAAAGGTTCTGAGGGGTTTTTTTTTTGTTTTACAGTATTTGTCTTGCACCCACGTTATGGACTACATAGCAGCCACAAGTCTTAACAAACTCCTTGTGAAGTGCTGCTTATATTTTCTTGATAAGCCTGAAGTACTAATTAAATTTTTTTTGATGATTAGAAACAAAGACACAAAAAAAAAAAAAAAAAAAAAAAAACAACCCACCTCCCCCTCTGCTTTCCAGGCTCAACTTCAATCCTTCATCCTGAACTCCTCTATCTCCTCCCCTGCCCCAAGAGCCACAGGGGAATGAGAATGGGGAGTTGTATGTTGTCCATAACAGCCTCTCTCTACTGCTCCTTCCTCCACATGCCTTTCCCCTGCTCCAGCATGGGACCTTCCCATGGGCTGCAGTCCTTCAGGATAAACATGCTCCAATGTGGGCGCTTCATGGGCTGCAGTTCCTTCAGGGCACATCCACCTGCTCCATCATGGTATTCTCCATGGGCTGCAGGGGATCCATGCTCGGGTGCCTGAAGCCTCTCTTCCCCATCTCCCCCCGGGGCTGGCAGGGCCGTGTCTCACCCTTTTCCCCTCAGCCCCGGCTGCCGGGCAGCGTTTTGCCCTTTCTGACAGAGGCTTTCCCCGAGGCGCCGCCATGGTGGCTGCGGGGCTCAGCCGTGCCCTGCGGGGGGTGGGTTGGAGCCGGCTGGAACCGGCTGTGTCCGGCTCGGGGCAGCCCCGGCCCGGCACCACAGAGGCCGCCTGGCAGCTCCCCCTGACAGCCCGGCCCGGGCACCCACGTCCTAGTACACTTGCAAATAGGCATTTCTATTTTCCTAATGTGTATGAAAAAAGAAAGGGGAAAAACCTGTCACTGTCAGTCTGGAAACTTTGCTGTTTTGTCTCAAGCTACACCAGTAAGTGATGCTACCAAAGAATCAACATATCAAGATAGCTAAAAGTGCTTTTTAAATCCATACAATTAACAAGAAAAATTAGCATGTTATCTGCAGGAAGTATTTCTACAGTTGAGCATTGCTTTGAATGAAGAACAAACAGACAGAAGTAGGAATGTTATGTTTATAATGCATGATGTTTAAAAGAAGATGAACAGAAAAAAATTAGTTTCATGCAGAATTTTGCTATGGAAGTGACGAAATTGGGAAACCGGCTATTTTGAGCAAAAGGTCTTTTGTAGTAATGGGCAATGAAGATGTGTAGGAGGTAAGCAGGGAAGGGGAGCATGCCATAGTGGGAGTGTTTTCACCCAGCCTCCCTAAAATTTTCACCTCAGATACTCATCCTGTCTCATTTAAGTGCTTGACCTGCTGTCCAGACTGCGCACCAACAATCAACACAACAAAAGCGTGGTTTCTCTATCGGTCAGACTGGTGTTGTGGCCACTGTGCGGGTGGTGCTCTGGGGACAGCAGTACTGCCCTGTTACCACCATGCACCCCTGGAGAGACTGGAGCTCAGCCAGCAGCAGAAGCCATGCAGTCAGAAGCCGAGTTGCCATGCAACACATCTTTTAAAACTGTAGATCGTATCTTTTTAACCAATATTAAGAAGAAAGTTGTGAGCTGCTTGGGAAGCTAGTTAGAGAAACCAGGATGAAGCCAGGCCATGCATGTGCGCAGCACAAATGCTCATTTTCATGGAACAAATTTATGAAACTGGAGTTTAATATTGGCTTTGGAGACAGTATTTCTATTTAAAAGGGAAAAGAATAGCAATAAAACCCCAAGATAATCCTTGTGTTAGGCTTTATTGCTTTTTCTTTTCTCTTTGATGCACTAATGTTAAGGTTCTCCCAGGACCTAGACAGCCTGAGCTTCAAATATGGAGGGAAAGAGCCAGGATTTACGTGAGTCAGTTGGCACAATAAGAAATAAAATAACAGAACCTGAATGTTGCTTAAAGAACATTACTGAAACTCTATGAATTAATAATATAACAGTGTTGTTCCTGGAATTTATCCTTGTGGTCACTATAAGAATACACCCTAGACAAGAAGAAAAAATAAACATAGGACACCAGCAGAAATTCAATGACCATCCTCAGAAGGATAAAGTAAATCTGTCCTTAAAACTCCCAGAATCAGATCAGATGTTATGTCTAAACAATGCAAGTGCTGATTTCAAGGTATTTAAATGAGAGTTAGATGGGTTAATTTTTAGTGCAAATTTAATTTAATTTAACTTAATTTAATTTAATTTAATTTAATTTAATTTTTGGTTCAAAACTCAGCAACAACTGAAGGGGAGTAAGAAGAAAGGGGACCTCACTTGACAGAAATCAATGAGAGTACAAGGTCACTGAAAGGATTTTTTGGAGGATTTGTAGGTATGATATTTCATCAAGTGAAAGTGATAACTAATACTAATGTTTCTTTCTCTTTATTCCATTTTATCACCATTTTGCAGAAGTTAAATGTGGCATACTTTCTATACTAGCAGTTGGATTATGAACGTTATTTTACACCAAACTTCCAGAAAAATTTCTGATACATAGAGACCCCCTTATCAAATAGGCTTGGAACTTGGTTGACCTTTCAGCTGCATGGTTCAATATTTCCAGATGACCTGTTCTAAAAATGTAATCTTGGATTTAACAATTATTTAACAATCAGTCTGAAACGGCATGCTTGCTTGTAACTTTTCAGTTAGTTGACAGGTGTTCTAGACTTAGCTTTAGTGTGTCAGATTATGCAAGTGCCATTTGAATTGTTTTTTAAAACCTGATGTAAAAGTGTATCATTATGGTGCGTATTATGTTAAAAAGAAATTTTAAATGCTAATAAGTGTATTGGGTAACAATATCAGTCACTAGGAAATGAGTTACAGATGCTACACTCAACATACAAAACTGAGAACAGAAATGTTGTGTAATCATTTTGTATAAATGGAATAGTGGATGCGGGTTACACATTTGTTAATTTAGGAATAAAAATAGCACTGATACTTTTTCAACTGAAGAAAAAAAAAAAAACATTTTCTTCCTGCTACATCAGCTAGGAGACTGATGAAAGTTTATGTGCTTGCTTTTATCCTGTGTGTGGCAGGTTACTCAGGTTACATCTAAATCAAGATGCTTACTCTGTAGAAAAGGGCTATAACAGTTGCTATCTACCAGATGCGAGGAGGGTTTTTTTTGCTTTTGATTTTTGTGCTGTGCTTTGAAGTGCTTTAGTAGGTAATGGTTGGGAAATGTTGCTTGGAATAAATTTCATTAATTGCACAAAGTACTGCTTTCTCCCAAGGTATCTTCTGAGCCACTTAAAGTATTTATGGTATGTGAGCCTAGCATGCAGTTGTTGGCTCTTTCATCTGGAAATACCTAAGCAGAGAAATGAAAGGTGGCACATTACTAATTGTGTGCGTTATATGCAGTTTTGAAAAAGAGGAGGTGGTTATATGACTGGTAGCATAGGATTGTGCCTGAATGGAAGATGTTAAATTGCTTGCTTGTAATTCAGGAAGGCGCAGTTACTCAGGAAGACCCAGTTACTCACGTCTTGACTTAGAGATTAAAATTTTGTGAGTGACTCAGAGTTTACTTTTAAGCTCAGAGTGCTCAGCTGAGGGTTAGGCACCTCCTGTTAGTATAGCTACTCACAGTGTTAAGGAGTTTGAAATATCAGCAGTATCTGTCTTTTCAGCAGTGGTTTTCAACTACCTTGTCCTCTTTCAGGTTTTTGTTTAGTCCTCTCCTTGAAACCTAACAATACTTTTGAATAGAAGGACAAAGGAATTGACTGGATTATCATTACAGCTATCCAAATTTTATAATAAATAGATTAATAGGAGCTGTATCAGATTTTCATTGTAAAGGCCAATTTTCAGTCATTGCGTACATAAATACATTCTTTTATGTTCAGGGAGCTTGCTTCTCTTTTTCTTTTTTTAACCTTAAAATGGAAAGACAAAAGGTAGAGTTAATTAAGAATTTACCTTCTAAATTGCTGGGAGCAATTTATTCAATATTCACCTGAATTGATGCTTAGTAGATGGTAACTTAAACCTGTACATAGCATTGGCTTTCAATGGAAAAGTGTAAACAGGAGACGTGAACAACCATGGCAACATCCAATATTCTTAAGACATGAAAAAAAAGGACACTAATTAGCTGTATAAAAGATGTGCTTTCCCTGTCTTGCTGTTGTCCTTTCTTACAATCTGATCAAAGTCTAGGTGAAATTAATTAACTTTTCAATCTTTACCAAGTTGGGTTTTTGAGGAACAAGGAATTCCGAAGTAGTTATCTCAGAGGGGGGGTCCTTTATTTTCTCCCGTATTTCTTGTGATTTTTGTGGGAAATCTAAGCTAGGCAAAAAGTGAGTCCTTTAAAATACACAATGTTGTTCACTGTACATCTCTGATGACAGATTATAAAAAATGCCTGATATGATTTTCTCATTAGTTATTGAACATATTTTTGTAATGTCTTCTGTATTTAAAAATGAGTGATCAAGTAACATGTTTTCTAAGATTTTTGAAAGAATATGCATGTAAAGGGATTTCCCATCCCTTAGACTTTGTTGTCTCATAAAAAATAATGTGCTTAAGTGAGGAATGTGCATTATGCACAAGCTACAACCTTTTAAAATTTAAATTATCCTCTCTTGACAATTCCTATTTTTTAAAACCTTGCAAATTGGAACAATTTCATCCCTCCTTGACCATCTCAGGCCACCCCTAGCCCCTCTCCACACACTACTCAAACTTTCTAGAGACACTGGTATAAGAATGTTCTCATTGTTTTAATTACCTTCTTCAGATATTTTCTGTTTGAACATCCTTGAGTAAAGCAAAAAGTACTTTTACAATTTTCTGACATCTCTAAGAAATTGTAATAGATCATAGAAAGGCTCATAGAGTGAAGGAAATGTATGTTGATCTACTTACAACATGGAATCCAAATATCTAGCATGTAATTAAAACTGTGTCTTTTTCAGAGCTACATTTTTTTTTCCTGTTTAGATAATAGCATTTTTGTATTTGTGTGTAGAGAACCTGGAATAAGAAAAAGCAGTACTCTGATGCTCTCATATAGTTCTTAACACAATGGGATTTGCCATCATTCCTGGCTCCTCTTGCAGTGAATTCAACCATCTCCAGGGAATCTACTGAAGCTTCAGGGGCCTATACCCACCTTTTCTCCCTTTTAACTTAAATTTTTCTTCTTTTATTGGAACAGTTTTGCAGTTGTAAGAGGGGGCAAGGAAAGAGGCTGTGGATGTAAAGCTGTAGTTAGGGTTAGTTTCATGGAGGTTTTTGAACATCAAGACAAGGCGATCATGACTGTGATACAGGGAGTGCACGATCAGGTAAAGATGAGTTGCTGATTTGGTGGAGGGGGGGATGGTTGGACCTTGCATAGTGTTCTGCCTGTGACATAACGTTTAGAAAGCAATCCTGGGGGTGTTGAATGTATGGGTCACCAGGACACCTTTCTGGGTAGTAGGACTGAATGTAAGCTCTGGCCATGTAGCAGCAGCAGCAGCAGCAGCTGGAATCCTTTGAAGCAGTGATAATTTCATTTCCAGAAGAGAGGAAAAGTCCAAGGCTGCACGCATCTGAGTTCTGATGTCTGTGATAGAGCATGAGAGATGAAGAGAAGGTTTCTCCTCCTGCTTTCTATCATCTCAGCATTTTACTTGGGATCAGCAAATTTTGAGGCAACTGCTAACGCTGTTCATGTTTGACAGGAAGCATCCATGGATGGAGACTTAGGTAAAGCCATTCCTAACTGGGGTTGTGCTCCAGGAAATCACATTTTCCTTCCCAAAAGGTATACTGTCGATACCCCTTAAGCAGCTTCAGAAAAACGTGCGTTAGTAGCTTGTTTGCTGCAACAGTTGCTCCAGGAGATCACAGCTCTGATCTAAATGGAGGCTTTGTGCCTTGCAGCTGCACCGTGCACTGCGCTGCTGGTTACCATTACCAACGGCAAAGCCTCTACCCCTCACCTCACTCCCGGTATATTCACACCTGGGGTACATAAGAGAGCACCAAGACCGTTTTCTGTTACTTCCTAATTCCGGTATAAAAACAGGGGATCTATCAAACATAAAAAGGTTCTCAGTGGTACCTCACTTCTACTTGTGTTTCTGTCTTTGCTTTGGCTTCATATTGGTAGAAACCATTTCTGAAATCTTAATGTTAAATGCATTAAAGCAGTCATTTTCAAAACATCTTTTTCTCAAACTAGTCCTGTGCATCAGCTTCTTCCTAAAAGCTTTTTATCTCATAAATATGTCTATATTTTCCCAACATGAGTTGAGATTGGGAACTCCTGAGTTTCTACAGCTTTTTGATAAATGTGACAATCTGTGTCATAAAGAAATCAGACAGGCGTTTTTTTGAATACTGGCATAGTTTTGTCTCAATACTTTCAAGGATCTGGGATTCTTTTGTTTTGTTTTTTTTTTTACTACTATGCAATATATTTTATGTTTAAAAGTGCATGCATGTACACGTGAAGGTAAAGAAGTAAAAGGAATTTATTGTTTAATTCAAAATATTTATTGAAGAAATTGAGTTCTGTACAACTGATGTTGAATAACTAAAGAAAAATTCCTGAAGCAAAAGAAAACAAAATTGGGAAACTAATTAAGGCATGCTGGGGCTAAACTTTTAAGAAAATGTATATATTAATTTCCTATGTGTCCTGATGTCTTAAAGGAAGGAACATAAAAATCTGTGTCAAAGCCTAAGAGGGATGCTGCTCAAACTTGTCTGTGCAGGATCAAAAATCGCAGCCGCAACAGACATGTCAGTCGATACACATTTCAGGTAAGCTGTTTTCTCAGGGCTACAGCTTGTTCCTGTAAATGCAGACTCCTTAATGCTTTAGTTACATTAGAAAATCTTCTTGGTCCCATCCATGGGAACTGTGGAACAGCATGGAACAACACTATAGTCTTCCTGAGCTAAAACATAAAACTTGGTTTTTTTGCCCTCTTGCTTGTGCAGGGGCAGACTGATTTCTCTAGATTGCTTCCAAGTGAGCACTCAAATTGATACAACAAAATAGTAGCCAATAAGATCCATGTTGGCAGGTGTCATTCAGCACACAATGCATTGAAATTGCCTTATAATGCAATTTTTTAAAGCTATTGATGAAAGAAATCAGACTGATTTTAGGCTTTCCTCTTGGAATAAATATACAAAATAAGATATACTAGAAAAAGTTATTATGAACCTTCATCAACAGAAGGTTTTGTTACCCTTTTTGCTGATTTGCTGCCAGGTCCATTAGTGCTGCTCAATACTATAAGATTATTTTTTGTACCTTGTGCAGCTACTTTAGTAAACTGTAGAAGAATGGTGTTCTGGAAAATCCCACTCATATGAAGTAGAGATGTGATGATTGTTTTGCTAATGACTTTTATGAAATATTCTGAAACAAATACACACCCAGATAGAAACTTCCCAGCTTTTTCTACAGCTTTTTGATCTATCATTACCTCCCGTCCATGTTTACTCTTTCTATTTTTAGGAATGTTGCTATTAACAATTCAGGGCTGATGTTTTTCTGTTTGTTTTTTTGTTGTTGTTGTTGGGGTTTTTTTTTCAGTTTTTCCATATTGAAAAGGTCTATGTTTGCCTGATTTTTGGGTAGTTTTTGTTAATATGAGTAAAGCTATAAGAAATAGATTGCATATTGTCTAATCGAAACTACTGACTCCAAAAAAGATGTTTGTTTGGTTTTTTTTAAAAGCCCAATGGAAAAAGACGTCTTCTCATTGCAGACAGCTGCTTACATTGTGTGCAATACTGGATTTGTCTTGTGTAATATACTTTGCAAGGACTGGTGACTTTCTCGAAAATGTTCAGAACTGTAGAAAATTAAGAAAGACAACGAGAATAATTAAGGACCTGGAAAACTTCCAAAACTAAGTAAAACTAAAATTGTTTGCCTATATTAGGAAACAGACAAGAGTATTTAAAACATGATTAATGTATACATAGCCTTTTAACCAGCTTTGGTGGGAACAAGGGTCTCAGTTCATTGGTCTTTAATTAACACCTCGTCAAGCCCAAGAATCTGGACAAGTGAAACTAAACTGCTTTGATTATTCTGTAAGTTATTTCTTCTCACTTGCAAACGCTTATTCAAATGGCTTATCAAAGCAAGGAGAGAAGAAAAAGAAAGCGGGGAGATGAAGAAGATGAGACACCATATGCGCTTTTCCTGAGACTTTGCAGCTTTGAGTTCTCCTCTCTGATTTGGTGAAGCAGCTGCTGGAGCAAATTGGCTTTTTTCCCTGGTGCTGTTAATACCCACCTTGCAGTTCACGTTTACTGGCCCTGAGGCAGCTTTTATGTGCGTTGGGTTGGGTGATGGAGGCCTCGGCCCAGCTACACTTCAGCATCAGCTGTCTGCCAGCCACCACAGCTAGCTGCCTCCTTGGCTCTTTGGCTGCTCTAATTCTTCAGTGACTTTTGCTGTAGCAGAATATATCAGTGTACAGGATGGCAGAAAAATCTTTATGCCCAAGAATTTAAAGTGCAGTCTTATAGTATTTAACCACAGGTGTGTTACACTTAAACTCTGTAAGTCACTGCAAGCCATTCGGCTGACTGTATGTGCCAGACATAGTTCAGCCTAGCTGTTTTGCCCAGTGTCATTGCAGCTATGTAACTTCCACTTTGTCAAGACTGGTTTTAGCACAACATAAAAGCGAATTAAATTTAAGTTTCAGTCCTGCCCTTGATACCTGAAAGCTGAATTGATACCTTTCATTCCGCTTTATTTTTGTCCACCAGCTACCAATAGAATGGATATATTTTTCTATTCCTGTGGGCATGGCGACCCTCTTCTTTTAGGCTTCTGATGTGGCCCAAATGTGCATATTGTTTGAAATACTTTGTGTTTGAAGTGATATATAAAAGAAAGATGTTGATCACTGCATTTGTTAAAACAGAAGTGACACATCTTGGAATTGAAAGGTAGCAAATGAATAAAAAGAAATGTGTATAAGTAGGGCGCAAATGAATCCAAAAGTGTAGTAAGATTGAAAAAAAAAAAACAACATTGTTACCGATCTAAGTAAGAGACATCAGTAGAGTCACTAAGTACAACCAATTTTGGAAAAACTGTTAAACCCAATGCTTTCCACTTTAAACTGATCTGCAGCCTGCACAATCTAGCCTATCCCAGATTTGCTTACTACTAAATTCTTATTTCTTCATGTGAGGGATTTTGTACTGGCTATTAATTCAGTATTCTACCACTGGTAATAGACAGTTAATAGTGCAATGTGTGAAACATTGGGTTTAACAGCTCTTCCAAAATTGGTGTGTTATTCATACCAAGATCAGTCCTTTTTTTTGAATCTTACTAAGTTTTTGGATTCATCTGCTTCCTGTATGAATGGCAGTTTCATTGATTTCCTATGTGCTTTGACAATTCCCAAGGAACGTCAATTTTCAGTATAAATCAACTATTTATTTTTTTTTCTCACGGCCTATTGTAAGGATGCACCCAAATACTAAACTTAAGGCTTGTTTGTTTCCAAGAAGCTATTGCTAGCGTGGTGTTCTCACCCCCACTGACTGTCCCTGCAAGGAGGGTAATAAATTAATTGAAATCACTCCAGACATCACACTAGCTGAGTTGCATAGAGGGGTCCAAATCTAATCATATATATGTTTTTGGCATTTCCACCCGTCTGGTAGATTTTTTCCTCTTGTTCTGTGGACAGCTGCAGAAGCTGAAGCTGCTGAGGACACTTGAAGTTAATAAAGAGCAGAAGCAGGAGACTTCCCTTTTGTTTGATGTTTTCAGGTGTACATCAGGCCATGCACTGAGGGAATTTCTTCTCTCAGACTATGCGCTAAAAAAAGAAGCTAACAGAGAAAATCCCAACCATTAAAGGAGAGATTTATTTTTTCCCAGTGACTTTACTCATGGTAACTTAACTGAGGTTTCTTGAAAATGAAGTAGTTTAAAGTTAATAATCTGAGAAGCAGACTGTAAGTGCAGGTTTGGCAGGTTAATTATGTCGACACTCCTCCTGTACACCCCAAGTTACAAGTCAGTAAAGTACATCTGTGTTTAGATGAACACTTAAGTGTGTTTAAGTGATTTGCTGAACAGAAAATAAGTGCTGAAGTGGTCTGTTCACTTTTTATTAGTTTTGTCTGATAGTAGGAACCACTGACTTTAAATGGTCTCATTGCCATGTACTTTATGAATGATACCAACATGTTCTCCTGATCAGGAACCTTGACTATGCATCCTGATGTTGGGTGAGGCAGAAAGGGAGTTTGCTGCAACCTCACTGAAAAACACTGGAGCTGAGAAGGTGGAAAATTCCCAAAGTATGCAGCAAAAACAACAAAAAAGAAGGTATGATGTTACACTCTGAAAGGGTGGAAACTCAAATGTATCAGAAAGACATGAAAAGTTCCCTAAGATCATCTATTACTCACAACACTGTTGTGTTACGGACCCTGTTTAAAATGCAGCTTTGCACATCTCTGCTGGATAAAGTAATTTCATGATTCAGGAGATCTGAAGGTTGAGAAGAGTTTTTCTGCACCAATGGACCTTACATAAGTGCATTGCTAAGGAAATGAACAAATTTAGGCTTTGTTATTGTGTCTAGACCTGTCTGCCATCTCATGTGTAAGAACAACTGTTTAGAAGTGCTGCATGCGTACGTATTGTGCAGTTTCACAGTTCTCCTGGGATTTAATCAGTGGAGTTAAACTGAGTTAAAGAGTATGAGGAGCTGCTACTTCTCCCATGCAGCAAACTCTTGAGCTGTATGGTTTCACCTTCCAGAAAGAGGGACTTTGGCAAAATGAGGGCCTAGATTATGTTCAGACACTAAAGGCTGAGCTTGGAGTGATTTAGTGATTGGATCAAAATGGTGTATATGCCAGGTAGAGGAGCATGTGTAAAGTACTTTGAAACAGGTTCTTGACAAAGATCATTATCTTCTGCCCTGAGCTAGGAGATTCTTTGCACTCTGAACTTTTTTCAGTTATCTTGTGTCCTCATGTCACGTCGGTGGCTGAAGAGAGTGTCTGTGAGAGAGATCCGTTTGGAGTGTCTCTGGGCTGTTTATTAGTCAACTGGAGTGGTTGCTCTGAGTGACATTAAACAACTCCAACTTTCACCTGGGGGTGAATGCGTTGCCCTGAAGAGTACTTGTCTTCCTTGACCTATAGGACATTAAAATGCACTTCCAGTGAGCTTCTGGAGTAGTATTTGCTCACACTTTTGCTTTTCCCAAGCATTGGCAAAGTCTCTATTCTAAATCTGACTTGAGCAAATATAAAGCAAAAAAAACCCCATGCTGCCTTTTGTAGATTTGCAGGGAAACAGGAGGAAAAGACAGACTACTTGTCATTATTGCAATATTCCCCACCTGTTGTATCACCCCTGTATCTAACAACATTTCAAAGTAAAATCGTTGCACATACAGTGACCCACTGTTGTATAATTTTGCAATTTCCTTTTTTTTTTTTTTTTTTGAGGGAAGTTTAATTGATTATATTGTACTGAAAATCCTCTGAAAGCAGGGCTATTGCAAAAAGATACTGAAGTCCACAGGTACTTCAGTTAGTTGAGTTATTTAAGAAAAACTGTGTTATATTTTGTGCATAAGTGCCTTGCTAGCTGAGCATAAAATTGTTTGAGTAATCATTTTGACGATTAAAAAGAAAATACTTGGCAAAAATTTTCTATTCCTCTCTAGAGTTGAAAGAGATGCCCTTTGTTTTGAAGGAAGTACAAATCTAAGAAGCAGCCATGAAAAAAAAAAAAAATAAAATTGAGCAATATCAAAACAGTCAGACTTAGACCAAGTAAATGTTAAATACTATATAATTTATTTCCTCTCTTCCTGAGGTTCCTCCATTTAGAGCAGTTTTGTGGGGGATAGTGTTTTTCTATCATGTGATTCCCATGTAATCTGACATAACAGTTTTCCATTAAATACCACCTGCCATGTAACCCTGTGCTTGAGTAGATTGTTCTAGGAGAATTGTTCTAGGAGAACAATTATGCTTTACTGAGTTATCCTGGGCATACTACAATCTACTTTTTGTTTGTTTCTTTGCTTTTGAACATGTCCGTTAGGATTGTATTTGAAATGAGATGTTCATTTTAAACAGTTGAGAACAAAAGGAGGACTTGGAAGAACTTCCACTGTATTTTTCCTAACCACTTTTTTGTTCCTTCCCTCTATTGACCATCACCAGCCACGTAAACCCTGTCATTACTAAGTGATTGTTCTACTGAAAGAAGACTACCACAGTTAAGAAAGATCTTGATAGGCTGTCTCCAGTTTATTGTTATTTACTATTTAAGTGATAGTGCATTTTCTCTCTCCTTTTTCTGAATCGTGCAGCTTGGAGCAACAATAGATACTGTGGGTCGCATCTCAGAATATGCTGTAAGAGTCAGTGTAGTAGTCAGTGTCCATCTTGTGTGGGGCGGCAGCAGAGTATGAACTCCAGATGTAGAAAAAGTGACTAAATGGACCACGCTGCATTTGTCAAGAAACAGATAATTTAGGCACTATGGTGATTTTATGGTTTTATTTTGTTTGCAATACTAGGTTTCAGATGTTTCTAGGGTTATGTGGCAGCTAAGCAAGCAGCTTTTGAGGATCTGAATTTTTAGGTTAGAGAGTTGCAGTCCTTTAATGGATCTGCATTCTTATGAATCCTCTCCCTGTGTGCAGTTTCCAGGAGGGCCTAAAATGTCTCTCAAATAATTTTTAAAGGTATCTATCTGCATCACCAAGTTCCTAAATATGTTTTATAGTTTTGTTCTTTTAGCACAACTCCATTCTTTTTTCAGTGGGTGACAGGCAATTAAATCCCTTAGGTTTCTTGGAAAATCCAATTTAGGAAGCGCTACAAACTTCAGTGGGCTAAGTTGAGCTCTGAAGTAAAATCTGTTACTAGTGAATTGCAGTTAAGGGTGTCTGAGATATGCATGCATGTCTAGCCAGGTTAACTTCATTGCAAACTGCATCATCTTCAGCATTTTGATGATGGAAGATTGTTTCTGTGGTTTTAAAAAATATGCAGAATTACTTAATTGCTGCATACTTTCCCATCTGTATAGCTTAGATTTTAAAACAGTTAAAAAACAGGTGTGCTACACAAGAATCGCAATGCAGTAAGTGATACTCAAAAGAATGAGAAACATTACGTCGCTATTTCCAGAGCTATGAAAAAGGCAATTTAATACTCTAACACTGACAAATGTTTATGTTTTAAAGTGTGCATAGGAAACTGAAATTGAATACTGCACAAACATTTTCTAATTTGGAGGGCGTAAAGTCTTCAGCACCTTTGTATTACAGTGGTTTATTTAGTGTATTTTCATCTCAAGATTACATATATAGTAAATTCAATTTTCTCTTTAAATACAATCTATTTGTATTGTATTGTGCAAGTAATCCTCTGGAGAAGTGGTGTAAATGTTATTTATATATACTATTTTCCATTGTGCTGTAAGACTATTTTTGAAAGGTCAGACTTCGTAAATCACAGTATACTTTTTCTCAGTGATTAGATTTAATCTTTTAGATTCAGTACTATTTATTTGTAATTACTCGTTTTCAGAAGAGACTGATGAATTATGTTCCAAGGTTGAGAATTTGTGGAAAAACTGTACTTTTTCGAGCGGATGTTCCCACATTTCATTGTTTATCAGTAATGGAATTATCATTGGCAAAATTCACGTGAAGGCAGCCACTCCCTTTCTTTATTCTCAAGATAGTTGAAGGCAAATAGTTCTTACAATGGATGTTTTCACCATAATCTAAGGTATTTAATTTCTTGGAGAGACACAAAGGAGAAATAGACTGCTCACAAGCTACCTAATGGCAGAAGAACCCCTTAGAAAGACAGGAAAAGCCTAGGAGGCAATCTATTTTGAAAGACAGTACTTCAGCATATAGCCATTTGTCAGAATAGATCTCAACAGGCACAACTAAATGAGAAACTTTTTCTGATGAAGATGAATGGTCAAAAATAGACATTCTTCCTTAACACATTTGTGAATGTCTTTTCACAAGACTTCAGGGAGTTAAAGTACATAGGAAATGGTCTATTATATATCATAAAAGCACATTACACAGCATAGAATCAAAGAGTAATGTAGGTTAGAAGAATCGCTTCCCTGGACCTGCTGCCCACACTTTTGCTAAAGCCAGGATGTGCTTGGCCTTCCTCAGTCCAGAGGGAAACTTGGCAACTCCTCTTCAGTTTGCTGTCTGCTGCAACTGCCACATCTTTCTCTTTAAAGCTGTTGTCTAATGAGTTGTCTAGAGTTTCTGTGAACTAAATGCACAGTGTTACTTTTATCTGCTTAGAAAATTTGTCTCTGCCCAGATTATTAATTGACATTTTGGGAAGATTAGTTAGGTTTATACTTAATGTACAATATACATTCTTAGCCTGAAGTGCGAAAAGCTATTTATCTGTAACCATGGTTTTGATTGGCATGTCCATAATTAAGGATTAAAAAATGTTTCATTAGTGGATATATATGACAACAGATCAGCAAGGTAACAAAAAGTCATGCCATACCATTTCAATTTCCCTTTAAGGAGACCTTGCTGAATGGCATATAGAGGTATCCTACGTAAATCTAATCATATCTTTGGCTTTACAGTGTTCCAAGTGGCGGAACATGCAAGCTACTAATGCAAAATCTTAAGACAGAAAAAGAAGAGAATAAGGAGTTATTCTAAGTTAGCATAGCTTGTTTTCTTTGAAACAACTTCTGTTTATGAAAAATTAATAATATGAGAGCACAGCAGCTCAGCATGCTAGGAGCTAATTTAACTGATAACTGCAGCTCAGTTCCTGACATGCTGGTTTGCAGGGTATGAAAACTGCAGTTTGCTCTGATTTTGCTGTTGATGACATACATCGAGTGAGGCTGGAGACTTTTCTCTCATACTTTACAAAAGTAAAAAAGATGGGAGAAAGAGTGACAGCTCTTTGCTGATCCTATGCTCAAAGCTGTTAAAGTTCTTGATACTTTGCTCTCATGAAACTAATCATTAGATGTTATTGCATACTATTAGTGGCAATGACCATTAAATATGCATCAGGAGAAATAACATAAACAGGGCGTTTGGAACTTTATTTCAGCACATTGCAAGCTCATGACTAGGAAAAAAGATTGCAATGAAATGAAAGATTGAGCTCTGTCCAACTAAAATGTACAGGGCTGAGGACAGAGAGGTTATTGATAATCACAGAAGATAAGGCTGAGTCACCTCAAGAAGTCATTGGGTCTCACTCACTCCTCCAAGGCAGGGTCAAATCCACATAAAAGTTCTCTTATCTATTTTTTTCTTAAAAATTACCAGAAGTGGGAGATTAAAGAACCCCTGACTTGATTTTTACTTTTAGAATTTTTTTCAACTACCATCTGAAATGAAAGTTCTTTAATACAGTTTAACTTGGTTATTTCTTGTCCTGTCTTGAGTGAATGTGGAGAACATAAAATGTCTTTTTATTATGGAAGCTTTTAGCACATATTGGGCACAGTTATCATGTCTCCCCAGTCTTCAAATAAATCTCCTTTTATAACCCACACATCTTTTTCTATATACCTACTATTTGGTGGCTAAGTGCTTGTATTTGCACAGATGATTGTTCTTACCTAATAACAATTTTCTCTTCCCATTATGGAATTGCATGCTACATAATTCAGCATATTGCTTCAATTAGTCAAGAGCATTTTTAAAATCACATCCTTCCTGGTAGCACTGAAAGCACTTTGCGCACCCCTCTCCTACCTTCAGTATTTATATTGCCTTCAAATTCAAGGAAGGTCCTTCGTTATCTAGCTCAATAATCGAAGTATTAAGAAGTACTGAATGCAGGATAGAAACTTGGCTGATTTCATTCAACACATTTTTTTAGTTTGTTTTATTTCTAGTGTGAACCTTTGTGAACTACTCTGGTGATGAGTTTCTACAAGATAGGATCCCATTTTAAAAATGTTTAATCTAATCTACAGTGGTTTAGCCAACGTGTTTCTCAGAACATTACAAGACTGTCAAAAGCCTTGAAACACACAAGTGTCAAGCGTGACATAGTGTCAAGATTCTTTTTATTTATAAGGCCTGTTAAGATGCTATAGAAAAAAAAAAAAAGTTAATCTTATTTTTGACCCTCATTCCTGTATTATCTTTTATCTGCTCACAAATAGTGTTTTGGAATGGGTATCCCAGGATCCTTCTAGATATTGAAGAGCCAGAGAAAAAAAGAAGGTGTCTACTGCTCTTGCTTTTCTTCTAAGTGTCTCATTTTGTGCTGAGATCATCAAAGAAGGAGTTTGCAGTTAGTTATTTTTTATTTCTTTTATATATATTTATACACATATATTTATTTAGAGATCTATTCACAATGTGTATTTTAGTTACTGAATTATTAGTTCAGTTAAGCGTGCTTGTTTCTTGGTGTGGCTTTGTGCTATTGGGACTTTTCTGTCTATCCCATGACTTCTTCTAGAATCCTTCCCAGGTAAAACATCTCAAATACGATGTGATAGAGTCAGACAGAACTTGGATTGGCCCATTGTAAACAGTATAATTGTAGTGTGGACTTCTGGCTCTGTTTTATGAGGTAATTTTTGGCCATCTTTCCTTTTTGCTGAGCAAAACCCATGGAAATAAAGATGAAAGACTGAACTTTAGGGTTTTTTGTGCATTTTTTTAATATACTGACCACACACTTTTACATTATTTAGGTACCATAATCCAGTTCTTCAGACCTTTCAAAAATAAGCGTCTGTACTTTTTTTAACACTCGTAATAGTTTAAACAAGTGTATTTCCATTTCATTTGTTTTAGGGAACAAATTCAAATAATCTGCACTGAAGTAGGAAACGTTTTTACGCTATTTCTAACTGAACTTCTGCAGTATGTACTATTGAACCATGGACATCCCAGTTGTAAATGTGTCTAGATGTCTAGATACCCAGATACTATGAGCAAAGGGAACTCAAAATGGGAGTCATTCACTTAGAAAAGAAGCATAACAACACAGAGCTCTTGTTAAGGAACCTGGTCCCTATTTATTATTTAAGAGGCATTCAGACCACACTAAATTTTTAACTGGAGTAAGCTGTAACCGTTGAAACAAAACTGGACATAGAAGAATGTGCGTGTATACTGTATATCTATTTAATCAGTTCTCAGTTGGAAAGCTCTCACATAGATTTCAGATTGTGGTCTTTTGTCTGTCTTCTGAACGTGGCCTTTAACCACAAATAACTAATTCTTTAATCAGTTGTTTCACTTTCTGTTGAGTCTTAGGAAAGCTACCTGAAATAATCACCTCATCTAATCAAAGATTTAATGAATCCTTGATAGGAAGAAAGTAAATATGATTTGAATTGAGCCATAGGCATGAATTAAGATTGTTGTTATTACACTTGTTCTAAAAAATCATCTAAGTAATCTAAAAATAATCACTTTTCCAAGCAAGGGATTAAATACTTTCCTCTTCATTATTTATTTTACTGACTCAGTAGTTTGCTACTTTCACTGCTAGAGGACTGACTAGGAAGCTGCTGGAAATATATGTTATGGTTCTCTCAGAGTCAATACAAAGTTAGTAGAAATGGAAAAATTTAACTGCAGAAGACTGTTTTCATAATCTTTTGTCATGAATCCAGATTAAAATACTTACTTGAGATAGTTTGCAAGTGTGTGATTGTGCATATTTTGAATTAAAACCTCTTCTGTATTTGTTGTGAGTGGTAATGGTGAATTAAAACAGGATGTCTTGCTGTTCACACAAATTACAAGCAGGCAACCAGTGCATTCTCTCAGATGATTTATCTGAATCACTCTAATGCCTGTGCAAACTTTTTTGTAAGTGAATGTTTCTCAAATTCAAATGAAACCAGTGCATACTCTGTTACTGTCCCTGTCAGTAAATTTTATTTCCTTCAGCAATCTCCTCTACTGATATCTGGATTTCTTCCTTACTCTGCTGTGGATTTCTACTTACTGGGTCATGAATCTGAAAGAAGCAGAATTTGCTGCCTCTTGTACTATATTCAATTTCTAAATTTTGTTAATAATTTTTAATAGAGGTCTCATTTGGTCTGACTTTGATTTCTCTTAGGGAATGGGGGAATTGTGAGGCTTAAAAAAAAAAGAAAAATGAAGAGCTTAGAAACAGACACAAATATTATACAGAAAATCAATGAGGATATGATTCCTCCCCCCCCCTTTTTTTTTTTCATTTTCTTTCTTTTTCTCTCTTGTCTTTTTTATCTCAGTAGAGACAAAGTTACCCCATTTCCTCTCTTGGTCCTTTTAACCTTCAGCCATCGTAACTCCTGCAGCCCACCCGAAGATCTTCTGACTCTCTCACAGTACGTAGGGAGGAAGGAGGCTGATGACAGATCTGAACTTTAAATGAATGCCTGGTATTCCTTCTAGGGTGACATGTCTTATCATTGGACCTTATTCTGGTCTGTGCTTATTCTTTAAAATATTTTAATCTGTTATTGTGTGGCTGATTTAGCTATTTTGGAAGGAGGAGAGGAGAAGAGAATAAAGATGGTTATGTTGGAGGCTCACCATCTCTAAAAGAGCTATTGTAGATGGGTGACTAGTAGAATAACTGTTACAAATTCTCTAACTAAATAACTTTGTCTCAGTATGAATTTGTAGAACAGTGGAAGAACTAATATATCCACCTACTTGTAAAAAGTAAGTCTTTATGACTTTTAATGTGACTACTTTGATATACTAATATGTTGGTACAAGACTATGCCCTCATTCCATACTTTTGCTGTGATATGTTGTTGATTCAGGTAAAAATACTTGATATCCAAATTCTAAAACAAGAGAGGACTGTTCAGTTTTATGCATGCAGTAAGCTTCCATACTACTTTTAACATCATTTAGTGGCTTACTGATGGAAACCAATGACTGGCAACTGATAAACTGTTTAAATTAGTTTTATATGTTTAATGTATACATGTAACAACACCTCTGTTCAACTAGAAGTCCATATAACATGTTTGAAAATGATTCCTACAACATCTAATCCACTTTCATTGTAGAATACAATTGTTACCTTTTAATCTTGTTGCCCAAAACACAATTTCGCTGTTATTCTTTGTAAAATGAATTGCATGGCATGCAATTCTCTAGTAAGATAGGAAGGAAAAGGATTGCTGAACTTGTCCAAGACAGCAGCTATGCAAATATTGCTTTTTTAATATTTTTTTTCCTACTATTGGTTATTCATTAATAATGTCTCTATCTGGCACTAACATAGCTGAAATTGTTTGTTCTGTTTTCTCTTTAGCAAACAAAGTGATCCTTCTTAGTGGAAAACTTCTCTCATACTCTTAAATTAATTCAATTTAAGGGTGAGTATGAGGGAAATGCAAAGAATAAGTTACCAGTTGTCCTATGAATTGCTATTTTGGTTTTATCGTGGTATTAGTTTCAGGATTTGAAATAAATTTAGTGGTAGTATCCTGGTTTGAGGTAGAACAGAAACAGCTTTCTGTTCAGTAATTTTACTTTTTAGCTAAGCTTCTCCTGACTCTCTGAAATTAACAGCATATTGTGCAGAAAACTGTTTGTTCTCAGAGTGATAAGACCTGTGTTTATAGTTAGTGCCGAGGAATGGTACGCAGAGAGGCTATTGCTTATACTTATTGCTATAACAACCAAGGTCAGCTAACGTCATTATTTGCCCTGCTGGAGTGTCAGAAATGGAAAAGCATAGAGGGGTCGAACCTGTGGGGAGGAGTGGACAGCACAGATGACCCAAAACTGACCAACAGGGTATTCCATCCTATCTGCCCCATGCTCAGTATAAAAGCTGAGGGATCAAAAGATCATCCCTCTTTCTTCAGTGGCTGATGTCTGAGGAGGACCCTGTCTGTTCGCCTGATCCGTGTGTTCCTGACTCCATCTGTTGTTGAGTCCTGTCTGGGACTTCCCCAGTGCCTGCAGGTGATGTCATCCTGGGAGCTTGATATGGTTTTGTATATATTGTATGTATTTCATTATTTTCTTTTTCTTTTATTATTGATATTTCATTAGTTTAGTTCCTTCTAAACTTGTAATTATCTTTATCTCTCCTCCTCCTCTCCTTGGAGCAAGAGGTGGGGGAGAACATCTGTTATCTTGTCATTGGCCTATCCAGCCTAAATCACAACGGTTAGATATCCTACTATGGAATCCGGAAGAGAACAGAGATTAGCTTCAAATCCATATTCATTTGTTGGCAGCAAACATGCACAGTATCGATTAAAAAATAATGATATATAAAATACTAAAATCAAGTTGAAGAGAATGTTACTTACGCTGTTACTCTTTATCAACATCTGTCTTTTGATGGATTCTATAATGCTCTTTGCCGATTTTTTAACTATATAGTATTTTCTCAGTTCTATAAGTACAATTACTTCAAACTACTTTCCATTTGTGATGGAATGAAAGAACTACGAACATGGAGTCTGTTCCACAGACCTCCCCTTAACTTCTATGCTTTCAATTTTTGCTATATACATGAAATTATTTTTTAAAATCTTCTCCCTTTAGTCTGAAATAAGTGTACCATGACTGTGTGCTGTCGCTGAGAAACAGAAGCAATGTCAAAGCAGGTATTTGAAGAGTTCTCTGTGCTTGACTGCAACTTTGAAAACTCTTGAAATGTCGATGATTATGAACCCTATATATTATGCATGGTACAGATCAAGTGTGTTACCTTATTTAGCCTGTAACAAGTTCAAGACAAAGGGAAACAAAATGTTGATTTAAAAAGTCAGTAGGGGAGCAAAAATGACAGAAGAGAATGAAAATGCAAATCGACAAGTGACTAGGAATGGAAAAATACAAATCTTCTGTTAGAGTTATTTGGAATTCATTTGATGACTTCTACCATGGCAATATGACTTCTCCATATTGAATGCTCTTGGAGTTAACTATGTAAGCCACTATAGGGCAAAGGTTATACAATGCATGAAATAGGATGATTTATATTGAAAGAGATTTGGAGTAAGAATTAATGAGCTTTCTTTTGTGTGCTTTGATTTCTTCCCTAATGGAGTGGGGCATCAGTAACAACAACACATAACTGCAAAGGTACTCATTTATTAATTTTCTGTCTTTGAGGCAACTCTTCTATTAACCATAGATACCGGTTAATAAGATGAACTTTTGTTTTTCTAATCTTTAAAGTTTCTTCGGTATCGAAGTGAAATAAATGGCACATGGTACTTCAGCATGTAGTCAGAAGTTTGTTTTCTCACTTTGTAGTAAAATGCATGGATTTGTACATGATCATACCTACTGTTCTGTATTAAGGATAAATCATTGCTAAGTGTGTTCCTTATATTTTTCTTCCTTATATGAAGAAGTCAATAATAGCTGAATCATTGTTACGATTTTATGTCATGTCTTTTAGCAAAATTTTGCTTTGTATCACCTGTATCACTCTGACATATATTTGATATATCATATCTTTTCAAGCCTGTCCATTAAAAGTGTTCCGTCTTTTGTGTAATCAGAACAGGAAAAATATTCTCTTTGCCTTTCGTATAATAATGTTTTGAATATATGACGATAGGTATGTTGAAAAGAATTACAACATACTCTGGGCAGGGACATTGCTTAGAAAGACCCTTGGAGGCCTTCAAGAGAGAAATGTTTTCCACAGAGCAGTGATTTGTAAGTGACATTGAGGAGGCCTAAGGAATGTATATGGACAGATTCTGCAGTCTGGTTTTGATTAGATCATGTTTGTGAGTTTTAAGTCAGATGGCAACCTGAGATATTTTAGGAAGCGATGATTAGTCTTTTGGATGTTAAAATGGCAAAGTACCCTGAGCATAAACCATTGAAGTTCTGGTTGCCTAAGAATTACAATAAAATCTTGAACCTCAAGATCTTGGTCCTGGTGTAGTAACTAATCATACATATTAAAATAAGTCTCAGGAATTAGTTGGTAATATTTACTTTGACAGATCCTATATTTCTGTGCTTTAAAATGCACAAACAAAAAATTGATAGTTGCAGCCACTAGTCTTAGCACAGTGGCTATGAAGACTGCTGGCTAGAAGGCTCATAAACTATTAGTCCCCAGCACTATGAAAGCTATGAAACTGACTTAGCCAAGGTTTAAGAGAGTTGGGGAGGAGGAATCTGCGGAGGCCAGATGTACTAATCTTTGGAGGGAGAGGGACAGGCAGGAGAAAGGGAAAACTTGGTGGTTTAAAGAAGACTAAACAAGTAACTAACAATCTACTGTTTTCAGTCTTCTCTTCCTCCTTCTACATTGAAAGTGAAATTGAGAAAACATATATGAGTGTCTGTAATGGGGGGAAGGAAGGCTCAGAATTTTCAGCATGGAGCATAACAGGGGCGTGGTTACCTGCCATGAAGGTTAATGGCATCTGGTACATGAAGTGGTCTTCACAAAATACTGATGCTTGTGCCAGTGTGCCTCACTTAGAGGAACTCAGGAAAACAAGTGGGTATGTTTTCAACATATAGGATTACATCGTAGTATACGTTTACCTCTAGGCTAGTAGCAACAGAGAAGGTCTGAGGCAGACAGCATTGAGTTGAAGCAGCATTGTGCAACAAATGTTTGTACTAGGCAACAGATTTGTGTTTTTTGCACTGAGGATGCCCTGGCAGAGTAAGAGTTCAACTGATAATCAGGCTACGGCAATGGGTAGATCTGATTATTAGGTGTTTCTTTGTATATCCTTAAGTGTTACTGAGGACCACATGGTGACTTCCTCTTGTAGGTAGTAGAAGGTAGCTGCCATGACCCTCTGTATCAGTGAGATGAGAGGAAGCAGAAAGAGGTTCTGGACATGAAGTTTAAGCTGTTAAAGAGGAGATAAGATTCCTAGGTGTAGTCCCCCCCCTAAAAAAAAAAAAAGTCAAATAAGGAAGAAGGTTTTCATTTTATAAGAAGCTACCTGACTTGTTTTTTGAAAAAATGAAGACCATATAAAAGGAGGGGCTTTGTCTAAACAGAGTGGTGGAGCCAGTGTTAAAATCTAGTAATTATAAAGACTGAAAGATAGTACATGAGGACAGATGAACACACAGTTCAAAATTACTCCTACTCAAAAGATAAATCTAGGGAAGTAAAAAGTCCTTGTATACCTTTCCATAAATTATTTGGAACTGTGATGAATAATTAAGTGACAAAACTTAGATGATACAAAATGATATAGTACATTAAAACCAAAACTCAACTTTGAGGAGCTGCATAACGATTTCACTATCTTGATATCTTAATGACTCAGTAAAAGTGGCAGATGAAATTCAGGACAGGTGAAACTCAGGGCAGATAAAGGAAAGGCAACACTAGTTACTACATCATTGAGAAACTCTGTATCACCACTGAAGGAATGAGGTCTTAATGTCATTGAAACACCAACACGGTGCTCAGAGGTTGTCAAAAAGCATGTAGGACTTTTCTGGAATGGATGAAAGGAAAGGGAAAACCTAGAAGCTCTGCTCTAAGTCAGCATTTATATCTTTATGACGCTCTTAAATTTTGGATGTTACATTATGTTCTGATCTCCTCATCTCAAAGGTAATATAATAATTTGGAAAAGGTAAGAAGGAATATGATGATTACCAGAGTTATAGAAGAGCTGTAAGAGAGAATATAAAGAGTCAATAAAGATACACAGAAGTAGTAGCAATTAGTTTGGATAAAGAACTGAGAGGGAATATTTAAATAACTACATCCAAAATCATGAGAGAGATTATGGAGAATGATTACTCATGATTTATTATAAAACAAGAAGTGGAAAGTATCAAATGGAATGATGAGAGGTTTTAAAAGGAACAAAAGGAAGTGCTGCTTCAAACCATGCTTAATTAAGCTGTGGAATTCTGTGCCAAAGGATGCTGTGGATGCCAAAGTATAAATTGGTTTAAAAGCAATTAGTGAAATTCATGGAAGAAAAGGCCTTCAATACTTATTAAAAACACAAATGAGGATAAAACCACTGACTGATGAAGTATCTAAACTGCAGGATTATATTTTATGGCATCAGAGAAATACTTGAACTTAGATGGATTTTGGCCTCTGAACAGAGCAACAGGAAAGCTTGAGCCACGTGTTCTCTTAAAAGGTCTGGCCTTGTTAACAGTGGGGTCTCATAGAGCAAGGTACTGCTACCCCTTCAGAGAACCACCATCCGGAGGTTGAGAATGCAATGAAGGTATGATAATCCAGATCCTAATGAGGCACTTTAACCACCTGCTTATCTGCTGGAAGGACAATATAGCTGGGCAGAAGCAATCCAGGAGCTTTCTGAGTGCATGGATGACAACTTCCTAACAGAAGTGATCAGGGACGTGCTCTGATGGACTTGATTCTTACAAACAAGAAAAAATTGTGTAGAGATGTGATGGTTGGGAGCAGCAGCCTTGGCTGCAGTGAATATGAAGTGGTGAAGGTCAGGATCCTGAAAAGAGGGAACAAGGCAAAAAGCAGGATCACAACCTTGGCCTTCAAGAGAATAGACTTGGGCCAGTTCAGGATGTGCTTGCAAGGATACTGTGGGATATGGTCCTGGAGAGAAGAGAGGACTAGGAAAGTTGGTTGATTTTCCAAGGCCACATCTTCCAGTCTCAAGAATGGTCCACCCCCATGTGCAGGAAGCCAGGCAAAGGTGTGAGGAGGCCTGCAAGAATGAACAAAGAATTCCTGACAAAATTAAATATAAAAGGAAAACATACAAGAGATGGAATTGATGTCAGGTGGCTGTTGTGGTTTAACCAGCACAGTGACACAAAAGTATAGACACACTGTGTTAGTGTGGAGGAACTAGGAAAGCCAAAGTCCACCTGAAGTTCAATCTGGCAAGAGACATGAAGGTCGACAAGAAAGGTTTCCACAGAGGGATATCAGCAACAAAAGGAAGGCTAAGGAAAATATGGACACACTGCTGAATGGGACAGGGGAGCTGGTGATAGAGCACTTGGAAAACGGCCAAGGTACTCAATGACGTCTTCATGTTGGTCTTTTATGTTAAGATCAGACCTCAAGAATCCTTACTCCCCAAGACCTGTAGGAAAATCTTGAGCATGAAAGACTTGCTCTTGATGCAGGAGGATCAGGTTAGAGAAGGTTTAAGCAGACTGATGTACATAAGTCTTTGGGGCCTGACAGAATGCACCTACCAAGTGCTGAGGAAGCTTTCCAATGTCACTGTGAGGCACTCTGGATTATCTTTGAATGGTCATAGTAATCAGGTAAGGTTCCTGAGGACTGGAAGGAAGAAAATGTCACTTCTGTCTTCAGAACAGGCGAGGAGAAGAATCTAACATAGTACAGGCTGATCAGCTTCATCTTGATCCTTGGGAAGGTGATGGAGCAAATGATTCTGGATCCATTTCCAGATACATGAATCACAAGAAGGTGATAGGGAGTAGTCAGTATAGATTATTTACATAGGGGAAATTATGGCTGAACAACCCAATAACCTTCTACAATGAGGTTACTGGCTTGGTGGATGAGGAGAGAGCCATGGACATTGGTTATCTTGACTTCAGCAATGGTTTCAGCATTGTTTCCTATGGTATCATAATTGATAAACTGGTGGAGTACGGACTAGGTTGAATGGGCAGTGAGGTGGGACTGAAAGCTGGCTGAACTGATTGGCAGAAATGGTTGTGATCATTTGACACAACCATTTGACACAATTCATCATTTGACACAACCTCCTGAGTTCCAGGAGTCCCAGACTTTGGAGAAAGTAACAGGGAAAGAGGAAGACTTCCCCTTTGTTGAGGAGGATCAAGTGAGAGATCAGTTAGGTCAATTAGATATCCACAAGTCCATGGGTCCCAATGGGATGCACCCGAGAGTGCTGAGGGAGCTGGCGGAAGTCATTGCTGGGCCGTTCTCCATCACCTTTGAAAGATCCTGGAGAACAGGCGAGGTGCCTGAGGACTGGAGGAAAGCCGATGTCACTCCAGTCTTCTAAAAGGGCAAGGAGGACCGGGGAACTACAAGCCAGTGATTGGGAGCACCTGGCTATACCGGTTTCAGAACACAAAAGGTGAGAAGCAGGGAGCTGTCATTCAACTCAGCTCCATCTGGACTCGGCAGATGCTTATTGATCCATATCTATGCAGAGATAACTTGGGGGGAGCTGTGGAAATGGCTCAGCTCAGGGTGGTCTCAACACTGCATTACAATAAGAACTGAAACCTGAATGGTGCCTTTAACAAACAAAATGCCCTGAGTCATGTCCCACCAGAATTCAGTGAGTGTGAAACCAAACATCACAAAATAAACATTGCTATCTGAGGAGCCATCAAACCACCGGAGATAACCATCCCAGATAGTGTAATCCATTCAATACGTTCAATCCATTTGGGACTGTACATCCCAAAAAAGGATATTTAAGTCCAAAGTTTTGGGGAGAAAAATGGAGGAATCTTCCAAAGATACAGCTGGCCTGTAGGAGATTCTGCCCCTGGTTGTCCAGGATGCTGTACAAGGTAGCTTCCCGGGACTGAGTGGCCTTACCTGAGAGAGAGAGGGCAAGTGATGTAATAACGTATGTATGTTGTCTAGCATGCTCTAAGATCGTGATTTGTGCACTTGTTTAAGGTATTCATATCTAGCGCGCTGGTGGTTTGTGTTGTTACATTTCGGGATCACTTGTCAGGTGGTAATAGTGTATTCTGTGAATTGTTTTGTTCTTTTCCCCTTAAATTGCAATAGTGCATTCTTCCATTGTATCCATAAGAACTTGCAATAGTGGCGTATCGGACCTGTGAGTGAAGTCCAAATAAATTGTTAATTTGAACCTCTCAGTGAAATCTTCCTCTCCATCACAGCCAGTCAGCCTCACCTCCATCCCTGGAAAAATGATGATGCAACAGCTCATTCTGGGCATGATCTCAAGGCATGTGGAGGAAAAGAAAGCTATCAGAAGTACTCAACATGGATTCACCAAGGGGAAATCATGTCTGACTAATCTGATAGCCTTCTATGATGGAATGACTAGATGGATAGACGAGGGGAGGGCAATGGATGTTGTCTACCTGGACTTAAGCAAGGCATTCGACACGGTCTCCCACAGCATCCTCATAGGGAAGCTTAGGAAGGGTGGGTTAGATGAATGGACAGTGGGGTGAATAGAAAACTGGTTGAAAGACAGAACTCAGAGGGTCGTGATTAGGGGCACAGAGTCTAGTTGGAGGTCCGTGACAAGTGCTGTTCCCCATGGGTCAGTACTGGGTCCAGTCCTCTTCAATATATTCATCAATGACCTGGATGAAGGAATAGAGTGCACCCTCAAGAGGTTTGCTGATGACACACCGGAAGGCTGTGCCACCATACACAGAGACCTAGACAGGCTGGAGAGTTGGGCAGAGAGGAACCTTATGAAATTCAACAAGGGCAAGTGTAGGGTGGAATAACCTGGGGAGGAATAACCCCACACACCACTACAGGTTGGGGACTGACCTGCTGGAGAGCAGCTCTGTGGAAAGAGACCTGGGAGTCCTGGTGGACAACAGGATGACCATGAGCCAGCCATGTGCCCTCGTGGCCAAGAAGGCTAATGGCATCCTGGGGTGCATCAAGAAGAGTGTGGCCAGCAGGTCAAGGGAGGTCATCCTCCCCCTCTACTCTGCCCTGGTGGGGCCGCACCTGGAGTACTGTGTCCAGTTCTGGGCTCCCTGGTTCAAGAAGGACAGGGAACTGCTGGAGAGGGTACAGCAAAGGGCTACGGAGATGATTAGGGGACTGGAACATCTCTCTTATGAGGAAAGGCTGAGAGATTTGGGTCTCTTCAGTCTGGAAAAAAGACGACTGAGGGGGGATCTTATCAATGCTTATAAATATTTAAAGGGTGGGTGTCAGGAGGATGGGGCCAGGCTCTTTTCAGTGGTGCCCAATGACAGGAGAAGAGGTAATGGGCACAAGCTTGAACATAGGAAGTTCCATCTAAACATGAGGAGGAACTTCTTTACTTTGAGGGTGGCAGAGCACTGGCACAGGCTGCCCAGAGAGGTGGTGGAGTCTCTGTCTCTGGAGACATTCAAAACCCACGTGGACGGGTTCCTGTGCAGCCTGCTGTAGGTGACCCTGCTGTGGCAGGGGGGTTGGACTAGATGATCTCCTGAGGTCCCTTCTACCCCCTACCACTCTGTGATTCTGTTATTTGCACAAAGCACAGCTGTAGGTCAGTCCCTAGTGGTCAATACGGGGTCTAATATTGCTTAATATCCTCATTAATGAGCTGGATGATAGGACAGAGACCACCCTCTGCAAGCTTGCAGATGACCCCAAACTTGGAGGAATGCTTGGTAGACCTATCACACAGTTGTGCAGCCCTCCAGAGGTGCCTTGACAGGCTAGAGAAATGGGAAGAGTGGTTTCTTATGAAGTTCTGAAACAAGTCCTGCACCTGGGCAGGAATAATGGGAAGCCCCATTGCAGGCTGGAGGCTGGCCTGCTGGAATTCACCTTGGCATCCTGGTGCGTCCCACACTGACCATGAACCAACAATGTGCCCTCATGGCAAATCAAGCCATCAGCCTTGTGGGATGCATCAGGCCTAGGGTAAGCTAATTCAGGTTGCTTGTAGTGAAGGGAGGGGGAAAAGCAACAAAAAATCTCAAAAAGGAAACACACGTCTACGGAATTCTGCTTCTCCAAAGATAGTTCCTTCTTTCTGCACCCACTAAAATGCCATGTCAAAGCCTCTAGGTGTTAATACTTGAATTTGTGTTTACTGACTTTCATTCTCATTGAAGTAAGGGTAGGTCATTTTTAACAATATTCACCATCTTCTGCGTTTGCCTTGTAACATTTGCACCTGTGTTATGAATGGAGGAGTATACTTTATGCCACATTTTAATACAGCCTCTGTTGCACATTTGCAAGTGCAGTAATCATTGCATTAAAACTGATTTGCTTCTATGTCCTCCTCCAGGATCATATTGTTATCGGTATGCTGGAGGGCTGTCTGATATTCATTAATATTCATATTCTCTTTTTATCACAATCCCCTCTTAATTGCTAATTAGGTCCCATATTTCATGGCCTAAAGCATACCCTGAGCAGTTTTTCTGCTTGGTTCTTTAACCTAGATTGAAAGACACATTGTCTATATTCCATTTTCCACTTTATGCAAGATCAATATTAATCCGTTGTTCCTTCCCCAGTCGGTCACCTCCACCTGATGGGCTGTGGTGGATAACTTTTGCTCTTGTGACAAATTCTCTTTTATCCCTTCTGGGAAGAACTTTACTTGTCCTGGCAGTGAAATCTGGAGAGGGGCCCAATCTTATTTGTTTGATTGAAAGTGTAAATCTCTATGAGTGAAAGGCCATGTTTTACTCAGAAATAGGTGGAGGATTAATTTTCGGAGTCTTTCACTGGAACATGCTTTTCAGAGACACAGGCTTGACAAACAAGAACTAAATCTTAGGGAGGAGCTGAAATGATGTTTGGAGAATCAAACATAATACAGTCATGCATCATCTGTGGTTGCTAAGGGAACAAGCTTTGGGATCCTGTCAACAGGATTCTTCAAAATCATCAAAGGAGACACCACTAGTGTCTGCCAGTTAAGCCACCTACTGCTGTAAAGATCAATTTCTTGCTTCTTTTCTCAGGGGTAGTCAATATATTAGTTTTCTAAGAGAAAGAGAAATATCATCAGAAAATCATCGTCTCTGTGAGGTGGCTGTGATGCCATCTGTCCCAGCTAGCAGCACCTACATTCCCATCACAGCGGTAGTGGGTGAACAGATACAGCACTTGCTCTGCAAAGCTTTCAGTTCTGAGAGTATTCAGGTAGTGTGCCTGACAATGTAAGACTTCATGGATATATGGTGTTAAAAAATGTCATTGGTATGATCTCCAACTATGTAGGTCATTGCTGATTTCCCCTGATTTCAGCCCAGAAAGCTAACTACATCCTGGTCTGCATCAAAAGAAGTGTGGCCAGCAGGGCGAGAGAGGTGATTCTGCCCCTCCACTCCGCTCTCATGAGACCCCACCTGTGACCAGCTTTGGAGTCCTCAGCACAGGAAGAACACGGACCTGTTGCAGTGAGTCCAGAGGAAGGCCATGAAGATGATCAGAGGGCTGGAGCACCTCTCCAGTGAAGACAGGCTGAGAGAGTTGGGATTGTTCAGCCTGGAGAAGAGACGGGTCTGGGGAGACCTTATAATGGCCTTCTAGTGCCTGAAAAGACCCTACAGGAAAGATGGGGAGGGACTCTTTATGAGGGTGTGTAGTGATAGGACAAGGGGTAACAGTTTTAAACTGAAAGAGGGTAGATTTAGATTAGATATTAGGAAGAAATTCTTTACTGTGAGGGTGGTGAGGCACTGGAACAGGTTGTCCAGGGAAGCTGTCAATGCCCCATCCCTGGAAGTGTTCAAGGCCAGGCTGGATGGGGCTTTGAGCTGCCTGGTCTAGTGGGAGGTGTTCCTGCCCATGGCACGGGGTGTTGGAACTAGATGATCTTTAAGGTTCCTTCCAACCCAAACCATTCTATGATTCTATGATCCTACCTGCCTTTCTTTTATAACTGTGTATGTGAGCTTCCATATTTAAAATTCCATATGCTTAGTATTTAGAAAAGAATTATTTGGGAATCTTTCTTTTTTTCTTGTTACCTATACCTGGGTCAGTTAGCTGAGTTTGAACTAAATTTGTCTGCCCACTTGCTACCATCTAGTGACCTACTCTGCTGTTGTCTTCATTTCTGTCACTCATTCATCTTCCCACAACCCTGTCTCACTAACCTGCTCATCAAGCATTGCTCTTAACGCCACCTTTCCTCTCCACTCTTCCACTTTGTCTCTGCTTTTCTCTCTGTTCACAACTTTTCTTTTTCCAGTAATCTTCTGATTATTTTCTTTCTCTCCTTTCCTTTCTTTTCTATTAATTTATTTACTACATGTTTTGATAAGAGGATAGGGGAGAGTGAAGAATGGAATGAATAGAGGATGAAGGGAAGGTGAAAAGAAGGGCTGTATAAATTTTCAGCGTGGCAAATGGACTGCAGAAGGCTTAAGCAGAGGTTTGGACTGACTGAATTTGAAATCTTTTGCAAGCCTAGATAGGGAAAATGTGATATGGAAACACAGGTTGCTTTTGGAACCAGGACAGTGTGGTACAAAGAAAAATGTTTATTTTTGGTACAAGCCCTTTGGTGAAATTCCTTCTACTGATCAGACGAAAAATAACTTGAACTGAATGTCCTCTTAAGAGAACTTAGACGTATGTCTTCAGTTATGATGGAGCAATTAATTTTTTATAAATCACTTACATAACCTGAAGCTATCCTAGGATGACTTTCTAGCCTACTGGTCAGGACAAAAAGTGCACTCCTGTGGGAAGATATCCCTCCTTGTGAATATTTTAATTACCTTTACTAAGTGAAGCAGTGATGATGAGCAATTGAAATGTCTAGCCATCCCCTTGACTTTCTCTCTTATTTTCTGTGATAGTGCTTAAAATGGTCTCCTGAAAGAAGTGACATCAGCTGTCCTCAAGCAGAGGACTAATTTTTCACTTCTGCGTGAGTGTTCAAACATCTGATCTAGTGAAGAACCCTACCTCTGCCCTTCTGGCAATTACATGAAGTCAGTCCTGAAAAAATGTTTTTAGGATGACTTGACAAATTCGCGTCCAGTTGCAAATTGAGTATGAAATAAAGATTTCCTCTGAAGTTTTGTGGTTTCTGAATTCCACTTTTTGGACACATGGGCAACAAATTTACAGTTAGAAATAAAAGAAATAAGGAAACAAAACAGAGAAGCATAAATTTTACCTGGCCCATCCAGTACAAGTTTCACTCTTTCATTACTCCCATCTATTTCTACTATTTGTTCTTGGGAATAAAGGAGTAGGAACTGAGATTTATCTTCACTTATTTTTAGCCACCTTTTCTGCACTGTTCTGCACTTTTCTGCATAGTTCTGGGACTAAGGACAGTTTGCTATAAGGAGTCTAAAGCTGTTCTAAGTTTTACAGGCTTACACAGGATGCCTTTTCTCTGATTTTCCTCTTGCTATGCTCCTCCAAGCAGAGGTTGAGAGAGGATGGATGGATGGATGCTCTGGATTTCGCTATTCAGGATTTCTGAGAGTGCCCTAAATATACCCTCATGTCAGATTTCAGCTTCCAGGTGCCATTCCCTGAATTGTTTATATAATTTTTGGGGTGGGTAGGGATGGAATATTTTTTTTAAGTAGAAAGTAATTGCAGCAAGAGGACTGAATTTTAATGGGCTATTCAGAGTAAGGTACTACCTGGTGTGGCTCCTGGACGAGCTCTGTGACAGATTGAGCCTGCACATAGCTAAAGTAATTTTTCCCCCCACAACAAGCAGTGCCATATAGATTGATGTTTTCATTATGATGAAGAGTTTAGACATTTGTAGAATAACTGATCTTTCCTTTGGCAGAGTGTGGTTAAGCATAACAAGCAACAAAATGGATGTTTATCTTTTAAGAAAACCTGCACAGCCAAACCTTTTCTGTTTCCTAGGCAGGACCTTAGAGGAGTTACATGTCCCTTAGATTACTAGACCTGACAGGAATTTTCTGTAGTGACCCTATGATAGCAATTGCAGTGTCTGGAAAAGTAAAATTTTCCTTAGGGAAATGCAAAATACGATTTTGTTGAAAATAGCCTTCTGTTGGAGGGAAGCCCTTATGAGAGTTTATTTGAGATACTGCATGTAGTTTTTCAAGAAAGCATGCACAAGAGTAACAACTTTAAACAGAATAAGGGCAAAGAAAGAAGATGAGAAAGAAATTCTGAAGAATTTCTAAAGAAGTTTTTACAAGGCAAAGCTGAAAGCATGCCTTATTTATCATAACTAAAGCAAGACCAATCTATGTGATTGTTCTCTTTAAATGAGGAAGAGAAAATAACAACATAAGCTAGAAAATAACATATTTGCTTTGGGTAAATTTAAACTGGAAATTCTGTCACTGAAACCTGGAATGGATCTCTCAAAGAGGTATTGGAGGTGTTAAAGAAGGTGACTACTATAAGGCAGATTTTGATACTAGCTATTAAAAGGAATGACATCATCAAAAGTAGTCTATCCACGGTGTCAAGCATACCTTATTTTAAAATAGACTGAGGTCTCCCAGGAGTCAATATAGTTGAAATAAGACATAAAAAAAAAACCCACAAAGTAAAGTAAAATATTTTATATTCTGAAAGATTTGTGGTCTAAAATGACAACCTCAGTGCATTACACTTTTTGAATCAAATGTTTCTAGAATTTTATTGTTATTCAGAATTATAGATTTATAATATATAAATACATAATTATGTATATATTAACATGTATGTGTATCCATTTATTCCAATACCTGATGGAAACCAATATGAAGCATCAGTGTTTCCTGTGAAGCAGAAAATCCAATTTCATCTAGACTGTAACAGTTGCACAGTATTTATGTGACTTGGGCATCAAAATTACCTTGAAGTTATTCTCCTTTCAGCTGCTAATAATTAGCTATAGGACTTTCTTACTATGAATGATGTTGATCTTTAACTTTCAAAGTTTTGTAGCAGAACTTTAGAAAGTGGGAACTAATGGCTGTTTAAATTTTCTGACCTGTTTTGTCAAGTCTGTAACTTACTATTGATATTTATGTATGTATATTGTATTTAATTTTGTTAATATGTCATAACCCTAAGAATCTTTCAATCACCAGGCAGAAGAGGAAATGGAACAATGATGACCCGTAGCCTGAAGGTTTGAGTTTTATTTAAAAAAAAAGAAACAGCAAACAAAACCAACAATGACAAAAGAGTAAACCAACCCAAACAAACCAACCAAACAAAATTCCTATTGATATAATATCCACAGTATCGTGGACTGTGAGCATGAAAAGTTTTCCTGATTTTAATGAATTCTCAAGAACATGTAGAACAGTTTGAAATATTTGAATGTCACAATGTATATGCAAGTATTTAAAGTCAGAATCAGTAGATTTGTCATGTGCTGATGTGTCTTGTAAATGTATAATCATATCACAGAATGTTTTGGGTTGGAACGGACTTTAAAGATCACCTAGTTCCAACCTCCCTGTCACAGGCAAGGACACTTTCCACTAGACCAGGTTACTCAAAGCACTCTCAGTTTGTTTGTTTTTATTTTTAAAGTCCCTTTTGATTACAATTTCTTAATCAGTTAATTGTTAAATTGATTACTTTCCCCATTTACCCTGGCCCTTCTAACTTTTTCTATAGGTGAAGATTCATAGATTCATAATTTTGAGTTCTCTGTGTCATAATTAAATTATGTATGAAAATGTCATCATTCTGCATCACCCAACTCTCTTTCTAGGGAATGAAATATCTATCAGATAGTCTAGGAGCCCTCCGTCCTCCTTAATTTTAAGCAGAGGATGCTTTACTGCAAATCTGAAACTATGGATTGTTAATTAAAAGCTTCTCAGAACAACTCATTATTATTAAGAAATTCCAATATCAGTATCTTGTATTTATCTTGAGATCCAGCTCTCCTGACACAACAGGAGAAAAATGCCCTTTCTCTGTTAAACAAAGTAGCTTGTACCCATCCTCATATTTAGCTTGCTTGTATTCCTCTTTCCTATTTTTAAACATAATTAACTTGTTTTATTCTAATTGAAAATTCTAAATAAACGTTCCTGAGGAACAACAATTCAACACTTAATGAGCAGGGAAAAACTGCAAGAGATGTATCCAGAGACAAAGAACAATAACCACTTTATGGGTTTAGTAAATGTATATGTCTTCCCCTTAGTTTGTGACAGTCTCAATGCTCAGTCCCAAGTCTGAAATCTATAGAAGGTAACTATAAGGCACCATTACAGATGATGGAGTGCTCTCTGCTGATGTTATTTATGGAAGTTGAATTTCTGGATACCTCTGTAAGATACACACTTATACAAATGGAAAAATCAGTTCTCCTCCTGTTGTGTGGTATAAAGTATTTACCTGGATAGCAGAAGATCATACAAATGCGTACAGGGTCATAGACAGATCTAATAATATGGCAGGATCGTGAATATTCTTTCCAAAAATTTGAGTAGTTATTTGAGATTATGATCCAACAAAAGGTTTAAGATGCCTAGACATTAAGCATTACTAGATAACTGTCTTTTTTATGCAGATGATTATGCTGTATTTCTCACAGGAACCATAGATGTAAAATTTAGAAAAGACAAAACATTTTTCAGTGGAATATCTCTCTCTCAAAATGCACACACATCTGCACACACACACACACAATCTATATTATATGCTAGATGTTTTGACTTCTGTTGCCAGTGATCAAAGCTAGAGAATCTGTATATTGTCTAAAGCTTTACAAAAGTGTTCATGACTGTGGCAAAATACTGAATATGACATTGCATTTTTTGCCCAAGGTTTTGTTTTGTTTTTGTTTTGTTTTTTTTTGTTGTTGTTTGTTTTGTTTTTGTTTGTTGTTTTTTTTTTTTGTTTGGTACTTAAATTAAATCAAAATTGAGTGAAAAATGTAAATCTATGAAATGACCCAAACCAAGAGTCTTGCCCGTTCTGTTAGCTGGAGTCATCAAGCTAGGATGTTAACTCATCAACAGCTGTTATTAGTCTAATCTACTTTGAAAATACCTAACCCTGAGATGAGAATACATAACCACGTAGGAATACATAACCACAGCCAGGGGATTGAGATGGAAGTAAAGTCAAGAGTTGAGCAGAGCTGCCTGTGCCATGTACCACTGCACGGTTCACAAGCTGCACAAATTAAGTTTCAGGCCACTCACAAAAGCCTAGAATTTAGCCTGCTCCGTGTAATATCATCAGAGAAATTGTTTCTTGCCTGTGTGCACTTACACTCAAGCAAAACACACAATACAAAACATGTAATACATTTTGTGGTTACTGGAGAAAGGAAAAAAAGAGAAGGCAGGTAAGTGAACTGTCAGTCAAACAGAGGCAGCAAGATCTGGCTGTTATTACTTTTGTTACTGATACCGTTACATCTGCCAAGTTGCTCCTGTACTTTGTGCTCACTCAAGGGTGAGGGCACTTTAAAATGAAAATAGGAATCTGGACTGCATATTAAAAACTGCATATTTATGTGCCTGTTTGTGTTTGCCTCTTCTATCCCCTGTTGCTCCTTCTTCCTTGCAAACACTTCTCTGCATATTTTTAATAGCAAGTTTTGGTGAAAGCATTGACAGAGTTTATTATTGCCCTGCTTCTGAAAAACAATGGTTATAGCTTGGAGCTAAGTAATTTTCAGTGCATCCTGTTGAAGATGTTTAATTAACACAAATCAAAATAAACAGCAAAGCAAGTATATGATGTTTTATCTGCTTAGATGCGTGCATGTGCTGTAACTTTTCCTACACTAAAGCCATATGGGAAAACAATCTTGCTAGGATCAGTATAAAAATGAAAAAGGAGAGGTGGCTACTTGTAGTATGTATTTATTTCATTTATATTTTTTCTGAAAAAGACCACATGTATAGAAAAATATGTGAATTATGATGAATTATTTTTGTTCTTTGCACAGTACAGGTACCAGCTATTTATTCTTACTTTTGACCAAAATGCTTTTATTTCAATGAAAATGGCACAATGCCCTATATTTAGTGCACTGCTGTGGCTAAGTCTGTACTGCACTGAAAGATGCGGGGCAGCTGGGAAGCAAAAGCAATCTAGAGGTTGAAATATGGAGCTCCAGAGAGTAATTTAACCCAGGAGAGGCTCCCTGCTACCTCACATGGATCTCTTCTGGTGCCTTAGTTAGCCATAGTCAATCAGGTAAGCAAACTTGAGAAAAACATGTTTTGTGGTTTGTTTTTTTTTTTTTTTTTCCCAGCTTTGTGAATCTACTAAATGCTGTCATCTTGGGTTATTTAATGTTTTGAGTATTGCAGTTTTGTAATATCACTGCATTATAATAAAGCATGTGTACTTTGTTCTTCTAATCTCCCTTGTTCATTCCTGTTTTCATTGTATCTGTGACAGCAGCTGATCTATTATAATCAATATTATGTAGGAACATGTAGATGTCTTTGTGATAGCACAGTGGTTTCCTTACAGATTATTTTATTTCACTTGCATAATGAATGAATAAACACTTTCTCTGCTGTATTTTCTAATTCTTCCTGCTGAAGAATCATGCAGGTTTAAAGTATGCTTTTAGATAATTTTCTTGTGGGCTTACTTCTATTATCAGTGACACTGTTAAAGATAATAAAGGTGGCTGCCATGTTTTGTCAGCTTGTCAATGCTGCCAGTGTGGAAACTGAGGCTGGATCATAGCATATATTTCCCCATAGTTTTGATGGTTTCCATAACTGGGAGTAGTCTGGTGTGGTTTTGGGTGACTTGGTGCCATAGGAAGCCACTGACACACAGAAGAGCACTTGAACTGCTCTTGGCTGAGCCCGAGAAACTGGAGCATCCCCCAGTGCAAAGAAGCTTTGTTAATCTGGGTTAACATAATCTTTGTAGCCCCATTTCAGAATTTACTCACTGTTTTCATCTGTGACTTTAGCTCAATTGTTGGAGCCCAAAGTGAAACATTTGATCTGCTCCCTCTCCTGCCCCCCATTGCACTTAGTAATGTTATTCATAAAAATACAGAGGGTTTCTCCACATTGCTCTTGAAGGCCCTCAATATTTCCCATGAAACCAGGGGCAGATATTTTCTTGGCCTTGACAGAACTGCTTCTGGACAGTGAAGAATCATTCCCTCTGGAAAGATCTCATTTCACGGCCGAGAGAAACCCTTCTAAAAGTTATACCATCTGTAAAATATTCTTACCTTAAACTCTCCAAAATAGTTAGCCCTTTTTAACTTTGTAGGGATAACACAGGGGAAGCTATTTTATGTTTCTGTCTTGGATTTTTTTATCAACATCAAATGTTCTAAATCAGCCTGGGTGTTTGGAAGAGAGCTATTGCAATTAGGAATGCAAAACATACAAAAACAATTATTTGTAATACCACTGGTGCATGCAGTGAAACAGGTTATGCAGCAAACGCCCTGGGTTTGCTCTTCTTATGAGCTATATCTTCTGTTTTGCCTAATATTAAACTACCATTTTGGAATCTCATTGAGTAGTTCTTTGTACCTGTGTCCATAATAAATAAACTGGGAATATTAATGATCACATTTATTACTAGATTGCTACACATATTTGTTGTCCACACGCTTGGCTACTTCATGCTGGTTGTTGGATGCCTGGTTATAAATGGAAGCTGCACTGCAGTAGACAAATATTGAAAAAGGAATGGGATTATTCTGGAAATGAAAATGGGAAAAATAATGTGGCTAGGTTGGCAAAAACCATGCGTAGAGATTTTTCTCTTTTCGGTTAAGATTTATGATAACTGAATAAAGAAGCTCATATAGAGAGGACAGTGTAATGGGACAGAGAAAGAGAAAAACATGTTTTGTCAAAATGCCTGCATCAATCTTATTGTAGTTCTCTGTTAGCCTACTGATCATATATTAGTAAGACATTCCAAGCTCACTGTACACACTATTTGCCTAGAGATCCTTTTTCTTTCTTGATAATATCCAGTTATTTTCACTGGAAGCAAAATTACAGCTCTTGAACCCATAAATTTCTGGGACAGAGGCAAAGATGGTTTTCAAGGTTTTTCCGAAGTTTCTTATGATCTTTTGAAAAAATATAAGGGAAAGAAAAAGCCTGATAAAATTGTGTAGGAAGACTGGTGGATGGCAAAAGAAGACAAATGCTAGGGCTGTGCTTGGATAGTTGCTTATGCTAATTTGAACATAATACAGGTTTTTTAAAGATGGTTTCTACTTTGGCTTTTTTTCTAATTTTCTGACATAATTTTGCATGAAAAAATTGGTTGTGAGATACTGTAAGAAGCACTGTCTGACACTTGCACTGTTTTTCTCAGTTTTATTAGCTATGGACACAGTTGCACTGCTGCTGGTTAAGGCATTAGTTGGTTGTACTGCATAGTAAAACTACATGGCAGAGTTAGGATGCCTTATAAGTTGCCATTTTTAAGAAACACTAATGTGTTTTGCTTTTTAAGAGTTGACTGAAAATGTCAAGTTTTTAATATAGGAAAGTGTAGCTGTGTGTTTAATTCCTGTGTTGTTTTGTGTTTTTTTTTTTTTGGGGGGGGGGGGGGGGGGGGGTAAAAGCTAGTTTTTCTCTTGCCGGTTGGTTTTGCTTTGCACATCGATTGCATGTTAAAACTACAACGGTTCTATTTGGCAATTTCCAGAAGAAACAGTGAATATCTGCAAGAGGCGCTAAAATAAAAGTTGTTTGGTTTTAGTATATAGTTTCCCCCTAAAATTCTACAGGTTGGTCTTAGAAGAGCACTCACTTGATTTAAGGCTGCATTCAGTTTTACGCTGAACATTTAATGCTTTCTTCTTCTTTTTTTTTTTTTTTTTCTGCCTCTTTACATCTAAACATATTTATTTCTTAGAAGAAGAATTGTATAAATATCATATCAATACATTTTTGTGAAGTACAAAAGGCAAATCCTCTCCTGATGTACACACTTACATGTGTTTCCAACACAACTTGAAGACTCTAGTTGTTACTGACTGTTGGTTTAACTGACAGCTTGATGGCAAACATGAATAATTTAATAATTTCCATTCAGTCTCATAAATATGTGGGAAGGTCAGTTTACCAAGTAGGAGGTCTTGTCTTTACTTGGGAAATGGGACGCATTTAAATAATAAATTTAATTTTATATTTTTCAGTGCACTGAACTTCTGTTTGAGTGTTCCAATGAATAGTAATAGATTTTCTATTTTCAAGGTGCTACAATAATTTTTCTAACCAAATAGTATTATAGGTTGCAAGGACTGTAATAGTACATAACCAATTATTCTTTATTATCTATCTCCATGTGAAAGAAGTTTTGGATGGAGTACAATGTAAATATTAGCTTCAAAAAAATGAAATAAGGCAATATGATCAGAATAATAAAAAACCTAGCATAAAAGGCATCAGAACAAGATAATTATAGTTTCATTTTTAGTAATTTAGTGTCAACAATAAGTTATTATTTAATGTTCTTCAGAAATTAGATTGTGCATTGTGAAAGAAATATATAGTCATCCAAATAAAAAACTGGAGTGGAAGAAAATGGAGGAAAGTGTATATACATAGGCATACTTCATTAGGAATTTAATCAGGTTATATTTGCATTAACTAACTAAATATTGTGCCTTATTGAAAAGAAAAAAAAAAGAGTTCTCATCAATAGAAAAGGTCTGTGAAAAAAAATAAATTCTGCTTGAAAAAAAATAAATTGAGAAGTGGCATTAACACATGTATTCCTTAACAAAAGCATTAGTCCATATAGAGACGGAAGAAGTGGGTAAACCTGAGAAGTACTAGGGCTGACCATGACCTGCTGACTTTTTAGAGGTGATATATGTTGCCAAATGTGTTAAACATTTAGTTAAAATCTGTTACCCAGCATAACAAAACATTTTTCCAGCCTGGCTATGTCCCGTGTCCTTGCAGATTCCTGGAAAGCCCTCATTAACGTACGTGCCTGCAGTGCTTGGAACTCCATGACCATGGTGGAGGTGATGATGAATTGCATTCATCTGAATGAAGCATCAGAGATGATACTGTATGATACTTCGGAGTCTGGTGTAAATATTTGTCTTCTGCTGGGCAGGAATAACATTGCGTAAGTCTTTGTGTAAGCATAAACAAAGGAAACTGAGGTGGTGTTCTGCAAGCATTCATAGTTTACTTTTAGGACGGATCTTTTTTTTTTTTTTCATTTTAATACATTTTAATTTAGCTTTGATACTTTTCTGGCAAAAAGGATATCATTTTTTTTAAAAAAATGATAGTAGAATATTCCTACATGCATGTCACAAATTTCCATTTAGCAAGAAACAGACACATTGAAAGGTGTGACTGTGAAATGCAAGAGCAGTATATTATTTTTCAATTACATATCTTCCATCTGGAAGTTTTACAACTGAGATAAAAAAAAAATCTTCTAGGTTTTTGGGGTATCCTTTAGCATAGGCCTAAGGTTATATGCTTTTGGTTTGTAACCAAAAGAATTAGCCAAGAACTGAAGAACTGGCAAAGTTGCAAAAGAATTTTACCAGAATAAAAGTTGTCTTGTTCATTTGTGTTTAGGTAGAGACAGGTATAGTGTTATAATTATACTCCAGGGATTCATGTACAACGAGTGAAGTAAGAAAATATTTTAATTCACTGGTGGATACAACAGTTAAAAACTGAATTATTTGAAATACAGTATATCATTCAAATCAGTTTACCATTATCTTTCAGGTTTCATCTCTTAAAAAAAAGAAACAAACTGCAGTAATGTAAAAAAATAATTGTTTTATAATAAAATATTGAAATATTTCTTTTTAAGGTTTTTAAAATATTTTTTTAATGAAAGGATGCTTATGGTTAATAAAACAAATGTGTGGGGTTTGGGTTTTGTTATAAAACTTTTTTCGTAAATGAACTTCTCTTCCCTCCAAGGGAAACTCTTAGGAATGGAAATCGATGTCTTGAACAGTTATATTTCAAAGTCTTATTTTTCACAGTAAAAAATTGTAGGTGACATACTGCAGCAAATATAACCCACTGGACTACTGTTTTAACATAGACCCACACATTTTGGTAAATGAAGTTTGGGATTGATGTGCAGAGAAGAGGGGCACTATGATCAGTAATGTCATCCGTTTATACATTACACTATCTTCTTACTTTAAAGTCTGATGGATTTTCAGCAGTCTCATATACAAGACATTTTAAAATATGTCATGTGGATCATTTTAACATATTCCAAGCTGCACATTCAATTAAAATTAAACTGAAGCAATGAAGTCACAGCTGCTCTGCTGCTTGAAATAAAAACTAGAAAATTACTGAACTAGAGTTGTTCACATTTAGGGGATGCATGTATAAACAGAAGAATCCTATCTGCTGTCTCTGAATGTTCATACATCTTTTGTTCGTCTGCAGACCACAGTGAATACTAATCTTGAAACCAGTAATTTGCTTGGTTCAAATACATTCTTCATAGTTCTGAAGAGGTAAGTATTTAAAAAGAGAGGGTATAAATTTCTGTCAGCTATATGTGCCTCCAAGTCCCTGACTTCCATTAAACCAACACAACGCATATAAATGAATCTGTTTAAAAGAATCTCTAGTTTTGTGTGTAGATTCTTTTTGTTTTATGCTGCATGTGAGGAGATTAAAATTAAATGAGGTAATATGGTAATATTTTCATGCATCCAAGCAAGGAAAGATTTCTAGAAATCTATTTCAAAAGTGACCAAGGCCTAAGTCATTAAATGCTGTGTACGTGCTTATCAGTCATTTATATAAGTAGGCATTCAGAGATATTTAAGCATTTAACACTTGATTAAATGCCTTTACATGACTGGCATTTATATGGACTTAAGCCCTATTTATTTGCTGTATAAATGTATAATGCTGTAGGGATATTATTTCAGCTAGTTATCTTGGGTAATGAAGTCACAATAGTACAGACTTGAATGTGTGCTTTTAAAAATAGAGGACATATTGTCCTGTTCCCACATACTGCATTGTTAATATTTTTATTATTATCTTAGCTTTTTAGTGGTTTGGTTGGCCAAGGGAGAGGGTTGTCCCCAGGAAGATGATCTCTCTTCTTCCTCCTGCTGCAAAGTTGGCAGAGATTCTACTGGTGTGCGCTCTGGTGCTCCAGCAGAGCGGGTGAGAGATAAGCTCACATACCAGAAATCTAGATTATGTTTTTTGGAGGAGCTCGGTGATGACAGGCCTGAGGCTGAGGTGCCTGCTGGCAGGGGCTTGCAGGGTGACATTTTTCCACCCAGGTAATTGGCCATTATGACCTGTAAATTTATTCTGAGGACAGCTCCTCTAAAAAAAACATTGCTAGGTCTCTTCTGTAGGAATCCAGTTCCACATTACACTTCCTCATATCATCATTAGTGGGCTGTTATCAGATACGAAACTTGAAAGGTAAGTGGCTTGTCAGGTCACCACATGCAAGGAGAAATATTATTGTAATAATGCAAACACCTCTTCTCACTTCCTATTACTCTAGTTTATAGGCATAGTGAATTATTCAGTGATAGTTAACCGCTCCCTACCAAACACATTTGAAACCTGCCAGTTGCATCATTGGATATCAGCAGTCCATTTTTTACACTTAAATTGATTGAAACACATTGGCACCTGTGCACCTTCGTTATTTTTTTTTTAAACACTGCATGCACGGATAAATAACTGGCAGAGTAAAAGGCAATTCTCAGTAACACTGAACTCCAGGCTTGTCAATTAATTTTGGCATCCCTGGGGAATGTTCTAATGTTTTTCAACTTAAGTCTTTGTTATAAAGCTCTGTGTCAGCCAGCATGTTGATGACAGACTGCGCACACCTAATTGACAAGACCCTGTATCTGCTGACTCTACTAGCTATGGATATTTTATGTGAAGGATGTAACACAGAACTCATAATGAAATACAGTGTCTGTCATACTGTGGTACATAAAAGCTCTACTCTGGAACCAGGACCCTGTGGTGATGAGGACTTCATGTATACAAAACCAAGTAGCCTGCAGTGGCTTTGAGGCTTATGACTAGTTCCTTCCTAGTGGCGCAAGAGAAAAAATAATGGTGGTGGTTTGTTTTTTTTCAGCTCCCACCTCTGTGGGCACAGCAAGTGTTAGAGCACTCTTACTCCTTCCTGTACACAGCTCTCTCTCAACCCAAGTTGATCGAGTCTCAGTGGCAGATGCCACAGTCTAATAGTGAGGAGCCTCAGGCTTGGAGGAACCTGTGCCCTGTTTGTACGACATTGTATGCCTTTCTGTCAGCTGTTTGTAGTCTCACCCATTTTTACCACGGTGATGCTTTCACTTCCAGGCAGTTCATCATGTTCTTCTGTCTCCCTGCCTCATTTTTTATGCATGAAAATCATGTCATCGGCCATCCTTCTAAGAAGAGAGAGGTTTTTTTAATTTGATCTACAAAGAACATACATGGTTTCATTTCATCTGTTTTTTTGGGTTTTTTTTTTTTTGTTTTTTTTTTTTTTACTATCAATCAACTTATGTGATACTCCAAACACATCTAGTATCAATTTCAAAAATGAGGTAAGAGTGGCAACTGTTCTGTTTCCCTTTGTTGAAGCCAAAGTTCAGTGCAAACCCCGTTGCTTAATTTTCTACCAATTCTCCCAGCACATAGAATGTGAACTCAGAGTTTTTTATCTTTTGCCCCCACAATATTTCTCTCCAAACTGAATCAATTTTGTGAAAGAGATTTTAAAATGTTTTTAAGACCATTCTTATATGTTACTGTTACCTGTTGGAGTACATACTCCTCTTGGAGTACTGTCTATGCTTTATACTACTCTGGCCTATAACTTTTTGCTGAGAACTGGTTGTCATCTGCTGGCAAATGTTTTTCATCCTTTTGGTTTTCCTGGTACTGATTATAAACTTCTATTTCTGTAATTACTGAGACTAGCAAATAACTTGATGTTGTTAAGACTCTTACTGTTAAGTTGGCATCTGTCATATCTTTTTTCCCCTCTATGTCTTTTTACACAGTTTTAGGCAATGTATTGACTGTTTTGGCAGACTTCAATGTCTTTGTTGCTGTGTGTTTTGTTACTGCAACCTAACTATTATTTACCTGTTGTATCTTGGTGTTGCTGGTCCAGTGCTCGTGTCCATGCTTGTTGTAAAATCTGGCCTGGTCAGGATTTAACATTTGGATAAATCGAAGGGTTTGCAACTTTTGATTGCTCCTATGCTTCTAGTATCTGTTCAGCAGTTCCGGAAGTTCTTGGATTGCCTGTTTTATCATTCCTTTTTCTGGTCTGATCGTGATTCAACCTGGATTATGCTCTCTTCCACTAAACTTTGTGAGACAGATTATGACTACATTTTATGCTAAATTAAACACTTTTAATTTCCTCTGTAGTTAGTAAAAAAATGTTTTACAAGTGTCTAGACATAGACTGTGTATTCCTAAATCTGCCTTCTTTGACTATTACACAACATGAAATGCTTGAAGAATTTAGCTTTATTTGGTTTCTTAAATATAGATATTAAGCTAAGCATACTGGATTCTGTCTTTGTCATACACTCACATTTTTATATCGTGTATACTTGGCAACTTTAGTGGCTGATGGAGCCTAAAGTTTTGTCTAACCAAGGTTTGTATGTCAGTGATTTCATCAGTGCTTTGTGTAATATTTTTGTCTTCTGTTTTTCTAGTGTTTTGTGGGGGGTTTTGTGTGTTTTTTTTTTTCCTTTGGTTTCTTTACAGTCTTTCTGAAATGACTTTGTTCCATTGCTTGTTTGTTGAAGGTTTCTGGTAATTTCTCTTACTGTGTTTTGCATTGCTTTCTTAAATATTATTCATCTGCTCTGCAGCAAAACCTCTGTTATCACAAATTGAATCTTGAAATGTTTTCCAGTCATCAACTCACAGGCCTTCTAGCACATCAAAATTAAATTTGACTTTGTTTGAAGTTGTTTCACTGCTGCTGTTATTTCAGACTTCCAGCAGTTGACCATATATGACTTTTAGTGTTACTGATCATCAGGATGATGTAACTGTTTTTCCTTTTTATTTCTTTGTTTGATAACTTAATCAGGCACCACTTTTTAAGAAGGGATCTCCCAAAGGTCTCTCTGCACTTTTAACAATCTTTGTAGAATGTACAGATAGTGCTCTTCATGTGGAAAGAAGGAATAAGGGTGAAAGGATTTTGCCCTCTATTTTTTGGCCTAAATAAAAAGCTCTCTCAAACACAATTGAAGGGGAAAAAGAACCAAAACCCTTCTGGGTGTATATTTAATTCATCTTTGATGAACTTTATAGAACTTCTTATATTCCTGAATTGCGTGTTTTAAAAGTCTCATAGTTTGTATATTATACAGCTGAATATATTGGTACATAATAGGAGAGCTTCAAGATGGCTGAAATGAACAAATTAAGGTGTTGTTTACTATTAGCTAACATGCTTTTAACTGAGATAGAAATGAAAGTATAATATTCGACTTCCATGTTAAGGTTCTGTTTTAGATCAGTGCATGGAAATGTGTGAATTGTATCTGCATATAAACTGTCTGAACTATACATCATAGCTGTAGTTTTAAGCATCTAAAGCCTACCTTTGTTAAATTTTACATATAATAGAAACTGCAGCAAAGATAAATTCTGCAGAAAAACTCCTGTTGGAGAATTATGCAAGTGTTTTCCATCTGGTCCACTTCAGAAATACGTAATTTCAGACACATCATCAGATTTGGTTATTTCTATTTCAAAATACTTTTGAATATCTAGGCATTGATGAAATGGGGAATTTATATAGAAAAAAATGTGATGGAGAGAGAGATTACATCAAAATAAGGAAAATGAAGTTATTAAATTGTCCAAATTCATTTATTTAATCAGATTCTGGAAATTTGCCCATTCAGAACAGACGAAGTCCCACAGTTTTTTTGCAAGACAGAAGGAGTAGTACTATGCATCTCTCATTAATTTCGTTGAAGCTATTTTGTACATGCAATGTGTTTGGTCAAATGCTTTGACACGTTCTCCCCCTTTCTGATGCAGTCCATTTGAAGCAATATGCTATCAAACCTTAGTATTTGCTTTAGAAAGTCCTTAGAAAAAAAGCAATTCATGAGATGATAGCTATTATTTTATGATACTTCCTGTACTGTCTGAAGTGATAATGTGATTCAATTTCAAAGCATATTATACATGAGCTGGTGATTGCAGAAAATGTAATTTCTTTTGAATTCGTGAGCATAAAAATAAGCATTTTTCTTATAGCTTTTCATACCGTTCTTTATAGATGTGATAATTTTACTAAATTTTAGTTAACAATGCTTGGTTGGATATGGCCTTCCGTTTTCAAAAAAACTTGGAAACATGCACTGTTATGGATAGACAATCTGCAAAGTGAACACTGGTGTGCTATGTCAGCGAGGTACCTCAGGGAACGTATCACCCACGCTCTTACTGGAGTACAATAACACAAGTCAAACTTGTCAAGGATTATTACCACTGAGCATATTACTACTTACTGGGAGACCGTCCAGGGTGATGAAAACGATAATAAGCGTATTATTTGTTAATAGCTGAGATGTTTTTAAATTAAAGAAATAAGAGGACCCATTAAGGAAGTTCCATTTTAAAGTCACTAATTTAAAGTTGGGACATGGGCATTTATGTCTATATTGTGTTCATGTACAAACTGTTACAAATATATGAGAAAACGGCACCTGTAGGCTTTTACCGTGTAAACCTTTCCTTCTAAAGACCCTTTCAGACATAGAATGTCAGTGAAGTCCAAGATATTTGACATCTTACAATGGAGACTAATAACAGATTCCCATAGAAGTAAATCCATGTCCCCAAATTTAGCTGCATAACTGCACATAACTTTAAAAAAAATAATTATGAGTGATTGTAGTGATTTCTGAGGAAGGCTTATACAAGATATAACAGTAATAGATATTTGAATTATTTAATTATTAGTTGAATATCAGTGAATGATAGTAAAATGGCTCATTAATGCCAGTTGTGTAAGTGGGTAACCTTCTCTTTGAACTCTAAGAATATTGGATTGAACCCTATATGGAAATATATTAAAAATAACAGAAACATACACCGTATTTACAATTCATTTTTTATTGTTCTATGTGTTATGTATAATATCTATAGCACAAAGGTTAAACTGAAGCAAGATTTTAGGAGAAACTCATTGTTCTGCTCTTACAATACCTAAGTTGCTGAGCATCAATGGAGCATATCTTCAGAATCCAGATGATTCCTAAAAGCTGAAAACACCAGTAGGTCTGGTTGGTCTCACTGATAGGAAAATATGCTTTTTGCATCCTACTCTTAGAAATAAATCTTCAAGCACCGTAAGTATTTCGAGATGATGAAAAACATCTTGGCAGTACACCAGTACTCTACCTTTACCCTCCCCCCTTTCTGTCCTAACTGTGGTCTCCTTGGCTTCTCTTCCATTCAGCTCCAGGGATGGGGGAGATGGGGATGCTCGCATGGGCTCAGAGGCTGCTCCGGAGTGTGCAGGTGGTGGGAGCTGTGGGGCAGCTGGCAGGGGCCATGCTGAATAGGGGGCAACTGAGTTCATTGCAGACTTCCTTTCCCTCACTGTGAATGCTTTTTGCTCTGTCCAGCTGCCAGTTTTCAGAAACACTCAGGAATGCAGTAACATTTTAAATTTTGCGATGTGTCCATCTGTCACAGCTGCTTTGAAATTGGGTTCAAAAAGTACTGTGGAGAGAAGACCACCAGTGGCTGAATAAACAGCTCAGTTGCAGAAGCCTGTTCTCATGATATGAAATTAATGAGTAGAAAATCACGGCATTTCAGTTCAGAGATATTCCTAGGTATGAAATTCAAACAGAAGTGAAAAGGAGGGGTCTCTCCACTCCTGAATAAAGGGGAAAGCTTACATGAACCAAGAGTCAGATGCATATGGTTATGGACGTATAGAAGCTGAGATCCCTTACAAAAGAGTTATCCTCCAAGAGGAGGCAGGACTCTGAGCGACAGAGACTGTGCTGACAGGAAAAATTCCATGCACGGTTTGATGAATGAAGTGTAATGGTGAGCTGATTTTTTTTTTTTATTATTTTTTTTACTTTGTAGTGCATATTTGATTGTGTACATGTACATAGGCTGCTTTGTAAATGGTGGCAAAAGTACTTGCTTGAGTAAGGGAGTACGAGCTGCCCTATGGAAGAGACTGAGCTGGGCCCCATTACACGTGGCTTGTCAGAAGCGACTGCAGAGAGCTTCGGCTCACTGCCTGTCACAACAGTGCTTCTCTTAGTACTTTGGAAGAAGTTGTCTCCTGGTTACGTGCCAGTCAGGTGACCTCGTCATCACTGAAATGAAAATGGTGTCCCTTTCTTACTGTCGACAGCCTAAACTGGAGATTGCTGGAATTGCAGTCCTCATGCTTAGTGAGGGGTCTTTCAGCTCTTCATTTTAGATGTAGTCAAAATAATCATAGGTTAAATTGTGGGAGACGTTTATAATTCCTACTTACCAATTAAAACAAGCGTTGCATTAGTTCTGCTTACAGACTTTTAAATAAAAAGCAAGCAAAAAAAATGCTGCCTTTGCTTTACCAGCTGAGGTTTGTCTGCATTTGTGAGAACTAAGAAAACCCAGTTGTCTTGTTTAAACTGCCAAATGTGCTTTATAATTTGCTAAAATTCTGGTATTCTTAGTCTTTCTTGAGAATACTCTAAATTATATTCCCAGGTGGAATTTCTTATTTCTGTTGCCAGAACAACTGTGGAAAGGATGGAGTCAGCTGCTCCTAATTAAAATAGAACAGGTAATTAAAAAAGCAGTCCCTCACCAGGTTGCTAGCTACCTCCATTAGTCAGCCTTTGCATGGACGTGTTGTTTTCAGATGTCTTTGCTGGAAGATGGAAGTAGTAGTGCTAGAGGTACATCTGCTCTTCCAACAGTAATTCACTGAGGGTGAAAATCAAACGGGAATAAATCATAGGAAGGAAAATCATATTTGGTTTATATCGAATCAGGTTTTCTGATTCTTGGTTTTGTGTCATACAAAGAAGTGGCTTTGTGGAGGATTGACATGTTCAGGAGAGAGCTGTCTGAAGTTATGAGTGTGGTTTTAAACCTAAGCAGAATATCTGCCCCTGAAGACAATGGCCCTATTTACTAATCCTGTGAGAAGGGCTGAGCTATTATGCCTTACAGATGCCTCCCCCTTACTGACATTTTGAAACATCATTTGTTAGAAGATCTTTTGTTTAACCAATCGATGGGATAAAAAATTGTATTGAAAAAAAGTGATGAGGAAAAAAATTACAGCTTCTTGAGGGGAAACAATTAAAACTGTTTCTAAGAAAAAGTACACACAGTGTACAAGTATTTGACAGTTAAGTTGGATATATCTTTTGTACAGTTCAGAACGAATTGCCTTTAGCAGTATACGCTGCAGGGCAAGCTGTCAGTTATTCACACAAAAAGAACTGCACGAATCATTGAAGGAAAGAGGGGAGACAGGGATGCAACTTCCACTATTTTGCTGTATCTCCTCATTTACAGGTTGCTGTAGTGCAAGGGAGATAGCTGCTAAGTTGTTACACTGTTACAGTCTGCAGAAGTATTTTTCATGTATAATCCAACAGGAGTTACCAAGAGTAAAAAATGGAGCAGGAGCAGAATGTTTCTAGTATATCTCCAAAAGCTTCTTTAAGTATTTGAGAGACTATCCTGAAGGATCTTAAATAGTGGGAACTGCAGTAATAAAACACAGTTTTACTGGAATCAAAGGTGCTAGGAAACAAGTGCAACTTAATTTTACTAGAGAATTTTACTTTATCTAAACAGAAATACTAAACTTTTCAGTTCCTATCTTTCTAGTGAATGCTCCAGTCAAATACTGAGTAAATTTTTAATAAATATTTTAATTTTTTTTTTAATAATAAAATAATTTTTCTTCAAAGAAAGACCTATAGTCTTACTGTTTTATCTCTCCTGAATATGTAGATTTGCTCTGTTTATACTTACTGTCTGTTTCTGTGTTTTGAAAAGATGGTATTATAATTTAGAAATTAATGATTTATTTTAGAAATGCAGGATTCTTTCTCTCGGAGAGGTGTAAAATACCTTGAAAAAATGTTATATGGTACTTCATTAAGCTCCTAAGTATAGAAAAATACTAAAACAGCATTGTTAACTGTGCAATGTATGTAAATACAAAGTCCGAACCTTATGATGTATAAAAATACTCCTCATAAAAAATATAAACAAAAAAGTTAAAAAGCAAGAGCAAGGGAAAAACCAAGCTGTTTTTTGACTATTCCATCTGAACCTGATATGTAATTTGATTCTTTTGTGGATGGAAATAAGATATGATAATATCTTTAATGTCCTTTGTAACTCAGTTTCATACAGTTTGGATGGAATAATACAACGGGTTCAAGTATAACAGATCAAAAGCCTGGGTATCACCCTAATGGCCATCCGTGGGAACAGCGCTTTCAGTAAAGACTGAAAAGTAAGAGTAGAGCTCTTGTGTCTGTAAACACGTCATTTCTCATCATTTCTTCACAATGGCTCAGGGAGGAGGCTTTTTGCAAAATCCGTGTCCAGATCCCTGTTTTTCTCAAAGTTAAGATAATATGTGAGTAGTTCAAACCATTTGAAAATCTATAGTTCAGACCATCTGAAAATACTTGATGCACTGCTGTAAGTTAGGGCACTGCTGAGCAGTCCTTTCTAGACCAGCACTGTGACCTTTAAAGCATACCAGCAAGACAAATACAGAGCTAGAATCCTGTTATCTTCTTCAGGAAAACCAGAGACTTCATAGTGATTGGAGGGAATGACTTGGGAGGGAAGATGATCACAGCTTTGAGTTGTCTTAGGGACAGTCTCTGTCTCCTGCAGCTTTTATTGTACTGAAAGGGGAAAATATACTTTTCAAATGATTAGCCAAGGTCCTGAGCTCTCAGGGAGTAAATATGTGTCATGGTTTAATCCCAGCCTGCAACTAAGCACCACACAGCTGCTTGCTAACTCCCCCCACAGCGGGAAGGAGGAGAGAATTAGAAAAGTAAAAGTGAGAAAACGTGTGTGTTGAGATAATAACAGTTTAATAAGTAAAGCAAAAGTCTCGCATGAAAGCAAAGCAAAACAAAGAATTCATTCAGTAATTCCCATGGGCAGGCAGGTGTTCAGCCATCTCCAGGGAAGCAGGGCTCCATCAAGCATAACAGTTACTTGGGAAGACAAAATGCCATAGATCTGAATGTCCCCCCCCTTCCTTCCTTCTTCCCTCAGCTTTATATGTTGACCGTGATGTCACATGGTATGAAATAGCCCTTTGGTCATTTGGGGTAAGCTGTCCTGGCTGTGTCCTCTCACAACTTTTTGTTCACTTCCGGCCTACTCACTGGTGGGGCAGTGTGAGTAGCAGAAAAGGCCTTGACTGCTTAGCAACAACTAAAAACATTAGTGTTTTATCAACAGTATTCTCATCCTAAGTCCAAAACATAGCACTGTACAAACTGCTAGTAAGACAGTTAACTCTGTCCCGGCTGAAACCTTGACAACATGTTTTATGTCAACATTTTATAGCTCCGTGTGCACTTGGCAATGCTATGTAAGCAAACAGTTACCTGAGGTCAAGGATGGAGTAGTAAATGTGGTGACAGACTTCCCCTTCCTCAACACAGAGTTAACAGAAATTGCAGTCTGTCACGTCCTTTCAAATAATTTTAGAGATTACTGTTTCAGTCAACATTTGGCTGCAGACGTCTTGTTAAAATAAAGCAATAAAGCATAGCAATCGTAAAACAAGAAAGCTTGATTAAAGAAAAACAGGTTTTGGACAGCTGAGGCACATAATGATTGAGTTCTAATGCAAGAGCTTTTTAGGCTGATGTTTCAGATTCAACCATAGTCCCCATTTGGAATTTGTTCCTTTACTAAGTGCTCCGTTTTCCATCACTCTACTACCACAAACTCTAGTAATATAAAGAGGGGAAAAAAGGCAGGAAAAAATAGATTGCTTTTCAGTAGAAATCTACACATCATTTTCATGCAAATTTACCTTCTCTGTGCATATTTGATGAGTTATTTCGCTCACAAAAGATTTTTCTGTTAATTGTTGTATCTGCCACTTATAAAATCTGCTTGCTAAATTACAAAGTCAGCCTTCGCTGCGTGTGTGCTGCCAGCCACTTCTTTCACAAAGGATCTTTAGTCTAATTGTTTTATCTGCTGCTTGCTAAATCTGCTTGCTAAATTATACCTTTCACTGAACTTGTACCAAAACCTTCTCAGGAAGCCATAAGTAGTTACTGACATACAAAATAGCTTATACATCATGGATTGTGTAAGACGGTCTGAAAGATGGCCGTACAATATATCAGCCAGAAAGACTGCACTAGAACCGCACCGTGGGGTTTTATATGGGAAATATTGTAAATGGACAAATATTGTTTTAGAGAATTATGCCTGATGTTCCTTAAGAATGATAAGACCTTACTTGGCATGAAATTTCTGCCAGGAGAGGTTCTGGCACCTTTGCTCATACCCACTGCTATTACCATTGTTCAGACTGTGATCCTATCTGAAAAATGCAGCCCTTCATGGGTAAAGCAATGTGTCACTCAAAGACTGACCTTTGGTTTTATACTGAAAAACAAAACTAAAGGCTTAGACTTGATGAGGAAGTTTTTATTGGGCACATTTTAAAAGCTATTGTGCTACCATAGGTCTTCTACCCCATGGGCTATGGACTTGAGCTGCCATTGGGAGAGCCAGAACTTGGTTTTTCTCTGTCCCCTGAGGTCTGGCTTCATCACAGAGTTCAGGTGCCGGACACTTGGTTCCTGCTATAATGCTGCACAACTTGTTTGGACCATCCAGCTTATCCTTAGGGAAAACATGGTAAATAGCTCCCGTAAGTCTTGGCTTTTGTCTTCCCTCATTTTCTAAACTGAATCCACCCTTAGCAAATAATAACTCTTGGTAGTCAAAGGAAAAGAGTGCTTACCCTGTCTGCTCATCTCCCTTTTTTAGATCCTTGCACTGAAGTTTCACTGTGCATTCAATTTTGTTTTCAGAATAGACTTTTTGGGATTTGAGAAGACAAATTTTTAGACAGGCATTATCACAATATTACTAAAAAAATGCTGCAGAGGGCAGGTTCCAGATGAGCACCTTGCAAATGAACACTAAGCAGACAACTTTGTTGTTCCAGTGGGCAGCTTTAACATGTCAATGAAGAAAATATTTATACGTGTGTATGTGTATAGATAAAGGTGATAGTACATTAATACCTGACACTATTTACCTTCTCAGGCCAGTTCAAAAAACTGTTAAATGCTTTTTGTTTGTTTTAATGGGAAAACACAGAATCACAGAATTACAGAATGATAGGGGTTGGAAGGGACCTCTGGAGAGCATCTAGTCCAACCCCCCTGCCAGAGCAGGGTCATCTAGAGCAGGTTGCACAGGAACACGTCCAGCAGGGTTTTGAATGTCTCCAGAGACTCCACCACCTCTCTGGGCAGCCTGTGCCAGTGCTCTGCCACCCTCAAAGTAAAGAAGTTCCTCCTCATGTTTAGATGGAACTTCCTATGTTCAAGTTTGTGCCCGTTACCTCTTCTCCTGTCATTGGGCACCACTGAAAAGAGCCTGGCCCCATCCTCCTGACACCCACCCTTTAAATATTTATAAGCATTGATAAGATCCCCCCTCAGTCGTCTTTTTTCCAGACTGAAGAGACCCAAGTCCCTCAGCCTTTCTTCATAAGAGAGGTGTTCCAGTCCTCTAATCATCTTTGTAGCCCTTTGCTGTACCCTCTCCAATAGTTCCCTGTCCTTCTTGAACCAGGGAGCCCAGAACTGGACACAGTACTCCAGATGCAGCCTCACCAGGGCAGAGTAGAGGGGGAGGATGACCTCCCTTGACCTAGTGGCCACACTCTTCTTGATGCACCCCAGGATGCCATTAGCCTTCTTGGCCACGAGGGCACATTGCTGACTCATGGTCATCCTGTTGTCCACCAGGACTCCCAGGTCTCTTTCCACAGAGCTGCTCTCCAGCAGGTCAGCCCCCAACCTGTAGTGGTGTGTGGGGTTATTCCTCCCCAGGTGCAGCACCCTACACTTGCCCTTGTTGAATTTCATAAGGTTTCTTATGAACATATCTTTTAGGTAGCACCATAAAATATAAACATATGTTGAGGATGAAGATGGAGATGAATCACAGAAGCAGTGGGGGAGGAAACACAGTGCTGGTCGTTATAACGTAATCATCTTTTTTTCTGTTTCCACAAAGTATTCATTGTGTGCACATCTAAGTTTTCATGTTGATGTACAGGATTCAGTTTCCAAATCTAGACTACAGAATATCTGATTCTAAAACATTTCAGTTCTTCTGGAGAACTTGTAGTGGAATTAATAATTTCTTGGGGGAGAAAAGCTGTTGCTATTTAATTAGCTTAAAGGTGCATGGAGATGGCACAAATAATAGAGTACTAAAATAGCAGGAGTTATGGCAATGTTGAATCAATAGAATATTAAGTTTTTCAGGTATTTCTAAAAATGCATTTCATCTTGTATAAATATTATTGTCTAAATCTACACTTTATTATAAAAAAAAAAAAATACATCAACTACCGCACACAGAGAATATCAACTGCCCTGACTACTTAGAGCCCTAATTTAATCTCAGGTTTATGAATGTAATCAGACTAAGTTGACTCTATGTCTTTAGTCAATTTTCTTTGTCTATTGCTATTTTTCAGTCTTTTATTCTAGGTGTTACTTGTGTTGTATTTATATTAAGGGGATATTTATTTTTTTTCAAGTGTGTGAGAACTGCTGTGAATGGCAGTCCATTTCTTCTATGCAGATTTTGACATTGCTTCTTCTGATCCCACTTAAGATTCATCTCTGATAGGGTTTGAGTGTTATTTTTCTTCATCCTGTGAGGGCAGGGAGTAGGTTTCTTGTCCATTCTAAATTCATGTTGTTCTAGCTCAAGATTTATAATTATGAAGTAAGGAGAGAGGCACAGTCTCTGGAGTCATAGCCCTGCTGAATATAACAGAAGCTTTACATGCAATACTTCTGAAGTTAAGATTTCAACCAAAGCCACAAGAAAGTGAAAGCAAGTTAGATTAATACGTTTTAAGGAGCAGAGTGTGTAGGTTTATCACAGGATACTCATGGAATTACAATTAGGATTATCCCAGAATAGCTGAGGTGAGGTATTTGTAGGAAGGTGTGTTGGTTTTGGCCGGGATAGAGTTAGTTTTCTTCACAGTAGCTGGTAACAGATTATGTTTCGGATTTGTGCTGGACGCAGTGTTGATAATACGCGGATGGTTTATTTATTGCTGAGCAGTGCTTACACATAGTCAAGGCATTTCTCATACCACCCCGCCAGTGAGTAGGCTGGGGATACACAAGAAGTTGGGAGGAGACAGAGCTGGGACAGCTGACCCCAACTGGACAAAGGGATATTCCATACCATATGATGTCATGCTCAGCAATAAAAGTAGGAGGGAGGTTGGCAGGGGGGCTGTTGCTTGGGGACTGGCTGAGCATCGTTCAGTGATGAGCAATTGCTTCCATTTGTGCCACTTGTCTTATTTGGGTTTTATTTCTCTCCCTTTGTTTTTTTTCTTTGTCCTTACAATTTATTGTTGTTGTTGTTGTCGTCATTATTATTATATTTTATTCCAATTATTAAACTGTTTTTATCTCAACCCATGAGTTTTCTCACTTTTACCATTCTAATTCTCTGCCCTCATCCCACTGTAGGGGAGTGAGTGAGTAGCTGCGTGGTGCTTAGTTGCCGGCTGGGGTTAAACCATTGATATAGGAATTAATATAACCAGTCTTGCAAGTTAACAATCAAAACATCCTGATATTTTCTTCTTTTATCATATGCAATTGATAGCTAACAAAGCAGGCGTGTTTTTAGACTAGGGGAAATACAGGAGGAAGAACTAAATATACGTCTGCTTCTTGAGCAGCTCTGCAGAATCAAAAAGGCACCATCTGTCACACGGGACTTAAGAGATCTTGTTTTAACTTACTTATAGTATACGGATCAGGATTGAGCCTAAGTAGTTCCAGGACACATGATAAATGTGATACTCTTATCGTAACTTTTAAAGTCTTGCTAATGTCCTGCAACCTCTGGGGTAATAAAATGTTCTTTTGAAGAAAGAATAAATTATATATTGGTTTTAATGTTTATTAAGTAAAGCATGAAATTAAATTTCATGCTAAAAGATTTTAATTTTTCAGTATCAGTAGACCACAAGCACGAACGTTGTAAACATGAAACAAAGTACTGAGACTAAACAAAAGTTGAAATGAGATGAAAGGAAGGAGACCTATTATTTGCTAATGTCTCAAAAGATCTTTTTTAGGGAATTTTACATTTGTTTAAAGCAACATCAAAACCAAATATATGTTGTTTGTTAGGTAGGCTTTTACACACAAGTCTACTGGTGTGGTTCAGTTTTCACCTGTAAGGATCTGCGTTGTAATATTTTGCCAGCTGTGCCACAGTGAACAGAGATTGATGATAGGGTGAAAAAACATTGATAGGAACTAGACCTAGGTGACAAATTGATTTTTTTTTATTAACATTTGCTGTTTGTTTCTTCCTTCTAGCCCCCTCCCTCATCATCTTTTTTAAAGTACTGGTATCATTGTCTTGCCTAAATATGCACATAAACCCCTACAGATGGATCCCATTTTGGTTTTTGCTTTGCTTTCCCCCAGAGCCCTTAGCACAACATTCACTCCCAGGAACATCTATCTGATAAAAACTTGTGCCTAACAGAGTACTGAATCATCAACTTTACAGTTTTTATTACAGACGCAACAATGTCAGTGATTTCCCTTTCCTGCCAGAAGACCATTGCTGCTGCAACTGCAGTGTGAGCGGAAGGGCTCTGGCAGCCGGCAGGTGCAATTAGTGCTGATTGCTTTTCACCCCTGTGGAGGGGCGTTCTTGCGCCATTTTAAAAGTGGAAGCAGTGTGAAAGCATTATGTTACATTTATCAGGCCAGGGATGGATTAAGAATTGGAAATAGTTTTATTTATTTGTAGTTTTTCCTTCATAGAAACAAGATTGGTTTATGGTTTATGCATATTTTGCTGTGATATGAAATGTGACTGCAAACACATAGTGAAATTTATGCACAGCTTCTTCTGGGTGGTTTTATTTAATCATCCTTCCAATTACTACTTACATAAATAATTCAGACAATGTGCGTGGAGGCAAAAAGTGAGATTGTGTGATGTATGTATTTTCTATACACTGGAAAAAGGGACTGTTATTATCTTATATAGTAGTTTCAATTAAATATACAGCAATTATATTCTGTGTTATAGCTGCTCTTAAACTTTACTCTGGTGAGATAAGAACATGCAGCAGTTATAATCTTCCTTTATCTTGGAAGTTGTTCTTAGCTACGAGTCTGTGGTCTGACCTTGAGCAAGTTGCTATTGTGTGTAAAAGGGTGCTTCACTGTCTAAGTAAAAGCATGCAGTTCTCAAAATCTGAGCATAGCTTTCACCAGTAAAATTGACCAGATGCTTAATATTTTATGTCTGACCTTCCCATTTGTGAATGTTCTCATGTCTTGTCCAAGGCTGAGTAACATGGTGTCTACTTTATATTTAAATCTTATTGAAAGCCACAAATTGTGACCAGAAATAAATCTGCTACTTTATGCTTGGAAAAACCTTACCTGATATTTATATGCTTAGTACACCTAATATAAGTCAGTATACCTTCCCTGCACTGGATATTACTCTTGCTCAAAAATGTAGCTAGAGAATATGAATTTTACTTTCGGACAATTTCCTAGTGGTTTCAAGTCTCAATTAGGTTGTAACTCACCTTAATTTTCTTTTTATCCTTGTTTCCCACTTTTGAGGGAGTAAAAGAATCCAGCAGATGATTCTAGTCTTTACTCTAAACGTTGTTTAGATATTTTATTTATTGTAACGTACATTCAAAGTCTTTAGATCAGGCGCTAAATACATAGACACTCCTCCCAAAGAAGCAGAATCAGATTCTCTTCTTTCTTTTCTTCAGTGGCCTCTCGGCCTCTGATTCTCCTCTTCTGCAAAAATTAGCAAGTTCAGCAGGAAAGCTGGAGAAGGCTCTCATCCCAGAACAGCCTCCTGATGGAAAACCAGGGTAGTGTCCTGCTAGTGGGGAGGTGAGGGCTGAAACCCAGTGGAAGGAGCAGAAGAGCAGAGCCTCGGTTTCCCAGCATTGGCACAAATGCTGTGATCGCCAAGTTAGCTCACTTCCTCCTCCACAGCTCTTCTTATGCTGTTGCCTCTCTTCTGTCAAGTGCCTTGAAATAAAAATAAAAGTTTGTCACTAATGATTCTTTGTAAAAAAGCTTAGTTAAGCTTTTACTCGGTATATCGGCTGAGTCTTTAACCAGTGAATGCTGTGGATGCCTTGCTCAACTCACAATGTTGGTTGTATGAAGGTAACCTGCAAAATGGAGAGAATGATCTCTTTATCTCACAAAGTCAAGGACAAATACATCAAAAGATGTGATACATTCATATAGCATCATAGGAAGGATATATTACTATTTAAGACCAGGTGGACTTTTTGGAATAATTGCAGTTCTGCTTATTTGTGTTTTGTTTCGACTTAGGGGGTTCAGCGCTCAGATTCAATAGTGTGCCGTAAACCTGTGGCATCATTCTTAAACTTGGAGACAGAAAATGAGATTATCTCACTTTATCTCAAGAAAACTGAACTGAAGATTTTTGTTCTGTTGTTAGCACTTGTTATTTCACCATAATTTCCACAAGATTTGCTATTTTTTCTAAAAATACAAGCTCCTAAAGCACTGGTTGCAACAGTTAGATATAAATACATATGAAATGGAAAAAAAACAGATAATTGCTGTGTAAAAAAGCATTTGCATGAAGGCCTTCAGTTATACCTCCTAGAATGTAGTGGTTGCATAGTAATTATCAGGGACAGACACTTGGGAAGCATTCTGTAATCAAAGAATTTTGATTAGTCTAATCACTCCTCTACAATGACTATGCAAATGGTAATTCTGGTGGTGTTTTTTAATTTGAAATCATAGGTTTCCTTATTAAGGAACACAAAAAAGTTAGTGGTGTTAATAACACTGTTGTGGCTACAGCATAAAATCTACAAAACAAAAATGAGGGGAACATAAAATAGAAAACCACTTCGAGAATAAAAACATAATTTCAGAGATTTGGCCAAAGACAAAATATGTTTTCCATTCTTAGCAGATGCTTGAACAAAACTGTTCCTGGTTTGATTTTCTATTCTAGGAGAAATGAATCTTTTTATAGCCTAATCATTTATAGTTGTTTTGGGGGAAAAAGCATTTTCTGTGTGCAGCCATTCCAATTTAAGATGCTTTTAATAGAAGTCTGTGTCAGCAAAATTATTTCTCATAATGATTTTTCTATCATATTTCTGCTTGAATTACTGTTGATTAGGCAAGTTTGAAGTTACAACTTAATACTTCGAAGTGTTTCTGTAGCCATAGATGTGCATTCAGGGTTCATAGTGTAAGGCCTTAAGGACTGTTAAGACGTATTCTTGCACCAGCAGACAACTGCTTTCCTTTTTTATAGGACTCCTTTCAAGAACAGAGACCTCCAGCCTCAGGGTTTTTCTTCCCAATTTGAGATTTTGGGGCAGGGTTTTTTCTCAGACATTGTCACTGAAAGCAAGTAAATCTGAAGAATCATAGTATCTGAAACATAATTACACCATTCTCTCAGCATAAAAAAAGAGATAATAGTATAGGAACAGTACAGCATATTCCTGTGGGATATGCCTGAATCAATTAAGAATACCAGTTAAGTTTACCAGTGTCATCAGTTTGGAAGCAATCATGTTCTTTTTGAGAGTGTATTTGCAGATTTACTCACCTTAGTAAGTGGGGGAAGGCTGTTTGTACACACAGTTTTGCAGGATTGGGGTTTATATGACAAATTTCCATAATGTTAGATGCTATTACAGTATTCAGCAAAACCAAGTAATGTTGATGTATAGAAATTATTCATAGAAGAGGTTGAAACAAATGAGACGTATCTGGCATTTGATAATGTCAGTTTCATATTTGTCTTCTGTTTCTAACAAAAAACGTGTCGCATGTAACATGTAATTTTAAAAAAGGTTGAAGTGTTGTATTTGGACTTAATGTTATGTCCATGTGTTGTGCATAGTGCCTTACCATAGGTGAAATTCAGATATCCCATACTCTATGACTCATACATAGGGGACACCTGAGTTAACGTCTCCGTAAGTATGAGTGTCTCCCGTGACGAAGTGACCCAGTCAGCCAAAGAGGACCAAGTACACTGCGGTGAGATGATTTAATAGTTGGTACAGAAGATGGGGGTAAGGGGACATGAGGTATGGCTGTAACTCAAATTAATGTTGAGCTGACCTAAATGAAATATATGGTTTTGATTTATTTCAAATGGAAGGAGATCCTCAACTAAAAATAGTGAGGTTTAGTTGAGAAAATTTCTCCATTGGTGAGGCTTTCCTGTTTTTTCCGAGCATGCTTAGCTTAGCTGTTGTCTTCTTGCCTTTTCGGACCTGGAATTGGAATCTTGCTGCTCTTTTTCTCATTTCTTGCCAAGTTATAACAATTGGATCCAGCTGTTAAAATACCTTATTTCTTACATCTTTTTTTGTTCTTACATTTTGATATCTTGTTATTTTGATTTGATATTTAAATATAAAAATACTCTGAACTTTTTCAAAGAGAATGAACTTCAGTAAATGCCTGAATTCACTGAATCTTTGTGGATTTTGTGATCTTAGTTGTTTACGTGTTTATAAGATTTTGTACTTTCTCTTCCGTATGGGGTTTTCTTTGTTAATTTATAGAGATATATCTTCTGTTCCTTTTAAATGATTACTTTTAAAGGTTTGTGTGGCATACGGGCTATTGGGCTTTCAGGGATTTTGTGGTTATTTTTTTAATTAGGTTTTTTTTTTCCAGTAAGGTGTAAGAAAACTAGAATAAAATTTTGATACTATTTCAACTCAGAATAATTTTTACTAGAAATATTTATGCACTTACTTGCTTTTACTTACAAGAGCAGCTCCAGACATAAGCAATTATATTTTCACTGTCCAAATGATTGAAATGCAAACCTGTTTAGGGTTAATGTTTTACAAAACACCCTGTGTAGTTTCAGGTATCATCAACATTTTGCCTCCTCCTGGAAATACAATGACCGAGTCATAGAATCATAAATAGCTTGGGTTGGAAGGGACCTTTAAAGGTCATCTTGTCCAACCCCCCTGCAATGAGCAGGGACATCTTCAACTAGATCAGGTCGCTCAGAGCCCTGTCCAACCTGACCTTGAATGTTTCCAGGGGTAAGGCATACAACCTCTGTGTACGACCTGTTCCAGTGATTCACCACCCTCGTTGTAAAAAGTTTCTTCCTTATATCTAGTCTAAATCTACCCTCTTTTAGTTTAAAGCCATTACCCCTTGTCCTATCACAACAAGTCCTGCTAAAAATCTTGTCCTCATCTTTCCTATAGGCCATATCCTGTTGCTGCTACTCATTGCTGCCTCTGTATTTTTTAGGACAATTACAGAAAGTCATTACTCCTATATTATTATAGACTATGCTCTGATATCTTTTTCATGCCTTCTGCTTCTTAGAAATCACAAATAAGGTATTAGATGGCAAAATCTGACAATGAATACATGACACAGTCATATCAGAGAAAATGAATAAGAGATCTGCAAGCTAGATACAGAGGTAGTCTTGGTATAGAAGTGCAGACAGCTCTCATCATCCATGGGTAGATTATCTGCGGATGCAGACAGGGAGGTGGTTCCACGGAGACCTTTCAGTAAGGCAGGCTTTATTAACGCAACTGCAGCACCATGCAGGCATAATTACATTTCTTCCAAGGGCTACTCAGTTATACAACCACTCTTTAAGCAGCATCACAAGCTGATAAGCTCTGAGCTCATTTCCAGCTTTTCCCCAGACTAACATCACCCAAACACTTTATAAACTTACCTTCTATAGTACGAGTTGTTAATGGTAATGCTAGAAAAAAAAAAAAAATCTTCTGTTAATGATAATACGAGAACAAAAAATCCTCTCAAGTACTTTAAATAGGCATTTTTTATCATCTCTGGCATGCCAGGGTGGGATTCATTATATAAATACTTAAACCTAAGCTAGAAACTGTGAATGTCTTTTTAGTATCAATGATGAGGAGTAGAAACCTCCGGTACAAATAGGAGAGTAGCATATTGTCAACACGCACCTGTGCAAACTAGCTGACTCTGGCCATGACTGCATAGGCAACTTGCGCTAACAGGTACCATGGCAAAAGGTATTTTAGTCTGGAGATTTTTAAGACAGTATGGCAAAAATGAGGGCAAAACTGTTCAAGTTGTTGCTTTGGCTCTGTCTGAAACTAAGTGCAAATAAGATGAAATTGTTTGAGTGAGCATAACTGGCTGCAGATCTGAGAGCTGTTGGGTAGTGCCAAATCCTAAAGAGCTCTAGCTAGTTCAGATACTATTAGGACCTGCACACTGACAGCACTTTTCCATACAGCACATGTGTGCTAACCATGAACACAGCTGATTCTCCAAGGAGAAACCATCATCAGGGATGGTAAAACCCTACATACTCAGGTCTGGAGGTTTCAGGAACAGAGCAAGTGGTATCTCTGCAACACAGTGAGAAGGTGTGTCCAGCCGGATTTTTCATGTCAGTCACTACTGCCAGTGGAGCAAATCTCATAATGAAAAAGTCTGCAGTAAAATGCAGTTAAATGTATTGCCCCAAATACTGTCATAAGTAGCCAGGGCCCTTACATTTTGTACCCATTCGTTTTGTGTAATCAGTGGTAGGGTTTTTCCACCTGTGTGGCTTATGATGCATATGAGTAAGCTAAAAAGTTTCATCTGTACAGATGTATTCACTATGCTCAACTCAGCAGTTCCTTTGCAGAAGAGATGCTAAGCAAATCAAGAAGCCTTACGTGGAAAGCAGTGAATGGCAGTACCAATATTGAAATATATTGGATTACTGCTTTCTTGAAAGTGAGGTTAAAGAGAGGAACATTGAGAAATCAGTTTTTCTCAGTTCTTCTCATACAGAAGTATATTCTTACTGAAGTAATCTGTAACAGTCTCAAATTTAAGAGAAATATCGGAAGGATCCAACCAGAATAAATACTACCCACTAGAACTGAATTCCACACGGGAGCAGTTGCCAATAAAGCAAGCTGGTAAAGTGTTTATAGGCCACATCTAAAAGTTACCGATGTGGAAATGTCACGGTGGATGAGCTAAGGAGCAAGCTGTTTTGTAGAAATAGGATTCTGATTCTGGTTTCATTTATACTAGTGTAAATTTGGGGTAGCTTGTTGAAGTTAGCTGAGTAACACCAGGGTGAGAATTTAATTTAAGGTGTTCAGTCAGGTGCTTTACTCCTTCTAATGTTGCTACAGTTTCAGGCTTATGCTGAAGTGAATCAAGGGACCTTTGTGGAATCATAATCACATCTACTGTATTAAATAACTGCTGGGAACTTGTTTATGGAAATTAATTTCAAATATTATGCAGAAAAAACCATAAGGGGTACATATTAATTGTGATTCGTGCGTGAAGATCTGGCTGAATAACTCCCATTAACAATAATAAGAGTTGCAGAATTAATTTCCTTCTAGGTCCTGATAAAAATTCACTCAAGGACATTTTCTGCACCTTCAGATTCAGATCCTCTTTATATTAGCAAATAAAAATCTCCTTATGTAATCATTGCTGTAAAAGTCTATCCTGAATAGCAGTTCCTTTAAAAGTTATTATTAAATTATATGTATGTTGGCAGGTTTTTTCTTATTGCTTAGTTGTTTTCAAATCTCCATTTTAATTGCAATAACTGAAAATAGTTTATGAGAATTAGGTGGGATAAGTAGTAAAAATGTTTACATACACTTGTTAATATATATATAAAAAGTCTTTATTATTAAACAATTTTAGCAGAAGATTGTAAGAAGAAGAAAGGAAATTTTCCAAAATCATATTTAATTTAAAATTACTTTTGTGAAGATGACATTTGTAGACTGGGTTCTCGAACCAATCTGATTGATTGCTCCGTGGCTTTCTCTTACACAGTATTAGACAAAAGCCAACCCACTACCACTTGTTTTATTCTACTGTGTTTATTTCTGGAAAAGAACAGTATTTTTTCCTTATTTCTGAGATCATACTTCAGAGGTCTGTAAAACTGCATTATTTTTCATTCATTTAGGGTGCAGTCTATACCTAATTTTGGATCAGATGATAAACTAGCCGTTGTGGCAAACAGATCTCCTGATTTCTTGTTAGTGACCTCCACAAAATGCTGCACTTGTTAGGAAATCTCTCAAATCATCCCCAAAGATGGAAGAAGGCAGAGCTGAAGGGGAAATTGTGATTGCAAATTAATGCAGTCAGCCTAGACAAGGTAACCTGTAGCACAACAGTCTGCTTGTACAGATCAGTAGGTGCTAGGGTACAGCATGGCTATTTATCATTTTATGTCTGTCATCTACTTCACTGATTGAAATTCAAAATCTCATCCTTTTAGGACTCTGTGGATTAGCTCCTAAAGCACACTGGCTTCATAAACCTATGGGCAGGTTACTAAAACAAAAGGAATGCCTTCATATCCTTTCTCTGGTGACACATAAACTCTTGCTCTGGTGTTGAACATTTTGCATAAATGGAAAAAGTATCCATTTTTCACAGACCCCAGTGCACTGACATTTCAAAATATACAATCTTTAAGCATGAAAAAGTAAAGGACTCTTCATGAAATGAAAACTGATGCTGTTTAATTTCAGTCTTCCGGGATGATTTTAATGGGCAGTAGTTTTCCAATTAATTTACAGCACATGGTAAGTATTATGGAATGGGAACTACCTGTGGGAAGTGTGCAGTCAAGTTGCAGTAGGTTCTTGTTACATATTGGGGTGGAAGTGAAAAGGTAAGCGTTTTAGAATTAGGGACGTATCAAGATGAGTTTGGTTTTCTGAGTGAAAATTCACCACTGAATTCACACATGAGCACACTCATGCTCCTACATGCTTCAAGCTACATTTGCCCTTGTGAGGTCCTGATTTATGTTCAAAAGTAGCCCTCAAAAGCCATACTAATTTTTCACTTCCTAGTGATTGTTTCCTATTTTTTGAAAGTCCTTACCTCCTCATATGAGTGATGATATTCCTTAAGTTTCTCAAGGGATTGAGGTAACTTCAGATTCTTCTTGTGGTTGTGGGAATTGAAGTAGGTGAGCAGCTTTGAAGAGTCTGCCAACCGTTTCCAGTGTCAGCAGCAGAGGCAGCATGCTATTCGTTAACATCATCATGTAGCACAGGGGGAACCTCAGAGATGCTGTTGGCATGCCAGGTCTGAAAATTAGATGCTGCTGTGAGAAACGTGGAAATGTATGCATTCTTTGAAAGTCAGAGGTTCAAAGTCAGCTTGTGTTTTGATATCAACTTTACAATGTAGAGTGCTAAATTCTAGATATCAGAACCTGTGGTGGGACATCAGGCAATAAAGCTAGACAGCTTAAATTAGATACAACAGAAAAATTAGATGCTGCATATTGAGCTGCTTAGTTAACATCACTGCAAGGGACTGGTGCTTTCAAAATGGACTGTCCAGTGGAGGAAATTTAAAATATTTATATACTGCTCCTTGTTCTGAACGTCAGTCTTAAAGGGGAATTCCAGTACTTGATTTTTATCTTTTACTGGGAAACAGAACTGAAATAGACACATTTTAGAAACTGCAATTCTCTGCACTGCGAATCATGTAGTCCAGCCCCACACAGAGAGTGGGGTGAGAAGTTCTGATTCTGAGGAGGTCTGTGATGACTCACCCAGACAAGGATTACTGCTGAGCATTTTCTGATTGATTAATTATTTCATCAGACTCTGCCAATGAAAAATGAAAAAATATGCTTTGATTTGGTAAAAATCTCTCTCCTGTAATAATGAAATTGCAAACAAAGAAGACTTAAAATATTTTGATAGAAAATGTATGTTTTTTTCCAATAAAGTAGGAAAACTTGAGATTTAGCTCTGACATTGCCACAGTATGACAGAATTGCTGAGGACAGGACTTTACATAAATAAATTGTTGACATTTCCTGCAAGTCATTTTGTAGTACAACCCTGAGAGAAAGAAAAAACGGTCCTTTCACACATTCCAGTGCCTCCATATCAGATTGGCATTTTCTGAGCATAGAAAAAAGTCTAAAAAAAATTCCCCCAACCTCCCCTCCCAAACACTCTAAGAATTAAAGTCATGAATCTGGATGAGTTGAAAAAGACGACAGAAACTGGGAATTTTCACACCGTAAGCAACTGGATTTTGTTGGATTATACTGCTCAGTCTACACCTTTGGAAACAGCAGGAAAATATTTCATGGTGGTTCCTAGCAATCTTGAAAAAACAGTGCCTTGATGGGATATACAAGAAACATAATGCTAGGTTATACACTTTCAGTGTATTTGGCCTGTTAGGGTGTCAACCTAGTATCGTGTTTGAAAGAATAAATTAGGTTTTGTGCCTCTGTATTCGTCCACCAAGTCAAATCTACTGACCCTTCATAGAGCTGATTTTATCAGGAAAGCATAGCTGATCATGTAAGTTATGCTGGTTTTTACATTGGGCTCAAATGCTAAAGATATGAAAGAAAAAATACCACAGAAAGCAATCCTTAGAAACATCTCAGCAATTGAATGGTGTCCAAACCCTGTAGCAGCTGGTATTTTGATTCCAATCTGTCAAACTACAGGTGCCAAGTCACATTCAACTTTGTGACCTATACTTCCTCATCGGTGTAGAAAGCTGAAATTATTCAACCTGTGACTAACAAGGACTTCTACATTGGCTATCAAACCAGAAAAGAAGAGAAATTTTTGCATGCACATTGTTTTAGATGACCGAAGCCTTCACCAGCTCTGGATTTTCATTTGGAAATAAAAGAAATGTGAGCAGTCTGGCTGCTGAAATTACCTCTCTAATGCTGTATGTTCTTACATAATTCAGCCTGGTATTTCTTATAGTTTCTGAAGGCTGGTATAAAATTTGTGGTAGGATGCTTAAATGTTATGTATGGAAGAGAGTTTTGAGACACAGGGCAAGATAAACAAATACACATATATATGCATTTCTCATATCACCAAAGTTGTATAGTGTCTTTCAAGTATCAGTTTAGAAAACATGTACTTCTCTGGGTGCTGCTAAACAGATTATTTTCTTTCTATGTGTGTCAAGATAGACTATTCATCCTTCCCACAGCTGAAAGAAAAATCATACATCCACTGCCAAATTCTGCTTCAGCATAAATTTATGCTAATTAGATTTATTTCAGATGAGGAGGAATCCAACAGGTACCAGAGAAAAATCTTGGAAAGTTGTCTTTTGGTCTCTATTTCAGTTTCAGTAAATAAGAAGATATTACCCCCTGCCCCCCAGCTCTTCTGTTACCCGTGTTTAAAATGTCTGATTTATTTGCAGAGTTCTTGCTTTAGAAGTTGCTAGAAGACTCTACATAGAAACAGGAAACCACACTTATGGGCTGGCTATCTCAGTTCAAATGTGCTCTTTGCAATCAATGAATAAATATAATAATACAACACTAGTAAATAATACATTATTAGTGAATCTGCTTGCCACAATTTGAATATTTTTTTTACCGAATCTTGTTAAACTAAAGCATGAAAATGGCATGTGGAAGTACCTAAAATGGAGAAGTATAGTAAAGTCTTCACCAATTTTGTGAGTGCAACACGGCTAATAAGAAAGTGATCAAACTGTTATATTTTGTGAAGGTTCAGTTTATTTGGTGTTGAATGGAAACAAAAAGAAAAGCAACAACTAGGCTTATGTAACTACAAGACTTGTCTTCATTGTCTTGGATCCTTTTCACCATATGATAGTATTTCAAAGTGCCTCAATAAGAGATTATTCAGCAAACACTTAAAAGGTAATCCCAGTGCTATGTCTGTCAACTTCTACGCTCTCACCCTACTTACACTGCTGTTCTGTTAAGGCTGACAGCTCAAATCAAAGGGACGCTTACAACTCCCCCTGCCCCTTCCTCTTTCTGCAACAGGAGGCATCTGAGTTGAATGTAATGCTGAAAAAATTATTCAATACCTGACAAGCAAAGCCATCTTTTACAGTCTGAGAGTGAAAGAACAAGGATAAAGTAAAATCAGATGAGTGTAAGCTTTTGTAATTGCAGTATACTTCAAAGCATGTAAAGAATATATTTATTTAGAAGAAGTTTCTTTAATTCTTTGTAAAACTGTCGTTTCTGAGCTTTGGTAAAAAGAGTTCCTGTCAAAGATATTTCCAACTTAAGTATTAGCAAAATCAGAAAATAGCAGGCCTGAAACCCACAGATCAAGTCTCAGTGGCTCAGCAATACTAATTTCCAAAATGAGCATGGCAAATCGATTGGTTGTGCTGTCTCTAACCATTTGATATACTCTTTTTCTCAGAATAAAATACCTTTCTTGCTCTTTTGCTGCTGTATGATCCAGCAACATCGACTGGGTCTGTGTTCAATCCCCTTTTCATGGATCATCACTATTCAAGGGAAAAAACTTACCACTGCGTAACCGGGGGTTAAATCCTTGTGTTGTCATTTTTCATGATAGAAGCAATTTTTATTTCTAAGTTCTTTTTTATGAGGGAGTGTGGAATCAGAAATTCACCCAAAATGAATGTACATTTTTAAACAGTTTTTAAAAATGTAGTAAAGAACTAACGTGTCAGTGGAGTTCCTGAATTCACAATGATACCAAAGGGAAATAAGGAGACTTTTGACAGAGGGCAGATCAGGGGACAGACTTTTTTCTGGACTTTTTCATAAACTCATTGGGGTGGTAGGCAAGCCTTTACGGACACTAAAAGACCTACCTCAACCTGCTTTAGATGCGTTAGAATCAGCTTTTGCTGGGTTTTCAGTACCTTGGTTTGCCATTCGTTTCCAAACAAGATGATCTCTATTACATGAATTTTGATATGTATTTGCCTGAATAATAGAAAGATATGAAACACTTCACTGGACTAAATATATTTATCCATTGATGTGCTAAGTGTTTCTGTCTTACATTGTTTAAGGACCATCAAACTCATACTGTAACTGTTTTTAAGTTACATGACAGTGAACATACCTACATACTATGGTAATTCATAAACTATAGTGGAATAGATTTTTTAATTCTTTCTTTTTACTGTTAAGGGCTTCCTATTTTACTGTGCTATGAGCAAGTATGCTGATGACTTGGTGGTCCCTCAGCCATTTTACATCCTACTTCACTGTGGTTCCTAGGAAATTCATTATCTGTGGAAGATGTGTGGGCATCCTGAGGTATAGCCTCAGCTTTCTACATGTACGTGTTATGCTGATAAAAAGTCTGGTCAGAAAGCTTTGAAGGGATAACAGTTGCTCTAATTACTTTTAGTTTTTTTCATATTTACAAAGTATTAAACTGCAGGAAAACTGCATCTGGGGATACTTTATTATTACTATTTTATTTTTAGCAAATAATAGATTTCCTGTGTTTGGTTTGGTTGGTTGGTTGGTTGGGGTTTTTTTGTTTTTGGTTTTGTTTGGTTTTGGTTTTTGTTTGTTTTGGGGGTTTTGTTTTGTTTTTGTTGGTGGTGGTTTTGGTTTTGTTTTTTTTTTGTTTGTTTGTTTTGTTTTGTTTTGTTTTGTTTTTCCCAGCTGCTCAGATCCTGGACCTACTATACTTGTGTTTTATTTCTATTCCAATACAAACACATTTAATATTTTTTACATTTATATTTTTATTTGCATTGGAATAGGCTTATGCTCTCTATTCCTGTATAGAAAGCATTTACTAACATCACTTCTAGCTCAGTGCATTATGTGTTCACTCTCCTAAAGGACAGAGCAGGAAACATCTGAGTCTAATAGACCATCTGTTTAAGTGTGAGTGTGAAATTGCAGGACAAGAATAGCAAAGATGGCTTGTTAAGAAAGATTTGGACTGTCTTACGAGGAATATGCCTTATTGTCTCCGTCATAACAATATAATACTTTCTAACATTCATTTTAATGGATCAATACATGTACATGATTAGATTCTATAAAAAGGATGGTTATTTTTGTAGTGATGGACATTTCAGTAACAGCTCCTCTCTCACAGCTTTTATCCTAACAAAACATTATACAGTAGACTATTGAAGTGTTTGGATAGACAGTAACGAATACAGCTATTGCCAACAAATAAGGCAACAAGATTTTATGTTTCTTCTTGTGCTTGAGAAATAATAATTTCAGACATGTTTGAGTGCCAGGGACTGAAAACATCATTGGTATAAGGAGAAGCAAACTAGAAAATAGGCATCTACTGTATGTGCAGCTGAAATATATAAACCCATTTTCTAAATAGCATTCCTGAAGAATAGTCATGACAATAGTCATCTTCCATTCCTTTTTTATATAGTAATTTCTTAATCCATTTTGGAAATGGATCTTGGCTACCACAGATACAAAGGGACAATATTTTAGTTGATGTTCATCTTCAGGCTGAGGAAATTACAATGTGCTGTGGTCCAAATATGCCATGACATTTCTTCTTGTGCTGAAATACGAACTAAATGTAGTGTTTCTTTCTACAATGTGAATAGTTCTATATGATAACTCTCCATATAGCATCTATGTTAGAAGTTTTCCATTTAATTTCCCAGAGAAAAAATCCCTTTGCAGATTCTTTCTGCAGAACGTTGTTTATTGGGGTTCAGGAAGTTTGTACAAACAAAATTGTTCTGTGATAATAGCTTCATTCTTTTTTGAATATGACCACATTACTTATGTGACACATACTTATGTGGTATACTGAGTCTTACCTTTCAGAGAACAGCACAATCAAAGGTGGTGTCCTGCCCACAAGTCTGTCTGGTGGAGAGGAATGGGGACTGAAGGCACTCCTGTAAACCTCTTTCACAGTGTGGTGGTCATATAGGTATAGCCAATGAGCTCAAGTGACATTATTAGATTCAACACTGTGGAAAATTAAATGTTTGTTAGTTAAAAACAGATGCCCTCATCAATCTGGACAGATAGTTCCTTGGGCTGTGAGACCTAAATTCAAAGTCCTTTGGTAAAACGTGGCCCTCTCGTCTCCCCAGTAAGAATGGTCAGCTGTTGACAGTTGAAAACTTTTTCTTCTGCTGAAAGTTCCACTCTTGATCAGAAACCTGCTTGATAATAGTTTCATTGAATAGATAAATTTATTGAAAGGATTTCACTTGGGTAAATTGACATTTTCAGTATCTATTGAACATCCCAGACTATTCCAAAGTATATCAAAAGCAGTTAACTTTCAGAAATTAATCAAGGATTTGTGTTAAGAAAACTTTTTTTTTTTTTTTTTTGCTTAGAGAGCTTGAATCTTCTCAGTAGATTTCTCTCCCTATTCACAATATAATAGGTTACCATAAACATCATTTCCTCACTTACAGGCCTTTGTTGAACTAATTTTATTTTATTAACTTGAGTAGCTTAGCAGTTGATTATTTCTATTTACTGCATTAATGGAAGCTGATATCTCTCATTTTAACATGAAAGAAGTCCATAGGGATAGTTAGCTAAAGGTTTATCTCTGTTTTCAGTGAATGCTTAAAACATTAATTCCAGTTTCACATCCAATAAAAGTTTTAGAGATACTATCATTTCTTCCTATGGAGAATACAGGTATATGCTGTTATCAGTCTGCAACTTCAATTAAATTTTATAATATTTTCCCAGTACTTGTCTGTATTTTGCTATCTACTTTCTTTTTTAACTCTTTAGAGAATACTTTAAACAATGCCTTTTATTTGCTTTTTTTTTTTTAACACTACTTGAACTTTTCTGCTTTACTTGTGAAATTGTTTGCAGTTTTCATTGCAGAAGTGAACAAAGAAGTGGTCACAGACAAACTTTTGCCAAAGTGATCTGCAATCAGTCCTCCAACAATTTGTCCATGACAGCTAGAATGGTAACTTGGCATATCTTCTGTATGTATAGTAAAACTATAGGCTCCATAACATTGTGTCAAATCCCTGTTCTTCAAAGAGGATATGGGAGCATATTTTAGAGGGTTTACTTACCTTGACTGGAAATGGAACCAGCTGTACCTTTGTTAGGGGCTTTGCTGGAGTCTCTGTCATCCCTTACCGCATGCTTCTGCTCACAGCTGACTCCAGTCCTTCCTGTCCTACTGGTTTTCCATCAAAGCCATCTGAGAAGAGCGAAGGGAGTGGCACCTTGCAGAGGTGCTGCCAGGAGCTCAGCTGCTCGTGCAGCAGTAGTACCCAGAGCACATGCAGGAAGATGGAGGTGAGAAAAAAGTGTCCTGTATCTTAAAAATTACTTTTTCAAAAATCAAATTAGATGGAAATCTGCTTGTATGAGTGAAACTCAATTTTGGCTTCAAGGCAAATGACAGGACCGAATCCTCACCATTCCCTAGGCTGCAAAGCGGCAGTGGGTGCCCATCGGAGCATCCAGGCAAGTAAATGTTGATCTGCTCCCTGTGCTAGTGTGCTGCCTGTCTGCACTTTGGTGGTGGTGTTTTTCTTTTGTATCAGGAATAACTTTGTCCTAATTCAGGCCATGGCTTTAAAAAGGCTGTAATCTATTACACAAATACCACTTAACAGTGGACTTTTGAGTGCCTATCTTTCTTTTTCTGGACTAATTCATAGATATGCACTTCTTTAGGCTATGGGTGATGCTCAACAATAAATTCATTATGAGAAAAATATGAAAAAAGTTGTTAAATCAAGAAGAAAGACAACTATTTGTTGGGGGTTTTTTTATATTTTTTTTAAAGTCTGGAGTAACTTGCTGTGGGACAAAGGTGTGGCAGGCAATTTGTGGGCAATGATTTGCAGCTGTTTCTGGAAGAAATGTTAGTGCTATTTGGTAATGGTCCCGTAGTCGGGATCTTAATGAAAATGAGTTGTGGGAAAAGTAGAGAAAGTACTGAACACCTAGAAAACAGCTGTTTAAAGGTCATCATCATTCTCTATGAATGAGAGGCACACTAGGTTTATTTTTTCATTGTCCTTGTACAGTAGCTGGTTTCTTCAGGGATTCTAACTCTTGTTTCAGGCCATTTAAAAAATTCTTTCCCATGTCCCGTGTGTTGCAGACCCAGCACAAGTCTTTTTATGACCATCTGCAGTGGAACCATAATTAACTTTATTTCTCTTTGTGTATGGAATGTTCTAGAACATATTTCTTAAACGAGTCCTCTATGGGCTGTATCGTGACAGGATGTGAAGGGCAAAAGGGATTTATATTTTTATTACCAATTTAGTTACATCTGTAATAATGTGAACTGTTATTGGTGAATATAGTAAGGCCAAGGACAATGATTTAGGAGGTCATCACTTGAAAATCAGTGTTTCAGACCCAAATTATGCTTTTAAATTCCCCTGCAGCTTTTTTGTGGATGTAGGATAAAAGGTGTGGTTTCCATAGCTTAATAGCATACCTCTACAGGAATTACTACATTGTAATAATATGTGGAGGAGAAAGTGATACTAATAACTCTACAGTGCATTAAAGAGGAATCTACCATTACACCTTAACAAAGTAATAAATAGATTTGAAACTGTAGCTTGGCTTAGGTGTCTGTAGTATACTGGGATAGAGTTATTAAAGTATTAAGGAAAAGTATGTCGCTTGTTTTGTCCTATAGACACAAGCCAGCTAAATGGGCCTGTTTGCTGATATAAACGCTGTTACAACGCAGTACAAGCAAGCAGTACATGCAGCAGAATTCCTCCAGGCAAGCAGAGGGGCAGTCCCGTTCACTCCCAGATCCCGTTCCTCTTTCCTTCATACCTATGAGAAGAACAGTGACTATTTATTAGTTTATTTGGGGTTGGATTGGTTCTCATCAGTTGGATTTGTTGTGTCTGGCTCAGGTGGAGGCTGTGATTAAAGTGAAGGTGACTGACTGAATGAATCAAATGAACTAAAAGTTTCATATTTCTGCATAAAGCAAGCCCCATACTCCTTTCTTTTACCATGACTTTAAAGCAGGTTCTTTCTTCCTACCTAGAGAAACTTTGCAGCTGATAGGGATGCAGTCGCATTCTTTGCCTCCATTGCCAGTGTTTTGCAACCTCAATCCACTTTATTACTTTTACTACACGTTACAGTGGGACTCTGATCCCTGTCACATCTGGGAACCCCACCTATACTCTTACTTCCTGGAAAATTAGCATAATTTCCCACATTCCTCATCAGTTTGTCTGCAGGCTGCTCTTAGCAAATAACTAAAGCAGAATTTTCCATCTCCTGGTGTCTCCTTTTCAAAACTTCATAAGGGACCGTTTGCAAATGCCATTTTCAAGCCCCTTTTGTAACCTCATGTCTCAACATTATAAAGATGCCTTCTACAATCTTTTGCTTTTCCCTGTCTCAAAACAGACACTTTAAAGTAGGTAGTGGTTGTGGGTTTTTTTTTTTTCTTTTGAGTTAGTAGTAAATTAATATTATGATTTGTAGAAAAAAAATGTTATTTGGCTATATGGTATTATGTGATAATTGACATGAAGGTTAGATATTCTCCAAGTTTAAATGATGATTGTAACACTTTGTCTGAGAACCTCAAGAGAAGGGGTTTTTTTGTATTAATTAATCTTTGCCAGTTGAGACATTAGTTGTGATGTCTGTCTTGGCCCAATGCACAATTTTTCGGAACAGAAATTGGAGAAATATTACTTGTGGAAAAGGACAACATCTTCCTAAACCGTTTGCATTTTCCAATTTGAGCATTTTAGCTCTTCAGGGAAAAGTTTTATTCAGGTAGTGAAGAAAAGGGGAGAGAGTAATTTTCCAGAGGAGCAAAAAGCACATCGAAGTATATCCATAGCTTTAGCTCGGGATCCTGGGGGATAGGGCAGAGGGCTGCATCCAGTGGCAGAATAATCTCTCCACCTGATTTACAAGCTAAGACTTTGTTATCCGCAGTCCTTTTGATGTGGAATTTTCCATGGAAATGTTCCTGTAAAAGCTAGTGAGAGGACACTTATTAATAAATATTTTAATTATAATAATTATTTTCAGATAGTCTCATAAAGCTATTTAACTGTCTTGAATCTATGTTAACTAGCTCACTAAAAATCATGTGGACTGAAAAATGAACTGTTAAACAAAATTGTTTCCACTAACATGTTTGTCTTCTAAAGTGTTTGATTTTGTTATGAAGCCTGTGCAGAATACACTATGCTTTTCATCTTCCAGCCACCCTCACATATATATACAAAAACCTTTTATGTAACATTAATGTGTCTTTTTGCTGCAAATAAACCCCTTCTAAAAGAGTAAAGTACAAACAGAATTGCATAAGCTTGTCTCCATCCTGCTTACCTTCATTTATTTTGAAAAGGAACAGATGTTCACACATGTTTTATAGTAAGGTTCTCCAATGGATCAAACAGGCCATGTACTAATAATAATTGGGAAAAAAAAAATATTTACTTGATTAATCCTGTTTGAAGTAAATTCCAGTAGGTATTAATTACCCAACATTTACATTGTCAGAAGTCAGCCTTGCTTTTAAATATTTGCAATCACATTGTGAAATGGGATGCTATTGAAAGAAATCTATATACCTTTATGTCTAGACTGTATGAAAAATCTTAGTCGGAAAATATTCTTATGTGGATAAATAGTCAGTGGAAAACTGACTTACTGTGACAGTTTTTCAAGCAATATAATGATGTTTGAAATATGAAATTCCTTTTAAGGATGACATCTTTCTTCAAAGGTGTGTTCAGAAACTGTGCCCATTTGTATGCATGGCATCAGAAGAGAGAAGAAAATTGATGTTCTTCTGAAGGTCTTCAGTGGGTTCCCACTGGATTATTTTGTAAATTAATTAAATGACTGTAGGCATTAATGTGAAGCTTCTTCAGTAATCTTTCTTCTGCTCATCTGAGGGTGGGAGATGTTCATCACAAGCAAATTTCTTTGGACAGGTTTACAGGGAAAAAAAACCAACAAACAAACCATATCTAGAAAATATCCTGAAAATATTAAAGAGAACTTATTTGTTGGATTTTGAATATTCTACCAAATGAATCTCTGCTCTGAAACTGTCTGTGCTTGTCTGTTAACATTTGGCTTTTGGCATACGACTGGCTGAAAAATCTTGTTTGCAGGTTGGGCATACTTGAAGCCTGGATTGTGATTGCTTGCACATCCTGCTCTGCTTCATGAAGCACAACGTAGTACAGCTGAGTATGTTGGGATATCACCCAGGAAAATCACTACTCTGAATGTTTGAAGGATGTGGGGATTGTAAGCAGATTTTGTGTACTCTCAGGAAGAATGCAGTCGGGACTGTGCTGTCAGTATCTGAGCAAGAGCGCTGGCAGGAGATTGGAGGAGGGTAACTTCCCATCAAAGCAATGCTGAGAGATGGTGGGAACTAATACAGCTAATACAAGCTAGGTGACGTCTGTCTACATATGCCTGTTACTGGCAGTTGTTCTGGGTAGAAAGGTTTGACTCAGAAGAATGGCATCAAATAAGCCCCTTGGAGACTTATGAAGGAGTCGAAGTAGACTTTGATCTCTTCAGGGCTGAAGGAAATATGGGATCTATAAGGATGAGGTTTCAAGGATGATGAGTTTCCGGAGTTGATGTGATTTCTTTTCTGATAGGAATTTGTGCTGTGATTTCTTTGAAGGAGATAAAACTGCATTGTGGGGTCAAGAATAGGGAACACTTTTCAGAATAATTCTGAATCTGAAGGAGTCAAATTAAGTAAGAATGTAGGTATTGGAAGAAATTCTATCCCTGAAGTAAAGGTTTTTTTTTTTTTTTTTTGAGGGTGTATTTTTGTGTTTTGTTTTGTTGTTTGTTTTCTTAAAAAAAAAACCCAACCAACCAACCAAAACCAACAAAAAACGCAACGACAACAAAACAATCACCAAAGCTCAAACCAGAGGCAACTGATCCTCTGAAATCCTATAACTAGTGTTTAAGAGGAGCGAGGAGTGCCACAGGGAATGCATCCTATATCTGGTTTAACTCGTGCAATCCCATCAGTGTCAAAAGGAATGAATGGCTGGGCTAACACTTTGATCCTCTGTACCCTGTGATGCAGGGGATGATTTCATTGTGGCTTGCCTTGTCTGCTGGATTTCAGTGTAGAATATTTGGATCAGGTATGGTTAGATATGGTTGCCTTTGTGCAGCATTTTCCATTACTAACCCAAGAGTTCAGATTTCAGTAAATAGAAAAGGGACTGAACAGAAAAATGCCAAAATTGTAAGGTAAACATAAAGGATGTGTTCTTAAGGAAAAAAAAAAAAAAAAAGAAAATTTTTCAATTCATCACAGCAAAAGGATAATCATTTGCTCTGTTTTCACAGAAAAGTGTGTTTCCTAGACAGTTGGCAGGATGTAGGGGCATATAAATAGTTTAAGAAGTAGGTTTTATATGTAATCTGTGTCGCACAGTGACTTTACTTTAAGGCAGTAATGCCACGTTAATTCTATTCCATTATTTTTTTGGAGGCCATTGTGAAGAACTCTGATAGGCATAAATTGAATGTTATTGTTCCTGGCAATGAGTAATTATGCCACTGCTTTCATATTCATTTAGCTTAAATTCTGAAAAAGACTTGTATATTAACTATACAACTAGAGGTTTAAAAATGAGTGGAAAAACTCTCAATGACTTTTTCAGGCCTTCATTCAGAGTAGTGCACATCCATGCTCCACGTATACATAAATGTTCTGCCTCCATTCTTCTGTAAAAAACTGCTCTATTTAGTATTTTTATTGAATACCAAAAAAAAGGAAAGCTTCCAGCGTTTATGCATTGCTGCCTTAGAATCTGTTAGCATATTTCCCAGTTCTGCCTAATTATGTTACTTTAGGAAAATAATTTAAAATATATTTTCATCTAAAAACAAGTTGAACTACTAGTGTCGAGGCATAAAAAATATTAGCTTATATTTCCTCTAGCTCAGCTGCAGATTTATGCCCTGGAACAATCTGGACCAATGAATTTAACCTACAGCAGTTGTCATTTATTCCCTTGTATTTTAAATGTTTGCAAGCAGTTCAAGAATCACAGAATTGTGATTCTTTTTAAAAAGAGTTTTAAAAACATTTTTTCCCAAAATAATAGATTTTTCTAAATAAAAAAATAATATAGGAAGAAGGAGTAAGAACTTCCATCGTGTCAACATATCTATAAAAGTATATGTTGGCCAGTAATATCCCCTTTTGGACAAAAGGAAGTGATTTATATTTCTTCTGGTTGTTTTTTTTTTTGTTTGTTTGTTTGTTTGCTTTGGCTGGTGTTTTGTTGTTGTTGTTGTTCTTTTTTTTTTTTTCTTTCTCCCACAAATATTAAAAGTGTGTTCAGCTCTTGTACATTCTGAAAACACAATTATTTTTAAAGTAGTCTGTCAAGGAGTTACCCTTCACTGAAAGTTTTTAGATACCTCCAAACACTTGTTTTATCAGGCGTAAGACTGCAAATGACTAAAAACATCAGAGGTTAACACGTACGTTTTAGAGGAAAACGTTATGCTTGAATTTAAGAAATGGAAATTAAGGTCTTTACAATTCTGTACTCAAAATATAATGGAACAGTAGAGGCAGAACACAGGGCACAAGGATGAATACAAGTCATTGTGCAAGGGACTGTTGTGGAGGGGTGGAAATACTAGAAGACTGGAATATAATTAAAGGATGGCGTGAGCCTTTTGGTAGGAGGATGTTAAAATAATTTTAATCCCATTACAGAAGCAGTAGTGGATGCAAAAGCTTTGTTATTGGCTGGGCAGCAGCGCTGAACTCCTGAAGATTTCCAATTGATGTGGGTGTATAAAAAAGCGGTTGAATAATACTAACACAATTATGGCTATTGTGAATTTCAATTTGCTATATTATTGAAAAAGGACCATAGGGGGAAAAAAAGAGGAAGGAATAAGTGGAGAGTAGCTTGAAACACTAACAAACCTTAGGATATCGTAAATATTTAATTGTATGTACTGAGTAAGATGTGGCTGTTGTTTATAAGGTGTAATTAACTACATGAAAATGGCTGATTAATTTCTGCATAGACTAATATCTTTATGAGTGTGAGGTAAGTTGGACCTTTGAAATCTTTGTGATACATATGTGCTGAGTTTTGCAGGTTGCTCCAGGACATTCCTCAAAGCCTGGCTCTCAATTGGATAGACATGAAGTCTGTAGTGTAGACCTAGGCATCACTGGAGTTCATTACTGCCCCTAACGTGAAGTTAGCACAAGGATGCACAGGAAATGGGTATGTCACCAGGAAAAGTTTAAAAGGAAAGTGTTAGGTGTACATCACAGCTTAATGTTCTTGTGCCACCTTGCCAGTCAATTCAATGTTGCCATCACCTCTGAAAGTATCTATTTCAGGCAGTTTACTTCTTACTCTTATCACGTCTATGCTGAATTTTCATTAGCGTCTGAGTTGTATGACTCTTGAAACACTGTACACCTGTGTAAACTGACCATAAATATCAGCACATTTCTAATGTTAATTTCAGACAAGCATCTTTCTGTTATTTCTGTATCATAGAATCATAGAATGGTTTGGGTTGGAAGGAACCTTAAAGATCACCTAGTTCCAACCCCCCTGCCATGGCCAGTGACACCACCTACTAGACCAGGCTGCTCAAAGTCCCATTGAGCCTGGCCTTGAGCACTGCCAGGGATGGGGCATTGACAACTTCCCTGGACAACCTGTTCCAGTGTCTCACCACCCTCACAGTAAAGAATTTCTTCCTAATATCTAATCTAAATCTCCCCTCTTTCAGTTTAAAACTGTTACTCCTTGTCCTATTGCTATATTCCTTCACATAATCTCTCCCCATCTTTCCTGTAGGACGCTTTCAGGTACTAGAAGGCCGTTATAAGGTCTCCCCAGACCCATCTCTTCTCCAGGCTGAACAACCACGACTCTCTCAGCCTGTCTTCACTGGAGAGCAGCTCCAGCCCTTTGATCATCCTCGTGGCCCTCCTCTGGACCTGCTCCAACAGGTCCATGTCCTTCCCTGTACTCTGCTCTCGTGAGACCCCACCTGGAGTACTGTATCCAACTCTGGAACCCTCGGCACAAGAAGGACTTGCTTTTCTGACTATGACTGAAACTTCCCCGTACACATTTTAATGTTTATATGTTTTTCTGGTCCTCATTGATTTAAAAACAATGGAAAAGTTGGTGTACTGTACATTCAGAATTTAGCTGAAAAGAAAGAGGGGAACTATGACTTTGATTCAGTGAGATACATAAGCATGTATATAACAGTAAAAACTTGACTGGTCCCTTTGATACTTTAAATCATAGTTGTGGCTCTTGTCCTACTCATTTTAGGAGCTTGGAGCATATTTCCAGGTCTTCTTTTATGAGATTTCTTATAGTGCTATATGAATGTCACTTGGAGGAGGAGTAAAGTTATTTCGAGAGCCTCTTGTATTTTTCTAGTGTAACATTAAGCATATAAGATGCTTATAAAAATGCAATCAACTATGAAGTGCATAGACTCTGGAAATGTCAACTGCTTATACTGATCACTTTAAAAAGAGATAGAATTTTGGCATTGGTATTAATCACGATAACAATTCTGTTGACAGGAAGCATTTACTCATATTACAAAAGCTACGGAGTAGAGGGAAATGCAGTAATGCTAATGCTGTGCCAAGGTGATAGAGATAAGGAAAAATTCTAGGTTTTGTTCACTTTTGAAATATACTGCTTGACTGGCCTCTCACTGAAGTTATTAGAAATATTGTCACTGTGTACTGAAAATAGGCTTGGACCTTTAGTGTGCAAAGTGCTTATTCTCAGGTTCTTGCATATCTTCTAGTGCTAGCTATGTCAGTACCTAAATTTATCCTAGTTTTAAATATTCCATGTTATTGTGCAGGATGATGCAAATACAATTACAAATATAGGTTTCTTTTTCAGAAAATGGAGACCACATCTATTTAAACAATAAATGTTTGAAGAGGACCAGTAGGGTTGTCTGTCATCCTTTTTAACGTGTGCTACGGCTTTGTTGTGAGCAGTTGTATTACGTGGTAGAACATATTACGGTCTTTTTTTTCCTCCTCCTTCTTTCATAGTGACATTAACAGATACACATCATCTTTGGAAACTTCTCTAATGCTTTAATTTCAAATACTTTTTCTCACAAGAAAGTTAAGTTAAATATTCTTAAAAAATGTCAGTAGAGAAAAAAATCTGTTTAGGTTTTGTACAGAACATGAGTTCTGATGGTAGCTTTTAACAAATGAAAAGTTTTGCTTCATTGTTTTTATTAAATCACATAAAATCATGTATCTAATGATACTATCATAAAAAGAAAGCTTTAAAATTCTTCATTTTGCTCTATCACTTTGATTCATTTCATTACCCTTGTATTTGATTGACACTTTCCTCAATATAAGTGGAAAAAATAATGCCATATGATGCAAGAATTACTCTCCAAAACTAATGAGAGCATAGGTAAAATGTCTTTCCAGTCAACCTGGTAAATCCCATTTCTTTAACTGGCTGCCAAGAGGAAGGATTGCATTGTGTCTGATCCATTTGACTGGAGATTCAAAGTCTGAACAGCAAAGATCATAAGACAAAAATGATTATTCAAGAGTTTTGTTTAACAGAAGGTTACTATAACAGGAATTTTTCTTTTCATATGCATTTTAAATGAGTGTTATGTTCCCCAGTGATTGAAACTTAAAGATGAAATACATGTCATTTTGATACAGTTCATTTCACTTAGAACAATATGTAGTTCACATATTGAGAATTTTATTTCAGTAAATGTTCATTTACACAATTTCTCACCAGTGCCAACAGATAAGTAAGAAACATAGAAGTCTTCCATAATACAAGTTTAAAAACATCAGTGTGGCATGATTCTGTTTGTATCTTGATGCAAATTTTCATATCTCCGTTCTATGTGTGTGTAGCCCTTCTAGTGGTGACTTGAAGGTAGAATTGATCTATTTGTATACGATCACTTCCAGTTCAATGAAACTTGGTAATAGTCTTGCACTGAGGTTTATGTGCTTATTTTCTCTTTTTCTTCTGCAATACAGTTAATGTTTGTGATGGGATGCAAAAAAAAGTAGTAATGCCAAAGAGGAATCTGGGTGCAACATGCCCCACTCAGCCTGTGAACACTGCAGCTAGGGTGGGAAGGCTGAGTGCCATGTGCCCTCAGGGAGCTACTTGCTTTCCAGGTGCAAGCTGAAATCTCTGCTTCTCTCTTACACCAATTAGATGACCTCATAAAATTAATGAGACATGTTTTTACAACCTTCTCTCAGACAAGGCAATAGTAATCACTGTATTTTATATGATAGAGTGTTTAAACTGTCAGCATGGAAAAAGAATCATAGAAATCCAGTGTAAATACTTCAAATTGCAAAAAGAAATTATTAATCTTTTAAAAAAAAAAGCACAGTTAGCTAATAAATGACAAATGAATAATTTATTTACCATAAAAGAGAAGGGAAGAGAGGTATTAATGTTTTACCTGTGGTTACTCTTTTTCTTTGACAAGCTATTACTGAACTGCTAGATTTCTGGTTTTACCATGTTTATTCAAAGTCTTGTAGCAATATGGAGATGTGTAATGATTTTGAACGACATATGTTAATGTGTCTTTGTCTGTATATAGGTGTCTTATATAAATAGATTATATATAGAGAGGGGGAGTTTTTGTACTACTTGTTTTCAATCATTCACACTGCCAGTAGCTCAAGTAAGTTACTGGGGCTGTAAACTAACACATAGGTTCTCTACAGCAACATATTTGCTAAACTACTACTTTTTTCCTTACCTCAAAATTCCATGACCTTTTGCACACTTGCAAAAACAAAGCATTTGTGAAATATTCAGAGTTTATATTTCTGAGAAAGTTGTAGCAAGGTTGAAAAGATCTTGATTTAATTCCTCAAATAATGTCTCGCTTTTTGAAGCTCAGACAGCTCAGTTCACAATAAATAATGAAGCCTTGATATTAGCTATAATGTAACATTAAATGTTTGTGAGAATGAATGTAAATGAATGTATTACGGAGTGCTAGCAAGGGCCTACAGCCTGTTGCTCTCAGACTTGCTGGCTACACTGCAGCACATCTGAAGTCATGAGCCAGGAACTCCTGAGGCAATAGGAGCCAGGAAGGATACACCAGTTAAATATCCCAAAGGAATTAAGGGATTCCGGTGACACAGCTGACAGCCCAGCTGAAGTGCCTCTACAGCAATGCATGCATCACAGGCAACAAACAGGAGGAGCTGGAAGCCACCATGCTGAAAGAAAGCTATGACTTGGTTGGCATTATTGAAACCTGGTAGGATGAATCCCATGGCTGGAGTGCAGCTATTGATGGCTATGGGCTGTTCAGGAAGGAGGGCAGAAGTGTTGCCCTCTACATCAAGAAATGGATAGAGTGTGAAAAGCTGTCTCTGACGAATAACCATCAGCAGGTTGAAAGCTGATGGGTAAGGACAAGAGACTGACGCAACGAAGGGAACCTTGTGGCTGGTGTGTACTACACGCTGCCTGATCAAGGGGAGCCTACCAATAAAGCCTTCTTACTCCAGCTACAGGAGGCTCTCACAGGCTCTTGTCCTGCTGGGGGACTTCAACCACTCTGACATCTGCTGGAAAAGTAACATGGCTAGCTGTAGGCAATCCAGGAGACTCCTGGAGTGCATCAAAGATAAATTCTTAAGATACCTGTAGACAGCTCTACCAGAGGGGATGTGATACTGGACCTGATGATCACCAACGCAAGTGAGCTCATTGGTGACATTGGAGGTAGCCTGGGTTGCAGCAATCATGCACTTGGTGGAGTTCAAAGTCCTGAGAGATATGGGTTAGGTGAAGAATAAAGTCAGGATCCTGACCCTGAATTTTAGGAAAGGAAAATTCCATCTCTTCAAGGAGTTAGTCAACAGGACCCCCTGGGAAACTGCACTCAGGGACAAGGGAGTAGAACAGAGCTGGCAGATCTTTAAGGACACTTTCCATAGAGTGCAAGAGCTCTTGATCCCCAGGTGTAAGAAATCAGGAAAGGAAGGCAAGAGAAGAGCATGACTGCATTGAGACCCATTGGTAAAACTAAAGGACAAGAAAGAGATGCACAGACAGTGGAAGCAGGGACAGGTATCCTGGGAAGAGTACAGGGATGCTCTGTTGTGTAGGGATGGGGTCAGGAAGGCCAAGGAACAGCTGGAGCTGAACTTGACAAGGGATGCAAAGAATAATAAGAAGGACTTCTACAGGCATGTCAGCTAGAATACACAGGTCAAAGAAGGCATACACCCTCAATGACCAAGACTGGCAAACTGGTAACAATGGATAAGGAGAAGGCTGAGGTACTCAACAATATTTTGCCTCAGTTTTCACTGGCAACCTCTCTCCCCACACCTCTTGAGTGGATGGACTGCAAGGCAGGGACTGGGGGAGAAAAGTCAATCCCACTTTAAGAGACGATCAGGTTCCTGAACACCTGAAGAACCTGAATACACAGAAATCTATGGAACATAACAAGATGTATCCCACAGTCCTGAGGGAATTGGCTGATGTAGTTGCCAAGCCAATCTTCATGACATTTGAAAAGTTATGATAGTCAGGTGAAGTCCTCAGTGACTGGATAAAGGGAAACATTGCATCCCCTTTTAAAAGGAGTAGAAAGGTGGACCCTGGGAACTATCGACCTGTCAGCCTCACATCTGTACCTGGGAAGATAATGTCGCAGATCCTGCTAGAAGCTATGCTAAAGCACATGTAGAACAGGGAGGTGACTCAAGAAAGCAAGCACGGTTTCACCAAGGCACGTGCTGCCTGGCCAACATAGTGGCCTTCTGTGGTGGAGTGCCTGTATCAGTGGAGAAGGGAAGAGCTAAGGATGTCATCTATCTGGATTTCTGTAAGATTCAAATTTGATAAGATTACTTTTTAATGATTAATTGTAGGTTCTTTGTATCTGTCTTCCGGTTTTCAGCCTATAGTTTCAGTGTTTTCTTCACAGCCCAGAGGAATAGAAAACAATGAAATCTAAAATTCTTATATTACCATGTGACCTCAGGGAATTGAAGTTTTAAGAAAAATACTAATTATACTGAGTCTTGTGGTAGACCTGCTGCCACAGTTCATTGCATTGTTTTGTGCATCTTAGTTCTTAAAATATTTTCCCTTTTACTTTTGTTCCTTACTTTTTAATATTATGTTTGATACCATGTTTCCCTTAAGAAGTCCTTGGTTAGGCAATCATTGGGAAGCACGCTTATGTTAATTTTGAGTCCTCTTAGCTATATAGTGTTAAAATAACAACTGCTTAAAAATTTATCTCCTAGGGAGGTCAGATCTTTCATCAGTTCTCTCTGGATGAGTACATTTTCAGATTACTTTAAGACAGAAGGACTTCAAGACATAGGAATTTCACCCTTATTCTTTGTACAGAAATAAAATGGCGGCATTCACCTGCCTGAAAGGTAACTGTCTTTTTCTTTTCCTCTCCCATTGGGCAGATAATAGAATGCACAAGATTATTAGAAACACAAAAAGAGCTCATCAGGACTAGAAATGCTGAATAATTTTTTTAATGACTTGCATATATATGGGAAGAGAAAAGAAAAAAGTCACTAATATAGAGGAACTGAGAAAAGATCCATCATTCCTTCTTTCATTTTTATTCAAAGAAAAAAGGCAAGTACTTCTGAGATTGACTTGGAGATGTCAGGAGACCCCATGCTCTTACTGAATTAACTCTTCTAATAAAAAAAAATCCAGAAAAAGGAAGCTTGGGTGTCACGAATATCATAATCTTCAACTGTACTGGTTTAGGCTGTGATAGAGTTGACTTTCTTACTGGCGGCTGGTATAGTGCTGTGTTTTGGATTTGGGATGGAATGGTGTAGGTAGCGCACTGGTGGTTTTAGTTGTTGCTAAGCAGTCAAGGGCTTTTCAACTTCTCATAGTGGCCTGCCAACAAGAAGGCGAGGGGCACCCAAGAAACCGTGAGGGGACACGGCCAGGACAGTTGATCCTGACTGACCAAAGGGCTATTCCATATCATATGGTGTCACGCTCAGTACATAAAGCTGGAGGAAGAAGAAGGAAGCAGGGGACATTTGGAGCTATGGCATTTTGTCTTCCTAAGTAACAATTACACGTGGTGGAGCCCTGCTTTCCAGATGATAGCTGAACACCTGCCTGCCAATGGGAAGTAGTGAATGAATTCCTTGTTTTGCTTTGCTTGTGCATGTGGCGCACTTATTAAACTGTCTTAAGCTAAACCCATGAGTTTTCTCACTTCTACTCTTCTGATTCTCTCACCATCCCACCAGAGGAGAGCAAGCGAGCAGCTGTGTGGATCTAGTTGCCAGCTGGGATTAAGTCATGACATCAACCTAGCTTCATTTTAAGTAAAATTAGGAAGTAATGCAATGTTTTTATCCTTTGTGGGCTCTCCTTGCATTTTGGAAATGAAAATGTGGTCTTTGCTTTAATTTGTGAACCCTTAGAAAGATATTTCTGTATCTATTTGTTGCTGTTGTTGTTGTTTTTTCCCTGTTTGAAGCTTTGAACTTATTTCAATATTTCTCTCAGGATAAGAGCATGAATATCATGCAGAGCTTGACTGCCTTGAGATCAAATAGAATAGGATTGTAAAAAATGAAATTTGGCAGCTGTTCTGTTGATTATTTCTGGGAGCAATCAAAAAAATCTTGAGGTATGATGTTGCCAAAATAAATATTGTGCACTGTATTTTCAGAATCAGAGCTTGGGCAGTCACAGGAAATAAGAAAACCAATACATTAATGCATAAGCTTTTTACTGATGTAACTTAATGTCCATTTTGTTTCTGAAGAACTTAAGCCTAGGACTTCAAGATCTTCAAAACAGGAACCATCAACTCGCAGCCACCCAGCCTCGGTATGTTACTGGGGTTCTAAATACCAATGTAGTAAGGAGACATTTGAAACAAATCAAGAGGCTAATTGACACTTTTATTTTATTCCTAAATGGCAAACTTGTACAGGCTAATAAACTCTTGAAGATTTTTCTGCTAGGGTGTTGGGAGAGTGTCTATAGACTTTTCAGTGATATGAGCTGTACAAAAGTTTTCCAAGCACAACTTAGAAAAAAGCTGCAGTCACTTTAGCCACTAATTTGGACAGCAAGAGTAAGGAATGTAGTCCGTACACCTTGTCTGTGTTTATACCTATAAGGAAACTGTAAATTTTTCATGTATTTTAATATACTTAGGTGACATAGGAACACAGCAGTCCGTGCAGTTTGAGATGTATTGACAGGTTCAAAAAAACCTCAGTCAAAACCAGATTGCATTTAACATTAACTCTCTTCAGAGTGGTATTTGTTGTTAAAGTCCAGTTTGTATTTCAAATCAGTTCCATCTTACTACACCACTGCATTGTTTTATCTTTGCCATGGTCTTTACTATCTGAAGCTTGTTGTAGCAAACCAAATTTCCCACTAAAATCTCATGCTTTTTAAGATGAATTAAGAAAAAATATAGAAAAATATTTCCATACCCTTCACGACTTGTAACTGAGTAATAGTTTTGAAACCTGTGAAGAAGTTATTTATAGACAAAGATGTTGGAACAACTTTTTTTCAGTATAATTGGTAAATCCTCCAAGATTCTACTGATGCTATTCAGACCAAATCTGTGCCATGTGACTACAGAATGGAATAAATAAGCACTTATGTATGCAAGTTGAATTAATGACAGCCTGTGTATCCCAGAGTGTGATAAATTATAGTTTGCTGCTGGCAGCAGGAACTATTCAAACAAATATTTCTGCATTATGACAATTTCTTAAGGCTTCTGTAGAATTCATGTATAATAGGAGAACTGCCTACAGGGAAGATTATTAGGAAACTTAGAAAAAGATTTTCATTTTGTGATTTCAGCAATGTCTGTAATTATCAACATAGCCTATAATTTACTAAGTGGTTAGTTGTACATATGAGACCTTTATCTTGTACTGTAATTACAGTATATAGAAACAATATACTTGTTATGGGTGACTGCACATAAGTGGGCGGTTAAATGTCATTAAAGCTGTTTTGTATTATTTCTATTTGTGAGTAAATATTTTCAGTTTTCCTTTTAGAAAATTTTACTGAATGACCCTTAGAAACAGATGCCAAATAAGAATTTTCTGTATAACAGCAATATTAGTTTAAAGCATGTCTTGCTAAGCACATTAGAAACCCTGCTGATAAGGAGGTTTTAAACTTGACCATAGATGAATCCTGTATTTAGGACTACCTTTCATATCATGTCTCTTTCAAAGCCCCTTTGTGCTCACTGCACTTTGTTATTATCTATTGCCCTCATATTTTCTTTTTGTTTCTTTGAATTTGGAGAAGTGTTCAGTTTTGTTTACACTAATTGCTTCTTGTCAGGAACGCACTACAAATATTTTAATATTAATGTGGAAAATCCTAGGACTTTAACTGAATAGCTATTAACTCAGTATTTTGACATAGGAAGAACACCAAGATTATCCTTCAGAACTTCGTAGGAAAGGCCTGGAAATTGAAAACAAAGTTTTGATTTGATCAGGATCTTGAATTACCAGAAGATTGTACAAGCAGTCTCCATCCAAAAAAGAGGGCATTTCATTGCAGCCATTCCTGACCTTCCAACAGTGATGCAATATTACTTTAGAGCTTTGATTAAAATTGTATGGATCTGCCAACACATTCCCACGTCAGGCTTTGCGAACAGACAAGACAAACCTACTGCTACTTTAAAGTATGATAATTAATAACAGATAACATCGATCAGAGAAACTTATCTGAAATAATGTATTTGATACAATCATCTTTTACTCAGATCTGTTATTTTATGTTTTATACGTTTGTCTGTAATGTTACAGATAAAACAGCATCTTATATTATTTTAGTATAATTATTTTCCTTTATACAGATAGAAGATATTAATAGGAGAGGTCATGGTCTGTCCTCCTTTCGTCTTCTCCCGGATGTCCTCTATACATGGCATGGGAAAGGGGAAGACAGGTAACAGCCAGTGGCTCCTTTGCCCCAACCAGTTTTACATCTGGATCCGTTTATCAGCTGAAAGAGCAGACTGGCTCTCTGCTGGACAGCTGCAACCAGGGTATAAATATTTTAAGTTTTTCATGTTGTCTCAGCAGTATTAAGTGGCCAGAGTAAACTGATGAATGCAGTCAGTACTTTTTTTTTCAAGGAGCAAATCACAAGTAGGTTTGTCTTTCTTAAGATTTATTTGCTTGATCTAGTGTAATATTCCAAGCTTGCTGTAGACGACGTCTGATACCCTTCCCCACAGTGATTAATGAAATGTTCCTGCAGTGATTAAAGTTATGTAGAGACATGGATTGTTGGTGCGAGTAAAATGGCTGAATCCAGCTTTCTGTTTCCTGAGTGGTCTGCAAGAGGATCTAAAACTCAGTAAGAGAGCAGATATGCTTTATTCAGTATATAGATTGAAGAAAAAAACTACCAAACCCAAAGTTTGCTCTCTTGTTTGGTTTTGTTTTTTTTTTTTTTTTTTTTTTTTGTGTGTGTGTGTGTGTTTGTTTTCTGAAGAAAGTATCTCTGCTTAAACTTGACTATTTCCAGTACTTAATTTCATTACAACTTAGCCAGCTCTTCACCAGTTTCAGATCCAGTATTTACTGACATACTATGAAGCAAAAGGAAGGCTTGCTCTCCTAGCCAGTTACCAGTATCTATCTGCAAGTGTATGAATACATGAATTTCTGTGTATGTATATATGTGTGTATATACATACACTAAAATATTGAAAATAGATATGTCTGTATAAAGGCAAAGATAACAGTTGGCTATAAAGTGAACAGCTGTTCTTGCCTTCCTTGTGTGCCAGAATGAAATGTTGAGAGATAATTACACAAGGAACATATCAAGAACTTCGTAAACATTTAGTGCACATAAATGTCAGTTTTGTTCAAGCATTACTTGCTTTGTGTTTGGCAGGCATAATCTGTGAAAGAAAATACCACTTGCTTTTCTTCTTTTTTTTTTCTATTTTTTTTTTTTTTTTTTTAATTTTTTTATGTTCATACATTTCCTAAAAGAACAATCTGGAAGAGATCCACAGTTGCCGCAGTAAAACTAGCTCACATTCTTAGGCAGGCTAGTCTACCCAACTTCCCTTCCTCACAACTAATTCTAGTGGCTAACTTTCTCCAGGAAAACTGATTTAAACGTCTTTAATATCATTCACATGAATAATCAACAGAAAAAAAAAGATGTATACTGTACCCAGTAGTTAGAAATGCCCTGAAGATATGGAAAAAAACACTTTAAGCCATGTGTCTATTAGAAGAAAAGGGGATTGTGACAGACAGTAATATATGCCCATGTAGTTCTAGTTTTGCCTGTCTTCTAAAAACAATACAGCTCCATACACAATCTGATAAGCTCTTCTTACCTGGCAAATGGATGAACTGCAAGTGCAGCATCTCGTGGATGCAGCTGTGACCTGCAGCATGTCACAGATACCTGGGATATCTACAACATGCTGCATTTTGTAGCTGCAAATGTGACAACTCTGAAGAACTTTGTAAGGGTACCACTATGGAGTGAAACAGATGGTAATTCCTTATTTAATGAGAGGTATCAATAACACAATTTATTAAATATATGCAGAGTAATTCAATATTTGACTACTGGTAGCACTGACCAAACAAGGAAAATCTCACTCGCCTGGGGATTGCGCACAAGTTCTAGCCTACTTAGCTTATATAAGAATGTATTTTAGTGTTCTTGTGTTGAGAGTTTGAGATTTTTTAATTCAATCTTGTGAAGCATATTTTGAAGTCAGAGTATTTTACAGTCCATTAGGAAAAAAAAACTCCCCAAATTCCAAAGGTATTATCTGTAGTACACTAGTTTTAAAGATGGTAAGTTAGAAGTTAGGAAAAAAAAAAGATATAACCTCATTAAGTTATCCATAATGATTCAGGTATTTAAGGGACTTGATTTTTTTTTTTTTTTTTTTCCATAAATGAGATTTATGAGAGATGGCTATGCTTGTAGGACAGTTCATGCTGATGCTGCTACACAGAGTGGAAGCATCTGTTCTTTGCTGAAAACTGTCACCCCAAGTCATGAGGGGCTAAGGATGGATGAATTCAGACTTTCTTGATACTTTAGTGTTTGTGCTTGATCAGTGCTATTATTATTAACTGTAGCTGGAGCAAAGATTTTGGATAATGGAGAGCAATTTGTTTCTTTATTTTTATGCTGAACCTGTTTTTCTTGAACAGTGCTATGCTTGTCTTTGTGAGTAGCTGAAAAATGGGTACAGAAAATGCAAACTCAGTTCTTTGCTGTTACAAAAATGCAGTTTGCCACAATATGGACTCAACTTTGAAGTGACAGCCATTTTATGAGAAAGTTGTCAGAAGATGCAGGCACTCTAGATCATTTTTAGCTTTTCAATTAATGAAGAATCACAGAGATTCAATCACAATAAACAGAGATTCAAAGAAGAACTAATTTCTTTTTTATGCTTTGCCATTGTGCAGATGAACAACACTTCCCTTGCTTTCATTGGCTAAACATTCAGTAAGCTTAATGTGTTATTTTCCCAAGTCTTCCTGTAGTTATCCAGATGTCTACTGTGAGGCTGGCTATTTCTTTTCTTTTAATAAATAAGTTGTCCCCAGATGCCTAGCTACTCCCAGATTTGACTGTTATTCTCTTTGTCCTGCAGGGGCAGGAGGAGAATAGGATGGAAAGAACAAACTCAGGGCCCTCCCCAAAGTGCAGGTGATGCCCTCCATTGTGTGTGCCATCCCACTCCCCAGTCTGCGATGAGGGCAGGGCTCCCCCGGCCCCAATCCTGCCTCCACGGTGCCCCTCAGTCAAAGCCTAGGAAGAAATGCAGGTAGAGAACTGGAGTGTAGTGTTCCTTTTCCAGAATATTTTCTCAGTTTCAGGCAATCTACAGATCAGGAAAATTCTTCAGTGAAGCAGAAAAGGAGGATTGTTACAGACTTGTAGGATATTTGCCAGTGGGATGAATGGTCTCAGTCCTATTTAAGCTGTTTTGCATAAAAATTAGGTATTTACTGAGGCATGGACAGGATTACTTCCACGACAAGTCTCCAACACCGTACGTCCACAAGGCATCCTGGTGACTTTTTGGTTTTGACTTACTGAATATTTAAATACTTGAAAGATGCAATAAAAGGGGACTGAGACTGTCCCATGCTCTGAAATCAGAGTATGCTCTTTTGGAAGAAGATGTTCTATGTAAACCATAGATTTCAGTCTTCTCAAACAGATGACAGAGCTGAAACTTGGATCTCCCATACACTTGGAATAAATGATCCAATTTACATGCTATTACAGAAAAAGGGATGGAGAGATGGGGTTATCAGTGGAATCTACTGCAGTTTTGAGAAACCTGCTTTTAGTTTTCATGGTTTTTATGTTAAATGTTTGAAAATGAAAATTTGTATCTTGGGTGAAAAAGTGTCTTATTTTGATGAACAATATAAAAGGAACTTTTCATCTGTTTTTATTTTTAATTGAAAAATGAGCAAAGTATATTCAGTTCATTACTGTCTTATCGTTTAAGTTTAAAAAATCTTTCGATAGCTCGTTGCTTATTCTTAGAGTAACATAAAAACAAGGATTATTTCTGAGGTTATTAAAATTCCTGAAATACATCAAATATGACAGTGAATTTTGAAAATTTTGACCTTTTCTCTTTCAGCTTCAATGTTTTGTGGTTTTGCTTGCTGGCTAGTACCTTTCTTCCTACAGTTTAGTGAGGCTGTAAACTGTGTGGAAGGGAATGGCAGTGCAATCAGCATAGAATATTGAAAAGGTAGAGGTAATAAAGCACCTGTCACAGATTGTATGAGATATTAAAATTCTGATACTTAATTTCAGTGGCCATGGTTTCAAAGGAAAGAAGACAATGGTACAGTACGGACTTAGTCTCCTGAAAAATATTACAGTGAGAATAGAAGTGGTAAAAACTTGAATGAGTCTTACTGTAATTTCAAATTGGTAATTTCATGGATTTCAGAGGGGTTTTAGTGCTATATAAAGGAAACGGAGGCAAACAGAATGCAAAATTCATCTCACTAAAATACATGTAGAGTAAGATAAGAGAATTATATCTTTCTCAATACATAAGGCTATATTTTAGTCTTTCCTTACTTCCCAGAAAGGTGAAAGAAGTAATTCACATCATCAGGGTGAATGAAGTTTTATTTCCTTTGTCGTTCCAAAGTGTGTTAGCTTTGAATAAAGCCTTTCCTGGGATTGAGCTGCTCGTATTGTTACTTTTCTCGGTGATTCTCTGGATTCTAATAATGCTCGAGCTTTACACAGTGCCATGCCCAGTGTGCCCTCCTTCCTCTAACTTGCTGCCTGTTTTCACAAGCTTTGTAGAAACATCACAAAATTTTATCATTCAGCCAGGCTGAAATTAGCTAGCACGTTGAAAATGTAATGATGTACATAGGTGCAAAAAGGGATTCCATATGTCCTACTGGAGGAGAAGACAGAACGATGGAAACTTCAGGGAGAGGAGAAAGACAGAAAGGGCACAATTAGGGGAAAGGATAAAGAAGATCAAGAGGGTTTATCAAGGTAATGACTGTAATGACATTTGATCTCTCAGAAACAAGGAAAGAAAAGTTCTTGCATTCAACAGTATTTTTTTGTGCATGAACGTTTCTGAATTTGCCATAGATTTCACACTTTTCTGTAGTGGATGCTTACACTTTCCACATGCAGGTTGATTTCCACCTGTGAGTTCTAATTTTTGTAAAAAGCAATTCTTATTCTCCCACATACTTCCACCAAATAGAATATATATATATATATATATGTATATTTAAAGTCTTTTTGTATGTTTATTTTTTTGTTTTTCATGGGAGTATACCCTTTGGACTGAAGATGCCCCCCCAGAAAAACAGTATAAAAAATGGAAAATGTACAAAGGAAATGAATAAAGAGAAATCCAGTTGGACCCAAGGACTGAGGAGGAAGAGACTTCAATATCTCCATCACAACACTCCCAGTGAGACAAGGGGACACTGGTGACCCACTGCAGCACCCCTAAACTCTCATTCTGACATCCAGAATGGGCTTGGGGAAGGTAGACAAAATATCAGAGGATAAGGGGTAAGTTTTCCTAAGTTTTCTTGTATAACAATTTTAAAGGCATTGTTTGTTATGCTTTCTTGTATTCATTTGAACTATTAAATTTTAATGATAATTATTAGTCCGGTTAAATTATATTTATCGCTAAGATTTTAAATAGGTTGCCAAGAAATTCTTAGCTTCATGTCTATTGTGAGTTCCCTTTTTCCCTCAATAAGACACTGAAAGGAACTGTATGAAGGTAAGGACTTGAAACCACAACCCAACTTAAACCCACAACCCAACTTGAAACCACCAGGAAAGGATGTCTTTGCCATTTGGTTTTTGGATATTTCTGCACAAAGTTACTATCAGTCTTTCTCTTGTATACTTGTTTATTTTGGATTAGAAATTTGAAATCAATTCTCATCAAAGGTGAGCAGAAACCTAATGCTTGCATATATTCTTTCTATATCTTTTTCTCCTCACCACAATTTATGTTTAATTATTTACTTAAAATACAATTGCTTAAAAAGAATAGATTAGTGAACAGCCTAATAGATGGGACTTTCTCCTCGTATCCAGGTATCTGCCTATAAGCTACTTTGGTGCCTTTTCAATCCAGTTCTCCAGTCTCTAGTGGATACTAGGAGTTTGTGTACTTAAGGATGGGGTCCATAATTCCATAAGAAGAAGCAAGGGTGATGTTAACTGCCTCATTATAAGAGAGTTTTTTTCTCAAGAAGCAGCCCCACTAGGGGTGGGCACATTCCCATCTGTTTCTTGGCTCTAATGGCATGAGCAAAAGCGAAAATTTGTGTCTGACCTTTGTGTCACCTTGTTCTTCTGGGCTATAGCACTATAATTTCCTCTGGGTTTGCTTTCAACTGTAGACCCGTGAGCTTTATCACCTGTGCAACTTTTCTGTTCTGTTTTGACACGTTAGCCCCAAGCTGTTCTCTCTCATACTGTACCTCACAGTAACTTCTAAGTAGTTTCTTCTTTTCCCTGAGTTAATTTGACATCTTACTGATGATAAGAACTTTCCATCAACTCAAACTCTCCTGTTGAGCAGTAAAACTGAAAAACCTTGTGTGACAAAGAGATTGCCAGTTTAGACCTCTTAATTCAGAGCATTAATAGTTTGCACATCCATCTTTCCTCTCCCATTTCTTTCTGATGGGGTTTTTGTTGGGTTTGTGGTTGTTTTTATTTTTTTTTTTGTTGGTTGGTTTATTGTTTGGTTGAGTTTTTTTTTTCATTTTTAGTTTATAGCAGATTTCATTTACGTGTTGATGTATTGCCAAGGGCAGAGAGAGAGACAGAAGGAGAAAAAGTGCTTTCTGGGATTTTCTTTTTTTCCCTCTGGGTAAGTAGCTGGCCAGACTTGCCCAGCACAGCTGGTTTTTTTTAAATTCCAGCTTTCTTAGTGATGTTCTTAGAACAGTTGTGCTGCAAGGCAAACTATATTTTCCAATAATTTTGCTCTGTATTCACATTTTTGTCCTTCACTTACTGAACAGACAAGTAAGATACTTCATAAGTAATGGTTGTTCAATAATTATAGAGTCATTTTTTTATTAATAAATACAAACTGTAGACAGATTCTAAAGCATCTTATCCATCAGTGCACTTGTCACCATTTTCTGTAAGTTTTATCTTCAACTGTCCTTAAAAAACAGTGTGGTCTGGTGATATGGCTTGGGAAAATGGAAGGGCTAGGGTTCATCTTAGTGATTTCCTTGAATTGCAATGTGGCTGTGACTAAGTTTATATCACTGTATCTTGCCTCTCTGCTTGTAAAAATGAGGATACCACCTTCTGCAGACCTCTGATTCTCTGATAAAATGTGCAAAGTAAAATCCCAACTCCATAAAGTCTTTATTCATATAACCGACTAATTCTTTGACTGAACAAGTTAAAGAAGTATTCACAACACTTCTGCTCCTTACACTCGTGAGACTCAAAGTGCACAACAGTATTCTCCCCCCTTCCATGCCAATTTAAATTGTATGTTGAAAAAAAGGTCTTGTCTTACTTTACCAAGAGCTCCAACCACTCATGTTGTCATACTGACACTTCAAAATGCTTAGATGTAATACAGATTTTTAGTAGTTGGATAGGATAGTTGGTAGTTGGATAGTCAGATAGTTGGAACTGGGTAGTTTCTGTGAAGTTGCTTTTATTTTCATTAATTTGTTCATTAATTGAATTAACATAAGTTTGTCAATATTCTCTGGTGTAAAATTAAAACACTTTTTGTTCTTAGACCTATATGCTCCTCAGGCAAGGAGAGTAGTCAAGGACCTGCTAAGCATCATTCCAAAAGCTATCATTTTTTGTTCTCTGCTTAGAATTACCATCTTATCACGTTAAGGACCTCATTGAATTGTAAGTAATGTTAAAGAGAATCTTTTGAAGGGCATCAGTAACCCTTTTCAGATTTTAATTAAACATGATTAAAAATTTTGTCAGCTTACTCATCCTTTTTTGTTGGAGAGTATTCATAGCGTATTATGCCTTATGGAGTTATGTGTATTTTTCGCTCTTTTAGAAATATCTGATGTTTTAAGTACGTCATAAAAGCACTTGGTTAATTTTTAATTGTATGTATTTCAAACTAATTTCTAACTATTTTGTTGATTCTTTGCCTTCCTAATTCTCTTTAATTTACTAAACTCTACCTCCCATGAATTTTCCTTGCTGAAATCAGGAAAGATATCTTTCCATCTCTAACTAGTTTCTTTTACTATATCAGTAGCTTCCTCTCTCAGTACTGGAAAACTGATTTTTTTTTTCCCCTTCAGTTTATGTTTTTGAGAATAAAGAAAATGCTTGTTACTGGAGTTTTTATTATACTTTCAAAAGCAGAGAATGAAATTACTTTAGATAAATGTTTATGTTTATTAACCTGTTTCAGAATGTTTTCTCTCAGGATAATAATATTCTGGCTCATGAGGAATAATTTTAATCAAATTGTAGTATTTGGTTCACATTTATTTGAAAAGAACATTGATTGTTGTCTTTTTGTCTGCATTCTTGCTACCTACTATGCCTAAAATACCCTGTAATCTAACGACAATGAACGATGCAATTACACTGATACAGAATTTAAACTTGAATACCCACAACTCTTTCTACAAATAAATTGTTTTCTTTTTGATTTTATGGGTATATTTTATGAAGCCTGTTTTGTACATTCTTTAAGTAGTTGTTTTCATTTTGTATTAAAGGTGAGGCACATTTTAAATAACTGAGCTTATATTTGTTTAGAATAGTCTTTCATCCAGTGCAAATGCAGTGCAACAGCAATCGCAATATCAAATACTGCAAGTCGTTGGCAAGTTCTTATGCTTTAGCCCAGCACTTAACCTTTTTATAAGGTGAGTACCAAAGCTTCTGTTAACTTCAGTGCAAACTAGAACGTCATATTTGATGCTTGACTACAGGAGCAGGCTTCAAGTCAGGAGAGAAATGTATCTATCAAGGGGCAACAAGTAAAGATAATTTTAAAAAATAAAAAATGTTGTCCTTCACTGTAGTATTTACCTGGTTTAAATAAACTGTAGAATTTTGAGGAAAATTTTAGGATTTTTTTTTCATTTGACACAAAATACCCCATCAGGCCTGTAAGAGACTGTCTTTAACACAATGATTTTGGCTTTGTTCTTAAGGGTGTCATTTGCAGTGGACAGGACCTTAAGGAATCTGTAGGAAATGATCCATTCATTGTAGGATTTTTGGTTCATTGTATTTGCCCCCACCATTTTGAGTACCTAAGCACTTAAACAGAAAAATGATCTTTACAAGGCAACCCAACAGAATGCTCTGATGATTCTCTAAGTACAGATTACACAATACTGAGCATTTTTCTTTTTTAGTATTCATGTGTTATTTTTATGTAACGTTCTATCACACAGATTTTTAGATAGAAAATCTCCTACTGAATGATAGGGCAGTAATTTGCATTAAGGAGTTCCTTTTGTCTGTTCTGATTAGCAATAACACTTCTCTAGTTAAAAGCATGGCTTGCCATGACAGTTACGTGTGATGAACAATTTTGTTTTTGCAAAGTCTCAGGACATCACACCATTCATGCATTTTAAATAGTGGTTTAGCTAGCATTTTTCATGTGGAAATTCATGTCTCTTTCGAACACAAGTTTTTTTGCTAGCCATCTCAGTCCTAACATCCTTTTCTCTGCATAGCAGAGAAGGAAAAGCAAACATTTTGCTCAGTTGACCATGTTTCAAGATTAGAGAAGAGGAATGAAAACAGAATTTAAACACTCAGTTTTGGTGACTTGGTTTGTTGTGATCCCAGTAAGAAAAGCACTCAGGCTCTGTCAAGGATATTTTTAAGTGCTATTTATTAGAGCTAATAAAAAAATAGCATAGATAATCCTACGTTCCTTCAGATGCTGGGACCCATGAGCTGTGCAGCACTGAAGAAGCCTCTGGTCAGGGCACAGCACAAGATGCAGACCCAATCCCTGGAAGCGCCTCCCTGGTTTGCTCCTATGAGCTCTTACAGGATTTTCCTACAAAGAAAAGAGCTCTATTCATCATTTCTAGCATCCAACAAAAGAGCGTTCCCATGGAAATTTGTTGCTGCAGCTCTCGATGGAGGCAAGGACGTGCAGGTATTTTACCTGCTGGTACCAAGTGGGAGCTGCCTGCAGTCTCCTTTGTTGCAAGCAACTGGAGAAGTTTATCCTGTGTCCAAGGGATATGCACAGCATAACGTAGTCTGAAGGCCAGACCGTGCTGTCCGTGCAGCACAACACAAGTTTGGACCTGCTTACGTTGACCATGCTGTGAATCACTAACTGCTCCGTGTGCAATGGTCTCACGGTCAGGGTTGCTACACTCCCTTGCCATTAAGTGCTGTGTAATTCTCCTGCCTGGTGTGCTCTGGTCAACTTGAGGAGTGTGACAAGCTAGGAGGTATCATTGAAGGGCAGTGTGGTTTTAGCAGGTTTCTCTTCAAATTATAAAGGACAAGTGCATCTTAAAAACACTGGTCCTGCCAAGGTTTACATTGCAGCAGCTACTGCAGTAAAAATCCTCCTTTTTTGCCAGAGTAAAGTTGCAGGAAAACAGTGGTTAATCAGGCTCAGATTTCTCTCAAGTTGTGTTTCTCATTTGGCAGTACTGCTAAAAACACCTGAGAACCCTCAGCATGAAATTTGTTTTCATATCAGATTTGTCCATCTTTGGTTTTACAGCTTGTCCTTGTCTACTAATTGCTATGCAAATTGAGAGAGTTTGACATGCTGTGTACTTGCACCAGCAAGGGACCACATCTCACTCAGGCAAACTTGAGAGTTTTCTTTTAGTCTTCTTGTGCACTGGCTGCAAGGAGAAAAGCCGATTCTGTGTTAAACCACAGGAGCTTGACTTAATCTTTTTGATGTGATCTGCTTTGGGGAGCGCAGTACTTCAGCGTAGTTTTGCTAGAAAGACTCCAGCTTATCATGTCAGAGTTTTACCAATGGCAGCTGCTTCTGTTCACGCAGGCAGAGGGAGCAGGCCAGGGATGTGCTCCGACAGGTCAGGCTCTTCATGGATGTCTCCTGGACGGTGTTTCAAGATAGCTAAATATAAATCAACTTTGTCCCTGTTCATGCAGCCTGAAACAAGACACCAAATGTAGCGTAGTTTCACCTGGGATTAAGAATACTTGCACAGTCTTTTTAACATAGGAGAGATTCTTATCCTAGCAAGTTAAGCTGTTTGCTTTATGTAAGGTTTGTTGCATCAAAGTTTAAGCTAGTATGGTAATTCAGTGTGATTAACCTTCTAAGGAAATCTTATTATGGAATGAGAAGGCATTCATCAATTCCAGCTGCCTGTACGAGCCTCTGAGCCCCCGATGCTTCTGCATTATGAGATGCCTTTCCGTATGCAGCAGCCTGCTCAGGCACTGTTTTTTTTTTAAAAAAAAAAAAAAAAAAAAAAAAAAAGAGAGATCTAAACAAAGCAAATAATTGGACACATTTGTCCTCTGATTTATGGAGCTGTTTGTGGTTTGTTACTTGCCAGAGAACGGTCAGGACTGTACTTAGCTTTTTATCTAAAATCTATACCAGCATGGTACTCCTCTAATTACAATGGCTGTGAGTCTTCTGTACGTGCATGGGATGGGTGGCAAGTAGAAAATAAAGTCAGCAACATAAAGCTCAGTAGTCCATTCTGCCAGTTTAAGGTTCTTCAAGCGTTGTTTTCTCTTGCCATGTTATACATAAGAGAAGGTTAAACAGAGAAGTCATTAGCCAATTCAAAAATGATGGGGAAATTTCTTTTCCAGAGCAGACCCACCCGGAACATCTCAGAGGCTATGTCGATAAGCTGTCAAAGCACATGGGATGTGGAAATTCAAGCTCCTAACCTCAAAATCTAGACAGTCATCTAGTTTCTGTATTACTACTTGAAGTTGCAAAGTGTCTAGAATTGAGTTGTGGTGCATTGAGATGATTGTTTCAAATTTCTCTTCCCTGTGTCTAAAATAGAGCTTTTCTTAGCAGCTCAGATTTTAAACATCTTTATTAAGAATGAACAAGCATTAACTCTTGTTCATACAGGCTAAGGGCACTTCAAAAAGTGCCTGGGTTATTATAATAATAAGTGTAAACTATTGTGATTGATGATTTCTTAACTTGTAGTGGTGGGTCCCGACCACTTCTCATGATTTTATTTTTCTTGTCAAAATAAAGTACATTTTCTTTCTTCCCCTCTAGTGTCTTCTAGTGCAGCTGTTCAGTGGTTTGCATTTCTGAATTTATTACCATTTTTTTAAGTCCCAAAATAGTTTTGTAGTTTAGAATTGATATTTTATGATACAGTAATTAACATCAGCACACGCTCATTGTCAGTATTTTATTTCTAGCTTTAAAAAAAATAATTTTGAATTCACCTTCTTTGAGTTTTCCCTTCTCAATCTGCTCTTGCATGCAATCCTGTAAACTAAGGGCAATCACCTGGCATGGCAACATTATGTAAAAATATATCTTTGGTTCTGGAGAGTGTCTTCATTACATGAATGTTTTGAATATGCAGGCTTTGTCATTCCTACCTGGTAAGAAGAGAAATGTTAAAAATTCCCACACTTCCCCTTTTTATTCAGATAAAACTTCTATAATTTCCAGTTGTGAGCTTCTTTTTTAAACTAGGCTATTCAGATTTCATGTGAACTGCTGTAAGAGAGTCCCTTTCCAGGTCAGTGAGCTGAGTTAACCCTGAACAGAAGCCATTTGACTAACAAACTTCTAGGGTAATAGCTCAGATCTGTGTTAGAATATAAACTCTATTCATGGTGATTGAAAAATTTGTGACCCCTTCCTACTATGTACAAAAAGGGGCACCCTATTTCACCAGATTTCCTTCACCTTGGATAAAATTTAGAAGGTGATTTTAAGGAATGAGAATTAGTTTCACAATTTGGTGCATAAATCTAAAAAGTGACACAGCTACATCACTTTCAGGCAGTGCTCCTGTGACCAATTATATAAAGTAAACCCGTGAGTACATGAAAGGAAATAATAGAGAACAAAAATCAGATTTTCCAAAATGTCTTTTAAATTTTGTTGTTGAGAGAAGCACTTGACACAGTTAAAAATGGAAAGATATTTCAAGCACTTGGAAGACTTATGTTGAGAATAGTTTTTTTTGGAAGAATTATGCATCTCTTGAAGAGATGAAAAGTTTCCAAATCCTTTGCAACCAAAGCTCATTGAAACAGAAAACACTGCTGTAGAGATGAAATACCCCTTATCAAGACAGATTTGTGGCTCCAAGAGTAAAGCTTTGTTGTTACAGGTAGAAAAAGTATTTCTTCTGCAAATAGCCTGTGCTGTCTTAACTAATGGATGTTTAATTTTGATGTATAGTGATAAAGACTTGCTGGTGATCTTTTTAAGGGAAACATGAAATCCTCCAAAATACAGTTGCTCGAACAACAATAGCTAAATAATGGGTCTACTGTCCTGTTTCATTTTCAGACTGGTCCTAGATGAATACCTTTAGTCGGATTAGGAATTTAAAGGCCTGTACACCAGCACCCTTGATGGTGGAAAGGATCTGTTTGAGGTGGGAGGAAAAGAAGTCCTGTGATCCATGTTACAGGTATTTCACTCTCATTTCACATCATTTTTTCTCTTTTTACTGCAGGGTTTTTTGAACTGAGGAAAATATGATGTCCATATTTAAGTCCCTATACCAGGCATAGAATCATCATAGAATCATAGAATGGTTTGTGTTGGAAGAGACTTTAAAGATCACCTACTTCCAACCCCCCTGCCATGGGCAGGGACACTCCAACTAGACTAGGTTACTTAAAGCCCCATCCAACCTGGCCTTGAACACCATCCAGCTTCTCTGGGCAACCTGATGTGGGTGTCTTATTACCCTCTCATTAAAGAGTTTCTTCCTAATATCTAATCTAAATCTACCCTCTTTCAGTTTGAAACCGTTACCCCGTGTCTTGTCATTACACTCCCTGATAAAGAGTCTCTCCCCATCTTTCCTGTAGGACTCTTTCAGGTACTGGAAGGCCACCATAAGGTCTCTCAGGAGCTTTCTCTTCCACAGGCTGAACAACCCCAACTCTCTCAGCCTGTCCTCATAGCTTAGGTGCTCCAGCCCTCTGATTATCTTCATGGCCCTCCTCTGGACTTGCTCTAACAGGTCCATGTCCTTCTTATCTTGGGGTCCCCAAAGCTGGATGCAGTACTCCAGGTGAGGTCTCACTAGGGTGGAGTAGAGGGGCAGAATCACATTCCTCAACCTGCTGGCCATGCTTTTTGATGCAGCCCAGGATGCAGTTGGCTTTCTGGGCTGCAAGTGCACGTTGCTGGCTCATGTTAGCTACTCATCACTTAACACCCCCAAGTCCTTCTCCTCAGGGCTGCTCTTCATCTATTCTCCACCCGGCCTGTATTTGTGTTTGGGATTGCTGCGACCCAGGTACAGGACCTTGCACTTGGCCTTGCTGAACTTCATGAGGTTTGCACGGACCCACCTCTCAAGCTTGTTCAGATCCCTGTGGATGGTATCCCTTCCTTCCCGTGTGTCAGCTGCACCACACAGATTAGTGTCACTGGCAAACTTGCTGAGGGTGCATTCGATCCCACTGTCACTGACAAAGGTGTTAAACAGCATCACTGTCAATACTAACACCTGGGGAATGCCCCTCATCACTGGTCTCCACCTGGACTTCGATTCACTTACAGCATGTCTTTGAGTGCGGCCATCTAGCCAATTCCTTATCCACTGAGTTGTCCATCCTTCAAATCCATGTGTCTCCAATTTAGAGACAAGAATGTCACGTGGCACAGTGTCAAATGCTTTGCACAAGTCCGGGTAGATGATGTCAGTCACTCTCCCCTTATCCACCAATGCTGTAACCTTGTTGTAGAAGGCAACCAAATTTGTCAGACACAATTTGCACTTAGTGAAGCCATGTTGGCTGTCACTTGTCACCTCCTTATTTTCCATGTACCTTAGCACAGTTTTAAGGAGGATCTGCTCCATGACCTTGCCAGGCACAGAGGTGAGATGGACTGGTCTGTAGTTCCCTGGGTCTTCCTTTTTTCCCTTTTTAAAAATGGGGGTTATGTTTCCCCTTTTCCAGTCGGCAGGAACTTCACTGGACTGACACAACTTCTCAAATATGATGGATAGCGTCTAGCGACTTCATCCGCCAGTTCTCTCAGGATCTGCGGATGCATCTCATCAGATCCCATGGACTTGTGCACTTTCAGGTTCCTTAGATGGTCTTGACTCTGATTTCCTACAGTGGGTGGTCCTTCATTCTCCCAGACCCTGCCTTTGCCTTCTGCCTTGGGCATGGTATATCTTTATTCAAGCCTAGTGATGCATGAAAAAATAACTGGCAAATACCTATTATCCTGTTACAGAAGAAAAGGAAATTAAGATTAAATAACTACATAAAAGAGTCCCAGACTTTAGAAGACTTCTCATTGGTCACACAGGCACGATCCTTTCTGCTACCCCCAGTTCTTATACAGGGGGAAGTTATTAGAGTCAGGTGATAGTCTTTAATTGCTGATAACATGGTAGACAGAAAATAATGGAGAAATAATTTCTAAATAATTCCATGCTGTGTTTACTTTAAAGCATCTTACTGGTGCCTTGTCTTGTTTTGTTCCTTGTGTGTAAATCTCATTCATCTAAATGTTAATATTTAAGGTTAAATTCATCAAGTTGCAGAAGTTGCAATTCACTTCATTGAATTCCATTTAATTCAATTCAACTTAACTCCCATAAGTAAATTGTGTTAAATGATGCCTTTGTCCCTTGCGCGTCAGAAAGTGTCAAATGTAAGTCATTAAATGGTATTACAGTTTAATTACTTTCTTCTCATTTTGAAAAGTGGACAATATTACATTGTTAGTTGTTTTCATATTTACCATCATGTATACATTTTTTATTATCTGCACTTTTTTCCTTTAAAAGTCATTTCAGTCCAAACCTGAAAAATCTAAAAGAAGTCATATAATGTGGAAATCAGGATAAACTGGTTATCAGCAATGATATCTCTCAATTCTTCAAATGACATAGCTCTTCTGAAGTTATCTACAAGCACTTTTTTCAGGAAGCAGGTATCACCATTCCGATAAATTGTTTTGACTCAGTTCCTTGCTGAGGAATGCAGGTGGCGTTGAGTACCACATTAAGGGACAATACAGGGGGTCCTTGTCTCATCAGGGTTTTTTGTTCCTGTCTTTTCCTGAATCCCCTTCTCTCTTTATTAATCAGAAGAAAGGTTTCTGATGACTTTCCTCTCTATAACTAGTAGAGGCAGGAAAAAAATCCACTGTTTCAGGAAGCAGAAATTTGCTTTTGAACAACAGTTTGTCAATACCTGAGAATGAATGCAGCTGTCAAATATTTATATACAATGCTATATTGCATATATACCGAATGCTCCTTGTCTTTTTTGTGTCTTTATCTATTTAGTATGACTACAAAAGCACTGATATTCTCATAGAGAAATATTTAGAGCTTCTTTTAAACAACAAGATACAGATCTCATTCTTGTATGCTTAGGAGGTTTTTGGAAATGGTCATACTGAAGTCATTAGGATCATGTGTGAGGTAACGTTATTCAACATGAGAAACGATATCAGATGTTAGGCCGTAATGTGAGCAACATGATTCAAAATTTCAGATCATAGTGTTTCATCTCAAGTCATCCATTGAGTCTTCTGGTAGTTTGGTAATTAGTTCAAAATCAATAAAGATTCTGCTTCAAGGACCTGAAAGGGAGAAGAGAGTACTAAAGGAACTGAGTTACGCAAGGTGACCTATTGGAAATTATATTCTGAATGCAGAAAATATCCATAATTTTTTAAGTGTGTTCAGAGTAGGCAATTTAGATAACTAAGTGCATATAATTTCATAGGCAGTTATTTAATTTCTACTTCTGTAATAGAAAAAAAAATATTTTAATTGAAGCTGAAGTCTAACAGTACATGAGCATATCTTTTTCTTCATAACTCTGCAAAAAAATGTATTTTCCGTATTTTGAGCATAAAGACTATAAAAAAACTCTAGCAAGGTGTAACAGGAATGCACAACAAAACCAAAACAAAAATTTCCAAGTAACACAAAAGTAATCATAAAAGAGGATAACTTCTTCCTTAAATGTTAATTTTGTTTAATTATTCAACCTCTGACTTTACTTATACGCATCAATTATGCATTCTCTATTTGTAATAAAGGCATGAGAAAACAAAACTGCAACATACTGAAGGTTTCACCCATTATTCTGATTCATATCACACTTTAAGTATTTAATGAATGTTATAAAAGAAATGAAATCTACATATCACTTCTTATTCCTTTTAAATTCTACCTTGTAATGGCAATTTAGAAAGACTTTAAGACTGGAAAAGAAATTCTGCTTTTTATCTTGTGCATTTAAAACATATGAATCATTGCTATTCCTTTTTTACTTTACGAGGTTAATTTGCTTTCTTCCTTATGTGCAAGAGTAGGGAGACTTCCTAAGAAGCAAAGTAACATTAGGAAAATGTAACTATGAAACCATAAATAGTAACATGACAAAATAATACTTTCAGATGTAAACCCCAAATTAACCTAAAAGCAGAATGACTTAGATTAAAAATCAGTTAACTTCCTTTATTTTTTAACATTTTGACATACATTAGAGTTTTGTAGCTTGAATACTCTACTAATCCAAAAGAACTGTCTGCTTGTTTACTCTGTGCTTAGCAAAATGTGTCTTTATTTTTGTCTGTATTGCTCAAAGCAACAGCATCTGGTACTAAAAGTTGTCCTTTGCTGCTAATGACCTAATGTTAAACCAAAAAAAAACCCCAAACATTAATTCACCTCTTTAGTTTATATGAGAGTTAAATGCACTCTCAGTGCTCATACTACACATGGATACACTATGTAAATGTGTCCTATGTAATAGTGCTGTGTAATAGGCATCGTGTTATAGCAAGTCCAGGTACTCCTCTCTCCTTTTATAAAATCCATGCCAGAACAATCCAACTTCTTTTCCAGCTAGCTGAGAGGAGGTTTGTAGCACCTGTGGGGTGAACTGAACAAAATTAACATTGTGCAAGTCAGGTCTTCCGTAATGTTCTTAGTAACCTGTGTGCTCTGGGATAGTCTTTATTTCTTGACAGATATATGTCTTACCTGGTCCCTTCTTGATACTGAGAATCCCTGTCAGAAAACTGATCTGTTGTGAAAAGAATATGTAAGTATTATATTTTCTTATTTCTTTGACACACAGTTCTCTGAGTTATACCACATTCAGGACTACGTCAGAAAAGACAGAAAAGACTAGGTCCCCCAATAACGCTGACTCATAATTGAAGGTACAGAATACCAACAAAATTAAATACAACTTGTTCCCAAAGCTATGGGAAGGAACAGTGAACTACGGTGGAATAAGCAAGGGGCAGTAAATCCAGAACTGCAGTTTATTCCTGATTCTGCCTTTAAGCCATTGTGTGCTTTTGGGCAAAATGTATGCAGTTAGATTTTAAGATTTTAAAAAGCAACTTCTGCTGTCTAGAAGAGTTGTGAGTCCCTGAAAACCTCTGAAAAACCTTACAATTGACTGAACTGGAGACCCTAAGTTGGAGCGCTTAAACACACACACACACACACACACACACACACACGACTGGTGTTTTCAAACCAAACTTCATTGGCTTCATTCAGTGAAGCAGTGCTGTACTTAGTCAAAGCTGAAATGAATTGATTGTCAGAAGTGTGTTTCAAGAATGGCACAACTCAGGTAGCGCTTAACAGCATCACACAAGTGAAGGTGTGGCGGTGATACCATGCTTCTGCTGATGCTTGGACATTGTTCTTTAATTTGAAGGAAATACTCGGGAGGTCAAGATTGCTGTTAACAGCTACTGGCAGTTCTACAAGAACTCAGACTTTTCAGTGAGATTATTTGACTTAATCTGTAAGCCTGATGGCAACATCCCTTTGGGTACCATTTAGGAGAGCCCCGTTCAAAGTCAAGTGGTTGACACATGGTCAGTGCTGCTTTAACACAAACAATTCAGAGCTCTGTCTAAGGGAAACATGGGTTTTTGTGCTTTTCCTAATTGGGATGTTAAGAAATGCTTAAAAATTATTTTTTAATTCTACTGAAATATCATACGATGATATTCAATCATTACTCAAGAAGTTGGATTGCTTTCCTTGCATTTAAATTTGCAGTTATAAGTGCAGAAGCATGGCAACAAGATAATGGAATTTCTTAAAACTTTGAAAAGAAATTAAACTGTCAGCTTAGACATTACAGCGACAATCACCGCAGTACTGTAGAAATTAAAAGCACTTCATTACTTATGAAAGTGTAGAACATCATTGCAAACTAGTTTTTCTTCTTCCGAAATAGATGACAAACAAAATGGTTGATCACTCATTTTTCATACAGTCTAACAGAAATATTGCAGCTATGTATTTTGGAAGCCTCTCATAGTATGGCAGGCACTTAAATTCAAGTAATTGTTACTATTATAAGTTTTGAAGTCATGGGAACAAGATTGCTGTTAATGACAGAAATAACAAAGATTATAACCGTGTGTGATTTAACTACAGAATATTTTTTTCTAGTCTCTTAAGAGCAATATCGTCTCTGTCTTACATGAACCCAGAATACAAATCTTTGCAAAGAAACGTTATCCGTTTAGCAGGAAAGACAGGTCTTAACGGGAATTTCATTTTCTTTAGAGGAAGCATTGAGGCTATACGAGGTAGTGGCTGCAGCTGTCTTTCCCTGTACACAGAATATTTCTAGCCTGCAGTGACTTCCTGTGTATACCACTTTGACAACTTTAAAAGCCTTTACAGAGATCCTCTCCTCGATGTTGTGGAAGAGTTTACACTATAAGACCCTAAAAAAAACCTGACTTTGAATTTTTAGGTTAGCATTTTAGCAGATCTGGTGCACACACAGATCTGTTCCATGTGTGACTAGTGATCTCTTAAAATAAAACAGTAAAGTTATAAAAGAAGTCATATCAAACTAAATGTGAAGAAATCCATTTTCTCTTTCCAGTTAGTGGTGTGATGCCAGAAAGTAGTATAATTTAAAAATGATGACTAGGAAGGAGTCTGATTTCTATAATGAGGAAAATAATTGTCTAATTTGTATTTAAAATCTGATTTCCATCAAAGAGATGGTATCAACGTTTAGCTGATATCTAAAAGTGGCTTATCTTTGGATATATTAAGACATTTCTTCTCAAGTAATTGCTTATGGATGACTTCAACAGGCTAGGGAACAAGAAATAAAATATTTTAAAGTGTGTGAACTTTCTTGCATTTCAGCTGTTGATGAATGATGAATCTGCTGATGGATACTGTCCAAAACCCACCCTGTGTGTGTTTGTAAGAACTATGTAAAAAACATTACACAGAGAAATGGAAGAGAAGATTGTTAAAAGTGCATGAAAAGCATGCTCCTGAAAATAAATAAGCAAAGAAACACAGTTCATCCACAAATGGAATAATACATCCTAGTTTCTGTTAAGAGCTGTTTAATATGCATATATTATTATTTTTTGAGTATATCTCCTCTGTTCAGACCTGTGTAAACCTGAGAAGTTCTGAAATGCAACTGTAAGCATGAACTGAGGAGAAAAATCTGCTCTAAAAGAGCAACTTTTTTCTTTAAATTTTGGAGAAAATTCTCCTTGATTCTTTACTCTTGTTCATTTTTTGGAATAAAATACCACTTTGAATTTCACCTTTCATAGCAGCTTACGCAGAATGGTTTGCAAATTAAATGAAGTAATTATAGAGTTAAAGTGAGTGTCTAAGAATTGATCAAATTTGAGAGAGATTTGAAAAGGCACTGTTTTCTATAGAGATTTCAATTGAGATTGAGAACCGAAGAAATTAATAGTCATTGAAGGGCTGTTTTAGATATCAAGAGCTTCAAATAAGAAGAAAATCGTATACTATCACTACCAATTCAGTGATAGAATAAAATAAGAGACTAAGCATTTGCTAGATTGCCCTGAAAAGTAAAAGGATGTAAGATTTAGGAACCGTCTGGAAGATAACCATGATTTTTAAAAAATAAACAAACAAAAAGCAAAAACCAAACCAAACAAAAAAAAAAAAAACACAACAACCCAAAACAACCCACAAAACCTTGTGAACAACAAGGGACAAAAGAAGATTAATTTCTTTTTAATTTTCCTTTCTTCCACTTTTCGGAGAACTAGATTATTTGTGACTGTAGGCTTTGTCTTTTTGTCGACTCTGCAACAACTAAGTCAGCCTCAGTGGTGATTGTCTGAGGAGCTAGGAAGCAACACAGTTGCAGACAGAGTTAGCCTCAGAGAAGACAGCAAAGACATGAGACTTAAGAATTGTTTGACTGAGACTGTCTTTGCACAATGACCACTTACCAGAGTGTGTTCTGTACATATATACAACATGGAAGACAGTATGAAAGAAAATAAAAATCAGCAATAGGAACCAGGAGTGAACTGAAATAAATGAGGTTTCTAATTTAGAATCCTGATTTCCTCATCTGAGAGTGTCTGGAAAACTGGCAGTGGTAAGTTTCTTCTCTGGCTCAGTGAAGGTCCATTAGTCTCAAGAGAGGCTGGTCCAGGACAGGGTAGCACCGCAAAGGATGATCATATGAAGACACCTAATATCAGCCTCCAGTGAAACTGATTTTTGAGCCCTTAAACTATTCCTGTTCACAATTCATAATGAAGAATTAAGTACCATCTCATTTCCCCTGCATATGAATGTTGTCCTTCACTGCAACTAGGACACAGTTGTCTGTGGTGGCAAAACAGATATATAATTTAGATGTCTCCATTTCAGCTTCAGCTGTATGCTGCCAAAAGTGCTGAAATCCACTCCTTGTATATGAAACTTCACTTTTTTGTGTGTTTTCTCTGAGCATGTCTGTTTGCATTTCATCAGTTCTGCCCATATCATACTGAGATGGAGAGAAGAGGCTAAATTAATTATGAGAAGTATTTGTGTGATTTATGCATTATGCAAACATTCTTACTACAGTTGCTGACAGATGCGCTGTACTGTGGCAGCATTGGTTTTAATTTTTCATTGTTATTTTACATAAGTTTACACTTGATATTAATATAAAACTCCTTAGTTTTCATATAGCCAGGAAATAATCATATTTTATTTGTAAGAGCATGCCATCCCACTAACTTAAAAAAAAATGATAAACTATTTGCATTCTTGAATTAAAATCGTTGCAAGAAAAAGGTCTTAAGTATAGAGCTACCTTTGAGGAAAGAAAAAGCCATAAAACCAAACTAATTAAGCCAAAAAAAAGACCTTTAGAAGCCTTTAGTCAAATACCCTGCTCTAAGGAAGGTCAGGTATGGAATCAGACTAGGACTTTGTCCATTTGGGTTTTGAAAAGTCTCCAAAGATGGAGCCTGTACAGATTCTCTGTCCTTTCCCTCATGACAAAATTTTCCTCCTTATGTCCAGCCTGAACCTCTCTTGGTTCAGTTTATACCTGTTTTCTCTACCTCTATGCACCACTGGCTCCATCTTCTCGATGACATCCTGGTCAGGTAGGCAGCCGCTGAGTCTCTCCTGCAGCTACTTCTTCTCCAGGCTGAAAAAACACCAGTTCCTCAGCCCATCTTCACAGGACAAGTACTCCAGCCCCCAGCCAGCTCACTGGTCCTCCCTGGACCTTGTTCCACATTGTTAATGTCTTTCTTGTATGGAGGATCCAAAACTGGACACAGTATCTAGCTGTAGTCAAATCAGTGCAGATTAAAGAGGGGCAATCCCTTCTCTTGATCTACCACCTGTGCCCATGTTACTAACAGCCTAGGACACTGCTGGCCATCTTTGCTGCCAGGACAGGCTGTTGGGTCATGCTTAGCTTGCTGCTGACCCAGACACCCAGGGTCTTTTCTGCAAAGCTGCTTCCCAGCCAGTCAGTTCCCAGACTGTAGGGCTGCCAGGGTTTACCCCTTCCAGCTGCAGAAATATGCATGTGCCATTGAATTTCGTTAGGTTCCTGTCAGCCCTTTCCTACAGCCTTCTAGATCCCTCTGGATAGCAGTCCTGCCTTCAGTTATATCAAATGGTTCTCTCGATTTGGCAACATTTGCAAGTTTGGTGAGCTCCCTTACCTGAAAATGTCAGGCAGGAAAAGTACCAGGACAGACACTTTCAGTACTGCACTTATTAGTCTTCTCTAGGTAGAGTATTGCCCATTAACTCTGAACCCAGCGTCCATCCGAACCCATCTAGCTGTTTATCCATCCAGATCGTAACATCCCATCTTGGATATAGGACTGTTGTGAGAGATGGTTTCTAAAATCTTACTACAAAAGCTGAGGTAAATGACATCTACTGATTTCCCCTCATCCACTAACCTAGGCATTTTACTAGAGGTGGCAATGAATTTGGTGAGCTATTCATTAGAGTACAAAGCATACACAAAGGTATTGCTCAGATAAGTGAGGTCTTGAGTACATCTAGCCAGTTTTAACTCTGTATTCTGGTGTGTTTCGGGGAAGCAAACCATGAACAGATAACTTTTGGATGGGAGGCATATCCAAAAGCTCTGGACTACACATGTAGTCTGCCCTGCTCCAAGGATCCAGATATGCACAGAACAACAATAAGGAAGCATAAATGAACTCTTAACAGTTTTATGTCCTTTCACATTTGGAGTTGGAATCTGAAAGCTGGAGTCTGAAAGGTGATAGCAAGCCAAGTAAGAACAGCTAATTAGCTTTAGAGACAGATATAGCAGAAAATAGGTTTGCCTGGTCTGATGTGACCAGTAATGCTGTTGGCAGCTTTTGTAAATCATCTAAATGGGGAAGCAATAAAAAGTGAAAACAATACCCCTTTATGAGGAAACACATCCATGGACATCCAACACCGTGTAGAAGGCTAACCACAAGGTAGAACCATGATGTGTAAATGCCAGGCTGCCAGACAGGACCGGACACTTTGCCCAGCACAAGTAAGTGTCCTGTTCCCCTGCATCAGTGGGAAGTGGAAGCCTTCAACCTGGGGAGAGGGGGGAATAGAGGGGGGGAGTGGTGAGGGGGAGCAGAATAGGAATTGCTAACTCCCTGCTATACCCATCCCATTTAGTAAATAAAAATCTGAAAGTTACATTCATGAGTGATGAGGTTCTGTCCTTATGGCTGCTTATGGCTGTGACATTTGGTGGAGAATGAGGATAAGGGTGCCTGCATGTTATGCAGCAGCCCTGTGCTTTGTCAGCAATGCGAAGCATTTCTTTTGTGTGCCAGGTCTCATTGCTTGAGCAGAATCGCTGCCTTGGTGTACCAAGGGTGTGAATTTTGCCTCTTTGTGTATTGAGTTCATTGGTTCAAGCAAGACCACAAGCCTTAGCCCACTGCATTCCCATGGGAAGGGAATGTATTGGGAGTGAGAATTTGTGTGAGCTGCTTCCATGTATACTGGACGTGGTTGTTTATTCTTCTGGGGAACTAGAAGTGTGTGTGTTGTCTGTGTAAAAGATGCCAGCATTTGCCATGGAGATGGATGTCAGTGTGACATCTGCTAGCATGCATCAAACCTGATTAGCCTGTGAGTAAGAGCAGGATCAGGCCATTTGTATTGCTCCTGTTTATGCAAGTGCTGTTTTTGTGCATGCAGTGCCTGTAAAAGCACAGCTCTCCTGTCTTTGTACTTAGTGGCTGTCTGTGTCTGTGCCTGCCTTTTGGAAATGAAAGCTCGAGAGGAGAGGTACCCTCAAGTCCCAAAATCTTCCAGATTCATTAACTCCTTAACATGCTATAAGCATTCCCAAGGTGTCAGGTGTAAGACCTCAGTGTGAGGAGGGGATTGATCCATTTGCAAATATGTCCAAAGTGCTAAAATTTGTGACCAAACAGTATAACATTCACTTATAGGAATATACTCAGTACCTCTAGAAAACAACACAATACCACATGAAAACATCAAATTGTGTTGGCTATAGAGCAAGCAGAGACCCAACAGAAATAACCTCGAGCTGAACTCTCTACAAATTGTTCCCTGGACAATGTAAATGTAAAATATCTCTGAATATTTAAAAACAAAGATCCCATAAACAGTGCAGGCTATGGTAACAGTAATGTAATTTTGTGTACATGTAAAAAAAAAGTGATTTTATCAATGACAAATCTTTTGAAAAGTGATCCCAAACCATATTAATTCAATGGCCTTAGTAGGTCTCTTTCGGCTTGTTTTACAGGATAATTCTCTGAAGAATAACAGCCTGAAGAGATGGAACAAATGGATAATAACACTGGTGGACAAGTGCTGGAAAGTTGCTTAAGAGTAATGGCTAATGAATTGGAATAAAAAGAGAAACAAAATGGCTTAACATCTTAATGCCAACAGAGACACGTACGGATGGAGATTTTCCAAGTTGGACAACTAAAAAAATTGTTAATAACTACTAATTACAATCCTTTGTTATTTTTATATTCCATCAGTAAGACAGAAGAAGAAGTGATCCCTTCGAATCCCATGGGTATTTTTAATGTTAAGTTGCTTAGCTTTGCTTTTGATACCTTTATTTATTTATTTCCCTTTATGATCATATCTGGGCAGGTATAGCTTTGTCTTTCTTTGCCAAATCTACCTTCAACACTTATTCAAATGGACGTTTAATATCAAGCTTCAGTGCTCACAGGCCTTTTCAGGACTCAGTTATTTTACATCCTGGATATATACTTCCATGTACAATGGTTTGAGTTAACTATTTTAATGCCTTTACATTCTCCTGGATCATCTTCTAATATCTATTGAAAAATGAAAATATTTAATTAAATGGTTGCAGGCAGAAAAATAAACACTCTGCAGAAGGTAAACAGTATATGTAGCCATTGCACTGAGCCCTCAGTAAGTCTGTAGGAGGACTGAACAGTATTGCTGCAAGGAGTAAACAGCCTCATTTGTCTCTGTGACGTCCCAACTCCTACATAGTCAACACCAGGCATTTGAGTAAAATGTGCAAACATCTTCATTGAATAAAGAGAGAGAAAACTGCAAACCTACGCTAGATATCTTGAAGTGAACACTTCATAACCAGTCACAAAAAGAGTGATGAAAAAGTAGCACGGAGATGAAAAAAAGGTTTGAAGAGACTAGTGGAAATGAAACCATTCTGATTACACGCACATTCTATTCTGAGCAAAATGTTTTTGTCAGGTCATAGGGTTGTATCTTTTATGTGCTGTTTGGAAAAACAGAGCAGCCTCTGCTCTGTCACGCTAATTGTTCTGTCTCTTGCATGACCATGTCTCTAGACTTGCCTCCCACAATCTCAACAGCCTCTCTACCCACCATCACCCTCATTTTTCAGAAAAAAATCTCAGTTAGATTATGTCTGTAGGGCAGGCACAAAAGCAACTGCATAGAGATACCCAACTTGATCTGTAATTGCTAGCTCACTATGCTGGTCTTGAGAGCAGAGCACAGATTCGCGTAACCTGCAGCTTGTCTGGGTTTTGTAGCCTGTGCTACACTTCTTGCTGCCGCAGACCAGTTGGTACTGATATTTAAAGTAGGCTTTGCAACATATCTAAGTCAGTTTTATACTAACTGCAATCACTGTTATGACCTCAGAATTGATGTGCCCTTATTTACAGCCTACCTATTCAGTCGCCACTCCATTACTTGTTCTTCTGCTGAGCTTTTTGGCTTTCTTTCACATACCAAATAAATTATATGTTTTTTCTTATACTCATAATTAATTTTTCCTATTTGGTTTCTGTATTTCTGTATCATCTGCTCCTTGTTACAGAACATTGCTAGCGTTATCTTACCATTGATACCTTACTGCTGTAAAGGTATCAAGGGTCCTTGTTTCCATTATCACTTCCCAGTATTTAAGAAGAAGCTAGAGATTACATTTAGAATCCTTACTAGAATTTCTTGATTCCTAAAAAAGTTTGGTGCCTTTCACTCTTTTTTTCCCTATCTTTACACCTGGGCCAATAACTTTTTGGATTTGGGTGAAAACTAGAGGTCTAGGAAAATGAGTTGGAGAGAAAAATATACTTAATCCATTTTCAGATAACCAAGCAAGAAGGAAAAGAGGAGGATCAGTCCAGAAAGTATAATCACAGAAAGGTTGTCTCGCTCTTTCTAAACACCTACAAAACTGTTACAGAAGCAAATGGAGAAGTCAGTGCATTTAATTAAGTTTCTTGTATTCAACTGCTTCTGCACTAGCTATTGTATGAAACCTGAGAATGGGGTGAGATTGAAAAGCAAAGCAGCATAATCTTCACGACAAGTCTATAATAGTATAGAAACCATGATTTCTTGAGTAGTGCTGAAAATTTTTACTTCTAAAGGTAATGCTTATTTATTTTTCCAGGATGCGTTCACTGTGACATTCAAATGCAAACAAAGTGCAAAGGGGCAAGAGAGAAGGTGGGTTACAACACTGTGATTCAGTTTGGGGATTCAAGTATATGCAAGAGAAAATAAACCTGCTCAAGAAAAATACTGTGAAATTATAGTACAGAACCATAATTTTCGTCATGACGAAACTATGTCAAGGATTATAAAGTACTCAAGAAATCTAAATAGGTACATAGATAAGGTACTAGCTGGGGGAGTAAAATTAGTTAAAGTTTACACTTCTGAATGTCTCTTAAGTATCTAAATTTCTCCAAATATCTTCAAGGGAACAAGCGAACTCCATGAAGCTCATTCAGAAGATTTTTTTTTAAAGTTTGCTTCCCCAGGAATTTGAGTATGCCTCACAAATACTCCAGATTTCACAAGCTTAATGCAGAACACAAGGATAAGTCCAAGGGTAAATGCAGGGAATTAGGCTTTAAAACGTAACAACTTTTGTAGTTGTATATCCTTTAGCAGACTGGATCAGTTGGATTCAGCCCTTAGGAAATACAATCATTCATTCAAAGGTTGTTTTAAACATTAACATAGCTAGTGAGTCCTAAATGTTCTCTCTCTACTATCCTTTTTCTCCTAAGTCACGAATCCATGATCACTTGTGACCACAGACACCCATTTTATGGGGCAGTGGGAGAGACTAGAAGTGATGTTAAAATCAGTTCCCTACACGTGTAGGTGGTGTTGGTATAAAAGTAAAGTATAAACAGAAAATAAAAGATATGAAGATCCAATGAAACTACTGTTCTCCTTAAATACCACAGAATCATTCATGTTAGCATACAATAACTTAAGGCCACAGTAAAGATGACTGAAACTAATTTTAAAAACGTCTAATATTTAAGCAGGAAAAGACCAGGACATCAGGAGTGTCTGGGTTCTCTGCAGATGTAAGGAATGGAGTAAATGACCAAATGATCCAAAGTAGCAGGTAATATACTACAGGAGGTAAAAACAGCCAAACCATAGCTCCTGCCTGTATTTGCTAACCCAACAGAAAGTTTATTCTGGACCACAGGGAAAATGCACTGGGTACCAGAGTTTTTTTCTGTACCTGTAGGAGCCACCATATGTCCTGCCTTTGCCTGTTGTTCCAAATGTATGAGTTACAGGGTTAATAATTTACCCTTTTTTTTTTTTTAATAAATATCAGCTCACAGACTTAAGAGTTCAGCAGCTAAACACTGTAAATAAATGGTGAGGAAATGAATAAAACAAGTGTAGGAGATTTCTCAAATTCATTTTCAGACCTGTGGTTTCTTTACTGGTGCTTCTAGTTTGCTTAATGTGCTGTATTTGAACTTTAAGAGGTTGTCTTGTACAATTGGTGTAATATGAAAAGTGTACCTGCATCAACTGTTTTTCTTTTTTTCTGAAAAAATGGAAATGCAAATAAAAATAGAACAGAGATAGCCAGGAAAAAACAAATAATTAAAGGCTCCAGGGGTTTAAAATATAATGTGTCTGAAATACAATGTAGATTTTGACTTTTTCCTGAGATCTGGCTTGGAAATCTATCTATTAAAATATTATCAGGAGATTACTTTGTCAGAGCCAGAGAAGAATAAAAGATATGAGCACACAAAATTACAGCCTTGCAATTTATAGGTAATTTCATGCTATTATATTTCATTTTTTCAGATAAGTTTAAAAATGTTTTATCATGCCAAAAATTATTATACAGATATAGTTTTCTTTAATGGAGACCTTGAGGTCTTGAAATTGTATTCCTTGTTCTCAACATGAACAATATCATTTCCTATTTAAAAATATGAGATCATAAAAGCATTCTGCCCGATATTCAGAGAATACTCTGTTTATGCACACATGCCTGCACATCTGTGCACAGGCACACCAAGTGTGCTGACCTTTCATATCCATGTATTGTGTTTATCACCAGCAATTTCCAATACATGGAGTTATCTGTAAAACTAGTAATTACCTGCCATTTATGAATGAGGAAATCTGAAACTCCTTTTTGATACATACCCTGTCGCCAATACCAATGAAGTATTAGCTAAGTAATACAACTAAGGGTTTATTGAGCAATGGAAAGAAAACATGAAAAAGCAGTTATGTTACCTGCTACTCACTCTTTGTCAGCCAGTTTCATGACCGACCAAACTAACATATCTACCAGATAGTTAACAGTAAAACCTGATCTTTCTCACTTCATTATAGATCATGATTTTTCATATAAACATATTGCAAGTTCTCTTAGTGTTTAGAGTAGGATCCTTGGAAAATTCCACACTAGGTTTTTGGGAAATATGGTTTCTCTTCTCACCAGCATAATCAACCGTGATGTTGCATCCAAGCAAATATTAAGCAAATGAAATACTAAGCATATACTTAAGAAACTTTGCTAATGAGTTGAGTTGAATTTACCATTTATACTGGTGATCTGTATTATTACAGCCTGTTTCTGTTATAAGACTTTGTATTTAGTGAGTTGGAAATGACCCGAATACACGAGCAGTAATCTGCTTACAAACTATACCATCTGTGAACCATAGAAAGTGACTTGTGTAGTATGTGGTACTTGCTTTCATTTATTTATATATTTATTTATTTATTTATTCATAAACAAAGCAGATTTTTTCAGTCAGTAAAGCTACAGGCAGTGCTGACTAAAAATTATAAAACACAATATGAGAGGTTTTGGAAAAAGTTTTATTAAGCTGAAAGAAACTTTAATGCTTTCTTCAAAATATTCTTAAAATGTTCCAGTTTCTGTGTAGCCATAAAGCTTCCGAACACACTTGGAGTAATTTCCTTTTTGTCATCGTCTCTGGTGATACATATTATTTCAGCTATTGCTAGTGATTATTTTGAAACTTTTCAGTAGAAAAACAAGTGTGAAATTCCCAAATTTTACTTTATTTGCAGGCTGGCTACACGTATGCTAGTCTTTACAGGTTTCATTATACGCTCATATCTGCCTCTTCATCCTGACAAATATTTTCTTCTGCGATGAACATAAGTACCACTAGTAACTGTAGTATTTCAATAAAAAGTGGATTTAATAGATGGGGAGAGGCAAAGGGAGAGAACACATGGAAAGGAAGGGAACATAGAGTATAGTATATAAAGAATAAGTGCAGATATTTTTCATAGAACAGCTTTGTCTTTAGGGAAATATGTTCTAAGGAAATTTTAGTTGGAATTTTCTGTCACTCATTGCAATTGAAATTACCACCTGCACTGAAATGAGCATTTTGCCTGAAACTCCCCAGGAATAGTATTTTACCAATGAAACTACCTTTTTCTAACTATTTGGTTGTTGTAAAAGAGGCATCAGTTGACATATTATGTCATACACTGTGGATTTTATTTGTTTATTATGTTCCTTTTAAAAAATTATGCTGATTTGACCATGGAGAATCTTATGGACAGAAGCTGGTCTCACTTGGGTGGAACTGAACTCATCAGGGGAAAAAAGACTTCCAGATTGCTTAGGGGGAGGGCAGATGACAGACAGAGGGGGTGGGATATTACAGGGACGTGAGAGACTTCTGAGAGGCACAGCAAGCAAACAACCACAAAAACGATCTAGGCATCAGAGGGACTGTTTAGAGTCTGCTATAACTCCTAAAACCGCTGACCTAACAGAAATCGAGCCTGGTAGCAACTAGCTGTCCTGCAGGCAAATAACTTCTATTAGTATTTATGCACATTTCATTTAACAGTTTCTTATTGCCAGTAATAGCACATGCCCGTGATCTTTTACACTGTTACTGGTCCAAAAATCAGGAATCTGATCAGCATAGAAAGCATTAAATATAGAGCCAGAGCTTTTTTTCTTGTGGTGTCAGGAAGCCCTGCCAGAGTCTGGAGATGGGAAAAGGACTACTTCTGTCATGTCTTCCTTAAAACATAAATCTTTATGATGATGCATTCTGCAACGCTTCCTGCTGTTTTCCTTAATGGTGACTTTAGATTTTTAATATAGGTTACATGTGAAGAATAATAAGAAGCAGATTCATAATGGTGGTGCTTCTTATAGGGAGAGGGAAAGGTCTATGCTTTGCCACAAATTTGAGCTTTCACTTGGGCAGTATATTAGCTGATGACATTCTTGGACCATTTATATTGAGTGAAAAACTTGAGAGGGAAAGCAGTAAAGAGACCGTTCCTCTGTCTCTATCTACAGCTGTAAGGGAAAGAGAGAAAGATAAGAAGGTATTTTCTTATAATCTGTTATTTTACACATGAAATATTTCATTACCAATGGGAAGAAAAAAATGAGAGTTCTTGCCCATGGGCTTACTTAGCTGGCCTAGTGGAAAGGCTTTGTTATTCTGAATTTAGGAAGATTTAATTATTTATTCATACAGGAGTAAACTGTGGAGGTCATGCCTACTGGGTGCAGGTAAAACCTTTTGTACCATTCTGTCATTCATTATGTATATGCCGTATTTTTAGATATTAACAAGTTTACAGAACTTTGAACCTTTGGTTCTCAGATGTTTTAAAATACATTTTCAAGAGACTTTCCTCGCTTATGCCTTATTTACAGTGTAAAGCGTTATCTACAGCCTTTTAAAAAAGTGTATGTCTCTTTACAACACCCTCTACAAAACTTTGGAACTAGATGTAGTATTTTATGAACTGTATTAACGCCTACCTGGGCAAAACTTTTCCTACCTCTTCCATCTGCAAACTGAAGAATCGTGCTAGCTCTCTTGCTAAAGCACATTGTATAAATTCATGATGAAATGCTTATGGACCAGGATCCTTAGGTTGCTTTTAGAGTAAGGGTGTTTGGAGGATGCTTACCCATCTCAAAGCATGGTACTTACCCATTTTTTCTAGAAGCTTAATTATATTCTATATTTAAATGAAACCAGTTCCCAGCATGATGTAGATTTCTCTGTAAAAGTGTCCTGTCCTTGAAATGGGTGGTATTACAGCAATGATATCAAGACTAAGGATTTTCATCAAAAGGTAATTATTTAAATATAGTTGTACACTGCAGCTCCAGGCTTGATGCTCTACTACAAATAAAATGAATAAAATAAACCATTTATGTCAAGATATAACGGAAGGAAATAAAATTGAACTGTTCATTATGAAAGATTATGTTTTCATCCTTGTTCCCTATTTTAGCTACGATAATTTTCGAGTATTTTAGGGCTTCTGAATCATAAGCAATATCTTGCCCATATGGATCTGAACCTTTCCCCTAGCATTATGGAATGCCTACAACTTCCTATGATAGCATACTATAGCTTTTAATTTACCCCAGTCTTCATCCTGTTTCCTCTGAAATGCACGTTTATCCAATGTTGGATAACGAAATGGACACAGAGAAGATATTCATGTGGAATTCAAACAGTTTTTTATAAAAAACCAAAACGTATTAACTTTGCTGATGACTACTTTTGCTCTGTCTGCCTTTCCAAAATGAGTAAATTCCAGAGTTAATCAGAGTGGAGTTGCCTTTGAAAGCAACTATACCTGTTAGGATATATGCTATTGCGCTTAGCAGAAGTTCCTATTTTTCCTATAAAATTATTTTTTATGCACTGCATATCACCTCTGTCTACCGCTTATTAAGTAATTAACATATTACGTATGCCTGTAGAAAGTTATTAAAATATGTTATGTATCTCCAGATCCTATATATCAAACAACTTTTAAACCGAAGGTAATTTTTCTCCTGTTCATAACAGTCTGTAAGGTGTGCCTGGGGACAATGTTGTGAATTTAATTGTACTTTGGATATTTTAAGGATTTTACTGCAAAAGAACTGATTCACATGCAAATACTTGTGAATTTACATACCGAAGAGGGATCAATAAGTTACAGTGGTTGAAACCTGCTCTTGTTCCGTGGGATTAGTTTTCAGGCCTATCAGTCCCGTGGTTTATGTCTTCAGAGAGCTATGTGAATGTTAATGTTGGTACAGAGAGCAGCAGAGGGAATACATCAAGGATCAGCTGGGCTGTCCTTTTTGTGGAAAACCAGAAATCATTGGTAAAAGTAGCTCAGGTTTGAATTACACCTGAACTGGGATTAGAATATTTTTACAGGTCATGATTAGTTCCTCCAGATTTACATATAACATTGGTGGGCTGACCTTGGCCAGATATCAGATGCTCAGCCAACTGCTCTGTCACTCCCACTCCTCCACAGGAATGATGGGGGGAGGAAGTAAAATGGAAAAGCTCATGGATTGAGATAAAGGCAGTAAGATCACTTACCAGTTACTGTCAGCGGCAAAACTGACTCGACTCGGGGAGACATCATTTAATTTATTGCTGACTAAAAATAGAATAGGATGGTGAGAAATGAAGACAAAATCAAAACCACTTTCCTCTCACCTTCCCTTCCCAGGCTCAACTTCTTTATTCCCAGCTCTTCTACATCCCCCACACCAAGTGGCAAAAGGAGGATGTAAAACGGAGTTGTGATCAGTGAATGGCAGCTCCTTTCTATTGATCCTTCCTCCTCATGATTTTCCCCTGCTCCAGCATGGGTCCTTCTCATGGGCTGTGGTCCTTCAGGTTAAATCTGCTCCAGTGTGAGCTCACCTGGGTCTGCGTCTTGCTTCAGAGCATATTCAACTGCTCTGGTGTGGGGTCCTCCACAGGTTGCAGTGTGAATACCCGCTCCAGGACAGTATCTCCAAGGGCTGCAGGGAAATCTCTACTGGGGTGCCTTCTCTCGCCTTGGTGCTTACAGGACTGTCTCTCACACTTTTCCTCACTCCTCACTGCCTGGGCAGCATTTTGTCCTTTCATGTCATTGATTTGTGGGGCATCTACTGTTTACATGAAAAAACCTGTTTGATTAACTACCTCAGTTTGCAGGATTTATCATGATTATGCAGGTCAATTTTCCTTCTGTATGCTACAAATGGTTAACTAAGTCAAGGACTCTGCTTTGTCTAATTCGCTACCTAAAGGATTTTATAAAATTGTCATGTTCTTAGAAACTTGTTTTGATGTAAATCTTTACATGTTCCATTTTTCTTCTGACTACTTTTTTTTTTTTTTTTTGGCAAAAACAATGACTGTATTCACAGCCTGAGTGCTGCTGTCCATCCTCCCTCCCCAAACAGTCCTTGCTGTGGATGTGCCACCCACATTTTTCTCTTATTTGTTAGAGATTAATTTCTCTAAGTAATAGCAGTATGTCTGGCAGGGCCCAGGGGGCACAGGCAGCCCTACCCTGCCCTCACTACCCCCAGCACCCCCTGCCCAGGGCTCAGGACCCCCATGTAAACCTCAGCCTTATCAGCAGCCTGTGCTCTAGGCTTGGTCTCAAGTGGGATGCAGACCCACACCAGTGCCGTGTCTCCGGTGGGACCCCTGGGCCCGGCCCATCCCCTGGAGACAGTCAGGGCTGCCGACAGGCCCTGCTGCTACCCCTAGCTCTGCCCGCCATGCTTAGGCTGGAAAGTGAGGGCAGGGCCCTGCCTGTGGCTGTACCCCGACTCCCCTCCTGGGCTCACCGTCATCCCGCCATGCTCCCTGACAACATGACCATGAAGGAACTTCTTTCCACTGTTTCTAAATATAAATTCTCTTCTCTAGATCAAAAACTCAGGAAGTTTATTTTGAATATTCAAAAGCAGAATGCACAAACTCTGCTGCTTTGAAAGGCAAACTGTACAGGGCTGCAACCAATATGTTTTTGTTTGGATTGTCGTATGCCTGAGGCTTTAATGATGTTTTTGATCTTCTGCTTAGTTGCTTTCCTTTGTAAATCATTCATCAAAAGTTATATTTTTGTATAGGCAAGTAACAAACTATGTTACTATAGTTACATGATGGATATTATAATGACAGAAAATGACTGGATGAACACTACAACCAACATTTAGCTGGCATCTATACTTTGCCATTTTAGAGCTTTATTTTGGGGTTATACCCTGTATATGCTAGATATATTAGATATAAGAGGTGCCTAGCGTATTAATGAGGTAATGAAAAATGTTCTTTCTTATCTCATTGAATAACAAAGGGGCAGAAAGCTACAAAACATATGCCTATATGTAGCTGAATTAGGCTACTAAATACAAAGTAGAGGACCCTATCACATGTTTTTGTCTGCTTGCAGGCTGAGTGGCATATCCCCAAACTAATGAAGAGGAAAATATGGGGGAAATCCTCTTTAATTATACTCTCAGTGCCTTTGCTTTGTTTAATTTTTTGGTTTTTTTTTTGTCCGTCCCCCCCCCCCCCCCCCCCCCCCCCCCCTTATACATCGTAGCACTGGAAAAGAAAAGAAACTAGATAAATAGGAGGAAAAAAACATACAAACAAAAAACTCCCTTATGCTCATAGCTATCATTGATATAAATATCTTTCTGTAGAAGGCATATTTGAGCTACTGTCTTAACATAAGTAGTTCACTGCCTTAGTAATGGATATTGTTTATTATATTGTTCTCTAAGAGAAGACATCTGCAAAGACTATTACAGAAGTGCTGAGATGTTAAGCCTTGTCCAGATTATAAAGTGGCAATATTGGAATTACAGAAGTGACTGCAATTCAAACAGTATCTTTTGTTTTTGCTTTTCTCTCCCCACTACATTAAAAGTTAAAGGTGAGGGGAAGCCTTTATGACACTTCATGCACTTTTGACTTAAGAATAGCAATCCTGTCCCTGTAGCTCCCCATGCTCATTGCCTGCAGTACTCTACCAGGTAGGACCTGACTTCAAGCAAGTCAAAGAGCAACTGGAAATGACCTCTTTTAACTCCCATTAAATTCAGCACGCATTGTATAACCTCTTAACTGAGAGTTAGTGACAAGGAATTGCTTTTTTTCCTCCCATTCTTTAACTCTTCACACTTTGTGTGATCGATAAGAGCACTCAGCAACTCTAGTGGCCAAGTTTATTACCTGTAGGAATTGCATATTTTTGTTGCCTGGGCTCAGACACAGAATGCAGTTAAATATATAGTGTACATCTTGTTTCAGATGGAAGAGAGCTAATGAATTATAGTCGCTACAGAATATGTAACATTTGTCCACAGGCACAGAAATTGCTTATGCTAGGATTATACCAATCTCTTTAGAGAAAGCATAAGAATACTTAGATTTATTTATACATTCCTCAAGCAGACATTATTTTTACACTCTTCTCTAAGGAGCTAATAAGGAAACTGTTGAATATTGTTTGGGAGCAGATCCTTCATTGACAGGAAACCTCATGGTACATTTGATTTTTGATAGTGGCAGTTCATTCCTGCTCTTCATCCTTCACTGATTTTCTTTCTATTTGTTCTCTGGTTTTCATATCTTTTTCTGAATGTAGGTCCTATTCTGTATTATTATGAATCAGGGAAACAATAGGAAGTTGTAATCTTCCCAGTTTTGAATGCAAACAACCATCTTTAAGAGAGAAAGGAAGCATGTTAAAAATGATACATAAAAAACAATAAGAAAAGCAAACCAAAACAAACTCAAAAAGTAAAAGATTGTTTTGGTTATCTTTCAGGGTTTTTTTTTATGTACCAAAATTTGATGAAGACCAGTGAAAAGAAAAGTTACATGGAAAAACATCTACAGAAAACTTTAGAAACTTGTGTTCTCAGCAGTGAAACTGTAACATTTTTCTTATAGGTTTGTATTTCATTTATTTCAGAGGTTGCTACAGTAATGAACTGGGTTTTTATTTAACTTGGACTGATACAGAGCTATGATCTTTCTTGATGGTTAGAATTCATATTACTACAGACTTGTGACTACAGTAATTAATACATTCTTGTTTGTAAATATTATAACGCAGTGTAGATTTATGGCTAAAAAATATTTTTATTTACTTGGAATAATGTTTTATGTTTTGAATCATATTGTAAGTGATGTCTTGGTTATATATTTAGAATGGAGGAAGCAAACTAATGTTTACAATCTTACAATATGTATCACACATTTCTGGATTGCAGCATGATCTTAATAAGAAACATGTATTTGAAGCTGATGCTGCACTATAGCTGTGGAAGAAACCAGGTACTACATGAATGGAACCTATTAAAATATCATTTGGAAGACACTTTAGTGGTACAAGGTAAAAGACAATTGATTTTTTTTTTTTAATTTTATTATGCATATCTTTTTTAATATGCTAATGATTTATTTCTATTTGAGTGGCAGACAATATAAATTACCACATATTTCCAATGTATCCTTATCCTCTTCTATCAGACCTATGCAAAGCAGATCCTAGAGATGCTTTCTTGTTATAGGGAATATTTTCTATTTTTTTTCCTACAGGGTATCATAAATACTGTATATATAACAGTTTTATACTTAATTACAAATCAGTCTGATTGTAGAAACAACCTCTAATCTCTTCCTTTATTTTAAGTTAAATAAAACTGTACACAGCAGCAGCCAGACAGATTCATTTGCCTAATGCACAGAGTAAACAACCAGAGAGTTACATCAGAATTCAGGTCTTGTGGCCTCAGTCCTCAGAAGCTGTTTTAGTAAAAAATAATAATAATAATAATAAATATGAATACATAAGCATATTGTGCTAGCTGTGTGGGCAGGATATAAATCAAGACTTTGTGTGTTTTGGTGAAACATTTGCAGAAATAGTAATCTTGTGGCACTCACGTTTATTTAAGTGTTCTGAAAAATTCACTCATAAATAACTTTTTGGTGTGCATATAGTCTCAAAGAACCCTTTTGTGGCAAAAATCATACAGAAGTATTATTTAAATACCATTTTCACTTTCGGAAGTAACCCTGCTAGAAGACTGATCTGTTAAACATGATGTCAGTTGTGAAAAAAGTGAGGAACAGGCTGAGAGACCTGGGGTTGATCAGCATGGAGAAGCAAAGACTCCAGGGAGACCTTACAGCAGCCTTCCAAGAAAGCTGGGGAGGGGCTGTTTGCAAGGGCGTGTAGCAATAGGACCAGGCAGGGGCAATGGTTTTAAACTAGAGCAGGGTAGGTTTAGTTTAGACATTAGGAAGAAGTTCTTTACAATGAGGGAGCTGAGGCACTGGAACAGGTTGCCCAGAGAGGTGGTGGAGGCCCCATCCCTGGAGACATTCAAGGCCAGGTTTGATCAGGCTCTGAGAACTCTGATCTAGTTAAAGATGCATCCTGGGTTGCATCAAAAGAAGTATGGGCAATAAGTCGAGGGATGTGATTCTGCCCCTCTACTCTGCTCTGGTGAGACCCCACCTGGAGTACTGTGTCCAGCTCTGGAGTCCTCAGCACAAGAAGGACATGGACCTATTGGAATGGGTCCAGCAGAGGGCTACGAAGATGATTAGAAGGCTAGAGCACCTAAGTTATGAGGACAGGCTGAGAGAGTTTGGGTTTTTCAGCCTGGAGAAGAGAAAGCTCCAGGGACATCTTATAGCAGCCTTCCAGTATCTAAAGGGGGCCTACAGAAAGGATGGGGAGGGACTCTTTATCAGTGAGTGTAATGATAGGATAAGGGGTAATGGTTTCAAACTGTAGGAGGGTAGATTTAGACTGGATATTAGAAAGAAATTCTTTACTGTGAGGGTGGTGAGGCACTGGAACAGGTTGTCCAGGGAAGTTGTCAATGCTCCATCCCTGGAAGTGTTCGAGGCCAGGCTGGATGGGGCTTTGAGCAACCTCATCTAGTGGGAGGTGTCCCTGCCCATGGTAGAGGGGTTGGAACAAGATGATCTTTAAGGTCCCTTCCAACCCGAACCATTCTATGGTTCTTTGATTCTATGTCCCTGCTTACTGTAGGGGGGTTGGACTAGATGACCTTTAAAGGTCCCTTCCAACCCAATACATTCTATGATTCTATGTTTCTATGGACTCTGAACTGAAGAATGATGGACTGTCACCATCATCATAGGGTTTTACTATACCACTGATTTTTTATTTTTTAAAGCAAATATGTCATTAAGCTCTGAGAAAGAGAAAATGTCATGCTTTTTCTTATCTGTCAATAAAATAAGGCATCTTCATTAATGCTATATCTAAGAGCAGATTGCTGAAGAGGAAAGAAAGGTAGATTTGATATTTTCCACATGTAACTTAAATATCAGAATGTTTTATTTGTGGTACTCAAGTATTCTTTTATCATAAGTCATGTCAAAAATGTAGCATTAGTATTATAAATCTGGATCTTTCTGTTTCATTACTTCATTTGCTGTCCCAACTTGCCTAATTCTAAAAATTTGAGGTTAGTGTATAAAAAATCAGCCAAATAATTCAAACTGTTGTGCAAATAGTGTGTAATGAAATACTGCAGTTGAAATTATATGTACTGTAATTGTGTATTATGTTTTAATTGGCATATTTTACAGTGAGATATAATTCTTGCACAGTGTTTGATCTGAAGAATAGATGTTCCTCGGCTGCTTGTTTGCAAGTACAATAAATTCAGTTCCATTCAAATATAGATAATAGTTGAGCTGTTGATAAATGTCATCCGCGTACCAACATGCTTTACACAATCATGCGTATGGCAACAGAATTGTTGGGTACCAAAGCAAAACAGAACTGTTGCAGAGTATGTGGCAAAACTTGAAACTAATAAACTTCACTGCTTATAAGGATTTATTCCAAACATAAAACTTCAACCATGCTCCCTGAAAGACTTCTCAGGTTTCAATCCTTTCAGTTTTTGGACATGCTGCCTGTCAAGACAGTGTGTTCTGACTTATTATCTGGAATTTTGTAGAATTCAGAGATCTGCCCTGTTTAATTAGAAATCAGGAAACCACTCAAGACTTTTACTGACTTTCCTGTCAGGCTTCAGAGTGTGGCTATGTTCTTTTGGCTATTCCAATATGAGATTTGAGAGACAGCTATTCCTCTGGCAAGTGTGAAAGAATTCTTGAAAAAATTCCTTTGTGGTGGTGGAATAGGAACTCCACTGGATAAAGAGCACATTCTCATGCACTGATACAATTAAGTTATGCTCAGATCCCTGAGAAGGGATTGTTACCTTACAATTCAGAACTAATTTCACTAATAAATAATCCAATTTATATCTTCTCATGACATTTTTTTTTTTTTTCTGGAAGGAAGAAGGCTTTTTTTTAAACAGTTGTTCATACTCCCCTGGTGTGGTAGAAACAAATTTCAATATGTGCTAAGAAGAAAAAGAAAAAAATAGGCTTTTTGCAATCTTTTAAAATTAATGATAAATTCTTTTCACTTTCTTCATTGCTTTAAGCCCTTGCAGCATAATTGAAAACTTTGAAAGTTCTCCTTTCTTTAAACACATAGTGTGGAGTTGGAACTAATCATTTGACTAACTTCAGTGAGAAGACAAGAAAATAAATAGTGGAACTCAGTAAAATAGTTCAAAAAGCACATAAAGTGAAAACAAACTTAAAAAAATAAATTAGTTTCATAGCCACCTCTAGTTCTCCAGCAGCACCGTTAGCAGAGACACTGAAGAACAGCCAGATCCTGCCTACATTAAGGCCAAATCCATATGCAATGTCTAAGAGTGTAGGATTGCATATCCCTCTAATGCATCCCCCTCTATTGCATTTTGTGACTGGAGACACAAGGTTTGTAAATATGGTGTTCAGCCTCTAAACGCCCTTTGGTAAACTTCACGTGGTCTACATTATAAAATAGATTTGGTAAACGTGTGTGGTATGAGTGTGATTTAATCTCATATAAAAAGAAAAAAAAATTTATATTAGTAACAGCCTTAAGTTAAAAAAAAAAGAATTCTGTTTTAATACAATGCACCCCAGTATATTTTTATTTGTTCCGGTACAAGAGCTACAATGTAACATGAAAAATTACCATTATAACTGTATCAATACTAGGAAGTTCTGCTCTTTTCTCTACAGCAACATACTTAACAGGAAGAAAAATAAATAGTGAGCTGAATTTTGTAAAGAAGTACAAGGCACAAAAAAGTTGTTTGGTTTTTTTTTTATTTTGTTCTTATTGTGGACCAATAGTGAGCAGGGATGAAGAATAACTGATTAGATGAGAAATTCTTTGTTCATTTATTTTTGGTCTCCAAGATCCTTTTAATAAAGACAGATTCCACACATGGAAGAAAATGGAAAGATCTACAGTCCTCTCCACTACCCTTTAGATGCACTCTTTGTGAGGAGGTGCTCACTGGCTGTGTCTATATTACTCTTTTTTTTTTTCTTCTTTTTGTTTTTGTGTTTGTTTTTGTTTTAATTTTTCAACAGCAGTACTTAAATTTTTAAGCAAATTCCTTGTTTATTTTCATTTAATGCACCTTCATTTGCTTCACATGGTAGTAATTTTGGTGCATGCCATTCATTTTGGAACAAGTTAAACCATAGAGTTCTTCAGTGCACATCAAATATTCTCAAGCCTGTAAGAAAACATAAGGGTCTGAGATGATGACTGGTCCTTCAAACAGTTGCAAGCCACATGCCTGGGGAGGTGTTTGGTGTGGGGAAAAAAACCTAAATCTATTTCTGAACTTAAACCCTCAAATTGTATGTAGCACAGATACAGAGACCTTTATACCAGATGTTTCCAAATCCTGATTTGATTCATATTACTCTGAATTTCTTGTTCACAGAACCAAAGAATGGTTGAGATTGGAAGGGACCTCTGGAGGTCATCTTGTCCAACATCCCTGCTCAAGGAGGGCTGTCTAGTGCCTAGAGTTGCCTAAGACAATGACCAGAAGGCTTTTGAATATCTCCAAGGATGGAGGCTCCACAACCTTGCTGGGCAACCTGTGCCACTGCTCAGTCATGCTCACAGTAAAAACATTTCTCCTTATGTTCAGAAAGAACCTCCTGTGTTTCAGTTTGCACCTATTGTCTCTTGTCTTATCACTGGGCCTCACTCAAAAGAGCCCTTCAGGTAATTGTACACATTGATGAGATCCTCCTGAGCTTTCTGTTCTCTAGGCTGCAGTCCTAGCTCTTGCAGCCTTTCCCCAGGAGAGAGATGGTCCAGTTCCTTAGTCATCTTAGTGGTGGCCCTTCACTGGGTCTCTCTGCATATCTCCTTTGTACTGAGGAGGCCAGACCTGGACCCAGTACTCCAAGTGTGGCCTCACCAGTGCTGAGGAGAGGGGAAGAATCATTTCCCTTGACCTGTTGGCAACAGTCCTCCAAATGCAGCCCAGGACACCATTAGCCTTTGCAGCGAGGGCCCTTTGCTGGCTCATGTTCAACCCAATGCCCACCAGGATCCTCCACCCCTTTTCTGCAAAGCTGCTTTCCAGCTGAGCCATTCCCAGCATATACTAGTGCATTTGGTTGTTTCTCCCCAGGGTCAGGACTTTGCACATCCCCTTGCTGAACTTCATGAGGTTCCTGTCAGCCCATTTCTTCAGCTTGTTGAGGTCCCTCTGGATGGCAGCATGGCCCTTTGGTGTATCAGCCACTCCTCCCAGTTTTGTGTCATTAGCAAAGTTGATGAGGATAGGCTTTGCCCCATCATCTAGGTCACTGATGAACACGACTGGACCCAGTGTTGTCCCCTGGGATACACTGCTCCTGCCTCTGATCACTGACCACTGGGCCTGCTCCTTCAGGCGGTTTTCAATCCACCTCACTGCCTGGTCGTTGAGACAGTATTTCAGCAGCTTCTCTATGAGGATCTTATGGGACACAGTGTTGACACAGTCCCCCACAACATTCTTAACTCTAAATTGGAGAGAGATGGACGGATGGATAAGGAACTGGCTGGCTGGTTGCATCCAAAGAGTTACAGCCAACGGTTAGTTTCCAAATGGAAACCAGTAACGAGTGGTATCCTTCAAAGGTCTGTGATGGGACCAATACTATTTAATATCTTCATTAATGACATAGATAGTGGGATTGAGTACACCCTCAGCAAGTTTGCAGGAGATACCAAGCTGAGTGGTGCAGTTGATTCACTAGAGGGCAGGGATGCCATCCAGAGGGATCTTGACAGGCTTGAGGAGTGGGCCCATGTGAACTTTATGAAGTTCAACAAGGCGAAGTGCAAGGCCCTGCAAGTGGCTTGGGGCAATTCCCAGTATCAATACAGACTGGGGCATGCAGGGATTGAGAGTATCCCTGCAAAGAAGGGCTCGAGGGTACTGGTGGACAAAAAAAAATGAATATAAGTTGGCAGTGTGCTTTTGCAGCCCAGAGAGCCAACTGTATCCTGGGCAGCATAAAAAGAAGCATGGTCAGCAGGTCAAGGAAGGTGATTCTCCCCCTCTACTCCACTCTCATGAGATGCCACGTGGAGTACCGCATTGCGGTCTGGGGTCCTAAGTGCAAGACAGACATGGATCTGTTAGAGTGGGTCCAGAGGAGGGCCACGAAAATGGTCAGCGGGCTGGAGCATGTCTTCTGTGAAAGAAGGACTGAGAGAGTTAGGGTTGTTCAGCCTGGAGAGGAGAAGGCTCTGGGGAGACCTTATCGTGGCCTTTTCAATATATAAAGAGGGCTTATAAGAAAGATGGGGAGAGACTTTTTACCAGGGCCTGTAGTGACAAGACAAAGGGCAATGGTTTTAAACTGGAAGAAGGTAGGTTTAGTTTGGACATTAAGAAGAAATTTTTTGCAAAGAAGGTGGTGAGGCACAGGAAAATGTTGCCTTGAGAAGTTGTGGTGGCCTCATCCCTGGAAGTGTTCAAGGTCAGGGTGGATGGGGCTTTGAGCAAACTGATCTAGTGGAAGATGTTCCTGTCCCATGGCAGAGACGTTGAAACTCGATGATCTTTAAAGACCCCTTCCAACCCAAACAGTTCTATGAAAACCTTGCAGTAGAAAGTAGAAAAGTGGAAAATATCCACTGCTCTCCCCTCATCTTCTAGTCCAGTCATTTTATCATTGAAGTTTATCAAGTTGGTCAAGCATGACTTCCCTTTTATGAATCTATGCTGACTACTACTGATGACTTTCCTGTCCTTCATGTGCCTGGAAATGGTTTCCAGAATTAGTTGTTCTGTCAGGGACTGAGGTGAGGCTGACTGGCCTGTAGTTAGTCATCTGGGCCCTCCTTCCTGCCCTGCTTGAAGATAGGATGAGCATTTGCTTTTCCCAGTATTCGGGCACCTCTCCCAACTGCCGTGATCATTCAGAGATAATAGTGAGTGGCCTTGCAATGACATCTGCCGGCTCCCTCAGTACTCATGGCTCCATCCCTCCCATCAGAGCTCACGGTCTTGCTAATATAGCTCTACCCTTATCACATTCAAATGTTCACTCTGAGGGGTTTTTGAGATGATTGGAAAATGTGCATCTTGATAGTAAGTTTATGCATTAAATCTATAGTGAATTATTGTGAATTGTTTTGTTGATATCATCCTCTACAACCTACTCTTTTAGTAGAAATCTAGTTGTATTAATTAAAAAAAAGTTAATTGTGTATATTAAAGTAATCAGTGTTATGATTTTCCATACATGTTTACAGATTGAAGGTTGGATTTCAGTTAAACTGGCACAACATGAATGGGACAACACAAATGAAGAAAATGTCAAGTGTCTCATGAAACCCAGAGACTCTACTAAAAAGTAAAATAATGCAAAGCAGTTTACAGCAACTTTATACTTTGTGTGAAAGATTTATCGTTATTCTCTATAGCCCAAAATGTATACAACCCACTAAGAATTCGATTGCATTTCTCTTTCCTGCCAAAAGATCCTGATTAAACAAAATGTACAGGAACTCTAAGGCAGATTCACGTTTGCTTCCCCCCCCCCCCCCCCCCCCCCAACAAAGAACCAGAGATGTTAATTAAAAGCATTATGATGAAATGAGTCAGGTTGTACAAAAAAAGCCCTATCATCAATTTGAAGACTGTTACCGAGGAAGTTTTCCTTTATCAGACCAAAGGAATTTGTAAGTGGAAAGTGTCAAGAGACAGAAAGCCGGATGATAAAAAATAATGGTAAGAAAACCAATTTCAAAACTTTTACAACCCCTTATGAAAGAATGCCCAGAAAAGCGATGCTGTTCACAGTGACTTACTGCATCCACTTAGTGCATTGGAAGCGCATATTCAAAAGAGATTGATTCATACATAGTAATCATGACTCACTTGTAAAGATGAGCAGGCAAAACAAATTAATCAAACAAATATTAACACTAAAATTATTCACCAGTAATAATTTAAATATTTAGTAGACCCCATATTAATTAGTTTCAGTGAAGATGAAGATAAAAATCCTAATGTCTTTTCTATCATTTTTCCATGGCCTGAGGTGAGCAAGCCTTCCAAATATGGAAAAGCTTTGTGATGCACTGGATGTGTTTTGAGATTGATGAGAGAGAAGCAAACCATGTTGAGCTTGTAGCTGCACAGTGTCCTAGTTTATACATTTTTCCATATAATAACCATATTTGACTCAACGTAGCTAAAAGAGAGAGATCTCTTTCTCATGCTGCAGTCTTGCTAAACAAAACCTTATTAGGACTTTTTCCCCTTTTTAAGTACCTTTGATGTAAGTGGTCTTGATTCCCCAACCAACCTGACTACTCTGCTTATTCCTCAGAAGATGCATTCCGTCCCCCTTTACCCTACTCTACAAGAGGAATATTCTTTCATTTCCATGTTTGTTCATTTAGTATTAATGTGAGAATAAGGCCCATAGGATTGATATTTAGTTCTGACTTGTCCTGGAGCTGTATGTGTCACCCTAATAAACTGCTGTTACTACTTAGCTGTGGTCCCTTTCTAAGGATGGTGTTGGACCACAGGAAAACTTTGAGTAGGTATGAGGTGGTTCTCTAAAGTTGTTTACATCTTCAGCCACAATTTGCAAGATCAAATGTTTTATATGTATGAAATAATTCAACCACTCCATAGTTGTTATCACAGTTGCAGGCTTTTTGATCACTATGTTTATACTATACTATTGGATTTTTAAAGGTAAATGACCCTTTTTAACAAGTAAAAGACGGTAAGTTGCATATTTTACTGGCTGTAACTATTTAAAAAGTCAGTTGCATGCCCATGTTGTCTATAAATATTGCTGCTATAATCTTTTCTTTATGTGGGAATGCTATTGAACAACTTTTTTGTTTGTTTTAAATAGCTCCCACTTCCCAACTAAGCCAAAGATATTATCTCTCCAACTAAATTCTCTTTTGCAGACTAAAGAGCTTTTCTAAACATATATGTGATTTGACTTAGAAGTGTACTAACAGTAATGTCCTAAATAATTCTTTAGAGTGACACAAGAGCGGCACCATAAATAAGATTCTAACAAGTTAGTTGATCCAAATTTTTAATTAATGTGTCGTATTTCTGGGGGTTTTTTTTGTTTGTTGGTTTGTTTGTTTGTTTGTTTGGTTTGGTTTTTTGCCTTAATTGTCATACGGGGTCTACTTAGCATTGGGAATGTGAATGTTTTACTATGTGAAACTACAGAAGTCAAGATCACTTAGTAAATTTTCTTCCCAGGTTCTGAGATCCTGTAGGTAAAATGCATGGTAAGTAAGTAGGCACATGTCTCTCCTACTTTGAGTTATGCCACTATACGCAACAGAAAATAAAAATAGTACTATGGTGTGTTTTCTGTGCTATGAAAAAGATAAAAATTCTAAATTTAGGGAAAAAAAATATTCAGCTTCTAAATAAATGGGCTTATCTGACATTAGTGGTCCTGTAAGAAAATTGATTTTGAAAAACAGCTTTCTGGAAAGCAGAACAAATGTGAACATGAATTGTTGCTCCTTTAGTATAACTTGTCTCTACCAGCTGAAAGTAAATATCTCCAAATACTAAGCATTCCTGCATTTCTAATTTCTTCACTGGAAGGGAGACAGGAAAGCAAAAGATCTGCGCTGCAGAACATCTGCCTCCTCTATCCATAAAGAATTCCTGAAAGACACCTCTCCATCCTGTTGAGCATGGAGCCAGCATCAAAATTTCCCTTTGACTGTCCTATACGTGAACAGAATTATTCATTTCTGCAATATTTTGGACAGTACATTATTTTTTTAATTCGCTTATCATATAATCGCTCACCCTGCAGCCTGTCAGATTATGTGCCATTACAAATATCAAAAGACAATGTAAAACAGTAATGAAAAAAGCAAATGTAGATACTGGCTTAGAATGTATATTAGCTAGTGGTTTTTTTTTTTTTCTGAAATATCTTTTTCAATTTGGAGAAATCTTCTGTGGAATGTATTTGTTCTGCAAATCTACCAAAAAGTGTTTTCCTGAACAAGTATTTTCTGTCATAAATCTGCTCTGATTAATATATTTTGCTGTAGTATTCTTCAACAAATATACTGAAAGAATGTTAAAGTTACAAATTCAAGTACATCAGGTTTAGAGAAATCCAATTTCCACACTCTATGTACACCATAATTCAATAAAGTGCCCACAAATTATTTTCTCTGTAATTCTGTCCTCATTCATTTGGTGCAATGGCCTTCCCCGTCATTGCCTACAAATTCCACAGAGCAAATGTGCAATTTTCCAATGTGGCATCTGTTGTCCTAAACTTGGCAGAGGCTGCTTTTAAAAATCTCTGTCTTCTACATCTAAATAGGATGAAGTGAAGTGTAAAAACATTACTTATTATGATTCATTTTTACCACCCTGTTCCAGTCCACAGGAGGTCATGCTTTGAGAAGCAAATTAGCCTCATCTCTTCATGCTACTCTGAGGTCAACTGACAAGACTCAAATATGGGCATGTAGGCACTGGAGGTGTGTGAAGTCATGTTTCTCCCTACGATCCACCTCCTAAATTACGAACAGTACGGCAATTTAAGACATTTTAAATAAATAAGTGTATTTCTTTAAAAACTATATATATTTCGGTAGATTTGATAAAAATATTGCTGCAAAATACTAATCAAAACAGTTTTATAACAGAAAATACTGGTTCAGAATATTATTTTGTTTTATATTGTCTTTGGCATGGGAAGCCAAAAAATATTCCTGTGTTATGGACATGCTCAAGACCCATGGAACAGTAGTTTTTACATTAAACCTATATTCATTCTCTATGAACTCATAACATCTCTCAAACATAACCTGAGTTCAAAGTTTGTTAACATAGTTGTATGCTTTGACACAGAGTTTTCCTAATGATTTTCCATGGACAGAAAACCTAGGTTCTTTACCCTGCCCTTGACAAGACTGTGTATGTCCTGGTTTCAGCTGGGATAGAGTTAATTTTCTTTCTAGTGGTTGCTGTGTTTTGGATTTGGTATGAGAAGAAAGTTGATAAGACATACTGTTCTAGTTGTTGCTAAGTGATGTTTACCGTAGTCAAGGAATTTTGCAGCTTCCCATAGAAACCTAGAGCGAGCATAGACAGGACAAGCTGGCCAAAGGAATATTCCGTACCACAAATGTCATGCTCAGTATATAAATGGCGGTTGGCTAGGGGACAGGAATCTGTGATCACTGCTCCGTATGGGATCATTGGGTGGTGAGAGCAACATGTGTTGTATTACTTTATTTTGTATGTTCTATTATTGTTTTCATTATCATCATCTTTATTATTATTTCCCTCTTCTGTTACTGTTCTATTAAACTTCCTTTGTCTCAACCCACGAGTTATTTTTCCTTTCCCCTTCTTTTCTCCTTCTCCCTACACCACTTGGTGGGGAAATGGAGGGGTGAGCGAACAGCTGCATGATCCTAGTTGCTGGCTGGGGTTAAACCATGATGATGTATTGCCTTGCTGCTCTTTATCCTTGTTCCAGAGCTGGTTGCTTTCTGATATCCAGCATGTGCCTGCTCCTGACTCATCTGAAGATGCACTTCGTTGAGAAGGACCTCAGAATACTCAAAAGTCTCCACTAGGGCCTCATAAAAAATGAGATGATTCTGTGATTCCATGATTCTGTGAGGTGAGGTCTCAGCAGGACCTGAGGTTTGGCTCTTAAGTTCTCCAAAGCACCTGCAGGGTTGGCAACCTGTTCATGACAGAACAAACAGCTGTCCCCAACTCTCTTCATGGCAATCATGAAGCTAAAGCTGCCTGAAAGTTTCTGTCCCAAGACTGCCATCAGCAGCTCTTGGAGAGCAGTGCCAAACGCTGTAATGACAAGGACCTGGTAGGCTCAGAATCATGAAAGCTTGCCAGTGTGCATCCCCTACCACATACACATGCATGCAGAAAATAATGATTTTCCCTTTGGGTTTGGGCAGGGGAGGAGTGATAAGGAAAGAAGAGGAGATGCTGTGAGCTGTGACTATTCCACAAGTCAAGAGATGTATTGCTTTCACAGTCTATGCATCTGGTAGGGTGTGCAAATGAAACAGTATTTCAGAGACAGTGTTTCTGATTTAGTCATAGAACTGATAAGTATGTTTGGTTTTGGGGTTTTTTGGGGTTTATTTATTTATTTATTTATTTAGCTCCTTTGTACAATGAAGGCATGGAAACATCGGGCAAATGGAAGGGTGGGTCTGTGTCTACAGCATCACAAAAAATGTTTTGTGTGCTTTGTGTACCTCTGTCTGTGCTCTTGTGTATTCAGCCTTGATGATTAGCCAGTCATGGATAGCATTGGTATATATTAAAAGATAGTGTGTCTGGCAAAGGCAGCCTCTGCTACCTCCTGGGCAGATGAACGTGGACGCAGCACTGGGCAGGCACCAGTCGCACCCCTGAAAAGCCATTGTTGTTGCTGCAACCCATGCAGTGAAGCAGGGAGCGCTGGGGTAGGTTAAGTGCTATCTCGGGCTGGACTTCACAGTGGCAGTACAGTACCTTCCTGCTCCCCAACCCTAGGCATTATGGCACAATATGCTTCCCTGCCTGAGGGTGCCAACCCCACATGGCTGGGACAAGAATACGAACCACGCAGGAGCTGATGTGGCGCCTAGTCCACAGCCCCCAGGAAAACGTGTCTGTGACTCCTGATGCCTGCTCAAATGCACTCAGATGGACAAAAAGCCACAGCAGCAGTGGTTGCTCCTGTCTGTGCAGGGCTCCTCTCACTCAGGGGGCAGCCACCGTCTCGTTGCCCCTGTGCCAGCTGTGACATGGCCACCACTGTCCTGCTGCCCACTGTGACATGGCCACCACATCCCCTGGAGGGTGGGGAATAAGGTGGTATCTGACACTTCTCTTGGATCAATGTTGTCCTTACCCTGCTCAGGCAGAGTTCAGCCAGAGGGTGCAGGTAAATAAATGCAGGTGTCTAAGTACCAGGGAGCATTCAGGTGCTTTATGTACTTGCCTGTGTTCACTTTAACTCTCCTGTATATGTTCAGGTATTTATCATGTATATGAATATACATGAAACTGGCAGATAAGACACAGGACCTAGAAAAATGCTTGTCCTTTAGGATCATACGACAGATATCAGGATACACAAGGGCATCTCAAATTGAAAAAAAATATTTATTTTAATTCCACTTGTGATGCCCAGAACTGCATCGACTACAGACACATTACACATCAAGATGCACACAGCAGGATTTGGGTATCTGAAAATAGGCTCTGCAGTATCGCTTCAGGTATTGTGAGGAGTCCCACCCAAAACCAGCACAGTCTGGACACAAATGCTATGTTGTATTGGTCTGCTTTGCCTGGATGTCTCAAATATCCCACAGACTCCCAAATAACACCAATTATTTATCTGTTGGTAACTGAATGTTCTCTGTACAGAATAATTTAATTGCTTAAAGTTAGGTGTCTGGCAGCATTTTAGATATCCTAAAGTATCCTGCCATCTCAAGATGTCACTTTGCATATCTTCCATAGACCTTCTGTCATATATGGCAGCTCTAAGCAGATATCTTGGGTATTCTAGAGCATCTAGAATGGCTCTAAATAGAAATATTTATGCTTTTTAATTGCTTTGCTACAGTTAGACATCTAAATTTAGTTGCCTACAGTGTGGTACTGAAAGATATGAGGGATTTAATTCTGTGCGGGAGCGGTTACAACTCTTCTGGCTTATTTTAGAACTGCCTGTCAGGGTGGGATCAACCCAGTCTGAGAAATGCTGGTTTTCTTTTTTCACTTTAGCACTAGAGATGAGTCCTTTAGTTAGACAGATGGATTATTTCATCTCACAAGTTATAATTACGTGAATAAATGCTGAATTGATTATGACAATATACATATCACATACACATACACATACATACATACAGTTACATATATACATACAGCTACATCTTATTGTAGTCTATGTATCCTTCAGAATCTCATGAAAATATGACTGCCCCACTGCCCCATGAAAGACAACGTTGCAGTACCTCAGTGCAATATCTCACAGGAAGGAAAGATTGATTTAAATGACAAGTGATTTCAGTCTCACACTCACAGTCTCATACCCACCAGCACCCCAATGTGAGGAAGCAGTCTGCCGAGCACTCAGGCATGAAGGCAATCTTATCAGGGTTGCTGCAATAACATGGAGGACAAAGGGGCATCAGTTTTCAAGCTCCTCCTCACGCTTCCTGGGTTCTGCTTAGGAGTGCGCTGGTTTTACATGTATCTCATGGGTACCAGTCAGGGGATAACTGACTGGTTAAGGTCGCTGTCTTGTCCCACCTCTATGAGTTGCCAGGATTTAATCACTGTCTGCATTTCAGATCTGGTTGTCCTGAGAATTTGCAGGTGGATATGTCCTAGGATCTTGATGACCTGCTGCTGTGGGTGTCAGCAACACATGCCATTTTTGTAGCCCTTCTCCATTCACATCAATATGAACATTGTTATTACAGTTTTTCAAAGTTCTAGAAGATTCCTGGGATTCTGTTTTCTTATATATTGTAGAAATTTTGGTACCTACTGGCAAAACATCTACCTTTTATGATTCATAAATATTCTTCTCAAAAGTCTCCCAAGCTTCTGGTGTATTTCAGCAATATATTGTCATAAAATTTCCACTTTCCTGGCCTAGAATTACAAATGAAGATTACAGTTCAATTCCTACTATGCAATCATTTTTGTCTTTAAATTCTAACCTAATGCAATCTCCATATGCTCTCTCTCTATTTTATTGGATTATGGTGATCTTTATTATGTGCCTTCTCACCTTCTCATTCTCTATTATTCACCTCACTTTATCCATTTTTATCTGAGACAAACTGGAAAAAACTTTGAAAAGAAGCAGAAGCAGCGCATGCCATCATGCCATTGCTAGGACGGACACACTCTTTTCGTGCACTGTCATCATACTTCCACTGACTGTCCTGCTGTATATTTATCAAGGGCTACCTCTCTGGCTAATCTGAACTTCACTGATTATTACGGAGATAGCAGCTGACATCAGGTACAGTTCTTCATCCAGGTTCTGCTATGCAGCATTTATAGTTGAGAGCAGCAGCTGACTCTCTCCTGAGTTCAGCAGCAAAGTGATCAATACCACAGAAAGTGGCATAGACAGAGAAAGTCAGGACGGTTGAAGAAAAACTGAGCGATGCAAGGATTAGGCAGAAATTTTGAGTAAGTTCACCTTCTTGAGAAGAAACTTATTTTCTGTATGATTTCACCATAGAACATATTTCTTACAATGTTAAATATTGATGCACAATCTTAAAAAACAAACAAACAAACAAAAAAACCCCAAAGAAACCCCAAGAAATTTGTATTGCCAATCTCATTCTGTTAGCAAGAGCTGGAAAAAAAAAATCATAATAGGAAAAAAAGAAATTGTTCAAATACTTCACACTCAGACCATTAAGGTTATTTAGAAAGTTGTTTCAGAACCAGTAGAATGATTATGAAAGTTTGATGATAAAAGTGTAAGAATGGAAGCCTTGAAAGACAGGTTAAATCACTAGAATCCAGCCTCTTCAGGCTTCAGTATGTGCTTGGGCTATTGTCTTCCATAGCGGCCCTGGCATGACATTCAGTTCCAGACACTGTGGTTCACATGAAAGTTAAATACAGTTGAAATGTGCCCCCTATGACTCTGCATAGCCCTTGTGCATCTCTTCTGTCCTTGCAGCCTAGAAGAAATACAGCAAGAAGGGGAGCAAAGGGAGGTGTTGAGGGACTGCTGTGTGATGGCAGCCTCCAGGTGAGAGGTGCACCCACACGGACAGGAGGGATCACTGGTACTGCACGTTGAAGTCTCCCCAAGGGCCTGGGTTGCAGGGTTTGTCCATTCCTGTGCATTGAAGCAAGCACCAAGAGACACAGCCCTGCTTCCTTAGGGTTCTGTGGGCTGGGTCCTATGTGAGCCTCCTGTCACTGAAAACTAGTGATGTGGTGGCCATGCCACAGTGGACATCAGGTCAGTAGTGTCCACACCATAGTGGGGGGGTGTGCCATGGCTGGCACCAGGTATAAAAATGACTGTGGGGCTGGGGCAGGAATTAGTTTTGGAAGCACCACAGGGCACACATTGGTCTTCTCACTCCTCAGTCAGTCACTGAAGATTTCTGAAAATTTCTGTGGAACAGCGTTGACCTGAGAAAAAGGAAAGACGTATGGCACCTGCCTGCAGCCTGCCATAGCCTCGGAGATAGCTGTGCAGTTCCCACCCCCCTTCCCTGCCATATGAATCTTTCCTCAAAATGGTTTCTGACTCATGGGCCCATCAGATGGGTCTTCTGTTTCTCCCGGTCATTCTGGAAATTCCCTTTGGGGATTCCCTTATTGTCCTCACATACATGTTCTCCTGGACTGACATTTTGTCCTGGTTTCCCACATGTGCATGCAGGGTTGCTTGCGCAGCATCGTGCCAAGCCCAGAGGCCGCTCCAGAAATGCTGCACAGACATCCTGTCAGGCTGGGGCAGATGTGAGGCCTCTCACTCCCCACTTTGAAGGAGGAAACGAGCACCTAATCTGAGGCTGCTCAGAGATCACATGGGTATGATGGGTTCAAAATGGCCACTCATGGATGGTGGCCCCATGTGCACCGTGTGCAGCACTAAAAGAGTATCTGATGGGGGAGCGGCCCCCATCAGGTGCTCAACGGACATGACAGTTGGGACACGACAGTGCCATAGGTGGGCTGAGTGTCCTGCCTGTGAAATGTCACTTCCAAAAAAGCACACTCTGCAGAAGAGGATGGGGATGTGAGCTGTCACGTGAAAGAGTGGGATTGTGACAGGCAGGGCATATTGCCCTTTGGGGTCTGAGAGCCAGAAAGTTCACTGGAGAGTGTCTTGATACCTGTGGATGCTCCCACCATGCTGGGTACAGTAGGTATGTCTAGCTTGGTATAGCGTGGTGGGAATTTTGACTCCATGGCATTGGAGGGGGTGCAATGGGAGAGTGTACCTGCAACCATAAGGAGCAGCATCCACATAATTCTTTGTGGAACACATATTAAAATAACTTATTAAGCATAGTGCCAAAACCTCCCTCTTGGACTACTACCTGGTAGTCAACATGCAGGTAAACTCTTCTTTCTATGACATGAGCATCCAAGATGTACAAGTGCTGCTTCATTTTATTATTGTAAGTGGTAAAAAGTGAATAAGCTTTTCAACCAGAACTATTTTAGGTCTGCACAATGTTCAATTTGTTACAGACTAAAATTGTTTGTGGTTTTGAATTCAATAGTATTGTCAGACTGATAAAATGTCTGCTCTCTGCAAATAAACTTCCTAGTGGTATATTGCAATTCTCAGCAAGGTCTGCCTCTGTCAATTCATACAACAAGCTCAGGTAGGCAGACTGGAACAAAATGAATATTTTTTGGAGGTGAATTAATTTCTTTTGTGGTTAGTGGGGCAGGTATGTGTGAACAACAGAAGTTTTGCACATATTTTTTTTTTCTTTAAAACCATGCCTGCAACTAGTACGCATATCCCACAGAAGCAAAATTTAGCACAGAACAAAAATTTAGAATGTTTGCTTGGTTCAAGTCAGTAAACAAGTATTTTGTGCTGATGAGATTTAGCATGGAATTATGGGAGTACAGAGATTTCATGAACCAGCTGGGTTGCCTGTCAGACACCTATTTATGTAATAGAAGATCTGGGGGATGAAATGATGGTTAATGCGATTTTGTAAACAAAAGAAAATTGGAGTGGTTGTATTCCACCTATGTAACTTGCTACCACTACTTCAATCTTCAGTTGGCAATGTATTTTGCAACTTCTGAAGTGCGATGATTTCTCTAAAAAGACTTTAGTTGAAAAAAAAATAAAAATCATAGAACAAGACTGAAGCAAATTTTATGTTAGATTGAGTTATGTTTGCCTACCTGCCTGTTCAAAGAAAAGATGTGATGAAATTAGTCATATGCATAGCATCTACAACAAGAGAAATAGTAGCACGCATGTTGAACTGAGGCTTAGTTTATATGGGATTCAGTGCTTGCTCAAACTGAGTATTTTCTGCTCCCAGGACATCAGTTTAACTGTTTCATGGCAGGTTTGCTGACACTCTATAAACAATTTTGCATACATAAGCTATTTTAGAGACTACCTGCCTGCCTTCTAGAACATGATAAAAGTATTTTATTTTAATTTGTTGTCTATTTGGAAATGGTAGGATTTGCCGGGGAGGTAGAAAATACAGCAGGTTGCCTACACTGGTTAAAGCCAGCACTTGGCTCTACCCGTCTATACATTAATCTCTAGCGCTACGAAGAACAGAAAACACTATCACAGCACAGGTTGTATGGGCTGCTACTGACCTCATGTCTAGAATCTCCCAGCTTCTTGTTATGCTAACCATGACTTTAGCTTGAGCCCTAAGGATCCCTTACCCTGATTTTGTTGTAAATTATGCAGTTAACATTAGCTTACTTGACTCTTACATTAGCGAGCTAAGGACTCAAAGCCATTTTTGAGTCAGCCTAATATAGCCTTTTAATTTAGGGCAGCTTATTTCAGGCCTATTGGTCAACACAGAGGAGAGCAAAATGTTGTGGAAAGAAAACACCTGTGTGGAAGGAATCATAATTGAATTAAATTTTATCAAATGGAAATAGCAGTACAGAAAAAGGTCAAGAAAAGTGGAAGCAGTGTTTGGAGAGAAACAAAAGGAATAGGAAAATAGTAAAATTAAGGATTTCTGTTGATATGGGAAGAACAATGAAGGCAACAAAAAAATCATTATAGAGGTACAAGTGTACACGTTCCAATGAAAGGGCAGTAGATCAGTAAAGTATAAACCATATGTCAATTTAGCAACTATGCAGTTAATGAGAAATATGGAAAATAAGCATTTAGGCAAATAATGAGCAGGTAATCAGCCAGGCAATGAAGCAATAATATGCAATGTCTTATGGCTGCTACCTATTCGATTAAATTTAGGTAGAAAGAGCCTTATCTTCTATTACATACCAAAGTACTGAGTCTCCAGCTCAGTGCTCATTAGGAAATCATAGAATCACAGAATCTTTTAAAAGTACAACTCATTTACAGTAAATAAAACAAAAAGAATGAATGAGCTCCTAATAGCTGGCTTAGTTTAGATGAGTTCTCTCCATTTGTAAGCAACACATTGCTGGGATTAGGGTGGTGAAGCATGTGGTAGATTATGAGAAATGGGAAAACTCACATTGGGTACAATACCAGAAAGCACAATAGAAACAGAAAAAGCTATCTGACTGCAAGAGTCAGCTTTCTCAGATAGGCATGATTGCTGTTAAAAGGCTAATGAATAATATCAATGAATATGATGATAAGAATAGTTCACACTTCACATAAAAGTACCTTCAAAACGTTTCAAAGGACTTTCTGGTGTAAATATGTTTCTTTTCCTTCTGAGTTCATGTTTAGTGGCCTGTTATGTATCTAAAATATTTTTAATTATTAGTCCAATTGGCTTAAAAATATGACTAACATCTTGTCCATAGAGTTGTTATTTTAAAATTACTTGGGAAAATAATTTCAGAAAATCCCATATTGTCAATTAGCCACTTACTTACTTACACTACTTTTTTTGAAGTATCACATGTAAATGTGAGTACTTAAAACCTACATGACATAAAAAATACTGAAGATCTAAACTGGTAAGAGTGAAAAAATGAGAATCTCATTTCATATGTCATGAAGCCGGATAGTATCTCTTTTTGTGGTAATACATTGACATATTTCACTATCAATCACACAGTGTCTGCTTCAACTTCTGGAGTTATCTTCATTAAGTCACAAATCACAGCAGTCGCTATAAATAACAAACCTAGTGCATATTACATTTTAAAATAAGCTATCTGTGAAAACAAACTAATTTTATGAGTTTGTGTTGTTGCCGTAATAGGTGCTCCAAGTCACATGGTTTATGTTAAAATGAAAATGGTAGCTCAAACTAAGTATTTTACTTACAAATAACTTAAACTCTTTGTATGATGATCTTTCCTCTTCTGCATATGTCAGCTGATAGGAAAGAACATATGGAAAAGAGATTGAATTCAAACTTACGGATGTCTTAAAAATTGAAACAACTAGCAGAATGACAGTAACTATCACAAACAGGGAAGACAACTGGCCCAGCTATATACTTGCAATGAAAAATGAAGCCAGAGTCAAAAAACCCTTTGATTATCTGACGTATAATAATGCTGGTCCTCAAATTTGCCATGCTTGTGTCTGTTTAAAGGACAGGACTACTAACCCTGAGCTTAATAGTATTTAATGTTGCATTTTGCTTATGCCTGGCATATTTTTGCATATATTTTGTGACAGTGAATCCTTTGTCAAAACATTAATCTCAAAGGTCTGAAGGGCACAGAGGATTTGCTCTGATTCCAACTAGCACTGCCCAACCATTTATTTGGCTTCATAAAACTGAACCCTTACCACAGACTGATAAAGCTGAAATCTGTAGAGCAATTTTTTTCCAATTTTCAAGCAAATTGTTCTAATGAAATTTCAGCCTAGTAGTTTTAAACTCAGACATATGGATAGGTGGAACTGAAATAAATTTTATTTTTAAAAATATGGAAAAGCCCTTATCTAAAGATTCCGTACTCAGTCAGGTCATGCTGCATCCGAAAGAGACGCCCAGACCTTTTGTTAATAAAGATATAATCTGAGCTGATTGAAATTGCAAGAATAAGATGTGAAAAGCTCCTTCTTAAGTTCAAAAATAAATTGTAATAATCCATTGTGACAGTAAAGCATCTTCCTTCTGATTTTCTCAAAGCATTCGTGAACCATTAAGGAGCTTCAAGGCACACCTTTCCAGCCCAGCATGATGCTCTGTGGTCCTCCCACAAAGGTCCAAGAAAGTGAGGTTCTGGACAGGCACAGTAACTTAATTTGTAAATCTGTACAAATACAGTAGTATGGCCTGACAGTTATGCTAATTAGCTGGGTGTCCCAGCAGAGATAATTAGCTCCACACTGATACCACTCTGCTGTACTTATTACCATTAGTACTTGGCACTAGCTCAGTGTTCTCCCCAGTTGTCCACTTTATGACACAGAACCTGCTCTTAATTTCTATAGTTTCTGGACAAAACCTTTGTAATAATAATTGGGAAGCCAAGGCATAGGAGTGGGAAGGAACGCACTCAGGATGAGCAACAAAGGCAAATCACTAAACCTGTGAGAGCTTTAGGGACTTCTGTAAGTTCTCATTTCAAGGCTGTCCCAACAGCAGTCTTAGCACTGTAGTTATGTTTGTATGTTTATTGAAACTAAATCAAAAAGACCAGTACAATAATTGATAAGAGAAGCAGAAAACAGAAGGCTACTTTCTTGTGAACTGATGTTCAGGGAACCAGGAGTTGGTTTTTGTAATGCAGGCAGACTATTACTGTGATATGCTAATATCTTCCTTGCAAATATGTGTTTCTGCGGAGATAGACCAATATGTTAGTGTAAGCTTTAGATCAGTTTCTTCAATCTTTTACAATTTCTTGGCATCTTAAGGGATTTTCTCACATTTGTAAAAAAGCATGTCCTCTATTTTAAAAACATCTTCATTCCCTGCACTGCCTGCAGTGTCAAAATCATCACAGCCATCAATATTTGTTCAATATAATGTCTAGGTAGAAAAGGGCATAAAAACATTTTGCATAAGATTTGTATTAGTTTCCTGTATTTTTTTTTCCCTTGTGCCAACCTTTATTTATAAATGCACAATGCTATCTAGTTGTTGATGACTATCTTTTCTAGATAATGGTCAGCATTATCTGTTATGAAGAGTATTCTGGGCTGCATTAGGAGTAGTGTTGCCGGCATATAGAGAGAGGTGACCCTTCCCCTCTGCTGAGAACTGGTGAGAGACATCTGGAGTGCTGGGTCCAGTGCTGGGCTCCCCAGCACAAAGGAGATATGGAGCTACTGGAGATAGGCTCTGTTATGCAGGCTTTCCAGCCTATTGGGAAATAAACTCTTTACGCTCATTTCATCTTGCATGCTATTTAAATGCTTGTTCTTCAGAAAAAGCTGCAGTATGAATTTCCCCATTACAGATACTTAATGGGGGGGGAGAGGGGGGAGAGCTGGTGGTTTTGGTTGTGGAGATTTTTTTAATACTGAAGCATTGAGAAGCACTGATTTTTTACACCTTTTTTTACTGTGTACTTATAATAATTACATGCATATAACCAAATTTCTATACTACAAATAACAGATAAAGGCAACAGTTAATAACTAAATACCAGTGCTCTATATTAAACTATTCACATACTTACATAAAATGAACATTATGTATTTTCTTTGTCAAAAGTATTGCCAGAGATTAATGTCTTTATTTTCTGTAAATGTATGTCAAAATAATTATGTAGGGTTTACAGGAAAGATTTATTATTTGTCTAATTGGAAAAATGAAGCAGGTATTTTTTTGTTTTGGTCTAGGCTAATATTAAACATTATTTCTTTATAAAAACCTCTCCTATCTTTTAATTGTCACATTGACTGATATTTAAAAAATAGAAATGGTAGGTTTCATTTGTGTACTTAGTTTTAATCATTACCCACTTCTGTTTTGCTATTGAATGATTAAGGATGATACATTGAATGTCTCAGATAAACAGTGCTGTAAAAGTAGAAAATGGTTAACTAATACTTACTCCTTATGCTTTACAGCACGTTCAGGTAGGTAGGAAATTGAACACAGTGAGATTTTTATTTTCATGTTCATTTAAATTAGAACAGATACTTCCTAAATTTGAAGTGCTGATTTAGGTACCATTTTGAAGATCTCCCGCTTGAAAGATGTAGTGACATGTGACTGAAAAATTCAGGAATGTTTTAAAATATTGTACCATGAGACTAAATAAATACATGAAACATTATTGCCAGTTATTACATGTTGTTACTTTACTGAACATGTTCCTCAGATACAGTTGTTTGTAGCATGCCATTAAGAAAGCTGTTGTGTGTGTATGGCTGCAGGGAGAGTAGTTTCTTATTTTTCCATTGCATAAATCTGAAGGGTTAGTTCTGTGCAGTGATAGCTAGGATGGCAGAAATGAACTCTCCATGACTGCAGGGCAGCTTACTGCTTCTCCCTGCATGCCTTCCATTTCTTATGTCCTAGGCTGTCCGTGGACACTGTACTGCAAGTCACCATGACACCTAAAAGACTGAGTTTCTTTCTAGTTCAAAGAGTTCATAATATAAACTAAACATTGGCTCTAGGATAGTAATTCTGACTAGGAAAAGTAGAGAGAGTTTGTTAGTCAGCACAAGAGAGGAGAAATTATGCAGAATAAAGCTTTGATGCAAAATATGAAATTTGGAAAGGGAATGTATTTTTAGACATTTCAGAATCTATCAAACATAAAGCATTAGAAAGAGTCTGAGAAGGCTAAAATAAGAAAATTGTGGAAGGGTAGGAAGAAATAAGATAAGCATTAAGATAAGAAATAAGAAATAAGAAATAAGAAACAAGAAATAAGAAATAAGCATTAAGCTCAACTTGGATCTGCATGGGCACCTTGGACTCTTGAATAAGCCGTTTATTCCTTGGATTTCCAGAAATTATGCGAGGTAGTCTGAAAATATAGTAGTTCGTTACCTGTGTTCATATTCATTAGGAGTCAACAGCACTCAAATATTCTGAGGCTTTTTGCTCTTTTCGAAGAACATTTAGAGTAAATTGCATTTGGCTACTAGAAATCTGTGGGTAGCAGATTTTATTGAGATGCTAAATTTTGAAATTAATTTGGCTTAATGTGTGGTGAATTAACAAGTGTCTGTTCTGTGGAATAAAGATGTTTAGACAACCATATTTTATCCACTAACTTATAGTGGACAGAAGATTATTAGATGCTTTACACAGAAAAATCAAGTTTGTGATATTTCCCCAAGGAGTTTAAAATCTTGTTTTAGAAACAACATGGTGAAGAATATTAATAACTAATAAAGATGATTAGATAAAGCTATAAAAAATTTACAGTAAAACAAACCCAAACAAACATGGAATTATCAATACATCACGAATAGAAAAAAAATTGTTTGAGAGATTGATATATGGGGCCATGCAGTAAACCCATAATGCTCTTTGTGAGTATGTAATTACTCTTCTACTCTCCTGGCTGTTTCCTCTTCTGACATGAATATTCTGTTTTCTCTTATTCCTCAGGTTTTGAGGGGAATACAGTATTAAATATATAGGTTTATTAAACGTTTTACTTTAATTTTATAAAACCAGGCTGTACCATATGATTAACTCTGTTCGTTACAAATGTTGTTTTTAAAAACTCATTAGCACCTCACAGTGATCAAAACATGGAAACTCTAATTATTCCAAATGCGAAGAGGAGGGAATGATTATGAGCCAATTAGTATGTTTGAGTATCTTATGAAACATTCTGATGTGAATTATTACACATATATAAGCACAAATATGTATATATGTGTGTGTGTACATATACATACCTTTTATAGATTGAGTAGGGAGATCAAGCACTTTGAAGCTGCAAAACTGTAGAATTAAGGTAATTTAGATAACTGTAATCCAAACTCTTCCATTGGACATTTTAAAGGGAGAGGAAGTAATGTGACCTTAGCTTGCTTCTGCTACAAGATTGTGTTAAACGCTTGCCATTTTCTCCCTATGTGCATTTATGTCAAAAAAATGAGCTTACAGCTCAGTGTAATACCTTCATTGTTATACCAATAGCCAGAAGAGTTGTTAATGAGCAGTAGCAATTGATTGAACAGTTAGTGAAAACTAGTGCATGGGAGTGCAAGGGCAAGCAGAACTCTTGGACAAAGATCAGACAGTTTCTGCTTTTCTTCACTAATTGATACCTGCTGATCTGAGTGCTTATCTATGGTACATTTGCAGAACATATCCTTAGTTCCATTTCAAATAAGGTTCAAAAGGACTTTACCGAGCTATTAATTTTCCTCTCTTTTTTCTCTTGTCTCTTTGAACAGCTCAGGTCTTAAGAGAGCTCTTGATAGGACCTTTAGGTCAAAATGGACAATAATTCATCATAAAGTATTCTATCCAAGGACCACCTAGATCTTCAAGTCACCAAAAATATACCATCAAGTGTCCTGTATGTTTTTCAAAAGTAGCGTAAACCTTGGCCGCAAGCCCTCCTCTTCTCAAATTATGCACACAAACATCCAGAGGATAACTGCAGCATTTTGAGTTCTCTACTTGAGTACAAAGAAAGAATTTTCTCTGGATCTTATCTTCTGTAAAAAAAAAAAAAAAAAAGATGTAATTACTTTAATTAGTTTTACTTGTATACATATGACTCACACCAGGTAGTTAATTTTACTCTTCATTTGTACTCTCATAATTATAAGGACCTTGCAGTGTTCACAGAGTTTAGAATGATATCCCTCCAGTTCTCTGGAGACATTTGCTGGTCATCTTTCTTCGCTGCATACTGCCAACACCATCAGGTGTGTGTCTAGAACAATTTGTAGATAAGATAACTGTCATGTTCAATCACACAGACACACACAAGGATGCTATAGGGGATGTCATGGAAGAAGGTTTTGGGTTTGTTTTTCTGGGAACACTCAACTTGTCAGACAACTGCTGTGGGTGATATTTCAAGGAGGTAACTATTTTTAGTATTTTCATATTAATGAAGAGTCCTGTTTTTTACAATACTAAATGCAGTAAAGTACCCATTTACCCTTCCTTTACCCAGGTAGCACTACATATACAGCATTTTCATGGGAAAATAGATATGTATTTCTATTGCTGTATATGTTGTTACGCTATCTCACAGAAGTGATCTTCCTTTAACTTTAAAATGCAATTTGTTAACTAATTCCGTTTATCCTGACTTTGAGCAGATCAGGATGAACACTGTTCAGAACAAATGAGTTTAAAGCCTCAGCAATGTGCAAATCTGTGTTCTAGAGACCCTAATAAGCTCTCAGCTATCAAATGCATGTCTTTACTGCAGGCTACATCATTCTGTAAGTTTTAAACATGTCACACCAAATACTGGAAACAAAAGATGGAACTCTCTACAAAGTACTAACCCTACAAGGAGCACAAGAGATAAAGTGCCGAAGATTAGGAGGAAAAAAAATTCAAGAAGGATATCTCAGACTATTCTCTTAAAGAGGATTTTTGTAGTTTCACATTATATAGAGGGAACTCATAGAACTGGTAATTTCATATTGCTGACATCAGATTGTTACAGAAATACTTTAAGCAATTGTCTTTTTAGCCTTCTTTATTAAGATTAGCAATATAGCAATGTCAATATGCTATTCCTTGTACACTAGCAGCACTGAATATTCATCTTGCCTACACCAGCTGTGCCAATGATATGTGTGCACTCCATGGTGGTACCTGAGAATTACACAGAAGTAATAGTCAAAATATGCCAGAATAGGATGATACACTATAGTAGCACTTCAGAAATGGATCCTGCCGTGTTAGGCAAAGGGAAATTGGTGTGAAACTAGGACATACTCAGATGTTTCTCTTTTTCCTCCCGAATCAGTACTGCTAAATTTTCAAAAGTCCTACTTGATTCCTGCTGTGGATATGCAGAGAATTATACACATATACATGCATAAGTATATCAATCCATATGCAAATGTATAATAACATAGAATTTTGAATAAAACTTGATATACTTTTCAATTGCATGCTTTTCACTAACATACCGACATTAATCTACAGCGGCAAATTGATTAAGCTGATCAAATCATGTAGCTTGAAAGCTCCCACTAGGCCATTATGATGGATCATAGCTTGACAAATGATGAATGATGCATAATGGCCAACATGTTGACATGTTACTTAATTACATTGTTAATGCAACCATGATACAAGAATTTCAGAAGGTAAAACTGGAGAAGTCTGAAACAGTATGATAGCTATCTAATTTCATATAGCAAAAATGTCAAAGACTGAAAAACAATTAGAGTGTGATACAAATAGTAAAAGTAATGAACTGCACACATAGTGTCAAAAAGATAAGGGAAAATGGTAAAGATAAGGATGATGATGTCTTTGACAAAATATTAGAAAAAACTACTGAGATTATTGTTTGATTGTCTCAGTGTTGCCCTCTTAAGATCTCACAATCTTCTGTGAAGGGCTTGAGTAAATTAACATGCGTAGGAATGAACAAAAATATTCAGGAATACAGTGAACAAAGTAACATGGCATTAATTAAGATTGATTTTTGTAGTGATATCACTAGTATCTGAGAGAGACATATCAGGAACTACTCTTGATACCTGCCAGGGGAAGGCAGATCACAACACAACTTTATTATGAATTAAATATAAAAACAGATGGTTCAATAGAATAGGGACTATCAATTATAGTTATTGTTCCTAATAAAGAAGCAGTAAGTGATCACTGAAGGCTTCACTACAGTCGATAGTCTCCTACTAATCACATTAATGGTATGCTAATGACTCTTTTGGTAAACCTTCAGAATCAAGAATAAGCTCTCACCCATACGTATGAACCTGGCTGTGTTCATGACACAATCAAAATACGTAATTTCTTTTTTTTTTTTTTTTCCCCCTGTTCAGGGGTAAGGTTTGCTGGTTTTGTTTGAACTCGAGTTCACATTTTCTTATCATCTATCAAATGGTCTTACTGATTTCCATCAGTAATGATAAATATTAAAACACATAGTATCTTGTGTTAGTCCTACTTGTGAAAATCTTTTTTTTCATTTTGATTGGCAAAATTATTTACTGAAGGTAAAGTGTAAAAAGTTATGTAGCTAATTTATAACTGTTTGTTTTATCAGACTATGAAAAACAATTTATTGCTGATCTTAAGTGTTCATTTTGATAATATGGATCTTTGATTTTCTAAATTCTGTATCAAAAGTAAAATTTTTTAAAAGAGCAAAAATATATTAAGATTTCCACTTGAACTCAAGCAGAGCTTAATTATGTATATTAAAAGTAATATAAATTGTGCACATTTCTTGATATAATTTTAAGCAAGTAGAATATATTGCCAAGAATCTGGATTTATAATAGAAATTATGATGAATATATAATTACTAAGGTCTGTACTTATACATGTCCATTTTCTTGAAAGAAATCTCTCAGGATTTTTCTTACCAGTAATTTGAGCTACTAATAAAAATCCCTTGAGTAATATTAAAGTAGATTTTAAAGTCCTGACTGAGCCAATTTTCACTGGATGAGCTTGTGGAAGACACGGCACTATGTGAACAACATAATAGTTTATTTCTCTGCAGCACCCACGTGAGATATTGTGATATTTAATTGACCATTGCTCTTGGGTAAACATAGTACTACCATGGAGGAAAATCAGACTCTGACTAGAAAAGAATGAAAGTTTCAATTAAAGTAGCCAACTCAAAATTAAAACTGCTGTAATCTGGATGTAAACTAGAAAGTGATGGAGAAATAAGTGAAGACACAAAAGTGGCAAAAAAGCAAAAGACTGAATAATGATAAGGGAGATGATCTAGAAAAAGAAATACATGAAGCTGGGTTAATGATAGACAGTGAAGTTGAAAAAAAAATAAATAGATTAAATGGCAGAAGATCATCAATTTCAGAGGAAAAAAGCTAAAGTGAAGAATAAGGAGAAATGAGAGGGAAAGAGGAGGATATTCTGTAGCAAACCCATGAACTATCAAGGAAGGCAGCTGAGAGGAGGGCTAAAGAATCAGTGTGTTTTCTGCGTGACAGTGTGGGCAAGAGCACACTTCTGAAGAGGTGTGAAATAGCACAACGTAGGAATTTACAGTCCAAACAGTGCTGAATCATAGACTTTGGTGGCTGAGAGTTGCTGAATATGTTTGTAAATTAACTCCTAAAACAGTTCTATTGTGATCTGTGTTGCCTGATTAACATAAAAAAAAAAAACATGGTTTGATTTTTCAAAATGTGGTAAGGGCATTATCTATGTAATACAGAAAGTAATATATTAGTCTATATTAAAATGGTGTCAGATTTGAATTCATGACTGTTAAAATGATAGTAACAGCATTTTTTTTTTTTATTTTTACACAGTTGTTCTTGCCTTCACTGGTTTGAACTGTTTGCCTACTTGACATCTTAGGTAACCAGCTTCCCCTAAAGACTCAAGCTGAGCTATGATCTGTTCTGCTTCTGCGCCTCTAACTGATCACGCTCTTCGTTTATTTCTTGCCAAGAAATCTCTATGCTAGAGCTCACTGTGTGAACAGTACCCTGGTGTTAACTATGCCAGAATATCTCATACAGCAAAGGCGCTTCCTTCCTGGCATGGGTTTAGGTTGCTGTGCTTTGTTTCTAATCTGTGAGTTCCAGAGGGATAGCCACTGGTATTTACAGTAATTTAGTTATGCTACAAGTGATGGACAGAACTTTATCCGTCAAACCTTCTGCAAGGTAGCTTGAACTGTCTGCAACCATACTGGCATATGTAAGCCTTTTTGGACCATGTGAACCATAAGTGGCTTAGCTGTCTCTGTACATCCATATCAGCAATCTACTCTCTATGAGAGAGTATATCCATATTGTCAATTTGCCTTGTTCCGTATTTCTGTTGAAGTTCTTGTTTCCCACATCATCTGTGCTTCATTCAAACTTACTCACTACAGGGCTTACTTCTGGAACAAATTACCTACCTCCCAGAGGAAACCTGGGCAAAGTTAACAGGTCGTTTGCTCCAGGACCTACCTCAGACAGAGAGTATGCATGTTACAGAAATAAACTCAGGCCCAATGTGACCTCAGCAGGCCTTGGATTTTCAAAAACCCTTATCCTACACCTCATGCCATACAGATTAGTATAATTCCATGAAAGTACCACTCTGGATGGCTTTCACATAGATTTCTCATTATTTCATAATTAATTTCATATTTTTGTACTTTAAGGTTTGAAGAAAAACACAAATAATCACTATGATTGATGGCAACAGGAGTTTCATGTGGGTGCTAGAGCCAACCAAAATGGAAACTCTAAAATTCTCTTACAATCAGAGTAGCTGAGGCAGAGAGGTACCTCTGGAGATCACCTGGTTCAAGCCCAAGCTTAGAGCAGGATCAGCTAAAGCACACTGCCAGTCCATCCTTGGAGACTCAACGACATCTCTGGGAAACCTGTTCTAGTATTTGACCACCCTCACACTGATAAAATCCCCCTTGAGTACTATTATGCTCCAGGGTGAACAGTCCCAAATGTCCAAGCCTCCCCTCGAATATCAGATGTTCCAATCTCTTATTCATCTTAGTGGCCATTTGCTGGATTCACTCCAGATATATCCCATGCACTTCCTCCAGTCCTAAACCTGGAGAGTTGCATCCTTCCTCTGGAGCTCAGCTGAGCCAAGGTCTCTGGCATTCTGGGTATCCAGGTCAGTGGGGGCAGCTGCTGCTCCAAGGCCTGCTGGGGACCATGCCCTGCAGGACATCACCACCATTGCTGAGCACACAGACAGGCTTCAGCAGTCTTGTCTGCTGCTGGAGCTCACCAGTGGTCACATCCTCCTGTAGCTGTCCTCTCCCAGTAAAGGCAGGCACCTTGGAGATCTTCAAGTGTTACCAGAGTCCCCAAAAAATCCCAGAAGTTGTTCCCAGGAGGTCTAGAAAAGGGGCTCAGAAACTGCTGCACAAGCATCAGCAGCTATGGGCTGCCTCTGTTAGCTGTGCTCTTCTCTAGTGTAATGCAAAAAGGGTGCAGGCGTATACAGTAGTCCTTTAGTCAATTTTGCATGCTTGTGTATTTTCTTATTATGCATCTCTGTGTGTTTTCCTCTCCTATAATTCTACTCATGTATTATGTATAACTAAATATTCATTGAACCAAAAAAAGACAGATTCTGTAACTAGTGTTAAGGGTACATGACTGTGCTGCAATGATAATTTATTTGTCTGCAGTAGAACAACAATGGAGAGAGATACGGCTACATCAGCCGCAGGCTGCCAGCTAACAATGAAACACAGAGGTTTCTCTGACCAAAGTACCCTGTATATACTGCCCCCACATATTTTTTTCTGTAACAACTAGAATTCACACATCCTAGACATCCCAAGTTTCTTTGTGGCAAGTCATGCTAGAAACTTCCAACCATCAGTCTTTCCTAGTCATATTCTCTCTTCAGGTTTGTTTTTTGATGATTTGTACTTGAGGAGTTTTAGATTTGTTCTGAAGAAGGAAAGAAAGAAGTAGTCACACATACAGTGGAAAAATAGTGTTAAGTACTAGTTCATCATTCTATCATTAGTACTATCATTCTTCTAAGGTGCAATTGTAGACATAGTTTATGTAGATAATATAATTATGAAGATAATCCATACTTTTTTATTGTGACACTAAACAGTGTTTTCTTTCAATGTACTAAGTGTTACGTAGGTTTTCCTTTCCCTTTTCTGAAGAATTTTAGAAGAAGCAAAATGAGGAACAAAAAAGAAGAATGTTTTATTATGTGTTCATGTCACACTGGCCCTACTCCTCTTGTATATGAAAAATAATATATAGGAAAAATATATTGAAAACTCTCAGCATTTCAAATGTGCTGATAAGTTTTTATTATTCCATTCTCCAAGTAAGCATATAAAGTAGGTGGGTATCATCTCAATTTCACAGACAAGAAAGGGAAAATAATCATTTAGGGGTTATGTCCAGCTCGCATTAGCATAAATGAAACCAAGCTGTTGTAGTTAACGGCAAGATGAAACCCCATGTATTATAACCTCAGGCTTGTGAGTGTACTATGCGGGAAGTTTGAATGTTCAAGACTGGAGTTTAAGTGCCATCACCATACTGAAAACTGATTTCACTGTGTTGTTCACTTCATGAGTTTGTATGAGAAACATCAATGTAATGCATTTTCAAGGTGCTGTGTCGAAGGAAAGAATAGGACGAAACATAATGCCCGCCCCCCAAAAAGCTGAAACAATCAAGGCTGATGAAACCTATGTCTAAAAAGACTTATTGTACTAAAAATTAATACTACAAGTTACAGGCACTCATTAACAGTTCAGAGAGCCATCACCTTTTGACAAAATTCCATGGCTGACTTTATTTTCTGCTTAGTGCAGTTAGTATATTAGACTTCAAAACAAAGAGCATGCCCACCTAAAATCTAATTTTGACTTTCAGAAACACGAGCTGGCACATCTCATTATTTTCTCTTAAAGCAAATCAGGCTTTGAGCTTGAGCAAAACATTTATTAGTTTATTGTGTAGAGGCATATGGGACATAAAAGAATACTGAATATAAATATAATTTTTTTTAAAAAAAGATCACCCTGCTGCTATCTCACATAGTATTATGGATGCAATAATATTTTTATTACTTGGAGTAGTATAAAGCAAACAGAACTGAGACAGACTTTTTGTGGAGCTTTTGAATACATTATACTCATAAACATCAGCATATACAACAAGTTTTATAGTAAATGTGTGCAGATGAGGGGAGTCTTTATTGGTACACTAAAAATATTGAATTTGGGACTGAGAAAATGCAGTAAATGTAAAACACGTATCCACTTTGTGTTGTTCAGCCTCATGCTGTGGGTTTTTTCCTTGTGACTTTCTTGCTGGAAGAGGTTGCCATTATCAGACTAAGCTTAACTCTCTGTCATTGCTTTACTGTCTGCTGCTCTTAAGTCTGCATGTGGAGTGGCTCCTATGATCATGTCCGAACACTTTCATCGCCTTTATGTTGGTTTACTTAAATAGCAGGTCTTGGCTAAGCTTTAGGTCTTTCCATCTCCCTTCCTACTTTCTGCCTTTGAGCCCTCAAAACCTATGACAAATGGACTTCCAGTTTTCCCGTTGCATCCATACATTACACACAGGTGTCCCTCTGGCAGGCACTTCGGATAAAGAATACCCAGAGGTTCAGACGCAATCTATGATGCAGTATAAATTTACTCAAAACAATAGCAAACACTGCAGAAAACAGAAGGGCTCTAGATGATATGCAATGGTTAAGCTTACTCAAAAGAGCTTATTTTCATTCTCAGTTTCCACTAGAGGTGGTGCATCTCAAGCCTCAGCCAAAAAGTGGATGTTATTTCATTTACATGTGGCTTTTGCATACAGCAATTACTTTGAAAAGAAACATTGCTAAGATTTGAAGTGTTGTCTTAATGCAAATATGGTGAAATGTCATGGGAAAGCTATGTCTTCAAAACTGTCTCAGTATTTACCTCTAAGGGATGTGTCCTCAGCTGTTGAAATTGTTCTCATGCAGTTGGGTAGCTATGGCAGTTTGCTCCACCAGAGCATCTGCACCCAGGTGAGCAAGTCCTCTTCTCTTGCTTCAAGCTTCTGAATGTTGAAAAAATAGCTTCAAGTTTATTTTCATTGGCACAAAACTAGAAGTGATGTAGTCACACCTTGTAAGTGTAGGTCTTATTTTTATTAGCATAACAATTTGAGCACAGTTGTCAGGAATGTCTAAAGGATTTTCCTTCTTGTTCAATGAGCAGCAATTAGTCTTATAGCAGACACATGTTGCTTTTAAGAAAATAATAGATACTTTAATTATACAGATACTTTTAACAGATATTTTACTTAATCAAAATGCCCCTTTTTTTGCTTGTGTGTAAACAAATGTTTAAGAAGAATAGCTCTTATTTTTTAGCTAAAAAATACAGCTGAACTGTCTTATGTTAAAAAAAACCCTACTCTTTCTACAATCTAATCTCTTAATTTATGCCTTTCTTTTTAAAGTTACAGACATTTTAGCAAAAAATAAGACATACTTGCTTGTCTTTGTGGTGTCTTTAGGATACGCTAGTCATAATGATGTGCAGCTAATAATTTTTGCTTTCTTTAATTTTACAGCTGGCCTACACTGTAACACTTTAAGACTTATTTATTTATTTGTTTATTTATTTAAGTTAAAGTATAGGGAGTTCAAGCTGTCATACAAATATAATTGTCTGTATGAACTTGTTACTTGAAAGCACTGTCTGTCATCCCTTAATCTCGGAACAAGATTTAATGTAAAGACCCTTGTTGACACAGCAGTGGTTCAATAATATCCTGAATCCTGGAAAAAGCAAGTCAGACACATGATTATCATGCCTCTTTTAAACTGTTTCATTTCTGTTATCATTATGACCTGGTAAGCTTTGCTATTGTTTTCTGAAGCCTTTCTGGTATAGAGTTAACAGGTATGTCTTTACTGGCTGTTCTGAAGTTGATCAGACCCTGACACTTGTCCACTCCAGTCTCCTCTCATCACTCATTTCTCAAATTTATCACCTTGAATGAGGATAGCTTGCATCAATGTTCATTATAATTAGACTAGATTTTATTAAGCTTCTTTGCAGTACATAAGTACATGCTTCTTCAATATATACAAGGTCACTGCAGTGCGTGTATCGAAGTACTGATTGACTGATGGTTTTATAGACAAGGTTCACACTCTTGAACAGGAAGTACTGAAGGGCACAATGCGATGGAGATGTTGGTCTCAGTGGTTCATTTTACTAGAGATGCTGACCTTAATGTTTAGCTGCACACTGTATCTATTTTTGTGTCTGGTTTTGGTAGCTTTATTTCTCCATAGAAGGAGCTGATAATCTTCATTAGCAGTTGAACAAGCCATTCATCATGGGACGTCACTAGTCAGAAAATCCAGATCTTTTTTCCCCACTTTTTTTCACTTCTGTATCTTGGGCTTTCTGCAATTCTTGGTGTGTAGGAAGCCCGTTATTTAGTCACAGAGAATGACAGTTAATGCATTTTGCTGATATATTACTTAGAGTTTTCTTCTTCAAAAAAATCATCCTATGTTTTGTCTCACTTTTTGGTGCAAAGGTTGGAGAACATGAGATGAGTAATAATACTCTGCTTGACTGCAACCCACTATTAGTGTACTATAGCTCTGTTGGCTTTGCTTTTTCAGCTGTCATGGTTTAAAGGAAGTTGGTGGAAACTATAAAAAACAATGAATGAAAATATAAATAATTCAACAGTCTGGGTACAACAAATGTGCTTTTTGTAAAGTCACTGCTTGCAAGTCCCTTAATGGTTTTTACTGTAGTCAAAAAGCATGGTGATAGGAATGAAACAGTAGCTTTAGTGTACTTGACTTTTGAACAGGCTTTCAAAATTTTTCACCAATGTCTCTTATAGAAATTCAGTTCTCACAGGCTAGATGGGAAGGCTATACATTAGTAACCAGATTAAAAAATAGGGGAAAAATAAGGAATATGTCATTGATTTTCAAAGAACTTTTTTGCAAATCAGAAATGCTATTTGGTGCTGTTTTTCCTCCCCTAAAGAGCTGTCTGGATATTTTATGAACACAGCAGCTACAGCCAAAATATGGAAGAGGCCACCCTGAGGTGCTGTTTAGTCCTATGTAGGCCACAGAATTAATGAATGAATGAATATATAAATAGTTAATTAAACCTCTCTTTAATTGCTGTTTGCATATTTTTACAGTGGTTTGTGCAGTTAGTGTGTGGAGCACATCAATCTAATCTCCTGGAAGCAGATACGACCCTGGTAGTTGCATACCCTATGAAGACTCATGGTTGTTTTCCTGTTAGCAATAAAGTGCTGTATAAATAAACACAGCCTACCTTTATGAAGTAGGCTGAGACAGATCTTGCTTGCAACACTACAGTCCCTCCTAAAACGATGCCCAGGAGAGTGAGTGCACCCTCTCGCCAGTCCTGTCCCCTGGAGCAATAAGCACCAAGGCCCCACAGCAGATTTGCGTTTGTGCTGTGTCTCCTGCGGTGGCCGCTCCCGGCAGGCGCAGAGCAGCAGCTGTCTCTGGCTCCTCCAAGCTGTTCTGGGCTCCAGGAAAGACCCTTCTTAGCCTCCTACAAAAGGATATTGCAGCATTTGTACAAAAGCCATCTTCTGGATTCTCCACACAGTCGACGTGTCATCTGCTGCCGATAAGCATTGCCAGTTTTTAATCTTTTCCTGCCATTTGACTATCTGCCTGAGTTGTGCTGCCATTAATTAACTCTGCCACTTTTCACCTCACTGTTGCCATTTGATTAACTTTTCCATTGCTGCCTTTTGGGTTTTGGCCTGTTTTTAATTCATTGCTGCCATTTCATTAACTCGCCCTGCCATTTAATTTAACTTTTGTCTTTTGATTTACTCACTGTTGCCAGTGGATTTAACCTTGTTTTACCAGGCAGCCTGACTCTGTCTTCCAGCTCCTCCCCTGATCCTTACCTCTTCCTTCAGGCAGACATTTCCCTGGTTCCCTCACAAAGGCTCCACCAGATCTTTTATCATATTTTCTCCCAATTTATTTGGTCTTCCTTTCTGTGTAGGGCATTTTCCCTGAGGCGTTAAATTAATCGTATTTTTTTTAAATTGAGTCATATATAACACATCAGGTAACAACATAAACTTACATTGTGAGTAATTAAGTCCTCCTTTCCTTTGACAGTTGCCTTTGGAAATTTTTACATTGCTGTTCACACGCACAGGTCTGATACTGCTCTGGGCCTGTTGTATTGCATTGAAGAAAAGGAGCCTTCAGAGCTAGAACTGTTTCCTTAAAGCATCATGAACATATATTCTGTTTGCAAGGAAAGTTAACTAACAGATTTTTGGAGATCCTAGAATATGCATCAAGTTCTCAAGCTTCCATCTAACATGTCATTAGGATTTTAATAGATAAAATTAAAAGATGTTTCTTTATTTCATAGAAGACCTTGGTAGAAGTGCACTTCTTTGATGTCTCTGAGTCTTTCTAAAACAGTATACTTTTTTCTTTTTTGCCCTGTCTGTATATCTCTCTCTATATATTCTCCCTATTTTTTTTTTGCTATAGATCAGACTGTAAATAAAAAAGTCATAAATATATTTTCTTCTTTGTCACTTAGCCATTAACATGGACTACTCTTAGAATCTGTCCAGACAAAAAGTAATACATAGCCAATGGACAGGAGAGCAAATTACTTTTTAGCTTAGAAAGGAGCTTTGTTATGCCACTGATTCTTCAGGAAAGACTGTCATTGCAAGAGCTGGCAATATATTTGAGAAATTGAAGGATGTTTGGTGACAATTATGGACATAGAATGATTGATTATACAATTCTATATTAACCTTCTATAGTGATTTTTGAATCTTCCTGGGATTTCAGAGGTGACGATGAAGAGTGGGAAATATTGAAATCCTGTTAAGAATTAAACTTTGTTATTTATTTGTTAACTTACACTTGCTTAGCTTACTTCCTTTTAGTTTCTATGGTTATTACTGAGGATTATGGCTAGATCAATACCCTTTGTAGTCATGTGTATAAGTCTTAAAACTTATAAAGTCTTCCACATCTCTACCTTCCCTTTTCTTCACATTTGTATTTTATTTCCTTATGTCAACAGTAAATTTTCTGTGGGTGTGAAAATGCCCTCCCCTCTACTGTTAGCTATCATCACTCATAGCGAAGGTGATCGGGGAGTCCAGTCCATCCCTACCAGGTGTGCCCTTGTTGACATTAGGGAAAGAACCCACACCCTCTCCACGCCCCCCTGGGGGTGTACATCAGATACATCTACAGTCACAAGGGGTTCATTGTCCTGGTACACTGGGATAATTAAGCACCAGACTGCCTGACAGTCCCTGGTCCAAATCACATGGTTTGCTACCCCTGAAGTTCCCTTTTCCTCTTTTTCTTTTCCCAAGTTCTTGCACTTTAACATCCTCTTGCCTTCCCAAATAAACACCTCATCCCTTGTTTATTCTATTTTTACAACCTTATTTAGTATGTGGCACTGTTGCCCGGGCAATTACAGCCTTGGATCAGCAGCTCTGTGAAGCTATGACCCCACTTTGCTATCCCTAACATTACCCATTTCTGCCATTTCTCATGTTGCTGTCTTGTTAGTACAGTCACTGCTCAAGACTGGCCAGCTGCTGCACTCCTCTTTGCTCTCTGTAATGTCTTGCCGTTTCTCATGTTGTTATCTTGCTACTGTAGCTACAGGTCAGGCCTTGGCCTTCTACACTTATTCCCTAATGCTTCCCCTCTCACAGATAACATGAGTTAATACAAGAAGGAGCTGCGTGACCCCACCTCTCTGCCCCTGCATGCACCTCCCGTAGTCCCCTCCATGGGCTGCACAGGTGGGAGCAGGAGCCAGGCTCTCCTGGACATTGCCTGTGGTACTGTGGTGCCAGTACCTGTAGTCTGATATTTTTAAGTCAGACTTTTTGGGCCCTGCTGTGACTCTCACTGGAGACGTACGAGACTTACAAGCAGTAACACCACCATGAGGTTAATAGTTTAACATGATCATGTCGAAAAGCCAACTCTTTGGGCCTGATAGCACATGCCACCCCTCTTCAGCCACCTGGCTGCAGGATGTCGGCGCCTGGACGGTGGTACTTACACTGTTGCACAATATTGTGCTTGAAATAAGGAGCCTTTGCAATGGAATTGGTCAGAAAATAATGAGTGCCCTTTCACCGGGCCTCTGAATCCACCCATCTGCCTTTTCGTCTCTCTCTCTCCTCCTGGCCTATGAGCTATTTAATATATTCATTGTAAGTAGAAAATCTGAGTGAGAAGAGCTCTGCTTGAAGAAGTTAAGGGTCTTGAACCTAGGTCTTCAGCACACTGTGAGAGTGCTCCTCTTTGTCATACCAATTAGCCCAGGATAGGACTTGATCCTTCTTCTCCCATTCCTTCTCTAATGTAAAAAAAAAAATTCTTCAGGCTTTTTTTTGTTGTTGCTAAATAGAATTGTTATTTCTGCATTTTGCAGCAGAAGAGGTTGGAGGTGGGAGCTAAGGGCATTCATCACCTTGCAATGTTTAGAGCTCAGCCTGGTAGCAGTATGAATGTGTAATCATTTAAAACCCAGCTGTGAGGAACTGTGGGTTTAATTTAGGAAGAGGGCCAAGTGGCAATCAGATAACTCACCTAATTCACCTTAGTCCTCAGAACTGTGGTACCACATTGGGAACTGGAAATTTGAGTTGGTTTATGTGCTTTATTATAGAATAATAAGTAAAAATAATTTTAAAAAAGGATCAAAAGAACATGGTGCTGAGCTTAAAACTACTGGATCATCACAGGAATATGTAGAATAAAACAATACGATGGCCAAATCTAGGCAAAGACTGAAGCCAAATTACAATTACTTCATGCAGGTGTAGGTGGGTTTCAGGTCATTAAAACTGGAAGTATTGTTTGAATTAATCTTACATGAAAAGATTAAAGGAAAAAAATCTTTACACCTTACTAGTGAAGATAGCCCATTTTATACTAACCAATGTTCCTAGTGCAGGATGTGAGTCATCCGTTCTGACTTCAGTCTGACAAAGGGAGAGTACCAAGAGCTTTCAAATGAATGTGTTGTAAGGAACTGATCAAATACAGAGAGCTCAGATGATTTTATTTAACTAAAATGTCACTATTATTACACTTCAGTTTTTAAAAATCACTGTTACCCTACTTTACTCTTACCCAACTCTACCCATTTTTATTTTACACTTCCTCATAGGTCTTAATTAGACTAAGTGGTTTTAGAATAGTGCTGACTTTTGACTCAGTCTCATGTCTTCCAGCAGTAACTATGAATATCACCTCTTTAAAGACTAAGGTGCTTCTTAAATTGGATGGCACTCTTTTTGGATTCAGGATATAGCAAACTCTTTATGACACCATTTTTTTAAAAACAAATGAACTTGAATGATGTATCACAATGTGACAGATTATAGCTTCAAAACCAAAAGAGTAGAGGGTTCAAACATCTTGCGTTTTGTGGTTTCAGGAACTCTCATTCCTGTGACTATAATCAGTCAATACAAGAGGTGGACTAGAATTCTGAATCCAAAGTTGGTCTATATGGCAATTGCTAGGACTGGTGTGGTTAATGACGAGGATGGTTACCTACAAGGAAAGCAGCAACAAGCATTTCAGATGTTGCTGGTAGAGTGAAATGACGTGTTTGTCAACAATGTTGACCTTGATAGAGGACTTCTGCTTCCAGGACAGCCTTCATAGCTTTAATCAGATCAGTGATTCAGTATGCTAGAAGCAGTAATAGGTTTAATTCTTACAGAGGGCAATCCTCTATTCTGAGGTCACTGTGAAATTTATTTCCTTTTGGTGTGACTATGGCACAGAAACAGTTCCTGTTTTAGCTACAAATCACAGGTGCTCTCTATATAAACCACCTGCAAAGTTTGTTCAAACTTTCTGGCTAGAGTAAACAGACCAGTAGTCCCTTCCTGCTGCAACCTTTATAGCTATAAGACATTTCTCCTTAAAGTAGTAGTGGTTCTGTCAGCTACATAGGCTTGCCTGTGCGTTCTTTCAGTAATCTAGAGAAGGCAAATTTGGGAAAGAGGAAGCATTTTGTATATCTTTACAGTATAATTTCCATGTGTATAATTAAAAAAAAAAAAAAAAATTGTCATTCCCCAAACCCTCACTTGATCCTACACATACACATTTATCGATTAAGTGACTGCTCAGGATCCAAGAATTTGCATTTCAGTTTTGAATAGATTTATTGAACGTAGTATCTGATATCATGCTGATAACAAACCCTACTATTAATAAATCAAGTACCTGCATGAAATAACATGGGATGATGAGTCAGTTAAGCATTTCATTGCACTGCACAAGATCAATGCGCAGCTAGCAAAGTACTAAGACCAGTCAACACATTTTTTAATGCTGAATTTGTATTCGTTTACCAAAAATAATGGTCTAATTATGAAATAGATTTTTAGGAGCTTTCTGAAAAATGGAAAAGTCTAGACACGTTAGGGGAGACTTCCTAGAAACACAGTTATATACATGTGAAAACAATACCTGAGAGACAATTTGTACCTTCCATGATGATGACATTGTAATCCTTCTAGGACATTTAATTGTTCTTACTATGCTTGGGGAACTGTGAGTTGGGCAACACTGCTGTTTTGGGTAACAAAAAAATATCTGTAAAGTTGTTTGACTTTGCATAGATATTTCTACATAAGTTAAGGTTATGCTTCAGAGACCACATCATATAATTCTTCTTCTCTGGATTGTGCTTTACAGAGATATGGTTTAGAAGTGGGTACATAGCAGGTACATAGCCAAAATTAACCTCTGGGTTTTTGCAAGCTTTGAACTTTTATATGTCTCTTGGGTGGCCAGTAAGGGACAAAATCAGATGTTCTCTGTTGGCATGATGAGTCAGAGCTTTGCAATGTTGCATTAGCAAGCTGGATTCATCCCTGTCTTTACTGAGATGAAAAATTCATTTCACATGGTGTTTGAACTTCAATTTAAGTAAGAATTCCTGGGCTTTACAAAGGTTGGTTTGTAAGCTCTGTATCCTTCCTGAATTAACTCAACTAGGTGCATGTGCTCTGCAACTTTCAGGAGTGAGCCATGATATTTAACTCTTTCTAATCAGTGCTGTATCTACAGGAGATGTGTTCATTGTCTGTGTATAATTCAAAAGACCTTAAAAATAAACAGCTAAAAATGCTGTGGATTTAGATTATTTATTTATTTATTTATTTGTTTTAGTTTATGCAGGTGGAAAAAATCTGATTGTATTATGATTGTTTTGCAAAATTATATTTAGATACTGTTTGCATTTTGGTGTCTGTGTAATTAGATCATAATCAAATAATTGAATTAGAACATATTTCTTATCTCAGCTCCCAATGAACACTACCATTGGGGCAGAAAATGAGAAATGAAATACATCATGTTGGTGAGAAAAGGTTCACTTCTGAGATAACAGAAGAGCTGTATGACCACTCAGTCTTAGAGAGAGTAAGGTCAAAGCTGGGGAACACAGTAAAACACAACAATATGCTCTTTGAGTGATTTGTTACTGAAAATATTATTGCTTGTACTCTATCCTTTAGAAAAGGGAAGGGTTTCAAAAGTACTCACTGATTTAGCAGCTGCAGCATCCTGTATAAAGTGTTACGGTTATATAGGTGCTTAAGTTGCACCAACTTTTAGTGAAATCTAAGCTGAAATCTGAAGTGTGACTGCAGCCCTCAGTGGACCTAAGTTTGTGATGTGTAGATGTAGATATTTTAAGCTTGCTGCAGCACCATGCAAAATTGAATAATGTGGTAACTGTCTTCAGCAGCCTACCATTTGAGGTATTTAATTTTTTCTTCTAGAAATCTCCTTTTCTGAAACAATTGCTGATTTAGAGGAAGCTGTTACTGTTTCACAGTAATAATGGTAGTTGTTATTTACTTAACACTTAGAGTTGCCTCACACTCTTTCTTTATTGGGCAAATAAAATGTAACTCAGTTTTCCTGGTTAATAATTGTACAGTCCACTAGAGTATTTATTTCTTGAAGCAGTAAAGAAATGTGTTCACATAATAGCTTTTTTCTGATCTGAACAGATGACAACAGGTCTGGAGAAAACAGATCATGCAACCCATTTTTCCAGAAAGAATGTATTTGCTTTTTCTTCCTTGCAGACAGTGAGAAGGAATCTCAGAATAATTGTACCTTGTGAAACAGAATGGGGAAGAGACTTGAACAGTCATTCTTACTTTTCTTTAGGTTACTCATCTTTGTGGAATTAATCTTATTTCGGGGAGAAAAAATGAGTTGGGGACACATTCTACACATGAAGAACATTCGGGGCATTCTGTGTGTAGTCTTCATTTATGAACAGTCCTTAACTGCCAGAGTGTTTGCACTTCACCAAACGACTGAATCACAAATACTATTTTCTGTCTTGCATGTTAGGGTCTCTATTGTTTGAAAGATCAGGATTTATAATGGTTTTCACCACTTGTAAACCTATACAGTTTTCCATTTCACCATGTAACAAGTTTTATTTAAGTAAATTAACTATTCACTAGAAATTCGAAGGTGGCACAGGGACAAAGAGTTGTGGTAAATATAATTCATATTTTTTACAACCAACAAAATTATATTGTTTTCTTAGCTAAAAAGATTTATGTATAGGAAAGATTTTGCTGAAACTTCAATCCTTTCTTCTGAAAATAACATTATTTAAAAAATAAAGTGTATATAAGATGAATAGTTGACTTAAAATGTACCTGTGCAAAGATAATTTGGGTCCAAAGTAGGCTCCTTGTAGTCAGTGAGTAAGCCAACTTTTGTCTGCTTGCTGGCATGAAATACTACTTTCTAATCTAACATGTTCAAGATTGCAAAGCTGTATGGCATTATTCGGTATTACTCTTGGCTTCATGTGTCTTTTTGTTTTAAAAGCTATCAGGTGAACAGAGGGGCAAAACGTATTATCTATCCAATGTGATCTGTTGTAAGTGACAGGCGTGGAAAGGCAACTATATCACTGAAAAATAATGTCCCAATTAAAGACAATTATGAAAATGTGGTGGGAAAGATAATTACTTCCCCTGTACAACCTCAGAAAATACATCCTGCACTCACTAAAGAAATGCCACTTAGTCAGTGATTTGCTAGAGAAACTGCATTCATAAAGGTCTTACCTTGTACTGCTCTTTGCCTTCCATGAAGTCTCGTGAAGTCTGTTTTCTTTCGGCGCTGCTGCCTGCTGTTCACATAGGTGATACAGAGGGTAAATCACATGCTGGGCTGCTGTTTCACAGGGCATAATTTTGGCTTCTTAGAATGTCTTTGAAAGAATCATAATAACTCTCATGGTCACAGAAGTTTCAACCTGCAGTATTTTCTCAATTTCAATACCTGTCTTTTACATAATAAGCTTGTTCTATTTTTTTGCCCCATGTTAACATAGAGAAAGGTAAAGTCTCTTTCCACATCACACTCTGCAGTCATACTACAGCTATAGGAACACTGTATTTTTCAAATCTTTACCTTTTAGAATGTCTGTATGTTCTAAATATTGTTTTAATTTTATTCAGTATATACTCATCTCTCTTTATCCTCTCAATAACTATTACACTTTATATAGCTTCTCTGTCTTTGTCAGGGTTATGCTTGTACCCATTCCAAGGAGATGTTGTTCTGTAAATATTATGTCTTTGGTAGCCCTTGTTGTTGTCGTCAGGAGAGCTAATAAAACTAGCTAGCAGGCAGAGCTCTTCAAATTACAGCCTGTTAGAGCCTTTGAATCCTATCTTTTTGTCTTGGGCCTGCCATGGACTGTCTTGCAATATCTGTGCAACTGTCTTCAAAGTTTTCCTATTTCCTATTCTTCCTAATATTTATATGATGTTTGGTGTTAAGTGTTGAATGAGTTTCATGTATATTTCCTCTCCAGAAAGACAATTATCTTTCATGATGAAGGGCAAAAAAGCCGTCCTGAAAACACCAGCATGGATAAAAATAAAAATTGTGACTCAGAGAGAATACTAACAAGCTTTTTCTTCTGTATAATTCACTGCATGGCCATTGTCCATGGCAAATTTATAAGTACATATTTAAATCCATTTCTGCATAACATTTAACCGAATGCTCCTTTTTAAGAATGAATTCAAATTCCATTGTCATCATGGAAATTCAGTATAAAGACTAGCAAATCCTATCTAATTATTTAGGGATTTTCTACAACATAGGGAGATTTTGGGCTTTAGCCTTATAAGATCAGCTTTTGAGGATATCTGATGCTCTTTGCACCATAGAAAGCAAAAAGAGAATATCCTGTTCTCATTGTCACAGCCTTTTCTTAATACTATTGAGCTCTTGTCTTCCGTAATACCTTGTGGTGTTCACTTGTGCAGCTTTTTGTGCTTCTGAGAAAAGTATTCGCTTTGACAGATTTTCTGAACATTAGTTCAAGATAGACCTCTCTTTCCTTAATGATAAGTGTGAATGCAAAAAGCGCAAACAAAGGTTTTTAACTACCAGTTCCTCTGCTCCAGAAAGTTCTTCTTCTCCACTGTTGTACTTTAGCTTAACGACTAAATACTTAGCTAAGTTTCAATTTATATTCATTATTACTGATTATAACTGTTGTATTCTGTTGGGTTTTCTCTTCCATCTAATCAGAGAAAGCTGACTAAGTAGCACCAGTTCTTAGACAATGAAATTGAATTATTCTTCCAACCTATGACTTTTGGCTCCTACCCAAAAGGCGTGCTGATGTGTAAAGTTTATTCCCACAGAGAGGTTCTTTCAAGCTCTTTCTAAATGCACTTTTACATATTACAGTTTCAGATTGACTTTCCCGCATGATGTTGCATGCATAATTTATGTCAGATGATCATAATTACTGTTGACTTATCTTTAGGAAAGTTCGTAAATAATGTTTCACCTTATGTTTTTAATTAATATTTTTTATTTTAACTTGTGTGTTTATTTCTCTGGTGCTTACTTAAAGAGTACTTAAGAAGTGTTGATATAAAATCAGACCATCTCACAGACATTTGATACAACAAGGACATTATTAATTCATATTGTAGTCTCAGGAGGCTGTTACCTCTGATCTGGTAATTTTCTACTTTGATCAATTCGAGGACAAAATATTCTTGAGTTACAGGACTAAGGTAGAAAAAAAACAGCATTTGATGACCTATTTAACTTAGTATTCCCAAGTCCAAAACCAGTGATGTCATGTGCAGTTGGGATACACTCAGTATTCAGAAGAGGTTTTTTCAGAAGAGGTAATTACACTGAGCTTGCATGCAGAAGACAGATCCTCTCTTAATATATTCTAATGTATTTTTGTATTTCATATCAGAGTTGCTGATTTAAAAATATTTTAAATGCCATAGTATGTGAAGCTTTCTGCATAAACAGGTTATAAAAACATCCTTGTTCCAAATACCTTGCAGCTTTAACAGACAAAGCAATCATTATAGCAAAGAGATTTAGATACATTGAGATTAAGATAAGTTACACAGTCATGTGCTAGCTATACACAAATTGATAACCAGGGATTTATTTCAATTTATTAATAACCAGTTCTGAAATTTACTCCTTGTCTGGGTTAGGCTTGTGGATCTCAGCAGTGAAAATTTAACCTGAGCCCCTAGTATGAAGCACTTCACTTGTTTGAAAAGAACTATGTTGATTTACATCACTCGAGAATCTGGTCCTCACATTTATATATAATTTAAATCTTTCCTCAACACAGTGACTCATTCTCTGGTATTCCCTGTTGTCACTCTGACAATATGGATCTGAGGCAAGAGTAGACACAAACTAAAAGGAGAAGTCTAACCCACCACCCTCAGTTCCTTCTTCCTGCTGCTTCCCCAGTCACAACACTGGCCTTCTTGTCGCCATGCAGGTTGGTTGGTTGGCTGGTTTGTTGGTTGGTTGGTTGTTTCTGAGGGACAGTTTTCAGACATCTTTATCACAGTCCAGTTTATTGCATGGCTGCACAAAACCTGCTGCTGCCATAAAGGAATATGAATAAACAAGACGGGCAGTCTCTCTCTCTGTGGCAGCCCCTTTGGTTTTTGGATTGATCTGAAGTGGCAGTGCACATTAAATATGTTGGATTGAGTGAATAAAATACGAGTTCTGGGAATGAGAGTGGTGCAATAGCTTAGCTGCCTTGTGTTTTCTTGCTGTTTTTATTCAAGCTCATACATTTGGTTTACTGCATAAACCAGAATATATACCTTTGAGATTTTAGCATCTAAAGTTAACTTGACGAAGACTTAGCTGTAAAATAATTCAGGACAGTTTGGTTTTTAGTATAAACTTGAAGTCATATTCCAGTACTTCAGCGTGTAGCTTCAGAGAGTCCAAATCTCAGTTTAGCATGCAGTGGAAGTGGTATCTTTCATTAGTGCATCACACAATAGTTTTGAGCTCTCATCTTTTATCCTTTCTGTGACGTTTCTTTTTTTAAAAAAGGAAATAACTGTAAATATATCAAGGCCTCTGCTATCAAAGCATAGCTCTGTAGACAACATGCAAACAAGGCAGAAGAAAAGGTGATTCTTTTCGCACTAGCCTTGAAAACTACACTTACTGCAGAAGTAAACAAATAGGTGAAAGAACACAGGCAGAGTGGAAATAAACAGCAGCTACAGTATTTTTTGCATACAATGAAATTATCTTGCTTTCTGTCTCTTGTGGTGAGAGACTAGAGTAAAAAACTACAGTTAGAAAATAAACCATGCAATCTCTGTAGCTGGTACACAGAGCAGTTTTTGGTGGAGAAAAACAAGCACGTACAACCACTCTACTGAAAGTTGTTAATTTTGAAGTAAGGGTTATTTTATACAAATGTTTTTCTCAGGTTTCTGTGTGTACCAGCAGTCTCTGGTTGTCCTGACCACCCTGTAACTATCTTTATGTGTAATATTTTTCTGCAATGTCTCTCCTCCTGATTCTTATTTTTGGTGAAAAACATAAGGGCTCTGTAGGGGCAGTGGAGAGGTAAATGAACCCAGGTGCTGGCTGCTCCCTGAGATGCTTCCTCATCAGGGGCTGCTAATTTAGGGAGCAACAAGTCACCAATTCACACAAAGGGAACCTCCTTTCCTGAAAGCCAGTTGCTATGATGGTTCTATGGGTGAAGGTGTTTCCTTCCCCTTCTTCGTGAAGGTGCTGGCAGAGTCACAGCATGCAGGTGGGAGTGTTGCTGAAGGGGGCTGTATGGCTGGGGCAGAGACGTGGTCCAGGGCTCCAGAGAGCTCAGCGTGGAGGCAGCACAGTGGTAAGGGTAGGACCACGATTTGGGATATCACACTATGACCGTGTTGGGATTATGTTCCCTGATGGTAGCGGTGGTGGCAGCCCCCAGCCCCCCCTCCTCCACTCCCAAACCTCAGAACAGGCTCTTTCCCCCAATTTTTTGTATATTGCCTGCATGCTGGGAAACATGAAGCGTGACCAGGGCAGCCTCAGGATGAAAAAGAGATGGGGAGAGGTTGTAAAGGAGGATCTCAGGAGAAGAGGGTTAAAGGCTGGAGAGAGCAATCAGAGCCTGCTGGTGCATCCGTGGTGCTGGCAGTTTGAGCTATTCACGGTTTGGTTTGTGGGGAACAGGAAATCTTTTACTCTTTTAGCTAAAATCCTTAAAGAAACTGAGTTGTTCACCTTCTGCAAAAGTGGCTCTTTACACATCGCTTTGACTTACTGAAGAACAGATGACTGTACATTAGTGAGTCACAACAAGGATGGTCTCAGAATAAACGTGTATAATTTTAGGAGGAGGAGTGATTTTAGGATTTAGTCAACCAGGTCCAAGTGGCTCTGGATAAATCATCTACTAACTGGCTTCCAAATTATGAAACTAAATAATGAATAACAAGTATTTCATGATTTGGAGTGACTAAGAGCTAAGTACTTCTATGAGATCTGAATATTTCAGACCATGGCTGCATCCTCAGTAGCTGAGGACATTGATAACTGTCCTTCTTCCTCCTGCTTTTGAATCTTATGCTGGAGATGAGAGTGTAGTTTAGTATTGCTACTGAGGCCCTTGCTTCCAATTTTTTGACATCTCCCTGTAATTTTGTTAGAGACTCCAGTTTCACTGTTGTGTGTCCCCCCCCTCCCATCCCTTCCCCAATATTCTTCAGGAAGCCTGCTTTGGAAATATAATCAGTCCTTTGGCATTTTTATTTTGTTCTGCTTTGAAACAAAAACACTGTAGATCACCTAGGAAATACTTGCCATGGAAAAATGTTTCCTAGCAGATAGAATTCACCCTTTGACAATCGCTTCTCTTTACTGCTGTGATGCATGCGAAATTTGCTTTGTTACACAAAGAGTGGCTTTGTTTTGCAAATAAAAAAAATTGTAGTGGCCTACATTATTTTGTTCGGCTTTCTAGGAGACTATAAAAAGGCTAAAGTGATCACTTATAATTATGTGTCAATCTTTTCACATCTCCATTTATATGGCGATACAATCTGAATAGAGATATCTACTTAGAGGTGTTAAAGGAAGAGTCCTACTGAGGACTGGTACCTTGATGATAACAGAGGGCCAAACCTTTGCTGGTGATAATTGATGTAGGCACATTGACTTCGGCTGAATATTTGTACCAGGGAAGTTTTACTCTGTATGTTTTCCTCATCTGAATGTTTTTAATTTCCAGGGCTCCTTATATGCATCCTAGTACTACTTAGATTAGATCATAACTACCAACAGAAAGTGTGCATTTTGAGTACTATCTTGTAAAGAAGTAGTATTTTAGCCATGATAGTGAAACTAGAATCCACTGACTAGAATTTACTGACTAGAAGCAACTAGGACTGCCACCTCTTTTGTGTAGAAAATGTCTTATGGGCACTTAGCTCAGCTCTTGCACTGCCAGGAAGGTGGGATTCAGGCACCTGGTGTTCAGAAGAATGGCAGTCAGCTATGCCTTCATCACTGGAGACTGGTCTTCTACAGCAGATTACAGCCCCTCATACTATAATGATAGGTATCAGTGTCAAATGAAAAGTTAGTCATGATATGCATAGTGAATTAACAGTTAAAAGTGAGAAAGTATTAGACTAGTTGTGCATTATGTGGACAGTTTTGTATTTCTTAATTAATGTTATACACACAAGAAATGTGAAAGTATCTGCTGCCACACAGCAAGTGTATCTCTTCTGTTCATTTCAGTTCTATAAGCAAAAGGGGTTTAGTGAATATTACTTTGACAGTAACTCCTTTTAACAGTAAAAGAAAGCAATTAAATTTATACTTGACTCCCTAGTGATAAAACAATTTGAACTGAAAAAAATTATAATTATTAACATTCTAAAAAGTTGAACAATGTTCAAATCTTGTAGTGCTCTCATTTAGGATAAAACAGCAAATTCTGTATTCTAGTGTGGAATCTTGCACACACATATACAATCCCTTTACTGATGGGTGTATGATAAACAATATAATAGGGATGTTTGTGTAAAGCGCATTTATATATGGAGGGTCCACTGGAGCTTCATAATTTGGTGCATCTCTTAAATAGTTACTTAATGCTATTAAATTACTCTACTTGATAGAGCAGGCAGCAAAATTGAAATGGGCATTTTCCTTCTAAATTTTCCACTAGAGATGGAGCTTTTTAACAGGAAACACTGTGGGAAGAAAATGTGGAGAGGAGCAATGTACCATAAAACTGGAAAGCAGCTTGTCTTGCAGCATTTGGCTTTCTACAAATACTGCTTTATATGCATACAGAAAAAAAACCTGCAGAAGTACTCTTAAAAATATAATGTATTAATAACAGGTTTTAAAAATCTACTTTACAGGCTGCTTTTACAAATTCAGCTTCCAGTCGTCTCCTAAAGAATACTTTCTTACAGAGAAAATGGCTGCAAGATTGAGGTAGCCGGACTTAAGTCAAATAAGCATGTGCTAATTAGCATATGCTAATTAGCATATGCTTAATAATATGCTTATTAATATATGCTCCATTCTAAGTGTGTTACTCAGAAGTTATAGCGATGATGATATCATTTTTCTATGGCAGGGACATAGGCACCTTGGTTATGTATTTTTAAAATCATTAATAAATAGAAAATAAGAGTTACTACCAAACTTCTTTTTTATAAAATGAAGACTATAAACGGTAACTCTTATTTCTTCTCCCATTCACTTGAAACTACAGTATCTAATTGTGTTTTTTTCTCATAAATGCCACTTAATGTGATGTTTTATTGCCTTCAGGTGCAAAAGAGGACAATACCTTCTTATTTTGATTATTTACTTACTTTAGTCTCAGATTTTATTTAACATTTCTATAGCCTCCCAGGTGATGTTTTGCTGTTGAGTTAAGGGCTATGAAAAAAACCAAATTTGCATACAAAAATGTGACTAGTGATGCAAGTGACTAGTGATGTGTTTTTTACGGGTATTCTTTTCTGTCCATTTGTCCCTTTCACTAATCTCATCATAAGAAGGTCTTATCTTTTTTTTTATGAACTGCAATACCGTATTTTTATCCACTTAATTAATCTCCATGTATATGGTGCAGACATTACCTGGAAGTAGAGCTTATCTAACATTCACTGTAATCCCAGGTCCTTTACCTGTTGGACAAAAATAGTACCTTAATCCCATTTTAATCTTCAGGAGGCTGACGTTTCTGTTGCACCATTTGATCACAATAAAAAACATGAGAGAAAGCGGACCAATTCATATTTCTGTGGCCAATGACTTATGAAAGAAATAAATCTCCATCTTTTTCAGGCAACAGGTGTCCTTTGTCACTGATGGTTCTGCTCTCAAAAGGGACTTCTGGGTATGACAGCACAGCAGTAGTGATCATACTTGTTCCTGGCTATCATGATTATGCCATGTGGTTATGAAGTGGCATATTAAAGCTAGTGAGCACTGAGTGTTGGCAGGTCCCAGATTTCAAAATATCTGGAGAAATAGCATGTACTTTGTTAGCATCCTTGATCTTTTGGGATTTCCGAGATGTGCTTGGGCACATCTTTCTTCTCTTCACATCCTATCCTTTCAAGAGCATCAAGTGTGCTTCCTTCTTCAGGAGGATCCAGCAATGGTTTTTTCAACTGACCAAAACTTCTAGAAACAGGCCTAGCCATGGCCTAACCTATTCATAATGAATCACGTGTAAAGAAAGATGGAAATGAGGCTTTTAAGTAATTTATATACAACTTCAGGAAAACAGGATGTCTTTTTTTTTTTTTTTCCCTTTTATTCTGTTTTCACAATATCCTCAGAGCTATACAACTCTTCTTTAGCTCAAGGTTCATGAGGCTTCATTTTAAGATGATGGTGGTATTACCTCATCTATTTCTTCTTCTTTCTTCTTCTTTTTTAATCATTCCTAGTTAAACTTTGAGCAATGTTCAAAGAAAACAAAACTAAATACTACCCTTGTTGCAGCTCATTAACCTCCACCTGAACACATTTTCTTTTTGATTTCTTCTTAATATTTTTGGGTATATACTGAGATTTCAAAGAGTTTTTGGTCATTCCAAAAATCCTTTTGAAATTACTGAACACTGTTTTACATGAAAGCTAATGAAGAATCCATGTTGCTTGCAGTGAAGAACCTGGCAGCATTCAGAGAATTTCTGCTGTTTTAAGATGTGCCTGTGTATTCACGATTGTGTTTACACAGTAAGTAAGTACAACTGTTTTGCATCAAAACACGGGCTTTTTTGAATGAGGCAGTCTCCCTGAGGTGTTTTCCCAACAGACAAGTCTTTATACATCCATTCTTAAAGTCACTAATATTTGTCTTATATTCTCAGCAGACTTTTGAAAACCTAGACACATTATACTTACACTTTCTGTTTTTTTCAGCTCTGTGTTTCTCTCTTGCAAGGTTCTTGTTTGCTTTCAATTCACCTAAAATTTTCAACAGAACTTTGAAAAACTCCATACCAAGCATTCTTCCCCAACAGCTCCTGTAGTATATAGCATGGCTACAGGACTTGCATTTGAATGTACGCCCAGGAACCATTGGAAGAACCATCCCATATGTCAATCTCTTCTTAGATGTACAGAAGCCTTCTGAATTTCTACAGGTTTTTTACTTTTCCTACTGAATGACAAGTCTCAGATCATCTGGGTTCATATTCTAAGTGAGAGAGTGGTAGAAAAAAAAGCAAAGTGATCTAAAGGAAATAATGGGTGGACTTTCTTCAAAGCTTGCTTCAAGCAGTAGTAAGGGTGTTTCAGCTGTCTCCCACCAATGGTTTGAAGAGTTGATGTGGTTTAGGCAAATTTTCAAAAAATATGTGAGAAGTGAGAAAGATAGCTGGAAGAGTTATCTTCTAATAAATTTATGGAGAGATCTGTTTTATGCAGAGCATGTAGGTGGTGATACAGAAAGAGGAACAGGGTTGGACAGAAAGGCTGAGGACTCAGTTTGTTTTCACCTCACTGGAAGGATGCTCAGCCATGGAGAAGTCAGGCAAGCAAGCATAAGGAAAAAAAATGTTCATCAGTACTGCAGAACTGTGCTGTGTCCATCCCAAAGTGGAGTGAATCACTAACTGCACTTGGCCTTCACTGGTTGGGATTCCCAGAGATCTCATCCATGCTATTCTCTCAGACAGACTTTGTTGGCAGAAGGGATAAGGGCCAGATGGCTTTCCCAAGTTGAGAGTGTATGCATTATCCTACCTAAAGAAGTCCTGGATCAGTATGCATTTGAGTATTTTATTGTGTCTTACTGAAATACAGTTTTTCTAATTTGATCTTTAGCTTGATGTCCCTGGTCATGGGGTGCGTGTTCCTTCCCAGGGATAAGATGTTGTTCATTGCCATAGCTGAATTGGCTAGGTGCTTGAAAGCACCTGAAAGGTGCCAAGACATGAATCATGTCTTCCTCACAGCCGTGAGAATTGGGACAGTCATGACATTGATGGTGATGTTACTGAGAGAGTTCCCATGACTTGCCCTCTTTTCTGTCTCAGATAAAAATGGTGGATCTGAGGAGTCCAGAGAACAGCATGTGGCTGCTGCCTGAAAACCCATGAAACTGCGAGGTCCTGCTAATCTTTTAACCTCCCATAGCTTTGCTCTTTCTGGAGAACTAACCTTTCATTAAAGCTTTTCTCTAGCAAACATATAAGATTAACATTTAATTGTACAATACTCCCACTATCCAAATGTGGGGCTGTTACCTCTTATTGCAGAGTCAGAAATGAAAAGAACAATTGGGAAATAAGCATGTTTAGGAACATGACTTTCGAAGTCTGGAAACTACCTTAGTAGGTGTTATTCTTTGCTGTCTCCACTCAAATGACCAATCATTTTCTATTCCTCATATTAGAAAGCAATCAAACAATTGTCTTTGCAAAACGGAGCTGTAATAGTTGGGATAAATGCTGTGCAGAATCACAGATGGAGAGGGAAAGAGCATCTTATGGGCCTGGCATAAGAACATCTTGCCAGCTTCAGGCTATCCAGCTGCCCAGGTCAAGATAAAAGGGAGCTGGATCATTCAGGATGAGTGCCTACCATCCAAAGTACTGCCTATGGGACATAAAAGGGAAATGATTTATCTAGCTTAAGGGCGTTTCTTTGCAACTGAAAGGCAGCTGATTAATTTGGGGAACCATCTAACTGCCTTTTGGCTGACTAATTGAGGGGACATGAATCTGGACTCAAATCACTGAAAAATGTTATTTCCTATTGATAGCCTGGAGGTAACCTCATAGCTAAATAGCCATCTCTGATCATATTTTTTGATCTGCAAGTAGTTTTAAAAACAAAGTTTAGGCTTTTTTAAAATTTTCATTATTTCCTAATAAAATATTTAGAGACTGAAATAATGGTTAATTAAAAAAGCAATGAAAAACAGACTGGAATGGGTTTCAGCTTTTAAGAATGTTTTTCTCCACAAGACCAGTGTCAATATTCAAGGAAAAGAAGATTAATTATCATGAACACTATTATCACCTGTGCAGAGATAAACTAAAAGAAATTTTCCTGAGTGACAATGTTTCACAGAGATGAATGTTTGCACTCCAATACTCACATCATGTGAGAACCACATATTCACCTATAAATATGAAAGACAATAGGATTTTTCTTTCGTACATATGTTGCTTGAGTCACAGAGGTCCTAGCTGAGGTGTCCACAATTACAAGTAATTTCTGATTGATGCAAAACTCACTGATTTATCTCAGGTTGCCCCTAATCAGGGGCAAAAAGGGCCTCTGCGAGTAGTTCAAAGCCTCCAAGTCTCCAGGCATGCTCCACTAGCCCTGGGAGAACTGCCAGCTAGGTATGGAGTTGTTTCCTATCCTTCTATTTCCCTGCATTCCATAAGAAAGGACAGAAGAGACTTGGATGAGCCGAAGAGCAGTACTACTGGTATACAATGGGACACATCTGTTCTTCATGCAGATATGTCCTTCTTGCTCTCATTTTTCATCTACACATAAAAACAGTTGCTTAGTAGCATATTTTGCCAGCTTATTTCTAGTGAAATGGATTTGACTCAGTGCTTCCGTTCACTGAGTTACAGTGATACGTTTACCACCTGTGTCTTATGTGGTTATACAATCAAGGTCTCAGGATCTAAAAGTAAAATACCAAAAGTGTCAGCTTTTGGCCCTCTTGTCTAAGAGGTATCCTGTGCAGATATGCACTACAGACTGTGCCCCGCAATCATCCTTCCACAAAGAAAAAGGATCTTGCATTATTTCTGAAAATTAAAATGGGAGCATTGTCCTATTTAGCCTTAGCTTCAGGGTGGGACAACAAGCTGTTGAAGTACCATCCTACTCCTGTTGTTTTTCTGCAGTTTTGGTTAATATGAAAAAATCTAGAATAGAAAATAACAACATACATCAGTGCACTGGGAAATACTGCAAAAGGAACAGCTTATTGACTTCACAAAAAAGGACACTTTACTGTAGGTTTCAGATGTTGTCTTCACTTAGCTTTGTTCTGTTTATTGTGCATTTCAATAACTTGGAACATTTTTAACTTCTTAATTACTTCTTGCAGAAATTATGATATACAAGTATTAATGACAGAACTTTCAAATGTATCTAATCCAGATGGATTTTACTAGTAAATCAGTACACAATGCTAGTTCAATGACAGTTCTCCCTTTCAGCATGTGAGTGTTTATGGTGTGGTAAATAACCACACAGCAAATGTACTTTGTTCTCCATAAAAGAAAAATAACGACCCTGAATGAATCCAATTAAAAGACCAAGTGAACTAATTTGAATAATTACAGCAGAAATGGCAAAAGTATGAATTGTTTATTCCATTGTCAAGTTGTTCTTTTATGCTAAAGTCTTAATTTTCATTTCTCAAGATGCAATGAGCAACACAGCAATTTACAATTATGTTTGTCATTTCTGTTCATTAAATGAACAAAAAGATACATCATCTAATGGCTAGTAAGTAGATGACAAAGTTCAGTCAAGCAGATAAAGACAAGTCTTTAAAAAGAAAGATATCAGACTATTATGTCATTCAAAGAAAGGTATTAAGAAGACAAAACATCAAGTACAGAACATTAAGGATGAAGATGAACAATAAGAACAAATGATAAAGTGGTGAAAACAATCTCTGTGCATGTTGCCGACTTGGAGGAAATTCTTCTGAAACAGAAAAGGAGAAATGTTGTTTACAGAGGGTGACAGCTCACATACATCTCCCTCAGTATGCGCCTATGCACCTCACTGGGTGAAGGTGCTGCTTAAGTGTCTGCCTGGTCTCTCCTTCCTGGGACAGAATTCCAAGACAGTTACATTACTCTTCTTCTTATATTTCAATTTATGTAGTGGATTTTAAGAAAATAGAGTATCAAATGACAGCGTGCTGGCAACTATCCTGGCTTTATTCTGCATTTTGTGTACTAGGAATAGAAAAGAAAAAGGGACTAGAGAAAATGTCTTGATGTTCGAACGTGGCCGCATAACTGAGAGAACTTTTTTGACCATGTATGTTTTTTTTCCCCACAGATGTCCTGTTCCCAGCACCTCTTAATTCATGTTCTGTATTTTATGTTTGTTGTTTCAGTTATACGATTGATCTGAAAAAAGTAACTGATGGTTAACTTCACTCATTGATGGTTCTCTGGGCCTGCTGTCCTGGAACCTGTCATATTCCTTGTGCAGTTGTGACAGAGCATCATGTAACACCCGCCATGGATCTTCAAGAGATAATGAAAGCAAAAGATTTTTAGAACTACTTCTGCATCTTTCCTGCTCCTGGAACAGAAGGAGACTGACTGAGATACTCACCAGCTTCCTACATACAGATAAAGATGAAGTTTTTGGAGCTGAAGGCATGAACTCTAAAAGAGCCTGAAACTGAAGTGAGAATAGAGAAAATCTGTTGGAATAGAGCTGTCAGAAATGAGTCATAACCACAGAGTTTTTACCTCAAAGAGCTTGTGATTAACACATGAATAAGTGGGTGAAGCTCTCCAGGATGCAAATGGGTCTGAGTATTTTCTGTCTTTAAAAGGCACGAGGCTACACACCTCCCATTCAACTGCAAACTGAACAAACTCCTGCCTTCTCAGATTCAGTCAAATGCTAGCCCTGCAGCAAGGACTTATGTGAAAAACATTGCTGGGAAATTACTGGCTGTATTTTTACAGTGCCCCCAAAAATGAACCTAAGCACATCTTTCTTCCCTCCTTGCAGGTCTTTCAGGTAAAAACCTAGCTATTAAAGTAATATGAGAGTTTTGCCATTGATTTCAGTGAGGTAGGATTTCCACCCTTGTTTTTGTGTTATGAAATATATAGATCAAACATTCCTTTCTTGCTTTAGGCTATCAGTCCTTCTCTATCACAAACATTTTTTATTCATAGCAATTCCTATTTTGTTCAGGAAAGATCTGTGCTCTTGAGTGAGATTTTTAACTGCTTTTCTCAGAGAGATAGCATGAGCAATGGAGACGCAGAATCATTTCAGTATCTTTGTGCTTCCCTAAATCTAGGATATTGCACAAATAGTTCAGTGCCTAATGTAAAATAGATCACTCAGGAGCTCTTCCATTTTTTTTTCCAGGTCTCCAAAAAAATCACTCCTGTTTGTGAATGTAAATTCCAGGACTCAGAGTATAAAGCTAATCTATTAAGAGATAAATCATGTAAACTATTATTTATTTGCTAGCTATAGAGGAAGATAACCAGTAGGACCAGTATAGTTCTGAATACGATATTTAAAAATGTTTTTGAGCCTGAAATCAGAAGTGACGTGTATGGAAGTTCCTAGCAGGAGAATGGTAGTAGAGCCATGAGCGCACACAGAAAAGAATAGAGGGCACAGAAATTAAAGATTAAAAGAGAAAATAAATCTATTTGTAGATAATAGGAGCAGTGTAAGAAAAGTATCGTCTTAAATTAGTGAATACAGTCTGTTAAAAGAGAGTTAAGAGGACATGGGGGCAGTTCCATAAATAACATTTTTATTAAAAAACTCATGTAGCAGGTCCATTTAAACAAGGCACATTTAACATCACATATTTTCAAAAGGCTATAGTTGCAGATGCTTGACCAAAAGCTTGGATTGTACTCATTCGTCTGCAAATGACAACAAATAAAACTATTCACCAGTGTGTCCACTGTAATCACATTGTATTGCAACTGCAGAGTGTCTACACAGTCCTTGGTTGCTATAATTGCAGAATATGCATCATTTACTTTCAGTGCTTTTAATGTGCTTTTGATTGTGCTTGTTACGTCACCAAATCACTGCTCTCCATAGTAATGGGCTCAGTTCAAATGACAAAAGATAAAGTCTACTTAGTAATTTGATGCACCTGCTGCGTCATTAAACTACATTGTGTTTAGTTGAGTTTAGCTGCAATCCACAGGCATTTAGAAGTGTCACTTTTCCTACAGAAGGAATCTCATATTTTTTCAATTAACTTAACAGGAACACATTGAGAATTACAAAGAAGGAATATTAAGTAACTGTAAAGAATATAGAGGATTGTGTTTGTGTTTCTTTAGTTTATTTCAAAATGCTTATGATTGCAAAATAGTAGACTATTTTATGTAATTTTGAGGTATTTTTATTATAATAGATGAGGAAATTCTATTCTGTATACCAAAATACATTCGACTGTACTACAAAACATTTTGTACTTGCTTTTATGTTCAACTTGGTAAATACAGGTCACAACAAGAATATGTCACTAGACATACACTGAAAGGGAAGAGAAGGGATAGGGGCTGCCCAAAGTGGAATCCAGGGGCTGGATCAACCCAGACACTGTCAGGGCTCTGCCCTCACCCTCCAGTCCCTGATTTTCAATTAGCTTTGGCAGCACGGGGAAACTGACTTATAAATATTATCAGCAATATTTCACTTGCAGCCTTTTCAAAACTTGGTTAACTTAACAAGATTAAAAAATACGTCAACACAGATTATTTTTCTGACTAATTTCTCGTGGATATTTTTCTCTTCTTTCTTCACATATTTTGTGGAAAATACTAGGATAACAATGTAGGGTATTGAAACTGATGACTGTATATGCACTGAGCAAATCCATTTTCATGCTCTCTTTAAAACATAAGAAGAAAATCATACAATTGTAAAATAGATGCTTTACGATACGCAAGTAGGAGGACTTCTCAATTTTTCAAGTAATTGTAATCACAAAGTTTAACAGAGGCACTTAAAACTCTGAAAAAAATATATCTTATTTTCATGTATTTTAGTTGTTGATGCACAGATGCATCACAAAGTTTCATGCTAGTTCACACTTCAACATTATCACTTCCATTGTCTCAAAAGCAGCTACATCTCTTTCTGCATTTTTTCAGCAGATTCAAAAGTGCTAAAAATGCACACATTACTGCAAATACACTTAATTTTATAAAATATACTTTGTAGAATAGGAATTTTTTTTATTTTTCATACTGTCATATGAAACCACATCCAAAACTGAATGATAGGAGGACATAATTTCCCTCTGTAAGGTCTCTGATAACATGCTAACCAATGAAGTTAGTAGAAAAGTAGAAATCAAAATGTCGGTCTCAGCCAAGTGGAGATGATTAGCTTCTTTGCAAACCATTTAAATAAATAAGGGCACTTAAATAGGTTTGTTTGTTTTTTTTTTTTTTTTTTTATATCTAGACTTGTAAAGAATTAAAACAAGAGGAGCCAAAGGTACCAAAGAACTTTGGAAAACCAAGTAAATTCTTGATTTCACCTTTAGGAACCCAAAAACCTTCATAAAAGTATGGGTCGTCAAAGTAAGAGCAGTTTTTGAAAATCAGGAACCTCAAATACTTTGTACTGATGAATTCAAAAGGGCTGTCAAAGTTGACCTAGTGCTTACTTTGATTTTAGGAATCAATTAGTAATGAAATAAAAAAATTGAATATATTTGCCCCGTTGAAAACTAGGTTTTGTGAAAGAATCTAATTTCCTGATTGATGAATGTTCCTGAGCTGATGTGTAAACAAAAAAATGTTAGTAGAGTCCACGTTTCTTCAATCAAGTATTAATTACTGACAGATATCATGAAGCAATTTTCAGTGTGAAAACATTGTCAAATACAAGAGATTCTGATGTAGGATTTTAGACAAAATAAAAAGTTATACACCTATGAACAAGATGTTAGAACTATCCTTATAAAAAAAGAGCACATCATAGAAATCAGTACTTCTGTAACTGATCTCTGAAAAAATATATATATCAATATAAGTTCTTAGTGTGATGCTGTTATAAAGTGTTGTGTATGAGATTTGTTTATAATATGAAAAAGAGCAATTAACTAGACAACACCAATCAGTTTACTCCATAATAGTGTTTGGCTGACGCAGGAATAAAATGTGTGGGTTTGGTATGTGTAAACTTGAGAAGGGACTAGAAATTGGGGTGGATGTTAAAAGACCTAAATAAGTTATTTGAAATCTGGAAGAAAAGTCTTTAGAGAGTTTTCAATTAGCTTAGAATAACCAAAAAAATATTGGGAAGTGTTTTGATCTAAGTACCAAAATGTCTTCCAGAAAAAAAACCACTGAGTAATGATGCTGAAGTTCAAGAGAGAGAGATTTAAATGGGTGTGGGTGTGGGTGTGGGTGTGGGTATGGGTATGGGTATGGGTGTGGGTGTGGGTGTGGGTGTGGGGCTGGGGCGGGTGGGAAAAGAACAAAAAAAAAAAAAGATAGGTATTTTAAAAACAAGAGGAATGGAGAAACTAAACACTGGAAATGTCTATATTTTTTTTATATGCTGAGATCAAGAAAAAACTTTCCTACAGGATTGCTTCAAGTTAGCACAATTTTTTAGACAAATATATTGGCTCATTGCAGGAACAACTCGATGAAATCCAGCATCCTGTAGGCTGCAGAAAGTGAAGTTAGACAGTCATAATTGTCTTGTCAATCTTTAGTTCTGTATTAGAACAATTATTTCTTGATAAATCTCTTTCATCTTTGAAGTGTTTTAGTTGTGAAGTGAAAGAGATCTTGGCACTTTAGCCCCTATTGGCCTCCTTTAAAGCTCTTTTAACTACAGCAGAAGCGAGGATTCACAAATCAGCTGCCAGTTTCTGTAAACCTCAACAGATAAGCAGAGCAAGATTTCCAAATGACAAAAAGAGATGTAAAAATATGCCAGTGTATGAAAGCCACGTATCTGTTGTTGTACAATGTATTTGCTTTCCATATTTATGAAACTCTGATCCATTTGGCTCTGAGTTTGTAACGTTTGCCAGAAACCCTGAACAGAGATCACAGGGAGCAGAGTTAAAAATATGTAATAGCAGGCCATAGAAGAAATCCTAGTGGGCCAAGGTAGTTGTTGAAAGGCAATTTGTAGGAGAAAATTAGTTTTCCAGAAAATAAATGGGAAATCAATTCTGCCAGTGGAAGAAGATCGGATTGTTTATTTTTTGCCCCCTGTTTTGGATAGCTCTAGGTAGTCTGAGTAACATTAGTCATAGAGGTTCTGTATAAAGTAAGAGGAAAAGAAAAGGACTTTTTTTTTCTTTTGTGTATGTGTTGCAATGTTTCTCTACAGTTGCTAATTGGCAATATGTTCTGTTTAGAGCACAGGTGGTCCACCTAAGCCTTGTGAGACATAAGAATTAACAGATTTCTTCAAATCAACAACTACTAAATTTTAAGGGCTCAGAAGAAATTATGAAAGCTGTTTAAAGAGGTACCTAAAGCCTAATCTTCTTGATAGGCCTTTTGAATAATTTATGTCTGGGCCATGATCTTGACAGTAATCTCTATACATTTAAAAATTTATCTCATGAGTAGTGTGACTCAAAGATATACATTGGTCTATATATACAAGTTCAGCTTTGTAGCGGAAGAGAGGATTAGATTTCCTTGTGAGAATCGTTACATTAATTTTAGATGGTTGGATTTGTAAAACTAAACTGGGCTTCAGTTCTGCTTTCAGTTCTTTAGTTTCTGGTACCACCAGGAATCGGGAACTGTGAAGGGGGATAAAGCTGAAACATAATAAAATAAACAAAACAAAAGAATCTCAGGACTTTTTTTATGTAAGTAAGGTTAATTTTCAACCAGCAGCACTGCTTGATGAGTGACTCTTCATGGTTTTATGCAATTCCTTTCCCACCTCAAAAACATTATCATTATCCTAACTAGTTACACCAAAATCTTGGATAATCAGGAACTGTATAGTTATTTAGAAAGCTCAGATTTTTCTCGAAGGAATACAGCTTTTAAAGAGTGGTTAAACTGATTATTACCAAATGACAAAGAAATCTAAATATCTGGCATTCTAGTAGTTGTGAAAGACATTTTACGAACACCTACCACAGCTATAAAATGTACTCATATTCTGAGAGACTTTTTCAGGACTCAGTCCAAGCTCTCTTTTACTATAGACTTTTATTTTCTCATTCTTTGGTTAATACAATTTTGGTGCAAAGTGGAGAGCGATGGAGAAGAAAAGTAAATATGTTCCAACCCAAACTGGTTTATTATTGAAGGAATTTATCTGCCACATGTGAGATACTAGTCTTGAGTTTCTGACCTGTGGCAGATGCACCCACCCCAACACAGCCCTGACAAAGAGCTGACAAAAACCCACAGAAATCTAACAAAGATTTGGCAAAAGCCCACAAAAACTTCCCTCCACAGTCCTTGTTATGCCCACGAGGTGGTGGTCAGCACGTACGCATTTTGGTCGAAAGGTGGAGAAGTTGAGGTCTTTGGCCAATGGGAGGGGTATATGACCATATATGACCACAGGTCAGATTCAAATTGGGCATAAACAGGGCCCCACAAGAGAACCATTTTAAGCTGGTGTCCCTCTGAGCAGCAGGCCTGGGGTCAGGGACTCCTGCCATGGGTTGGGACACCACCTACAGTTCATCTTCTGTATAGACTGAAAGCCTTCATCCTATAGGTGAGTGGTTGTGCATTTTGGGTAATCGACCATAAACCTTAAGTATTCTTAAATCGGCTGTACATGTATTAACTCCAGAGCAACATTCTCAACCTGTGGATTGTTAATATTTGTTGGAGTCTCAAAGCGGTTTCAGTTAGAGTAAACTTAGTGTGATTTGTTACCATTTTGTAAAAATAAATCCCATTTTTAGTTTGTCAGTCTGGCTTGGTTTTGTGAGGTTCCACAACATGACCTGATCAGTTAAAACAAGAACACGAACCAAATTCTCTTACATCAAAGTGAGTACTACAAAGACCAAAGCACTTGTTAGTCTAGACAGGAGGAGGAATGGCTTTAAGTAGCTGAAGGAAACATAAAGCAAGTAAAAAAATACAGCTATGCAATGTTACCTGTCAGTCACAAAAGCATTCCAGCGGGTGCAAGAATGAACATTAGTTGGATCAATTTTTCATACAGCTAATTCTTTTAAAAGCAAGAAACCTGTCAAAATATGGCTTTAAAAATAAATGAGGCTTCCAAATGAACAGCAACATGGAGGATTCTAAAGACAAGTGGTGTAATTTGAAAGATATGTCAAAGGTGAACCACTGCTAAAAAAGAAAGGAAGTAAACAAATCTATTACGTTTACCATTTAGATACATTGGAGAAAAACAAGACTGAAGTGCATGTCTCATTAACTCAATCTGCCTCAAATCTGGATGACAAGGCAATAGAGGTGTAATCTTTCACAAATAAATGATTTTTTTTTTCCCTGTAATTATTCAGCTATTACTTATACAAAGGAGGACAAGAAAAGGTGAACACAGAGAAACGAAAGAAGTGCATTCCAGATGTATGGCATTCCAACCAAAATAATCTGAAGATTAGCAATATTCAGAAGGTACTACGGTACATAAAGTTACTACGATTTAAATAATCCAGCACAACCTGATCAGTAAAGAGCACTCAGGGGAACAAGTTCACTGGAAGACAATAAAATTAAAAAATATTATAATGCATCTCAACTTAATGTGTTTTCCAGACAACTTAGTATGGTCTGGAGACATGGACATGAGGAATTAACAGTCCTTTGCTAATAGCAATAGTACTAGTAATAATAGTAATAGTAGTAATAAATCTAAATTTTGAAAGGAACAATGAAGCTGTATTGGTTCAGAATCTGTCCCCTTCACCAGCAGAGTTCCACTGACCTCAGATTCATCTTCTTTAACTAAGTTCCTATGGTAAGATGTCATTTCTTCTCATATTGGGCTCAACATCTAAATGCCTCTAATTTTTCATATTTTTCAGTTGTATTTTTTAATTGAGTGCCCTTTGTTTGCAGATGAAAATGACCCACTATGCTTTCTGGTGACCAGCTGAATCCATAATTGCTTCTTTTGGTTCCATAGCTGTGTATGCATATTCTGGAAAATCTGTCTCTGAAGTGTGAGTTGGTAACTCATTCATATGCTTAACTTGCAACACATTGTCATGAACATGCTTTTAAAGCTTCTACATAAGCCACAGACTTTTGAAAATCAAACCATAAACCAAGCCAATTTAAATCAACCTAGTCTAAAATAAATATCGTGGAATGAAACTAAATTAAATGAGTATCAGTAACATGGTAAAAAAATCCTACAAATTCAAGCAGTGAAAAATAATTTTAAAATGACGTTGAAACCCATGAGAAGCATTGAAACACTGAAGCTCTTCTTTCTTACTTCATTTGGGCTTCAGAAGTCATTTGGTCAATTAGATTTGACAAGATCTTCTTGGAAGAAAAACACATTTTTTGTTTGTTTTTTTTTTTTTTTTTTCAGAATCAATTTTCAGTCTATAAGGAAAAGCAACATGTAAGTCTATTTTAGTTAAAGTGGACTTTTTATTTTAAAGTTCTATCTTGAGTCCCTTTAGTATATCTACTTGCTAAACTATATCAGTAAACCTGAGTAATTCAGTTATCAAATCTGTACTAAGCATCATTTCATAGGCCAGATCCTTCAAAGGCAGCGCTGAAAAAGCATGCCGTTTGACAGCATCTTCACCCTGAAAATATTGCTCCTTTCTGCTCACAAGTAAACAGCCTACTTTTTGCTTTCTTGTCACTCAAGTATGTTTTCCACTGGTACAGGAGTTAACAACAGGTAGTAATAATATACTGTAAATGCTTTAGTATGGAGATGTATATCACAGGCAAGTAACAAAGGTATCACATTTGACTGGTATGAGAAGGAAAATATTTGGAAAGCCGCTAGTTACTCCATCTTCAAGTCATAAATCTATCCCTTAGAGTCTTTTAGTGTGTAAGGAAGAAGAAATACTGGCTACAGTTCTAGATATATTCTATCTTTCATTCATTTTCGCCCAGAGGTAGCACTGGCTTTTCATCCAAACAGCACGTATTTGTTATTTATACAGCAAAATAATTCATTATGGTAGCAATTTGTAGGTAGGTCTGTACGGTAATTTCATTGACCTCTTTTTCTTCTTCTGTTATTCAGTGCTTCAACTCTTTTTTTCAATATAAATTTAAGGTGCAAGGAGAGAAGGAATAAATGTGTGTATTTTAGATATTGGAGAAGGCAAGTATAGATAACATAGTTCTCTCAGAATGCAAACCATGGAAAAAATTCTGATTTAAATAATGCAGGACAAAATGGGAAATGATGTAAAAAACATCCCCAGGAAATAATTCATAAAAGGTCATGCTAATTCTGGTTTGGATTTGTCCAGGTCCTACAGCAATGACACCCAGGATCCTAGATTCAGTAACTTATTGCTGTCCATGACCATAAGTTGAAACTGGCATTTGTCTAATGCATGCACTTTTAAATTTAGCTTGTTGTCAGTGGTGAACTTACTTTGACCTAAAGTTTAAATAAAGGCGCAGAGAAGTCTGAAACTGAGGCTACAGAATCTTTAGCATGAAGAAAAATGATACAAATAGTTGTAAAAAGTAACTGAACTTGAGTGCCATGCTAATTAAGTTCTTACGTACTCACTAAGTACATTGTGTCAAATATGTGACTAGGTTACTGGTACAAGGCTTCTACAGTTCTGTTGTTAGAAGAGATTATAATAAAATTTATCAATAAGAATTACAATATCTTGGACAACATTCAATTTTAATTCTTTAACACCTAACAGATATCTGTGGTTTTAATGTCCTTCCTGACTGTGCTAAATTAGATTTATTTAAAAATCTTATTAAATATCACCACCACCAACAACTAAAAAATTAAAATTAGATTTGAAAACCATAAGTTCCAGAAAATGCATCATTAGCAGGCTATGTCAATCATAATGCTGTGGCCTGCTATCTCATGATCAGATAAAATCTGCCTGTGACATAGTATATGATAATTGTTCTTTCCTTTTACTTTACTTTTGTTTCTCTCAGGAGTTATGACAGATAGTGTAGGCACTCTTGATGAAATATTTTATTTCTTTCCATTAAAAAAAAAATAAAATGAAAAAAGTGCTCTCTGACATTCTTTCAGTTTGTGTAGGTGTAAAAGTGTATGGTGTATATTATTCAAAACAACAATAAAGAGCAGTAGACATAAATATTCCATTTGAAGGGAGCAATGTTACCAGCAAAGGTGGAAAGTGGATAATATCTTGGCTCTGTCAATCCACTGGAATGGCCAAAATCCTCGATTTAGAAAAGAAGAGGAAGAAGCATGTGCCAAATTGGCACATAATCGTTCTCCATTTGAGCAAATGAGAAGTAACATCCAGAATGTGGATCCAGGAATACCTTCCAGAATAGCTCTCTAGTTTCATTTCTGCTCCAGCTGCACAGCTGTGTCCATCTCTTTTTGAAGTGGAATCATAGGTATTAATGAAATATTTTTCCCATAGCAAGAACTTTTGCTTCTATCCGCAATCAGGGAACATAGATTGTACTTCCATCTAGATTCATCATCCAAATTCAAATTTATTGATAGCATGAGCTTTTCCATGTCACAGATCAGCAAAGCACATAGAACAGCATGGTACATTGTACCAAATGTGTTAGGAAAAATACAAACTTAGAACTCCTCAGTTTTTCTAGTCCTTCATAGTGGCATCCAATTCATTTCCTTAGGTATGGTTTATCTCCTCTCTGAACTGAGCAGAGAGCAGTAAACTTAATCTAAGCATTTAAATTTCTTCTTGACTGTTCCTAGGCACTTTTCCTATCACTAGCTAGAGTCAGTTTCTAGATAGTTACAGAATTATATAGGATTTATTCCCGTAAATTTTCTGGGAGAGAACAGGTCAGGTTCTCATCAACCCAGGCTGATGACGCAATTCCTACATTTGTCTTTTTCATTGTTACTTCCTCATATCCAAACTCAAAAGTTGCACCCCAAGAGACCAAATTTTTGCCATCCCACTGTTCAATGAATACTCCTCTCCCTTTTCCTCTAGATATTATAGAAATATGTGCTATAAGAAATGAAATGTTTTTAAAAAGAAGCAACACTTTGATCAGTGATACGCTCTATTATAGCATGGAATGTAAATTGAAAAAAGCTACATAAATAGTCAATGGCTCACATGTAGTCGGCTTGTAAATGAAAACAAAAATCTGCTTATCACAGGGCATTTCAGTACTTGCACATTTAAAAGGCTGCAGACATCTGAATTTTAACTTTTTTTTTTTTTTTTTTTTTAATTGAAAATACCTATAAAAGTTATGGTAAGATTTGGAGAGCTAGTAGCAGGAATAGAAGATATTTTATAGCAAAGTGTCATTAAATCATTAAAAATCCATTTTATGATGGTAAGAGAGACAAGACTTTCTCCAAGGAAGTGTACAAATTCTTATCTGCCCAGGAGAAGGTATGGGCACCAGGGCAGTTGTCTCTTGGAGTTGTGCTAAGAAAGCAAAAAGGCAGGAAAGCCACCCGTGCCAGGGAAGTTGCAGCAACATTCATTTTTAAAGGTATGAGGGAGTACTGAGCAAACAGATAAAATGGGAGGCACCTCACAGAGAGTTTTTTCAAAAGCCTTTCTTCTATTGGCTTTTATGGCATGATAGGGAGTTCTGGGTTTGTTGTGTTTTTTTTTTTTTCCCCCCACATGAATTCTAAAAATATGGTGCATGGATGCACGTTGGGTTATTCATAAGACAAAAGTTGTCATTAAAGCAACACAACCAGCAAAGAGTGTCAGTGGCAAGCCGTTGCCCAAGTAACTTCTCTGACCCATTTCTGAATGTGAAGGAGGAGAGTAATGTAAATTAAAGGGGCTAAATTCAGTGTACCGTAACGTACCAGTCTTCAGCCTTTTGCTCACACTGGCAAAGAGCAAAAGTTCAGTTCTCAAGCTTAACTGTCGGGAGACCAGGGTAATGAAGATTACCTAAAGATAAATAGATAAAGCCACTTATCTATGAAAATATGTATAGTCACAGATGCACAGCAAATGCATGCACTTCTGAAGATCTGCAGATACCATTTGCCCCTTAGAGCTGAGTTTTGAGTCAGTATTTTATATATATTTTGGACAGAAATTATTGCCAACAGGACTATTAAAAAAATACTTTTATTTACATACAAAATTTCTTGGTGTTCCTTAAGTTAGGGGAACCATATTTATTTTAAACTTTGCATTAATGATTCTGATTTCAGAAGCTGTTAGTTGTAAGCATGCAGAAATAAATGTGAAATCATTTTTTTTCCAACTAGCTGTTACCTGAAAATTATAAATGAAGGAATTTCTGCCATAGATCTTATTCTTATGAGTGTATGTTTTGAACAGGAAGACTTTTACACAATGCTATTTTGTAAACATAAAAAAATGAAATGGTAATGCAGTTGCTGGACAGTCACTGTGGATGTTTTATGAAGAATGCATGATATGTCGCTGTACCCGTCGCAGTTATCTGCTTACTTTCAAATTAGCTTTTCATAATGACTAAACAGAATATTATCAAACCAAAGCAATCCAAAGTAAAACTGTAAGTAATAGGTTGTTGATAAATGGCTTGGTAGTATCTAGAATATTGTATATGTTAGTTATACAATATCTGTGTATGCTGTGTTGAAAGTAAATCATGCTTGCCTTTATTGCCTCAGGAATCTGTCTTAGAAAAACTACATAAATGATTACTGGGAAAGAAGACAGTCTACTTAGTACACTCTGAAAATGGCTCATTTTTGTGTGAAGTTTGTCTAAAGAACTATAAACAAAAAAAAGGCACATATTCAAATTTGCAAGTAGAATATATAACCACAACAAGTGTAACTGTATAGCAAAGCCAATTCCATCAAGCTTTCTACATCATGCAGTGTGGAGAATACCAGCAGAATACCGGCACTTGCTTCTAGCTTTGGGTGTGACTTTTCTGCATAGTTTCAGACCCACAGAAAAAAACCACATTTTTATTGTTTGCAGTCAGTCAGGTGGAGGAGCAGGGAAAGGTGAAGTGTGTTATGAACCACCTCTGTAAGTTACAGTAATGCAAGGCAACAACACTTAAATATGGAGAAAAAGGAATACAATAAATGAGAAGGATTCTTACATTCATGACAGAGCTTTTGACTAACGCTTGAGGTATGATTGCATTATGAAATCCTTGGGTTTAGTTTATACTTACAGGCCTTAGTCTTACAAACAAGTATACACTTTTTTCCACTTCAGTGGTTGGCTTGATTGGTTTTCTTACAAAGAATAACATGGATGAGTGTTGAAGAACTGGACCGAAATCAGGTCATAAGTGCAGATAGATAATTATGTAGTGTTGAGAATGAATGTTGTTTCATTATTTTCCTTTCTCTCTCCTTTACCTGTGGTTACAGTTAAATTCAATGCCTGAAGTACCGTCAGGATAAACTATGATATATAGTCTCTCTTTGCAAATTAAAATGGGATTCTTTTAATAACCTAATTAACAAGTCTTGTACACTGGGTGATGTTACAATGTCCTTATTAAGTAATTTAGAATATGGAGAGAAGTGAAAATATCTTCCCTTTGCTGGGTGCCTTTGATGCAAACTCTCCCTAAATGCCAGGATTAATTCTCTGATACTGGCTCTTGTTGTAACTTCTATAGAGGCATTAGGAAGGTTTTAAACCTAAAACTACAGTGCAGATAGAAGAGAGGTTAGACGGTGAGATAAACAAGAGCAATATGTTGTAGCTAATATTTAGTAGCCCACTGATAATCATTGCATTAAATTTTAGTTTAGCACAGGCTATCCGGACAAAATGAAAGAAGAAAAGAGAGTAGACAGAATAACATTTGCACAGCCGCCTTTTACTTTTCAGAAATGGAGCAATGGACAAGCAAAAAGGAATCATCTAAGAATTTCAGGGTAGCACATGAGATTTCATCATCATTAAACAGAACCAGAAGTTGCTATGATTTTCTGACAAGCTCCATGGGAGGAGCTGAAAATCTGACTGATGCCTTTATGGAGGAGTTACACAGTTCTTGGTAGTTTTCCCTATAGCTTTCTCTACAATGTAACCTCATGTTGTAACTGAAAAAGATACAGAATGTTTTCACTAGATATAACAGTAATAGTATTCACAAAAAACGCATCTGTGACACTAACTTAATCACTTTACACTCTTGATCACTGCATTGTTATCTTCCTAGCTCTTGATTTGTAGAAAGTTGTGGACAATATTCAAAACTAATAATGAAAGTCTATCCCTCGGACACTGTACTCCGTATTATTTTTTTTCTTTAGTGATCTCTTGGGTATCCTAAACATGTGTAGAAATCAGCTTTTGATGGATTTTGCTCTTCAGTAAATTTAGTCTAGTGCTTTTTGATTGAAGATAAACCTCTGGCATTTGCAAAAATCTGGAGCAATGAATTTGACAGTTTATGTCTACACTGCATGGAAAATATTTTCCTGTGTGTGTTCTTTAGCTTCTATTCAATAAGTTCATTTCCTATCCTAATATTTTTTGCATTATGAGAAAGAATGAATCATCATTTTGTATTCTATTTCAGTTAATACTCCTCATTTTACCTGTATCTGAAATAATTATAGAATTCAGGAAGTTCTGTAAACCATCCCATTTCACATACTAGATTGTTTTTTTTTTAATAGGATTTATGATTTTTATTAAAAAAGCAAACTTACAATCACTCAGAAATCTGGTTGCATGGTTTCCTTATAATGTATCATAAGATACATCTCTTAGGCGTGACATGATGTCCAGTGTTAGTGATAGAAACATGACATTCCCCACACCTTCTCCCTCTTTACACCTGTCATCACTATTGTGAAAAATGAATACTTGATGAGGAGAGAAGGGGGAAAGGCTGTGAAATAGACAGGCCACATTGCAGAAGCCTCTTTACAAACTCTCAAAGGGGTGCTGTGTCAAACCTCGTGTCATGATCTGCATCAGTAGCTGATGTGCTAGCAGAGCAGGAGGGGAAACAAAAAGTCACATCCATGGAAGTGATGGAAGATTATTGTTTCACTGTCTCCTTGCATCCTTCACTGGGATAGCGGGTACATCTGATACACCTTATCTTAACGGTTAAGAATCTAACACTTTCAGGGAAGGTTTTTTTTGATCATATGAATCCCTGATCATGTGAGTAATAAAGTCAAGAGAAAAGATCTGTGTTACACAAACAAGTGCTCTGTCAAAGACAATTTCCAGTTGTTATGTCAAGTAACATTCTGTGAGGCTACAAGCTAAAAGTTATTTTTTTTTAAAAAGCATGTCCTTTTTCAAGGACTGGGTGGAGACAAATTTAAGAACTAATCATTGTGGAGAAAGAACTGAATTTTTCATAAACTTCAGTGAGTTTCCAAACACTCCTCCCACCTCAGTTTTCTGGCTCTTTACTCCTCAGCCCTATTATGAGGTTTTTAGAATTTTTTGTGTTTGACTCTTAAGAAAAGTCTTCAATAATAATCAATCCTCACAAAGATTTTGAGATATGTCTGGACTTTATCTCCATTCTTTCCTCAGCTGTTTTCATCACAAGATGAGGAAAAAAGATGCAATTAAACTGAGCATTATTTGCTAGTTTTCTTTGCAGAAATGTCGTTCTGTTACATGAATTTCAGTGCAGAACAAAACATTTCATGATGTTCTTCATTTTCTGAAGAACTGGCGTGATTCCATCTTGGAACCACTTGTCTGATAAGAGCTAAACAAGTACCCTTGTACCATTCAATTTCTGTGTAAACTCTTTCATCATTTAAACTTGTCCTATTTGCCTGCCCCTGCTTCTTGTTCTGACAGGTATAGCAAATAGTTAGAAAAATAATATGTAAGAGAGTATATTAAAGCAAAACTCTGCAGGAATATTTCTCTCTCATAGATTTGCATTTATTTAGGTAGATTTTTTTCCATATTTTCCAGAATGTCCAGACACAACTGAATGGGTATTCAAAACAAGCACAGTATTCTTGGCTGTATAACGCAGTTAGCGTAAAAAGCCATTTTTTTTCTGTAAGTGCATACGACACATACTCAAAAAATCTTTCTTACTGAATGTTGCCGAAGGCAAAATGTAATCTAATGGCAAAATGGATTATTGAAATGTTAAAAAGATACAAGTACCCAGCTATGTGATCAACCATCAATTGTTCCATGACAGACAGACTTGAAAATCATCAAGTCTGTGCTGATGTCGATACAAAGATGCTGAAGGGCTATCCTGAGAAAGAATCTAGTAATAAAATATCAGTCAGAGGAATATTGGAGCTATTCATTATGTTATCTTGCAACAGGTGTTTTATGATGACTTTTTACACCCAGGAAAACAAGAACATCTAATCCCTGAAGTTATTAGAAAGGTTTCTTTTACTGTGTCGTTGTACTATACATTTGGAGCTCACACTGACAACTTATCAGCATCAGACATTACTGAAGTGAGCATTTAAATTCAGAATCACATAAAAGACAATGAGCTATTTATAAAGCTATATGGAAGGAGAATGTAAAGAAAGAAGATAATAAACCGTCTGTGAAAATGAGCTTGACTGCCATGACTTCTGGGCTTGTTAACGTCACCTGTACAGACAGAATGAAGATTGAAGATGTGAATGAGGATAAAGAAATCTTATGGCATTTGAGAGGTAAAGGAGGGGATGTCGAAAATTGTGTTAGCCAACCAGCGAGCTTAATATATGTGGAACTGGTTCATCACATCCATTTTTACAGGCCTGTATGGAATGGTTCCCCACGGGTTCCTAAAAAAACTCTCCAAAGACAGCACAGTTTAACAAATCATCCCCAACAACAAACAGGATTCCCATCATCTGCACAACCTGGTTATCTGTGAAACCTCAACAGAAATAGATTATGCAGAAATTGCAGCACAACAGCACGTACACACTTTGCACCACTGGCTGAGAAACACATTTCTGTGGCAGAGATCTTTGTTGCTTGGTTATATTTTGAGTATTTTGTGACCAATATTCTGTTCTTGCTTATGGGTGCAATTGAGCAGGTGCACCAATTCTGTGAGTTAGAAGTGTGTTTGGGTGGTGATTAATCTAGTGTTTTCCTAAGGGTATCTGGTTTTGCACATAATGAGACAATTGTTCAGGTATTTGTGAAAATGCCAGTCGAATTGGGAAGCAGTTTAACCACTTCCCCAGGAGCCCAGATGCTCCATCTGTCTGCTTGGGAAAACATGTGGGTATGGTTACAGTTGCCAATGTTGTCGAGTTCTCCATATGTCACCACAGTGTTAATGGGGTCATTTCACTGTGCTGGGAGCCCATATACCTTGAGATAAATTTATTGCCATGTCAGCTGAATGCTTGCTTTGGACCTGCTTTTGAAATAGGACTTAAGACTCAGTAATTTAGAGCCTTTTTTTCCCCACTGATTTGTGCTACATTTGGTTTGTTCCAGACTGGATTAGCTGCAGGATTGTTTGTTTGCTTTTATCCTGTAAAAAGACAAAAAAACAAAACCAAAATCAAAACCAAAACTGGCTCTGAATAAAGTTTTCCCTGAATTCAGCTCTGTGGTTTTATGCACTGAAAATTCACATCTTGAGAACCGCATGCATTTCTGGTCTCTGCTTCACAGAGGACATAGCAGAGGTAGACAGAAGGTACAGGAACATGTAAGAAAGCTGGGTTGGTGTGATGGAAGGGATGGATTTGCTTTACAAAGTGAGATTGAAAGGTCTTGGTTTGGAGAAGAGAAAGCTAAGAGGGGATAAGTCTCAGGTTTATAGCATCATGAAGGCAGTAGATAAGGTCAATGCCAAACAATTATTCACCAAATCCCATCACACTAGAGCTTTCAGAACAACTAGTAGGAGATTAATTTAAAACCCACTTTCCAGACTTGTGCTGATACTCCCCAGTCAAGACTGAGGAGGTGTCTGGGCTGTGATTGGTCTGAGCTGGGTCTAGCAGGCAGTCCCTGTGGGACAAACAGGCCCCAGGGATGGGGGCGGGGGGGGAGGGGGGAGCTGCAGAGGCAGCCTGCACTCCTTCCTGGGAGCAGGGGCAAGGGAGAAGGCTGGGTAAGAAAGTACATAAAGATGGCTCAAGACTAAGAAGAAGGAAACCATAGCATAAATACCACAGTTCCTCCTGATGAAGACCTAGGGATGAGAGTGACTTGTTACAACATGCCCCCCTACCCAGTTCTTGAGAAAGACTGATAATGTCAAGTGTAAGATGCATACAGACTTTGGAAAGCTGAGCATGACACCATGGAAGAGGGTTGGTTAGTAGGAAGTGCTTTTTAAAAATATAAATAATTTTAACTATTATTACTAAAGATTTCCTGGTTTTGATGATTTCAACTACTAGAAAACTAAAACATTAATTGAACTTTTTATAAATAATTGAGTCCATATATGTAACATTTTCCCTTAAAACCATTTCAAGATTTTGGGTGAGACACTGCCTCTCCTCCCAAAGTTCTTTTGTGCAAAAGACGTGAGGGAAAGTCTAGTGATGGCAGGTAGTGTCTCTGTGAAATGTGAATAACATGCACCAAAGTGATATAAGTTGCAGCTGCAATCTGTGTCTTTGGATACTGTGGCCATAAAAATAATGGTGATTGCTGTAGTGTTGATGGAGGAATATTCCAGCAGATGCACTTGATTCTCCTTGGTGTAAGAGAGGTGGTGGAGGAGAAGAGCCTCTGCAGGAACTGTTGCTCCTGCTCCTTTTGTGCTCAGTGGGACCTTCACACAGACCCAGAGACAATGAGGAACTGGTCCTCTCACTGTGCTTCTTGTGGGTTCTGGAGCACGTGTGGACACGGACCAGCTAACACAGCCAGGCTAACATACTTCTACGTAGCTGTCTCATATATGGTGGTGACTACTGGAGACGGAGTACTGACCTAAAAAGACTAGTGTTTAGGGTAGTAGTGTTTTTCTTATGATTTTGCTCCTGTTTATAATTCCTATACATTTAATCAGTTCAGTGTATTAAGATGTGCTAAATTCATAATAGAAGTTAAAAAAGGCACCAATGTCATCTGCTACTATGATCTCAAAATACAGATTGTTATTTTCTGTTATGTAACTGTCCTCAGAAAAAACCTTGACCAAATAAGTGTATAAAAGCTAATTACTCCTGAAAAAAAGGTCTTGAAAGTGCAAAGTCTGTTTTTCCTTCAGTACAGTTACTTTCAAAAGCACGTGCAAACATCTCTCAGAAAAGAAATTACTGCAAGCATATAGCGGTAGCTTGGCAATTAAATGCACTTACTAGGAAATTAAATATATGACATTCTAAAACCATACTTAAGCTGTCATGCTGGTGTAGTTTATATACTAAAATCAAACCTCTGACTTGTCAGCTTTTTCCAAGAGAATTAATTAACAATGGATGACCTCCTTGATCTTGCAAAGAAAAAGTTATTAAGTTCATAAGTAGGATCTCTGGATGTTCTTTGTGTGGTCTACTGGTGGTTTACTTGTTTAATTAATTAATAACTGTGCTCTTTAAATAATAACTGTGCTCAAAGATTACAGAAATTGGGAGATAAACAGCTGCTGAAAGTCTCCTTCATGTCCCTCCCCTGTGCCTGACATGTCCTGGCAGTGAGGGGATGAAGGGGTGCATCAGGGGACATGCCTAGGAGCTTGCTGGATGCACCTCTGCTTTCCCAGTCCTGTGGTTTCTCCATGCTCCCGATGGCCTGTGCTGCCAGACAATGTCTCAGGGAGAACAGAGCTGTGTGAGCTCCTGGCAAGCACTCTGGGCAATGAGCATCTGCAAGCCTTCCATATGCAGACTCTGAACTGCCACAGCCTGCTGCCCCCTCCCCAAAAGTGCTGCATGGGGCTGCATGCATCCAGGGAAGGTAAAGCGCTGCCCAGGTGCCTTCCTGTTTTCTCATTCTGCAACATACTGTCAAACTATCAACAGACAAAAAAATGATGCAAAGATGAGTGAGACCCTGTACCCAGATACAGAGATGAAAATCTCTTTACCAACACCTTGGTCGCCTGGGCCATCTGATCTTAGCAATCTGTGTGTATCCAGCATGATATCACCTTTCTTATCTACTTACAGCCTGGTGGTAGTTATTACAGACTTGTTTTTCTGTTGTTGCTACCACAGTTCCCTGTGCTTTCACTGTTTTCTTATACATTTCACAGTTACAGCAGAAGCCAGTGATCATGAGATAATTGAGTTTTTGATTCTTAGAGAAACAAGGAGAGGGGTTAGTAAAACTGCCACCTTAGACTTCCGGAGGGCAAACTTTGACCTGTTCAGAAGACTGCTGGACAAAATCCCTTGGGAGGCTGCCCTGAAGGATATAGGAGCCCAGGAAGGCTGGACATACTTCAAGACAGAAGTCTTAAAGGCACAGGAGCAGGGTGTCCCCGTGTGCCGAAAAACAAGTATGTGGGGAAGGAGACCAGCCTGGCTAAATAGGGACTTTTGGCTGGACCTCAAGAACAAAAGGAGAGCCTATGACCTTTGGAAGAGGGGGCAGGTCTCTCGTGAAGACTATAAGGACATAGCGAAGCTATGCAGGGAGAAAAATAGGAGAGCCAAAGTGCAGCTAGAGCTCAACCTAGCTACAGCTGTTAAGGATAACAAAAAATGTTTCTATAAATTCATTAACAACAAAAGGAGGATTAGGGAAAATCCCCCTACCTTATTGGATGCAGAGGGAAACACAATCACAAAGGATGAGGAAAAGGCTGAGGTGCTCAACGCCTATTTTGCCTCAGTCTTTAGCAGTGGAACTAGCTGTTCCCTGGGCACCCAGCCTCATGAGTTGGGAGACAGGGAGGGGAAGATGAACGAGGTCATCACAATTAAAGAGGAAGTGATCAGTGACCTGCTACACCACTTGGATGCACACAAGTCTATGGGACCAGATGGGTTACATCCAAGAGTGCTGGAAGAGTTGGGAGATGTGCTTGCCAAGACACTTTCCATTATCTACCTGAAGTCATGGCTAACTGGGGAGGTCCCAATGGACTGGAGGGTAGCAAATGTAGCACCCATCTACAAAAAAGGCAGAAAGGAGGATCCAGGAAACTATAGACCTGTCAGTCTGACCTCGGTAGCAGGGAAGGTCATGGAGCAGATCATCTTGAGTGCCATTACAAGTCATGTAATGGACAACCAGGGGATCAGGCCTAGTCAGCATGGGTTTATGAAAGGCAGGTCCTGCCTGATGAACTTGATCTCCTTCTATGACAAGATGACCCTATTATTGGACAAGGGAAAGGTTGGGGATATTGTCTACCCAGATTTTTGCAAAACATTTGATACTGTTCCCCATAGAATTCTAATGGAAAAACTGGCTGCTCATGGCCTGGATGAGCATACGATCTGCTGGATCAAGCACTGGCTGGCTGGATGGTCCCAAAGAGTGGTGGTCAGTGGAGTTAAATCCAGCTGACGGCTGGTCACAAGTGGTGTCCCTCAGGGCTCAGTGTTGGGACCATTTCTGTTTAACATCTTTATTGATGACCTTGATAAGGACATAGAGTGTATCATCAGCAAGTTTGCAGATGACACCAAGCGGGAGTGTTGATCTGCATGAGGATAGATTGGATCGATGGGCCAATGCTAACAGTATGAGCTTCAACTTGGGTCCTGCACTTGGGCCACAACAACCCCATGCATCGCTACAGGCTTGGGGAAGTGTGGCTGGAGAGCTGCCTGGCAGAAAAGGACCTGGGGTTCTCGTTGACAAGCGGCTGAACATGAGCCAGCAGTGTGCTCAGGTGGCCAAGAAAGCCAATGGCATCCTGGCTTGTATTAGAAATAGTGTGACCAGCAGGAGGAGGGAGGTGATTGTCCCCCTGTACTCAGCACTGGTGAGGCCACACCTTGAGTATTGTGTCCAGTTCTGGGCACCTCAATACGAGAGAGATATCGAGGTGCTGGAGCGAGTGCAGAGGAGGGCAATGAAGCTGGTGAAGGGCCTGCAGAATAAATCTTATGAGAGCAATTGAAGGAGCTGGGACTGTTTAGTTTGAGGAAGAGAAGGCTGAGGGGAGACCTCATCATGCTCTACAACCACTTGAAAGGACATTGTAGAGAGGTTGGTGCTGGTCTCTTCTCACAGGTAATTAGCGATAGGGCAAGAGGGAATGGGTTAAAGCTGCAGCAGGGTAGGTTTAGGCTGGACATTAGGAAAAAATTCTTCACAGAAAGAGTGGTCAGACACTGGAATAGGCTGCCCAGGGAGGTGGTGGAGTCACCATCCCTGAATGTGTTTAAGAGTCGTCTAGGTGTGGTGTTAAGTGATACGGTGTAGGGGAGAACTTTGTAGAGTGGGGCTGATGGTTGGACTCGATGATCACAAGCATCTTTTCCAACCTAAAAGATTCTATGATTATGACACATTTAACCTTTAAAAAGAAGTGAAGTGTTCTTTTTTGAACTTTAACACTGTACGTTTTGGAGAACCTTGGACTAAAGGTCTGCAATCTCTTCTTAACAAATCAAATCCTTACTTAAGAGTTGAAGCTTCCACAGCAGTTAAACCATAAAAATCCTTCCCCTCCTGCCCATTTTTTAAATTCCAATCTTAACATTTGCAAAAACACTGATTTTAAAATGGCAGAGTGCACAATGTGGAGAAGAAATATATATCGAGAATTTGTAAACAGTGATGTTATCTTTTAGGTAGAATTTATAAGCAATATGTAGTTCACCAAAATAATTCTATAAAATTCCCTATAAATACCAACCTTTATTTCCGTTGTCTATGCTAAACAAGAACTTTGATATTGGACAAAAGAATTTCTCTAAGGGGGGTGAAGAGACCCAGCCCTTCACTCTAGACCTACTTTATACATTTTCCTAACAGCAGTTTTAATAGCTAATCATATCTTCACACTTTAGAAAAAGCAGCTTTATAAAATCCTAAGATCAAAACTCTTTCAGATTTGTTATTTATTTAAGAAAAAAATCTTCTTAAGTTCATAAAAGATGTGAACTCCACCAGGCAGTCTTGAAATTGCATTAGGTACTTTGAGACACTTGAAGAGGAATAAGTATTGTATCAGAGACCTGGACCTGCCAAGACTGGACACACAACCGGCTCTTGCTACAGTCTCATTTTGAATTACAGGAAAAGGAGATCACTCAGCACTTTAAAGGCTCTCAGGCTTTGTGGATAAACAAATCAGTGGCCCAGTTCTGCTTGTGTGCAACTCAGTGGGAAGAGACAGGGTTTGGTTTTTTTTCTTGAAAGAAAATTTATTTTTAAATTCACTATTTTTTCCTAAACTAATTCTGTTGATGTGGAATAGAGACAGTAAACTTGCATAAATAGGACACATTTGGTTGAATTAAACTGTTTCTGAGCTATGGGAGAGACCTACCTCTTTTTTCTATCTTGTCCACGTGAATTGTTAGTACTCTAAATTTTTTGCATACATGCTCAGTGTTTTAACTGACACTTTTTTTCCCTAGAGTAATGCTGAAGCGCTTGACACAGGTCAAGCATTTTTTAGTTTCTCACAAGGTTTTATTACTGTTCATTTTTTTTGGTCTCTTTATTTCATTGTGTTTAGTATCCCCTGGTTTTAAAAGAATGCATTATGACTACCTAGGCAAATTCATTGTAGTAAATTCCCCTTTCCTTCTGTTATGGTTTGGGCCAGGTTGGCCAATGACAAGATGACAGATGCTGTCCCCCACCTCTCACTCTAAGGAGAGGAAGATGGAGAGATGAAGAGATTATAACAAAGGATATAATGAAATAGATACAATATAAATAAATATATACAAACCCACATCAGGTTCCTAGGAAGGTGTCACTGGCAGGCACTGGGAAAGTTCCAGACTGGACTCAGTGACCAATGGGAACACACTGACCGGCATCAAAAGGGAGATGAGCTGATGGGGTCCTCCTCAGTCATTGAAGAGGCAGCCCATTGAAGAAGAGCCATAAGAGACAAGCTAAAGAAAAAGAGCCAACAACAAAGAGCCAATTTGATCCTTTTCATCCCTCAGCTTTTATACTGAGCATGGCAGATGGGATGGAAAATCCGATTCCTCAGTTTGGGTCGGTCACCTGACCTGTCCATACCTCCCCACAGGGTGCAACCCCTCCACAGGGTAAACAACAAAGTCAGCTGACTCTTGTTGCCACAGCCTTATTGCTATAAGCAGGAGCATCTCTCACTAAACAGAAAGTTAGCTCTGTTCCACCCCAAACCAGGACCCCTCCCTTCCCCTACAATTATACCTTTTTTTTTTTTTTTGCTTAGTCTTTTTTTTTCTTATGGTGCATAGGAAAGAAATATAACCTTTTTTGTAAATTGTCACAGGAAGCTGAATCACTTTTTTCCTGTAATTTTGCAACGTTCTATATAAAATGATCTTTGCATTATGTGCTTTTCCCCTATATTTGTCTCCTCTGAAGAAGTTCAGACTGATTTTCAAATCCAGAAGCATGATATTTACTCAATATTTTTTTTTTTTTAGATGAATCATTGCAGGTTATAAAAAGATGACTAGAATCAGAAAGTGGCATTTTTAAAGCATACATTTAATGGTTTTTGCTCCAAATTTCATTTTAACAAATTTATTTTGATGAGACTCACATGCTTGTAACCTGAACTTTTTATATAAGACAATGTTAGGGCAGAGGCACACATAGGACTCATAGTTTTGAGCCTAATTTAGCATTTGAATATTATTTTTTTCTGTTATTTTATGAGTGTTATTTTAAATGACCATTCACTTAGAAAAGTTGGAAAGAAGAAAAATGATATTTTTGTTAAGACAGAATGTTTGAATAATGTCAGAGAACTGGTTTTGGTTAATAACAGGGTGCAGGAATTCAGGGTGCAGAACCAGTTTTGGTTAACAGCAGGAAGTGACTTCTGTAAATAAAAAGTACCTTAATGTACTATTGTCATTGAAAATTTCTTAAAATGAGTTTGCAATGTAGATAAAATGAGATCTAAAGACATCTAACAGTTGTTTTTTTCTTCAAGTCTTTCCCCAGTGTGATGCTTTTCGATACTTTGCTCCACTGAGATAAAAAAGTATTTTCCTTTTAGCAGCAAATGGGTGTCTTATTGTGAACTTGTGTGATTGTAGCTACGTGTACTTCATATTCTCTTTGATGTGCAGAACTGAAGGTCTGATTTTATTTTTCCTGATTATTGTTTAATCTTATTCAGATTTTATTCTGTATTTTTTTTCTAATTTTGATTTACTTTTTTATCTGCCTTACTCCTTTGTACTTACAATATTCTGCTTTCCCAAATCCTAGGAAATTATATTGGCCAATAATGCTCTTTTTCATGTTTGCATTCGATAAAGAGGAGCAAATGCTTTTAGCTTTAAGTAGATATATTTTGAAATACTTAAAATAATTTGGATGACAATAAAGTTAAAGTGCTTGCTGGCTAATGAACATGCAATCTGATTGCTATCTTCAGTTTAGCTATCATTTTTGAACTAGTAAGTGGCTGACCTTACCCACATGCAAATGGATATGCAGAGAATAAACTAGGATTGTATCTTGATTAATTTAGGTTGCTTTATAGAGTGCTGCTTTGTAAATGTTTATAACCTGATTTTCAAATCAGTTTCAAAAATAGTAAATGGAGTATTTACACTTATTTGATTTTTCAAGATACATTTCTCATGGCATAGTGACATTAGAAACTTAGGAAGTTTTTGAACCCAATAGCACAGAATTTAGTGACAAGGCACCCACTAGTGATACGATGCAAACCCATGGATTCTGAACACAAGGAAAGTAATAGGAAAGCTGGGGGTGGGGGGGAGGGGGGGGGTGGGGGGGAAGTTGTAGAGAGAGAAACTAATTCAGCTGCGGTAGAAGCTGCGGGTTGAGTTTTTCACTTTGAAGCTCTAGGGATCAGACAAAACTTCTGAAAGCCATGATAAAAAATCTACACAATTCCACAATGACTGGAAGACAACAAGTAAAGACCTGTCAGCCTGACCATAATGATATGCGAGTATTCAGGAGAGATTTTGAATTTACAAGTAATTGAAGAAATTAGGACAAATTCACCACTTTATAAGTCCATGGCAAAAGCATTTTAACAACTCTGTAAAATTCATTCTTGCATAGGACAGGCTATCTCAGAGTGGAACAGATGATACAATCAAAGAAATAAGCAGAAAAGAGAGCCTTTTTGTGGTTGGAAAATGTACTCTTTTTTTGATTTAGAAAAAAAGAAAGAAAGATGTCTGCTGTCATATATTGGGTAAGGGGAAAGTGAGATGAGGGGAGAGAAACTATTAAAAGAAATTTTTAACACTCGAAAAGAGAGGAATAAATGTAAACAATTAAATTGAGCTGGAAACGAGTACAACTTTGTAACCACCAGAGCAGTAAGATCTTATGAGAATTGCCTGTAAAAGAACACTTCTAAAGTTGGGCTTGACCCATCTGTGTAAAGGATAATATTATGTATTTATTTGTGATACATGAGGGGGGAGGGTGGGTGAAGGGAGTGATTTGTATAGGTTGGGTGTCAGAAAATCTATTTCAGTTCTACTTTTTTACATCTCAGGGAGGAAATTCCGGGTCCTCTCTAGAAAGTTGCTGATGTGATGATAAGAAAAAACAAGATTTCTGACGGCCCCAAAATGGACTCCTTTGATAAATGACTGATTTTTTTGCATCCAATTTTGGGATACTGTCAGGACATGGGTTAAATAGAGGATCTGTAAGAAGTTAGACCACAAATATGTTTTTACACTCTATAATAGAAAAGACTTCCAAATTGTTCACTGTTACTGTACTACATTTAGTCACTAAGGAATATTAGCTTCTTGGCAAGTTCTTCACTTGTTATGGCCATGTATGGTCCAGTATTATAAACAATTTCCACCAATTCCAAAGAAGAATTCCTGGAGGAATAGAGTACAGTGATTACAGTATGCTACTATTCTTCTTTGACCCTCTGTGGTAAAAATGTTTTTGCCCTTGTGTTTCACCAGACTATGACTCTGAAACTGCATATTGAGGGTGAGTTCCATTTGCTCCCTCAGCTTTTCCCCATTTCATCACAAATTCTCATTTATTCATCTTTATTGAAAAAAATTATATTTATTATATTCAGTTGAATTGGCAGACCTTCAAAAATTAATGTTTAGTAACTTAGTAGAAATATACTGTGGAATGGATTTTTAAGAGGGATGTTAAATTCTACTGCCATTTCTGAGCCTGATGGTTTTTGGGCAGCCAAAAATTATAATTGACCAGAAATCTGATGCCATCAAAAGTAGTGGTAAACATTAACCCTCCAGTAAGAAAAGCTCTGGTCGTATTTTTTTCAGCACCTTCAGTATGAAAATCATATCTTAAAAAAGCTATTCTTTAAAGCCATTTCTCACCTCCTTTATTATTTTGGCCATCAAAACAAACACTTTTATGTTTAAGATGAAAGCAAAGTACGCTTCTGTTTAATCATTCTGAAGAGCTTTACTTTTTAATCTTTAGGCTTTCAATTACTGAGTACAAATATTGAAGTTTTCTTTCAGTTAAAACTCTGAAAATTTTGGGGGCTTATATGTTAAACTTCAGTCTTTAACAACATCCAGCAACCCAAAGCAGTACGAACCCCAATGACTTACTACATTTTTGCATGCACGATCAGAATACCTTTATGTTGCTAGTGAGATATACATATAGTTTTACATTCCCACAAGGAATGGATGCTAGCAAAAAGCCAGGGTTATGGACAAATGGCACTAGGGTTTTTAGCTGCATTACTCCCTGAGGCTTTTCCCTGTTCCTCATGTTCAAGGTCAGAAGGTAGAAAATTTTTTACTCTTGTTCTACATACCTAAGATAGAAAAGAAGCTGCAGATAAATTATATGTTAGCATCCTACATTGGGAAGAGCACCGATAGAAAGTGCAATTAAATACATAGTTTATCTCATTGCTCTCACATTTAAAATTAGGCACATTTCTGAATACCTAATAACTAGGGCACATGAGAACTGCTTCCTTGCATATTTTCATTTTTAAACCGGTTGGTTTAGTTCTATGGAAGGCTCATAATCAAGGTAGAACCCACTTGCAGTTCCACATTATTCAACATTAATCTGATCTCTTTCCCGTTAATATCAAAGGTAACCTACCAAGTGACTTTTTGGGAATAATATAACTTTTTTTTCCTAATGAACATGAGATGAACATAAATATAATTTCAATGTCAACTAGAGATGTATTCTAAATAAATACGTCAAATTAATTCAGAATATTTTTTTTTTCTTTTCATTATGCCTGTATGGTTGTCTAAATACATATTTTATGCATTCAAAAAACTACTAATCATCTCATTTAATTTTGATGAGATTCATGTTAAGGAATCTATTTTTTAATTCAGCCTGTAATAAGTACCATTAGTGTTTATAGAAGTTGTATAGAAATGTATGTACACATACAGAAAATTACTTAATATTTTCCTAGTTTTGATCTGTTCAAATATTGGCCAAGCAGCATTGAAAACTTTGTGAAAATTTGTTCAGTGAAATCACACAATAAAATATGTGCGTAAGATTTTCTGTTATTAGAAGAAACAGTATATTATATTGGAGTATAAATACACGTCAGTAATTAATCTTATACCCTTACTGAAATAATCTCACTTTCAAGTTTATGAACTGTTGTAAATTCCTAATTTAAAAAAAAGTGTTAAAATTTCCCCATCTTTAAAGAATACAGCAGTGTTAATGCTTATTGTGAAGTACTGAGGGTTTAACTCCACATACTTAAAAATGTATTTCTTCATAAACTATGGGATTTAAATTTTTTTTTTTTTTAAACCCTGGATGAGAAATAAGACAAGTTCTCCCACAGGTTATCTTAGATGTTAAAATCCTATTGTGATACAGTGAACTGTAGTCTTCAGACATATTCTTTTCCTCTGAAAATAATTTAATATAAATCATATTTAATCACTTCTCCCCCCCTGCACCTCCACCCCCCCTCCCCCCAAAGCATTTAGAAACCTATTTGGCACTGGATAACAATCTTGGTGGAGCTGAAAACCAAAAAATGAACTGAAAAAACCCTATAGAAACAATCTGTAAGTGTACTTACTAGAAATTTTTTCCTAATCCTTGTTATATTTGCCTCATGCTCTAGTCCCTACTACCCAGTGATGGGATCCAGTTTGATGATTTTGAGAAAAGAAAAAACAGGTTTGAGTAACTGCTGTGAAATAAATTTTTGATTTTGGGAATACTGAAAATACTGCCAAAAATAACACATTATTTCTAAATTTTCTTAAAAAAAAAAAAAAAAAAAAAGACTGGTGGAACTGGTAGTTACAAAGACCCAGGTATCGGGGATTTTTATGAAAATAATACAATCCTGGCCATCAGAGTAATAATAATAATGAAACCTGCATATTTCATTTGGTTGATATATTTGCCTCAGCCCCCTTTAAACTCATATTGTCTTTACCAAAGTAAGAACTTTTCATCTGATACCTTATTTTTTAGTTCACCTTTTAATTATTTTTGTGTTTTCTTTTTTTTCTTTAACAGTTTGTGTCTGGATGCTCAGAGCAGCACAGTATTATTTCTTAATGGTAAAATTGCCATTGCTATCATATTAGAACTTCTAATAATGATCAAACTGATTAACCATACCTGCCTTGACCAGCTCAGTTTGCTCTCTATAGCTCTCATTTTGCAAACTCCAAATATGCACAACATCTGACAACAACAACAAAAATATGTGACAAACAAGGTAACTGTATTAGTTGATATTGTTTTAATGGAAATGGTTTACAACTGCTAGCATAAATAGCATTTTTTACTTAAATGTAGCAAATCGTTGTGAGCTTAATTTTAAATACATAAAATCCTATTGGGCAAGGAAATGTCTATATCAAAGTAGGTATCTTTTTTCCATGAATCTAGGATTCTGATATTAAAAAAATACAAACTTAGAAAGTGTCAGCAATGTGTGGGAAGGTTGTAAGTATGGATCTAAACCAAACATCATTCAAAAGGCTTATCTTCCCTATGTCAGAGTTGAGTTTGCAGTATTTGGTATTTATTTCTTCCTTTATGGTGGTGGGAAGGGAAAGAGTGAGGCTACTTTGTTTTCTGGAAAAAAGTGAATGAATTAGTGGATGAATGTGAAATATTCACTTACACATAAAAATCATTTTAACTTGGAAAATGTTTAATAACTGCATCAGTGATAGCCCAGACACTGAGGAAGTATTTATTCACAACAGCTCCTAGATGTACCACTTTAAAAAAAACAACCAATGATCGCTGCTTTGCTTGGTAATATGCTGAATGCTTCCTCTATAGGAAACACACCTTCACTTATTTGAATGTCATAAAAACAGAAAACTAAAGGCCTGAACTTTTCACCAGCCCTGTTTCCTCTCTAAAGTTTTCACCTTCTTCATGCACTCAAATGTCCTTTACCTCTCTAAGACTGGAAGATGAATATTGCCCACTGCTCCTTTGGCATCTTTTCCTACCTCTGCGTAGTTATGATCTAAGGGATCTTAGGTTTCACTGGGGCTTTTTAAAAGCTTCATCAGTCTACGTTTGTTATTGCAGTTAACTATCTTTCTGTTGCTCCTGTCCCAGAAGAAATTTTAATAGTTGACCCTTCAGACATGTGTGGGACACTAGAAGCATTTTGATTTTGTTTCCGTGGGAGGTCTGTAGCTTTCAGACTCATGTGACAATACCAAAAAGAGGTCAGTTGGTTATAATTAATGTTTCTTTATCTAGGCCATCAGAGTATAAAATCTAACTTCAATGGTAATTAATTGGCACTTAAGCAAATATTCAACAACTCCCTAGTTAGTCTCACAAAGGCATCATCTCTGTCTGTGATTACCAGACTCAGGCTTACTCCACTCTAATAAATTTGTGAAACATAGCTCATGATGTGTATTTCACTATGGTTTTAATTCAAGTAAGAATTTTGGACAACAAGTTGACCATTAGCAAGCAATGTGCCCTTGTGGCCAAGAAGACCAATGATCTCTTGGGGTACACTAAAAAGACCATGACCAGCAGGTCAAGGGACGTCATCCTCCCCCTCTACTCTGCCCTGGTGGGGCCACATCCAGAGTACTGTGTCCAGTTCTGGGCTTTCCAGTTCAAGAAGGACAGGGAACTCCTGGAAAGAGTCCAGCAGAGGGCTACAAAGATGATCAAGGGAATGGAGCACCTCTCTTATGAGGAAAGGCTGAGAGACCTGGGTCTTTTTAGCCTGGAGAAGAGAAGACTGAGAGGGGATCTTACCAATGCTTATAAATATCTAAAGGGCAGGTGTCAAGAAGATGGGGTCAGGCTCTTCTCGGTGGTGCCTGGTGACAGGAAAAGGGGCAACAGGCACAAGCTGGAACACAGGAAGTTCCATCTCAACATGAGGGAAAACTTCTTTAGATGGAGGGTGACAGAGCACTGGAACAGGCTCCCTAGAGAGATTGTGGAGTCTCCTCTGGAGACATTCAAAACCTGCCTGGATGCCTTCCTGTCCAGACTGCTCTAGGTGAACTGGCTTTGGCAGGAGGGTTGGACTAGATGATCTCCAAAGCTCCCTTCCAATCCCATTCTGTGATTCTGTAGCACAGAGAAGAATTTCAAATGAATGGATAATTTTATTGGTTTTCATTTTAAATTATCATTGGTAGCTCACACTTTATGATTAGATTCTACTCCAATGTTCTAACAGTCTCTACTAAAGGCCTAAAACCACCATAATTTTTTAAAAATGTAACTCAAATGGTTAGTATTGAAAACATAGTTTTAATATATTCTAACTGATTCTTAGGAGACACCAGGGCAATAACCACCATAGCTATTATTCAGGGTGCACTACATTATGCAAAAATATACAGTTGTTATTTTTATTCATAGGACAAGATGTAGGGGTTTTGTTTGGTATTTTTTTTTTTTTTTTTGTGTGTGTTATGAAGATTTTGAACAGAAACCAGAATTGTATTAATGTTAATGAATTTACTACCTATGGTAGTGTTGAACTCAGTTTTTGCCATTACTATCAGAAGGCCACAGGCTGTGGGCTGCTCTGCCCATGTAGGTCCCAGGGGGTGGCTGGGGTGCCCTTGGCCTGAACGGGCTGAGCTGGGTTTACCAGGTGCCCCGTGGCCAAGTGGCTATTGCCAGCCTGTCTGAGCTCCAGCTCTGTGAGTGCCACCGGGGAAAGGGCTGAAAGTCCCAGGGAGTCTCTGCCAGACAAATGGCCCCTGGGATATTTGGGGGGATGCAGGCGGGCAGCTTTCACCCCTTTCCTGGGAGCGGGGAGAAGGGAGAAGGCTGGGGTAAGAAAGTACTTAAAAATTGTCAAGTGGGGGATGCAGAGGGACATTGGCAGGGTAAGCATAAAACTAGAGAAAATGGGTAGATACTAGGATGGGCTTTTTTATTAAAATAATTTAACCTGTACAGTTGTTCAAAATTTCCTATATACCATAATATCAGCTGTTAGACTGTTAAAACATGGATTTGACTCTGCTTTTTACAAGATGCTGTGCATAAAAATGTGTACTTCACTAGACTGTGCTTTTAGGAAGACGTAGAATTTCTCTGTTGCTTGTAGTAAGTAAGATGCTGTTAGAATGTGGTAAATAAATAGTTACAGTGGCACAGGTGCATTGAGAAATCCCACTGAAGAGTCTGCCAAATATCATTTAAGGAAATATTTGAATTAAAATGAAATTGTACAGCAAAAGGAGGTAATAAAAATTATGTGATGACAGCATTAAGAAAAGTCACAAATGCCTCTGTGGAAAATAGCATCCTTCACTTTTGAACAAACTTATTTTGGGTTGTAAGCTTGATTTTTAACCAGGCAGTAAGGATTCAATTGCCATAATGTGGCTATTGAGTGTCATTTGAGATTCTATAATGTACAGTGCCTGGTGTCCACCAGCTGGTACAGAAAAGCCCAGGTCTGCCATAAGAACCTGTTGTGTGGATAACTTGCAACCCTGGCCCAGCTCAGACAGTACCTGTTCTGATTCGGTAGCTGATCCCCAGAGTGTGGATTAGGGTAACAAAAACATCACTTGGTTTAGTAGTAAATAAATAGTAAATGAACAGTCCTGAGGACCTCAGGGAAAAGTCTTACTGGACGCATTTTTTTCTCAGTAAGAGTTAGAGTCATATTCTATTAAAAAATGCTTGATTAGAAATAATTCTCTTTCATTCAAATTAGCCACTCTCTGGAGAGGATAGAAACAATCTTAAAGGGGACGAGATAGGGCTGAGAAAGTATATTCAAAATAGGAACAATTAGATGAGCGCTGTCTTTCAATGCTTTTTTACCATACTGGCCACTGTGTTAACTGAGCACTTCACATAATTAAATATTCCAGTGTCCCTGGCAGGCAGCCAAACACTTCTATTCTTCATAAATTTGCTATGACTCAGGGGCATCCAATGAGGATTATGGCATGAGAAAGCGCGGATGATTGTTTTTTCCAGCTGTATGACCACACAGTATATTAATACTAATGAAGTCTCCCAGATTCATCCTGCTGATACAAATCCAGAGGGATACAATGCCTTATTTAAGTCTGACACCAGTATGAGTTTCAGTATTTAGCAATATCAGAACTGGAGTCAATCCCACATGTCCTTCTTAGTACTCACAATTACAATGAAGAAGGTGAAGAAGGGTTTTTTTTTTCATTTTAAATGCTTTTGTAAAATGCATTTTTTTTTTTATTTATAAAGAACTATTTAATTTTTTTGAAAATATAATTCATTCCCTATATAAATGCACATTTTAGTGAATTAATAGGAGCATCTAGTTACCATGAAGCGTATGTAGAATCACCTTACTTTCTGAATCTGTTTATCCCCTAGTATTGGCTTCTTTAGTATCCCATGATGATTCTTCAGTAAAAGCTGTGGGTTCCAATAGGGAGAATATTTGACTTAATTTGCTAATTTTATTAGGTTTTAAAATGGTTTTGGGACACGTCTTTGGAATTATGAAAGGCTGCGTTTTTTGGCTGACCAAAACTGGTTTTTTCACAGGTATTGAAGATACTTAAGTCTTATACAAACTTAGTAGATTATTATAAAGTCAGTTTATATCACTGTCAAGCATGGGACAGGACAAAATGGGGGGGTGGGTGGGGGGAGAAAGCTTGCAATAGACTTTTCTTGCTTCAAAAATATGTACAATTGAGATTTACATTTTAAAGTAAGATCATGCTTGGCTATACATATCCATGAAATTTAACATCAAGCTTTCCCATATATATATGCACAAAAATATGAGAATTTGGTTTTCCTTCTTTTTTTTTTTTCAAAGAAAACTATCCAAGCTTTGAAGTATAAAAAAATCCCATTTAGCATGGAGAGATGAAAGTATCTATGAATAAGTACACAGAACTTGTAAATTTGACATTTGGAATAAAAATACAATTCGCTGTCTTGGCATAAATCAATCAGTGTGCAAGACCTTCCTGGGGGTAAAGAGGGAGGAGGGGAGAAAGAACTTAGATTGGTTAAAGAAATTTGCTGGTTTTAAAAATGAGTTAACAATAAAACAGCAATAAAACATTCCTGAGGATGAAGGCAAACGATGTTAAGCCATCTGATGGCAGGCAGAACCTTCTGTTAATATTCACTCATATTTAAAACAAAATGTCAGTCAAGACATCTGCTGAAAGCACACATTCTGTTGTTGCTGAGGAGATTTGGTGTTTCGGTCCCAGAGGCTCCTTTTCCTATATCCTTACTTACTGCAGTTTGCATTCATGTTTGAAGTTTATTTGAACAACAGAAGCTGTGGATTTTTTCCTTTGTCCCCCTGATTTTTCTGTTTATATAGATCCAGATTGGAGGATTGTTTGAAAATAATGGAGGAACTGTCTATTTATCTTACAGTCGGTGTCTGATTTGTGCTAGCTCTATGCCCTTAGGTCATATCTCTTTTTTCTAGCAGCTATGCTTTTGTGGAGTTCTTTAGTTACGAATAGAAATGATCAGAAAACAAATATATTTTCAGTCATGAGACACGTTTTTTTCTTTCCTTTTGAAATATTTATGTGAACAGAAATTTGTTGTAAATATATTTATAACCTTTATTACAGGAAGGGTTAATATTTACATAACACCAAAAGTCACTTTGGGGATAAGATTACTAATGTTACAATTTTTATTTTTAGAAATTAATTTTTTATATAGATGATAACTGGCTTTAAATATGCTGAATTTTATTTATTCTGGCAGAATTACTTTGGTATAGGCATTTCTAATAATCTGCTTCTTTGAAAACACAAGCTAGTCTTAATGTGGTGTTATGGACACTGTCTGCACACTTATATTTGGTTACTACCTTAACGTTTTGCTAAAGGTTTGCACTGTGTGATGTTGAAAGATGTTAAGGTCTTATTAGAGATAACATCTTAGCTAAATAAAGTTACTTAAAGTCCGGAAAAGCCTTACTTCTAAGATAAATAGCATTACACTAATACTCTGATTGCAGTAGAGGATCATGTAGGGTGCACGGTCAAATTTGTGATTAGTAAAACCTGGATTTTATAATCAACAGTGATTGTAAATCATTTGGTTTGTTCACATGTGTAGCCATATATGTCTAATTGTGTCTACAGTGCATACTGCATTTACTGTAGAGATATCTGAGTTAGATTTGCTTAGGTAGGCAGAAGCAATCTGGGTCTGACAGCCTGGAGCTCAGACTGGCTTCATTTATGGAGTTTTCTGACAGGTTGAATCAACCTGCAGGAAGGTGAAGTGTCTACTCTTCTTTACATACAACACGCATAAAGTAGTTTACTGTGTAAGTTAATAATAGCTATTTTGGGATATATATATGCTAAGAAGTTAATTAACATTTTAAAGACAAAGAAATGGAGAAGTAAAATGGATGAGGAAAGGAGGGAATAAGACTCTGTCTGTTTGAGGTATGTCCTTCAGCCCACCAAAAAGAACTAGAGCAACCCTAATGCCATATTTTCCAGTTTAAGAAAGCTTTTAGTATTGTATCTATCTTGCATTGTCCTTCTGGGACAATGGTGAGTTTCCCACTGTACAATTCATTTATAAAGCAGTACTAGCCTTAAATAAATGGAATGGAAGCAATGGAAGAATCATCATAATATCTTTCTCAGTAAAGGTATTGAACTTCATAGAAATATTGTGTAAAATACTGCATTTTCAATATAGCTACTCAGAGAATGGAGTTTCTTAACATTTTGTATTCTTTCACTGTTATGTTTTTTATTGTCATTTTAATATTGGAATTTCTGTAAAATAATCAGTAAAAGTGCTATCATTAATAAGCTTGTTTGCCTGTATATAAAATCTATATACATAGACATATATATAACATAAATATGTGACATATAAGGCGCATATATATAGGTTATATACACCATGCTAGATACTGAAAATTTGTTTAGCCATTTCATTCTTCTGACTTGAAATAAAAACAGACTATGCAGGGCCATTCTCTGGTATGAGGGCTGTTTGAATGGCCTGAATTTAAAAAAAAAAAAAAAAAAAAAATCATCACTAATACCTAACCTCTGTGTGAATTCAGACCTCCTATTTATATAAATCAAGAAGAAAACCTAAATATATACTCTCAATTTGCCCTACATTTGCCTGTTTGAGCTAATGTTAAAGAAAACTACCAGTATGAAGCCCAGGCTTTCTGAAACTAAAATTAAAGTTGACTTCATTTTGAATTCAGGATGAACATTCATGCCTCCCTGCCTCTATGCTCACCATTGACTCTGTCTTCCTGTTCTGTATCATTGCTGGACTATTTCATTTTCACTCTCATTAGTCTCCCCCCTTGAGAGGTATGCCTAGAATTACCTGTGGGCAGACGAGTCTCTTGAGCAGTCGATTCCACGGCAATTGCTTATAGGATGGTATGAATAAATTCTGAACAATACCTGAGGGCTCTGGCTGAGGCAGGAAGACTAAGAAAACCACCACAGTTGCTCTAAAAATACAGAAATGTTGTATTACCATCATCAGTGTTGCCTTTGTCTCACATTTAACACTGGGCTAAATTGTGATCTTTTATAAATGAACTGTGTAAATGCTAATGGCCATATCTTCAACAAATGTAATTGTAAAGGAATTCACTGTATCTGAGTTATATCACTGCTTTGGGGAGATGCTTGGTCATGTGGGACTTTGGCAGACCTTTATGATTTCTCTGAATCACAGGTAGGTATCTGAAAACCTCTGAAGCTATTCTTTATATCTCACTGTTGGGCCCTAAGTGAGCAAGATGTTTCTACAGATATTTAATTTGAAGCATCTTTAGATTGCCAGTAGCCTCACGGGAATTTCTCATTTGCTTGCAATTTAAGTATGAGCCTGAATAACTAAAAGAAGGATTGATTGATTGAAAAAAGGCTTTAAAAATGTGGTTCATAAAGAGATAAAACTCTGCTGTAGCAGAATCCTGTACATGCCAGCCAAAAAACATAGCTGTAATTATGTGGGAAGTCCTGTGCAATGAAACATTTTTAAGGGATGAGGTTTACTGAATCTCCTCCATCCACATTATTGTTTATCACTGACAAATTATTTTTAGTGTAATGTTTGCAATGGACGATTGTCATGGTTTAACCCCAGCTGGCAACTAGGACCATGCAGCTGCTCGTTCACCACCCCCCAAAGCTGGGACTGGGGAGAGATTCAGAAGAGAAAGGACTCATGGGTTGAGATAAAAGCAATTTAATAGGTAGAGCAAAAGCTGCACATGCAAGCAAAGCAAAACAAGGAATCAATTCACTGCTTCCCATCGGCAGGCAGGTGTTCAGCCACCTCCAGGAAAGCAGGGCTTCATCACACATACTTGGGAAGACAAACGCCATCACTCCTAACATCCCTCCCTTCCTTCTTCTTCCCCCGACTTTATATACTAAGCATGATATCACATGGCATGGAATATCCCTTTGGTCAGTCAGAGTCAGCTGTCCTGGTTGTGTCCCCTCCCAACTTCTTCTGCACTCCCAGTTGACTCACAGGTGTGGTGGTGTGAGAAGCCAAAAAAGGCCCTGGGCGTTCAGAAACAACTAAAACCACTAGTGCACTATAAACACTATTTCCCATCACAAAACTTAGCATTACGTCAGCTGCTAGTAAGAAAATTAACTCTGTCCCAGCTGAAACCATGACAATGATATTATTTTAAAACATTCTTCTATATATTGTCACATGGGAGAGCTAAGCTTTATTCCTAAAAAAAGAAAGCTTTTGTAATGCTCATTTTGAATCAGTCCTCGTTACACCTTTAAGTTGTCCCTCATTGGAAGGAATATTTCATATATTTACATATTATATATTGACACAGTACCTAACCCCCCCAACAGCCTGCAATAACTTTCCTACATCTTTAGAACTATGTTTAATCTCAGTACATACAAGTAAGTCCTGGAGAAGAGGAAGGCGGTCCCCTGAGAAAAGTCTGTGGCAAAGAGGGGAAAGCGTAAGGTGAAAGTAGCCTCTGTAGTGAGATATTATGGAAACTGTTAAATTGTTCTTTTGTCTTGTTTGAGATATATATTGAAGAAACCTAACTGAACCACTGAGGGAAATAAGATAGAGCTAATGAAGAAACAAGGAATGGGCTTTGTTAATAGTTACTATTTAAATTAATTTTGTTATTTTCAAATGTCAAAATCATAACATGACTTGATGAGAATGTGGAAACAAAGTAACAGATATAGATATGCTGTATTGTGTGAAGAAAGGGTATTCTCTGTATGATATGCATTTTATTCTGATAAAATATACATGATATTAAAAAAAAAGGAAGAGTTGCAGGTTTTGAAAAGGTTTTCCAAACTCAAGAAAGTCTATCCTTACTAAACTTGTTAGAATGTTTAACTTTTATAATTTAACTTTTTAGAGTTTTAAAACAGCTGTGTGAGGATAAGGAAGGACAGGAAAGGAGAAGTCAAAACCTATAGCAATAGTGGTCACACGTTATTTGAAATCAATCACCTTAAATATGATTTTGGTAATAGTTAGCAAACAAAACCAACGTTTGCTTGAAATTCCTGACATGAACTCCATTGACCACACCCAGTCGAGGAAAGTTATTTAATTTTGGAGGTCTAGATGAAGAAACCTGGCTGATATCTTGCCTGTAAGTCACAGTGAGATTCAAGCACACACAGACCCTTGATAGCTCTCTTATTTCTGCACAAAAGTGAGCCAGGGAATAGCCTGAGCAGGGCTCAATTGTGCTCCAGCAAGAACATTTTCAATAGTGATTTCAAAAAACAAATTCATTCTTAAATAAAGCAACTGAAAGCACTGCTAGATGTCAGTCAGCTGATGGCAAAGAGTAAGACTGGTAATATTCAAATCAGTGGAAACAGATACTCATGCCTGGTTTTGAAGATGCTTTAAATAAGAGGTACTTATCCAAGGCTAATTCCCTGAAGATGTGGAAAGTTCCACTTTGACAAACTTTTTTTGCTAGCATAGTATATTCAGATGCAGAAGGGATTAAATTAAACACATAGAGAACCCATCAGTCATCAAGCAGGGCTATAAATGGCATCCTTTATCCTGACTTGTACTTTTCTGACTACGTATCTTTAAAGAAAAGCAATCTATTATACAAGGTGACAAGAAAGAGATAAAAAGACTATCTCAGGGCACTGGCTGGGTGGAACATCTTGTAATTTTCCCAATATTTTTCTGTCCCTTTTATGGCAGCATGGATCCAAATTTGGCGCAGTTATTAAACTGCTGTATATTAGATATGTTGCATATAGTAATATTACATATATGCACCAACTCTGTTGATCTTTAGTTTTTATATGAAACCTTAAGGATTGAAAAACTCATGAGGTGAAGAAAAAACCAAACCACAAAACAAATACAAAATTATTTAAAATAAGCTTGGTGTTAAAATATTATTGTCATGTTATTAAAGTAGCGTATAGTGTATAGTGATAAATTTATTTAAGAAAGAACATTTTTTGGGGGGAGCATTCATGAAGATCTATGTTTTCTTAGTTATGATTGAGACCAGTCTTTTGTAAAAGTTTAGGAGCTTTTGTCAAAATACTTTTAGTGGGCACATATAGATAAAGTTTACCTTATACATAAGCCACAGCCCTTTGTATGAATATAAACTGCTTTATCTCCCTAACATATTCAAAATCTTTGACCTTCTATATTTCTGATGCTCTCACCCAGTGTTTCTAGCAGTTGATTAAGTATGTATCAGACTTTCTTTTTGTCTCAAGACACATCATATATTGCTGGATAATGACTCAAACAACCACTTTGAAATGTTGAATTGTATAACTCATAAGTGCCCATGGCTAACTTTTTACATGTTATTAAGAGCCAAAACTAGTCGTCAGCTTGTAGCATCTCAGTTTTGTTAATTACTTCAGTTTTCTGATGAGTTTAATGGCTGCTTCATCACTCTGTAAAGCAGGCTACTCCAAGTATCTTTGAAACCTATCAGGGTTTCTTCCTTTTACGTCAATGTATTTTATATCAAACCTTTGTCTTTTTTAGACTATTATTTATGATTTTGATGAGCATGATTACAGAAGAGAGTATAATATGAATATATCCTTTTAAAATAAAATTACATTATCTTTCTTTCTTCATAATAAGGAATGTAACTAACTTCAGACATAACCCAAGGTGTAACTTTAAATGCTTTAGATGACTGATCTTATGGGTAAAGACCTAAAAGAATGTATCCTATATAGTTTTTTAGATGCTTTTTTACTGCCTCAAATACTTTACTTTTTTTTTCTGAAAAAAGTCCTTCCCTGCTTGGAATTTAAATGCTCAATCTTTTGAAAGAAATAATCTGATTAACTGTAAGATATATTGACAGTAATAATGGATAGAGATAAGAAAACACTGTTAATATTCTTGAGAAGAGGACTATTGATCTTTATTTTGAAAGTGTCAACTTTTAATGGTTTAAATCGCTAACAGTTGATTTATTTCTTTTAATAAAAAATAGCCTTAGTATTTCTGAAGCAGCGAACTGCTTTTGTGTACTGTTGACAAAGTGTAAGTGTATACTTCTAATTGCATTGGGTTTGCCTGGGATAGAGTTAAAATTCATCATAGTAGCTTGTATGGTGTTATGTTTTAGAATTGTGATGAAAATAGTGATGATAACACAAGGATGTTTTAGCTATCACTGAGCAGTGCTTGCACAGCATCAAGGTCTTCTCTGCTTCTCAGACTGTGCCACCGGCGAGTAGACTGGGGATGCACGAGAAGGTGGGAGGGGACACAGCCAGGACAGCTGACCCCAGCTGACCAAAGGGTCAGTTCCATACCATGTGACATCATGTTTAGCAATAAAAATAGGGGGAAGAAGAAGAGAGGGGGGGACATTCAGAGTTATGGTGTTTTTTTTCCCAATTGTCAGTTTGTTGAATTCTAATCTCCCCAACCAATTTGACTATGAAATCACCCAGGCTTTTCAGAGCTGCTTTGTGTCTCATGTTGATGTGAAGTTATTTTAATTCTTGCAACTTTGAGGGAATAAATAAATGTGTTGTGGAGGCCTTTAAAGGCAAACACGTGTGCTTGGGTATCTTTAGACCATGAAGATTCATTATGTTTCCAAACATGCCAAGGCTTAGATCCTACAACAAAAGAAAAGATATGGAAATACTTTGACCAAGATTAAAATGCAATAAAAAAAAAATCTGTCAGTTTTTGTCTAGAAATATAAAGCAGAGCTTGTGTTCTCAGTTTCAACAAAAATAAATATTTTCCTGAGAGCTTTATTTCCTACCAACAATTCTATAATTTTATTTTAAATAATATAACAGGGGAATAAATGTTGAATAGTTTTCAGTCCTACAAAGGTGAAACACTCATCTACACTCTTGGTGTAAAATTTAGGCACATGCATATCTTCATTTCTTAAATATCAAGTGTATGATAGAATCTGATGGATCTTCAAATCAAACACTGTAGTATCTGTGTTCTGAGTCAAGGATTCTTGCTGTATTCCATGAAAGAAGTGTAGCGTCAGCTAGCTAACTCATTTTGGAATATGTACCAAAACAAAGTGATCACTTTCATAGAATTCTTCATTTCCTCAGCCGTTGCTTCATTAACTTCAGTAACAAGTTAAGCCAATCAAGCATCTTGGCTTTCTCACCCATCATAAGTCTATGGTTGCTGTGATTTTTACATTGGTTGTTAACTGCAAAGAAGAAGAGCCCATCAAGATATGCTATTCAGAGGATTCCCTCCACAGTCAAAAGTAGTTGTAGGGGTTTTGTGACAGAGGCAGCAGGGCTGAATGTTGAAGACAGGTAATACTAATAGAACCGTTCATTTCTGGAGTTCTCCAAGATCTAAATTTCATAAGAGAATGAAGAGGGCAAACTCAGCTGAAAAGCTCAGAAAGTCTTTAATTTCATAAATTAAAAGTGTAGGGGGTTACCTTTCTTTTTCTTCCTCTCTCTACATCCTTGCCTGCCTTTGAATATCTAGAATAAATGCACTTGCTATTAGTTTGCCAGCTCTTCAGATTTTTAAATCATACATTTATATCAAAACCAAGCACTCATCCAGATAATTTTACAAGTGAAACAATAAGGACTATTTTAAGACAATTTGAATATCTGAGATAATGAAAAAAAGGTAACTGTTGGTGCAAATTATCTACTCCAGTAATTCGACATTTAGGTAGCTATATTAGCTCTACTTTGTTTCATTTGTCGGTTGCATGGCTTTCAAGCAACCTTCTTTACTATATTAATTTGCAAAAAGTTAAGTATTTTTTTCAGATCAGCTTATTGTTACAGAAATTTTTCAATATTCTCATTAGTATCGATATGCTCAACCTTTTAAAATTAAGTTTAATTAAATGGCTATATTTGCATGTTTCCACAGAATATGAAGCAACATCAGAAAAGCAAGTGGGCAAGAAAAGCGGCACATACTTATAGACTGATGAACTTTTGATGATAAACAACTTGGGCCGGAATTTTCAAATATGCATAGAGGAATTAAGCACCTAAATTTCAAGGGGAATACTTCTCAAGGGGAATTATGAGTTGATTTAAAAAGAATTTAATGAATTTAAAGGAGACAGTAGACAGATCTCCAGTATCTAAATTGAAAACGGTAAAATTTCTCTGTACAGAGACTGCCTTTCACAAGTCATATCTGAACCCTTTTGGAAGCTATACTTTTGGCTTGAAATTTCTCTAATTACTGACACAAGTTACAAAGGCTTGTATAATTTTTTTTTATGCTGACTGATTTTCTTTTCTTGTGAAATTTAGTGAACATTGACTGGTTTTATGTGATTCTTGAACACTTAATATAAAGCAGTTATATAAAAGCTAGGGGTACTATTATATATGAGATCACAGTGTCTAGCTCAAATTACTTTTCATTCTCAACTGCAGAAGTATTTGGAGTGTTGTGGCTTGGTGAAGCTTATGATGAAGTTTTCCCATTTATAGTGAAATAGTGATAAATAGTACAAATGGAAGTTAAGTTAACCGCAGCATACAGAGTATTTGAAAGCTTAGCAAATGTAACAACCTTAGGAAGTCTATTTGGATTTTACATGAAATGCCTGCAGTTGTCTGGAAGCCAGAAGGCTTCTAGTGTTACATCCAGAGCCTTTGTGGAACAAAGACACAAAGGCAAAAAAAAAATCACTTCTGCAGTGTGTATGGAAGACTATGAAATATTTTCTTTGTTCTGAATTGATCATGAGGATATAGAAGTATCTTGGCAGAAGAATACAAAATCACTCATCTGTTAAAAAAAGCCACAAATTGAAAACAAAACAAAACAAAACAAAATAAAAACCAAACAAAACCCTACTAAATCCAAGAACTCTCATTAATTGATGTGACAAATTTCTTATTGATTTCACCCCGCTGTCATTGAGATGTGACATTGCTTGGCTAAGTGTCTTACCAGAGAATTCAAACACCTAGGGAAAGAATGAAGACCTATAATAGTTTTAGCTGTTCCTTAACACATTGGAAATACTACTCCTCTTTTTATTTGTTTTGCATAGCAAGTTGCTGTCTTTGCCATGGGTGAATGAGTCACTAATTAAATATAAGACCATATCATCAGACAGCAACCAACCTTGTTCATGAAATCACTGGACCGGTGAGAGATCTGGTATGTTACTATTATTCACTGCTACTGTATTATCTCTGGTTACTGTAATAAACAGATTAGAAGGATGTTTTACCCCTCCATTGTATTACCCATATATTCAGCTCTTGGTAGTTGAAAAGATTGAAGAAAAAAAGTATGTAATGACTTGACTGATGAGTATGTGTATTGAAGCGTGTAAGTGAAAGTTCCTGACTTACACCTGGAGAGAATTAATCAACCAAAAGCATTGCCAAGTAGGATATTATATGTTTTCAAAGTACATACTCAAAATGAAGTGAATTTTTTATTAGGAGGTTATGATTCAAATATTTAGTTTGATCACTTATTATCACTGCACACATCAAATATAATTTTTTTCCCTTCACTTATTCTCTTCTCCCTGAAATCCATCTATTATTAGGCCATAATTCTTGCTTCTGATTGTATTCTAATGAATATTGGTTCATTTTAGTCCTTGTATTGGTGACTTTATATGCTCCTTTGGCTAATGTGGGTTAATAGTCCAATACATTTAATGATGTTTTACTGAATTGTACCTGTATAGCTAATGCTGCATAGTAGAAACTTTTGAGTTAAGTGAATATTGACCAACTATATGCATTTTTTTATTATGTTTTTGAGATCCATGGAAGCACAACTTACACCAAGAACCTGAATGTGTCAGAAGTTAGGAGAACAATCTGACCTCAAAGAGGAGAGAAAATGGTGAGGGGATGGAACAGGTTTGTGGAGGAGCCAGGAGATGTAAGGGATGATGCAACAGTCACTGAGAGCTGCAAGGGAGATGGAAGTGGATGAAAAAAATTGTAGCAGGGAGGAGGAAGAGCAGTCTGGCTCAAGAACAGCAATGGTTCAAGACTTTAGAGGAGGAAAGGAAGATTAATGTTTGTGAGCTAAGTGAGAGGAGGAAGACAAGGAAGAGCAGGGAAAGAAGAATGGTTATACGTGAAAATTGGGATATTTGTAATAGCGAAATTTATTACTACTGTTTTAGAACTGATAAAACAACCTGAAAAAATAAATGAGCTTCATTTTTGGACTGCATGCTAAGTACTATTGATATTACAATATGACAGAATAGCAAATAAAAGAGCACACACATTCAGTTGAAATTTCTTTCTCAGGAAAAATGATTACACAGTCCCCTAAAATATAAAATACTCAAATCCATGTATTAAAATGAACTTAATATCACGCGTCAAGTTGGCAATACTGCTTACAGTTACCACTATCTGTGAAATACTAATTTTGACACTATACTGTGCTGCACTGAGGAAAGTTGAGTTAGGCCTATTTTAAACTATTTGGTCAGGCAATAACAGAAAATTCAAATTACAAACCCCTCAAATTACAAATTATAGGAAGGATTACTTACAATATATGTAAAATCCCAGAATCACAAAAAGTTTTAGAATCATAATTTCCTCTGCAACCAAGGGGAATTAGTTGCATAACTGCTTTTATTAATCTGTGTCTTTATAAACATTTAACTGTCTAAGCAAGATATTTGATAAAAAATTCAAGGAAAAAAACCAAGCTTATAGAAATAACAATCTAATCTTTTTCATGAACAAAGAGTTTCATCCACTGAGGAAGTGAATCACTTTCTTAGGATATTAACTAACAATAGCTTTTTGCAAGGTTTGACTTGTTTAAGACCATGCTTTCCTTTGCCTTTGCTGCTACTTACTCAACACTTACGACCTTGTCTACCCACAGATACTACACCCATTAAATCCTGTTATTACAGTCTTTATTCAGCCTCATCAACTTCTCCAAATGGAGCTGAGAGAACAGGAGAAAGGAGAAATATGAAAGTAGATTTAATAGAGATAGATAGTGATTCACAGTGTTTCATAGATGCCATTAAGATAACAAACAATGTATTCTCAATGAATAAATAGGGTTTTACAAAAGCCTCCCAGCTTGCTCCTGGTGATAGCTTTTAAAGTATCAAGAACTAAAGCATACATTTTCTTCAGTCAAGGTTGTACTATGCAGTCATGGGGACATTAATGTTCTAAGGGGTTCACTGAATGAATGTCAGTCTTCTTTTATACTCAGTGAATATATCTTTCTTGGTTCATGAATTAAGAACAGATTATGATTTTTATGAACTTGTTCTATTTGGTATTGTTCACTAGCTGTTTTTCTGCAACCCTGCTGACTCCAACAGACATCAGATCATGGTAGGATTGTGTGGGCACAACTGAGGGAAAGTTGGTATAACCAGTCAAATTGAATTGCTATTAGTTAAATGAATTAAATTTTTTTGTTCCTTTTGATACCTGAGTTGTATTCCAGTTGCATTGCAACCAGTATGGTAACCCTCTTCTATTTTTCTACTGCTCATATGCTTGAAAATCAGTAGACCCCCACCCCAGTTCAAATGGTCTTTATAATCCCTGTCAATAGACAAAAATTCAGAAATGTAAAGATTATGTAGGGATTCAGTCATCTATGTTCAAAATCTCCACCTTGTACCTATCTCACTTCTGTGTTTAGACATCTTACCAAGAGGTAGACTAAGGAATAGCTACATCATCTGCATAAATATCTGATGTAGGTGCTCTAACTTGTTTTCCACTCCCCTCATCCTCTTCGTGTCATGACTCCAGTACTCCTCTCTTGGCAATATCATCTTTTTATTTCTTATCTAAGCTTCTTCAGTCTTCCCAGTAATCTTAAAACAATATGTAGGTTTTGGGGCTAATAATCTTACCTCTCAAATTATCACAGTAGGCTTCAGGTAGGATTAAAGAAAAGTTTACAGTTTCAACTGTATCTGTGATTGAGCATGCAGATGCCTTGCTAAATATATTTATGTAATAAAAGATTCCTTATGAATTCCTGTATTTAACAATTTTTCCCATATTTTTTCTGATTTTCTAGAACCAGGCATTTGAGAGATTTATTTTCTTTGTAGAGTCTGAGAGACATTATTACTCATAGCCGATACAGTGCCTTTTATTGCAAAATAAACACTTGAAATATGCCGCAGGATAAGAGGAATGGTCTGGATGGCAACGGTTTATAGGTGACAATGCAATCAATTGTAGGTATTAGTTTTTTGTATAGAAACAATTTATCAGTCTCTTTGTCAAAGCAAAATTTGACTTATCTTTCTGATCAGTAGGACTAGCAATACCAAGGTCAGAGAAGACTGAAATAATGCGGAAAGTGTCTGGGTTTGGTGTTTGGTTGGTTGGTTGGTTGGTTTTTGTTTGTTTGTTTCTCTCCAAATTTACATTCCTGATAGTTTGTATAATCCTGTGTGTTAAAGGGAAATTAAACTTGCTGGAAATTTAATTCCACTGATTAATTTTGGAGAAGCCTAATAAGAATAATTTTAATTGTTTTGTATAGAGTATATTGAACCTTTCCAAGGTCTACTTAAATCACTTTGCAAAACCATCTTTCACAAGCCATGCATTGTACTTTGAAAGAAAAAGTTCAGAATAAAGTGGTTATGATCTCTTATGGGATATTTTTTCCTATGTGATAGTATTTCCCTTGGTAATTTGTAACCATGTCTCATTGGAAAGGCAATGAGTGATCATGTATCTCATTTTGTTCACCACTTTTAATGAAGGATATTTATAGTGATCTGGTAACTGTTCATAAGAAATTTTTTAATGCATGCAAGAATGTTTCCTAGCCTGCGCTATGTGAGAAAACACACAGCAGAAGTGGAGGAACTCATCCTTGTAATCCACAGACGCCACCAGCAGAGTGAGAAGGATTTCATATTTTGAATCCTCTTGCATTGGTGGAGTGAATCTACATTTGCCTTTTGTTGACCTTCAATAACATAAAATGGAAATCCAGGTAGAGTCTCACAAATGCATCAACAGTGAAGAGACATGTACAAAACACTGATATTAAAACTATTTCATTGATTTTTTGAAAGAAAAAAAGTAAGAAATATAAAGCAAAATATCAGAATATCGGTAGACAGCTGGGCATAAAATATTCTGGTAATCAATTAAAAAAATCAATAATAATATACATTGAAAAGACTTTTTTGTTCATTCTTGCTGGAAAATTTTGAATATTTTAAAGAACTCATTGTCACTTTGAAGAATGGATTCTCATTCTAGTCCGAGGCTGCGCTGAGTGAAAAGTTGAATGCTACATTACACTTGCTAAGGAATTAATGTGCATTAACTACATTAGCAATATTTATAATTGGGCACTGTAGTTGGTAGACGATATGTTAGATTGCAAACAGTGTCAGAAACTAGAGGGCTCTTTCCATTAGCCAACTAAAATTCTGGACGTCATGTTCCCTCAGATGGAATTTAATTTGTAATAGAATATGTGATTATGAAGTGCACATTCTTAGATGGTGGCTCTTTTGCTATATGCCTGTCATGTGCATTAAGTAATTATTTTACAATGTAAGCTGTAGGGCTGTACCATTGTAAGTCTGATTAACGTGCAAAGGCATTAAGAATGTGTGTGAACTGATTCTGTCAAGGGTCAAATGAAGAAGTAATACATTGCTTTTAAGAATCTTCATCCTTTCATCTCTTGCTCTCTGACTTCTTACTATTTATTTAGGCTTTTTGTTTGTGTGGTTTAAAACAATTAGGAATAATCAAAGACCAAATGCTAGAGCCAATGCTACATGCAACTATAAAATATGTTGTGCAGTGCCTCAAATTTAAGTAACTGCTCCTCCAGGGAAAATCAAATTACAATTAGGCATTTAGCAAGTTAGTAACACTGCCTCGGTGTTACATAAGAAGAATTCGGTGCATAAAAGGGTGGTCTAAAAAAGCTGGATATTAAATGGGAAGCAGGTGCTATATGACCATTACTAAAGAGGTGAGATGTGAATTCCTGTGCCTCTCTAGATGCAGTGTTGCAAAACAGGTACTTCTGTCCAACATCTCTGTTTTTCCTTTACAGCTCAGAGTTTTCTAAACTCAGTAAGGATTTCTGTACACTTAAGTGTACTTTTCAAAAGGACTGAAGAGGTCTCACTCTGTTTAAGCTGCTCCTATCAGCAACTCAATAGATTTATAGTCGGGACACTCTGAAAGGGAGAATCGCACAGTCTGGGTAATGTTCTCGGTATTGGTACTGGATTTTTTTTACCCAACATCTGTCTTAACTGTTTCTAAATTTTAAAAAAATCTGTTTAAAAGTTTAGATTGAAATTGTCTGTAGCTTTCTTGTCCATTTAGAAACATAGCAATTCACAATTTGCATGACACAACTCATACATGTTAATTAAAGATATTTTACCACAAGGATTACACTCAAAGGACAGTTGCTTCTCACTGTGAACCATGGCCTCCTAGCTCTTCAGTGGTCACAGTGTAAATACTACTTGTCTGCCATCAGGTTTGTCAGACAAATCATTGGTCTGAAGCAGGAGTGGTGAGTGCAGCACTGCACTGAAATGCTCAGCTGCAGTAATGAAAATAGAGATAAACTGGAGAACTTACATCCTGAGCATAAAACATGTTTTCCAGTTCACCAACATATAGTTAAAATTCATGGGACAGACCTTCAGCTTATTTTAAGAAGTGAAAATAGTTGTAGGCAAGATGTAATTGCTTGGAATATGTTTTCATTTTGAGCCATTTTATTTTTTTTCTGGGGTGAACTAAAAAAAAGCCACAATGCTCCCTGTCCTTTCCCCCCCCCGCCTCGGCCCCTGCAGGGCCTGTCTCATTTTCCATTCTGTTTTATTAGTTTATTACTTCCAAGTTACAGAACAGGTTTGGGTTTTTTTCTAATTATTTGCACTCAAAACCTTGCAAGTCTGTAAAAGAATGATAAAACTAATTGTTGCCTTCAAGGACTGACATTCAATTTAAAGAACCTGAACACAAGCTTTCAAATAAGTCAAAACAGATTAAAACCTCATGATTTTTACCTTTGTTTTCACCATCACTCTGAATTTTTGTTCTTCTGGGCTGAGATCTATTGAGAAAAGAACAAAAGAAAATATTGCCGCACTACTGGCTAGAGTATTACTAACAAGGAAATAGGAAATCTTCATGGGGTTTGTTGAAGATAACATTAGGAGCACTTCATGCTGTTGAAATAGAATTAAAAGTCTGAATTGTGATATTTAAATAAATACCTTCAACACTTTTTTTTTTTTTTTAATTTAGTACTGCACATGAAAAGCATCAGTTTTTAGCTCAGTAATACATAGAGTAGAAAACTACTGTACATTGTTTACTTTGCTTGGCACTTAAGGGGGTGAGATGTCTAGGATTTGAAATCTTTGGCACCTTACGGTATTTTGTTTTTTTAAAGGACAGCCAATTGGAAAATTTCTCTCTTAATATGACAAATTAATATGACAAATATGCCTAGCTCTTAGTGATGTGAGAGAAGAGCCTAGATAACAAAACATATAATAGTTCTTTCTGACTGTGCAAGAAATATTTTATAATCACAACCATAAAGCATTTATTTCATTTTAAAATCACTATAAGACTGCAGTCACAGTACATCCAACATGAGGAATTAGCTACTAACGTCTCTCTGACCTAAAGGGAGATTAAGCTAACGCTACTTGTTCTCTACCTACTCTATCCACAGTGCATGGATTGGCTACATGTTAGAACAAGGCTCAGCATTGCCTGTAAGTCCATGTGGTATGTCAGCACATATACTGAGATGAATTTCTCTTTCTCACCCAAGATTTTATAAGTATTTTCAGGGCTTGCAGTGACATTTTTTCATTGCTGAAATGAGCATATTCTCCTCATGTTGGAAGAAACGTTTTGTTTCTCTTCACAAATATAAGCCCTTAGAACAATATGAAGGAACTGTTCAATTTGATTCAGGAAAAAAAAAAGGTGTAAATAAAATGCGGCTACACAATAGGTATACTTTCTCCTACATACAGCTGCATAAGCTCACCTTTCAAAATTGTTTGTAAGTGCATAAGAATATCACAGACGCTACAAGTAGGCAGCATGTTTTAACACTGTCTAGTGCTTTCTAATAGACTGTTTTACTGATGTGAACCCCATATTTGGAGTAATTTTTCTTTTATTTCTGTTAAATTATGAGACCAGAACCTTGTCACAATGACTTTTAGTAGAAAAGAAAATGCAAAATGTCAAAATCAACCAAATATTTTCTTTTTAATCCAGCCATATATTTATAATGAAACAGTGATTCTGAGTTAGTTTCTTTTCCTCCACCTTTTCTCAGGAGCTAGTACTTCTCTCAGGAGTAGTCCCATTGTCCTTTATAGGGAGCTGCATGTTCTGATTCCTAATTTGATTGTCTATATCTAGGTTCAGCCTTAAGGGCTAATCAAACCATTTGGCTCCCATTAACACCATGTCCGCTATTGTGTGGTTTCTATGCCCCATCACATCAATACAGAAGTAGGTTGATTATAATGTTGTTTTCCAGAATCTGTGCAATCAGTGTTGGAGCTATTAAATGAAGCAGTTGCCTAGCAAACAATGAAGAAAAATCAATGCAAACCTGTAAATGTTTTCATGTTACCAATCTGTGCATTTCTCTGAAAAGACATTCTTGTAAAAATATTTCAGTCAGTTCTAGTTTTTTAGCATCAGATACTTACCTTTGATGCCAAATGTCTTAAAATGGCCAACACACAAGGTCATCTTATGGTATTGTATTTAAAGAATAATTATATCTTTTCATCCTTTATATATAACCTTAAGCTTCTTGTAGTCAAAATGATTTTTTCTTTTTTTTTTTTTGATTAAGATAATGATTTTAATTAAATTAATTTCAAAGAGGTTTCCTAGAATTCTTTGTTTTAAAACTGAAGTACTTCTCTCTGTAGAGAAGACAGGAGGTAAAGATATGTTTGTAGAAGAACATTTATTTTTGTTATCCTTTGTATCCATACCCTTTCTTTCAGACACCTTTGGAGAAGACTATCTTCCAATTCTTTAAAAAAGGAGAGTTTCTGCCCTTTTAGAACAAAGTCCTGTTGGGTGTGTGCTTTTCTGGATAATAAGATCCCTAAATAATAGTCTTATTTTCATAATTCTTGTAAATTGTCAGTTAACAACCCTTACTATGTCATGAAAAGAAACACAGTACTGAGGATCTGCATCTGCCTTTCTAGTGTATATTGTAAAAAGAATACAGAAGTCCAAAAGAAGTGATATGTGCTGGAATTTTTGTGACAAGATATCATCATCCGTGGTACTTTCAGTAAATGACACATACGGAAGGAAGGCAGAGGCAATGTAGAAATTCCACTAATTAGCCTGAGTATATAATTTAATAAAATTAGCTATGAAAAAAAGGATGCACATATCAGCTATATAGCTCTCAAAGCATCCTGTATAACAAAGACGAGTTTATTAGAACTGAAGGTTACCATGGCGTTCTTTTATATCAGTGATGAGGTATATTTTGATTTCCCCTTAAAGGTAATTGTGAGGTGAAAGTTAGTGACATACTTTTCCTTTTGAAAACATACAGTAATCTGCTTTATTGCCTACTTTACTCTTTCCCTGAAAAGCTCCATGGTTGTGGCAGCAAACATCATGGCTTGAACTGAGAGAGGAGAAATTGTGGAAATCAGCTCCAAATGAGGGATTACAGTCAAAGACTGTACAAAACCCTCACCAGTGTTTCTGATCGCAGATCAGACAGAATTTCCTCTTTTTGAATACAAATCTAGCAAATCTGGGTTGAGGAGGATCAAGTGAGGGATCAATTAGGTAAATTAGATATTCACAAGTCCATGGGCCTCGATGGGATGCACCTGGGAGTGTTGAGGGAGCTGGCAGAAGTCATTGCTGGGCCACTCTCCATCATCTATGAAAGGTCCTGGAGAACAGGCGAGGTGCCTGAGGACTGGAGGAAAGCCAATGTCACTCCAGTCTTCAAAAAAGGCAAGAAGGAGGAGCCGGGGAACTACAGCCTCACCTCCATCCCTGGAAAGATGATTAAACAGCTCGTTCTGAGCATCATCTCAAGGCATGTGGAGAAAAAGAAAGCTATCAGAAGTACTCAACATGGGTTCACCAAGGGGAAATCATGTCTGACTAATCTGATAGCCTTCTATGATGGAATGACTAGATGGATAGACGAGGGGAGGGCAATGGATGTTGTCTACCTGGACTTAAGCAAGGCATTCGACACGGTCTCCCACAGCATCCTCATAGGGAAGCTTAGGAAGGGTGGGTTAGATGAATGGACAGTGGGGTGGATAGAAAACTGGTTGAAAGACAGAACTCAGAGGGTCGTGATTAGGGGCACAGAGTCTAGTTGGAGGTCCGTGACAAATGGTGGTCCCCACAGGTCAGTACTGGGTCCAGTCCTGTTCAATATATTCATCAATGACCTGGATGAGGGGATAGAGTGCACTCTCAGGAAGTTTGCCAATGGCACAAGGCTGGGGGGGGGTGGGGTGGCTGACACACTGGAAGGCTGTGCTGCCATACAGAGAGACCTGGACAGGTTGGAGATCTGGGCAGAGAGGAACCTTATGAAATTCAACAAGGGCAAGCACAGGGTGCTGCACCTGGGGAGGAGTAAACCCCTGCACCAGTACAGGTTGGGGGCTGACCTGCTGGAGAGCAGCTCGGTGGAAAGAGACCTGGGAGTCCTGGTGGACAACAGGATGACCATGAGCCAGCCGTGTGCCCTCGTGGCCAAGAAGGCTAATGGCATCCTGGGGTGCATCAAGAAGAGTGTGGCCAGCAGGTCGAGGGAGGTCATCCTCCCCCTCTACTCTGCCTTGGTGAGACCACATATGGAGTACTGTGTTCAGTTCTGGGCTCCCTGGTTCAAGAAGGACAGGGAATTGCTGGAGAGGGTGCAGCAAAGGCCTATGAAGATGATTAGGGGACTGGAACACCTGTCTTATGAAGAAAGGCTGAAGGATTTGGGTCTCTTCAGTCTGGAAAAAATACAGCTGAGGGGGGACCTTATCAATGCTTATAAATACTTGCAGGGTGGGTGTCAGAAGGATGGGGCCAGTCTGTTTTCAGTGGTGCCCAGTGACAGGAGAAGAGGTAACGGGCACAAACTTCAACACAGGAAGTTCCATCTAAACATGAGGAGGAACTTCTTTACTTTGAGGGTGACAGAGCACTGGCACAGGCTGCCCAGAGAGGTGGTGGATTCTCCATCTCTGGAGACATTCAAAACCCACCTGGATGCGTCCCTGTGCAACCTGCTCTAGGTGGCCCTGCTTTGGCAGGGGTGTTGGACTAGATGCTCTCCAGAGGTCCCTTCCAACCCTATGGTTCTATGATTCTATGAAAATACTTGCACATGAGAGATGAATCCAAAAGAAGACTACATGTGCTGAAATGTTTTGCTGGATCAGGACCAGAGAGGCTGGCCAACATTTGCTTGCTACATGGATTTCATGCTAAGTGTCCATATGTTTATAGAGAACTATTCTTCCTGGAATGCGTCAAAACTGTTTTTACGTTATGAGCTATACAGAAAGAAATTGCTTCAGCCAGTTCTGCAGCACATTTGTGGTGTAGTATGCGGCAGTGGTTAATAGAGCACAGCCACACTGTAAAATGGCTTAGGACAAAAGCAGAAGAATGCTGAATCTAATTAAAAATGCAAGGGAAAATGAAGCAGGCAGAGTGTAATTACCTAAGCTGAAATTTAGCCAGGGCATCAGAATTAAAAGCTTATTCTTAGGAAGCTTTCTGGACTTTCTTAATAAATATTAGAGATGCAGGGTATTTCTAAAGTATTTGCCTATATATATTCACTTGAATAGATGTTGAATTTGCCCAATTCCCTTTTGAATATACATACTGATAAGGGTTGCTTAATAGCATCATCTTTATACAGCAAGGAGCTATGCCTGCAGACAAGTTATTCACACCCAAAGTACTGTATTTCACATGAGGTATAGAATGCAGTTGGAATGCAGGTTACCAAAACCTCGTTATTAGAGTCTTGGCACAGAAATGACAGAAAATGTAAACAGAGATAGTATATATTCTTGAAATACAGTCCAATGTATGTACCCATAGTTGTGTTTGCTGCATGTAGTGGAGACAATGGCTCTGGTCCAGACCAGCAGGATTAACAAACCCAGTACACTTTGTTATGGGTGGGTGGGTCAGTGTGTGCTGACATGGTGATACCAGAGTGCGTGACCCTTCCATCCAGGTGCTGCCTCTCTGGCTTTCTCCTGATCAAAGAAGCAGCTTTGACTGTTGTGTTATGGTCAGAATAAAGGGTTTGCTTCATTTTCCTCCTCCAGCTGTGGTGACCATATGCTGAGCTTCCTAGCAGGTAAATCCCTGCTTATGTCCTTTGTGTAACTTATTATCCAGTTTCCTTTTTCTGACTCTCCTTTTTTGGTACTCGTGTACTTCCTTTTCTCCACCCCAGTCTCCTCCCAGACAAAAAACCATGCCCGATTATGTTTTCCCCGGTGGTTCTAGTTTTCCTACACCTGTACCCAAGTCTCAGCCTTATATGGTATAAATGAAATTTAGGCACTGTTGGCCTTGCAAGGTTTTAGTCCCCTAAACATCCTCAAGACTGCCCTCTCAGTGTCTGTGAATTCTGGCACAGACTGGCACACAACTCCCTGTGTAACCACCGTCTTTCTCAGCACTGTCTGAAAGTTCTGTCAGCTTCTTACACTGTTACCTGCCAGGTGCAGCAATTTCTCATGTCTTGTCCAGTAGTCTTCCATGTCCTGTCTAGTTAGCGTAACCCTGAGGGCCTAGCCAGCAGCCTAACAAGTTGTCCACAGCCAGAAAACATTTTCCATGGGAAAAAAAAACACTGCTTGGTCCACTGGAGAAATAGAATTTATGAAGCTGATTGTAAGAGCTCCTTGTACAAGGAGATCACCTGGCAAAGACCTAATTCACGCTTCAGAAATAGGACCACAGATGTGAAATTCGCAATGACTTTGTATGAATGAAAATACTGAATGTAACTCTTTATTCTGTGTCTCTAAATACATTTTATGGTAGTCTAATGGTAGAGAAAGAATGCAAAAAAATTTTTTTAGGGGGAAGAAAATTTGCAACATCTGCAGTAATTACTCAGTCTCATTCATATTTATAAGACTATTGTGAACAGATTTTTGGTGAGTGCCACCTACATCTGGGCTTCTGAACTTCACCTAAAAGCAGTGGGAGCATGTGTCTTCAGAGAGGTTCAAAGAAAGGTCTCAAACACATGGAGCAACATGTAGGATGCTTGCAGAAGGTGTCAACAGCCAGATGCGATTCAGAAAGATCTGATAGGGTTTAATTTAGCAATTTGGGGTGCAGAGGAGAAAAGTGGATTGAAAATAGCATAATGCCATGAGATAGACCATGGTCATGGGCTAGGAATTTGGTTTAGAAAGCATTGTGAGGTTCTGGGTAGGAAAAGTTAAAAGCTATGTGTTAATGGCGAGGAGTCAGAGGTGGGTTAGAGTTTTTGAAAGCATGAAGGATTTGGGACTTTTATATAGCAGACCTTTACTTAGGTACCTATAAATACAATCCTAGTTTGGCATTCCGGAGGTCCACACAAGACCATCTCAACCCCTTCTGTCTCTAATGCACGGGAACTCTAGGTGACCTGTTCCTTCTCACTCTGCTCTCCACTGTCAGGTATGTGGTAGCCCCGTGTATCTATCAACTTCAGTGGGAGGTGAGTATTTAAATATGTTTGCAAATCTTGCAGCCCCAGAACTAACTACTGTGACTTTCAAGATGAACGATAGTTCATGTCATAATAACTCCTGTGACTAACAGTAATTAAATGTGAATTTTAAGGAACAGATCACAAATACAGCCAATCATAATCAATTTAGAGTTTAAAAAGAAGGAAGTTTCCCCTGTCCTGGTCTATTAAAACTAAAAAAATAAGTTTATTCAGCATGAAATAATCATACAGAAAATAGCATACAGACCATCCAATATTAGGAAAAGAGTGATTCATTTTGACTCATTCTCTTAAAAATCCAATAGAATAAATGAATCTGCTTATTTACCTTTCCATGGTTTTGGTTTTCTAAACAAAACTCTATTTAGCAAATGAATGAAGTGTCATACCACAAGAAAAATTAGATATTTAAACTTAAAATGTATATTGAATCTGTCAAGAATGTATGTGGTTTTTCTGATATGTACAAGATTTATGGGGATGATTTAAATAAGTATTCGCTTAAGAAGAAGTATCTCTAGATGTCCTAAGTTGGATTTTTTAAATAAAAGAAGTAGAATGAGTCAGAAGTGTCTGCAGTACCTAAACTGACTTTTAATTTGGTTGGGGTTTTTTTTTGAGACTGGCTCATAGACAAATTTGAAGCTGCTGTAAACCTGTATGTTCATGTTCCTATCAAATCCTTTAGCCTGTGTTTTACTCTGACAGTCCACTGCATTGGGAACAGATGAGCATTTTGTGATAGGAAACTCCCTCCTGTGTCCAGCCAGCAGAAAAGACTATATCAACCAACTGTGGCTTCCATCCACTGCCAGGGTCACTGATTTCAGCCAATATGAAGGAGATAAGTAAATATTTTCAAACGTGAGTCTGTTGCGTACAGAAAAGGTGAACTCACCAAGAGTCAGTGGAGCAGTGCTGTTTTCATTCATACTCCAGCAGCTCACATATGAGGAACTCAGCAGAAAGATGCTATAAAATTAAAACAAACAAAAAAAAAAAAAAATCAGTATTGCAGCAGGATGGTAAAGGGAGACTCTTTCAGCTACAGAAAGGGTCACATTGCTGCTCAGTTGATTCCCTTGATTTACGTATTTTTCTTTTGCCATACATTGTTTTGCTCTAGGATTTGTACAGTTACAAGTAGAAGGAAGGAGACCATGGTTCATTAACTAATATTTTATGACAAATGATTTATTTTCATTAATAGTCAAAGAAAACTTGTTGGTTTTATTTGATTTTTAATTAAATTAAATCTTTCATCGGAATATCTTTTAAATTATCCAAATGAGTGTCAGCAAAAGAATTTTCTTACATTATCTGCATGTGTAATTATTTTCTCTTGTTAATGTTCTTGTAAACATTGAAATAAATATTTTATCTTTCAACTAGTATTTATTAAGTGAGCGTTTGGATAAGAGCAGACAATTTAAGGAACTTGAATTGCACATTATTATTTTTTTTTTTTTAATATGTGATTTTCCTGTTGACAATCCTTCTAGCAAATATCTTTTTCAGGTACTTAATTCAGACTTTGACTCCTACATCCAGGTTATATATTAGCAATTAATATATCCAGTAATTTATGTGTGTTGAGCCTTTTTTACTATTTTTCCACTACATTGTTCCTACAGAGTATGTAGTCCTGTATCTCTGATTGATACTCTCAAAACAGAAGTGTAGTCTCTGCTATTAGAGGAGAATTAGTGGGAATTTCATTTCTGATATTGTGATTTTCTTGGAAATGTCACTTTCCAAGAAAATGATGAAAAGCTATGAAATATATAGAAAGAATTCTTTAACTATTTGACTCCTGGACTGAAATGCCAGCTGGTTTGAATCAGTGCAGAAGTCCTGACTTGATTAGAGATGTAGTGATTTAGATTGATGGTGGATTACGTTCATTGTCCTTAACTGAGAGAAACGTCTATAGGGCAATTATGTTATTAGAGATTTGTTGTAACTGGCACAATATAGAAAAGCTATGCAGGAACTGTTCAGAAATAGTCAAGACATCAGTGTGTTATCATGACTGTTTCAGCCACAAATCCAAAGCACAGCACCACACAGGCTGCTATGAAGAATGTTCCCAGCCAGATCCAGTACAAGGAGATATATTTTTACTTCAGGAATAGGAAGACAAAGAGTGAACTGATGCAGAGGTTCTCAAGTTTACCACCTTCTAAACAATCAGGCTATTATCTACAATTCAAGGTCATTTTTCTCTTCCTCTCAGGCTTGCATTTCAGTGGTTGAGATCTGTTCCATTCATTACAGGGCACCACACTATCCTACACGGGGATCTGATTCTTAAGTGGCTGGAAGTGCACTTTCATCTCTAGCTTTGATCCTTGCACTTAAACTCCAGAGAGTATTTGGCTAGTGTGAGCCATTTATTTCCTCTCTCTCTCTCTTTCTTCATCTCCCTGTTTTTTTTCGATTTACCCTTTGGGTAAATCCAACTCTGCTTTGGATTAAGGCAAAAATATGTAAAACAATACATCAATTTCTGTTTCTGACTTTAGATAAGGGGAGGGCCAACTGTTTAGAAGCTGCTTATCTACAGTCACTTGCGGCCTGAAAGTTCATAGCACATATTGCAACATAAGCAAATGAATCAGTTCTATGAGCCAATTATGGATTTTATAAAACAAAAGCATAAGCAAGCAAATATTCACTTAATGAGACATATTTCTAAGCTAATATGCTACAGTTTTATTAGCTAATTAAAGATGAACAGTACAATGATCAAATAATGGGCACATTTAAATTGAATCAATAGATCAGTCAGTTCCAATTATTCAGTCACTAAATTACTGCATTGAGTAATCAGCTCAAGTTATGAGTTTGACATGGGAAGGAACTGCTCAGTGTTAGCTTTGTCTTGGAAGAATTTAAGAGGGAACTAGTCTCTTTTCTGTCCTAAAACCCATATAAATTCTTGTCAATACAATACATACTCTTTATATTTTTTTGGAATTTACCCTTAGATGAGCACCTAAATTGGGACTAAGGAGGAATGTCTTACATTCACAGATGTGATATAGTCTTTCACCTCCTGGGTGCCTGGAAGTCTGTAGATACATGGTTTTGTCTTGAAATCCCTATAGAAACATTAAACTATTATGTATGCACATAATGGATGTTCTATGTAGAGGACCGAGTATTTGGCCTTCCTACCCTCATCTAAATATTCTATAGGATTAAAAATACAGTCTTTCCTGTGCCTGTGGAAGAGTTAAATGCATGTCTTGCATCTGCCATGAAAATGCTTTTAGGACTGGGCTCCCAACAAGGCTGATGCTCTTGCTTCCTGTTTAGGCCATGACGCTGTAAAAAAGAACAATGCAAAACTTGTGGAAGAAAAAGAAGAGTCACAAAAGAGTTGATCTGTGTAGTCCAGTAAATATGATTTTGCCATTGCTTGGGGCAGGCAATCCTGTGCTGTGGCCACTTGTGGCAGGTCCCCGGGGGTGGCTGGGCTGCCCTTGATCTGAATGGCGCTGAGCTGGGTTTACCAGGCACTCCATGGGCGAGTGCCCATTGCCCAGCCTAAGTTCCAGCTCTATGAGTGCCGCTGGTGAAGGGGCTGACAGCCCCAGTTAGTCCCTGCTGGACAAATATCTCCTGGGAGCATGAGGGCTGTGGGGCAGCCTTTACTCATTCTCTGGGAGCAGACAGAAGGGAGTAGATGGGGATGGGAAAACAAGCCCTAAATCAGAAGAGGAAGAGACCCTCAATAGGAACATGGCACTCCTCCAGTGAATGGCTTGGGATGCTGGTGGCTGTCTGTGACACTCTCCACCCCGTAGTCTACTGAAAGAAGTTTTAAGGCTGAAGCTGTCAACCTTAAGACCCAGCGTGAGCATAGCCACCACAACTACTCTAGAAAAAGGTAGGCAACAAGAAGGCATTGTGCAACAGGTTTAAGAAGATTATCATTGACGTTTTTCTGTATTAGATAATTTGGACTATTGGACTGCTGAAACACTAATTAGGCTTCATGATAAATTCATATATATAATGTCTTCACTTTTATCCAGAAAAAGTTTTTTTGTGTAATGACAGCAATGAGGGAATGGGCTTGGAGTCCCTGACCTCATCATTGCTCATGTACTTTTGCACTAAAACATTGTTAAGGGTAGTAGAGAAATACCCTCTTCCCTATAAATATTTTGAATAATATTACCTTTAACCCAGAGAAACCAAATGATCCACTCAGTGATAGTTTATTATATAAAAGCATAAAAGGTGATGTTTCTTCCCTCATGCACACACCTCAGGAAATAATTCTTACTTAATTTCCCCCAACATGGTGATATTTTAAATAATAACTCATCGAGAAATTAAATTCAACATTTATTCTCTGTAAACCACAAGAAGCATTCAGATACTTGATTGAAATTGCTGTAAAATTTTAAACATTTTGAGGTACAATAAGCATTGTTATGTCAGAAATGTAATTTTTTAAGTTTCTTAGTTTGTTTTCCTTTTCAGTGATACTGCAACATGATAAGATTATATGAACGTTTAGTACTCTTACAACAGAAAAATAACTGTGTATGATCAGACCTTAAATAATAACTGAAAATGCTCCTAACCAGAAGGTTAAATGTTTTATTGAATTTCATGTTGATATTCCTTTGATGACAGTCTGCATATTAAAATCTAGTTGTATCTGTTGTATTCAGTTTACACTGCAGTTATTATATGTATACTGAAGTGCTCAGTAAAACAAATCCTTGAAAATTACAGTATGCTTTTTTTTTTGATACTTGTTAGTGTATTCCTGTACAAGTATACCTATGGAAAATATAAAGGTTAAATTTGTCTCGTCTCATATTCAGTGGAATATTTGTCTCTAAACACCTAAGTGATCAGATTTGTCTCTTTTTTTTCTGGCACTTTGATTTGTTTCTGATGATAGTTGATCCAGCATTTCCCTGGAACAGCATGTTATTCCTAGTTTCTTGCAATAGCATGCATGCTGAGCATTTAAGAGTCATATCCTTCATCAATACTTTAAGCAGCATGAAATTTTAAAAGTAATAAGTGTTTGGCTCAGGCTTATTTGGTCAAAGTCTTTTGTGTTCTGGGATGTATCACAAGCAGATACTTTTAAAAAACAAAACTACAGGATTCTGGCTATGGAACCTTTGTGAGTGGAACAAATTGTCATAATTGTTTTAGATTGTTCAGCTTTCCTGGTAATTTTTTCCCCTGTTCATTATCATGCAACACATATTCCAAGGTATATATTCTGTCTTCATACTCTGAGTTTTTCTTATTTTTTTTCTCTTTGCATAACTTGATCTATAGAACCATCCAGTTTTGTATATGTTTATCTTGATTGCTACACCTTTTCAATGCTTCCAGTTTAATTTTAGCTAAAGAGTGCAAGTTTAATGGGAGTACTCTCTTTTAGTCCAATCCAGTGGTTGTTCATTTTGTATTAGAGGATTTAAATGTTGAGAAACTCCACTCAGTGCATTTCTCCTTTGCTTGTTTTCTTTCTGTCTTCTAGAAGTGCTTACAGAGAGAAAATTATGTTGATTATGAATCATTTAAATGTACTTTAATTCCAGTCCAGAGTGCAATATAAGTCTATTCTGTGTCTTCTCCTAGCTAAAAACATAATGAAAATGTAAGTAAAAAGAATATTTTTAATATAGCTAATGTAAATGTATGTTTATGTATACACATGTATAAAATATGTATATATAGCTAATATATATTATATTTCTGGATTTCTGTTACATATTTGACTAAAAAATCCTTTACAGAGAGTATTTCAGAAGACAGCCTTTCAAGGGGAAAGCTATTTATGGGTATTCTTGGATATTTCCTTTAAAAATCTTCTACTTCCTCCTGTCAGAATTTGGATACAACTTAATATGTGGAATTCCTCTAATCTAATTAATCAGTTCCCTTCTCCCCACGACCCTGTTGTCATCCCAGATATCTCTGCTAAACAACTTTGTACCAGCTCTAGCAGCCCACCAATCTCCATAGTCTCTTATAAAACCTGCTGTGTGTTGTGCATCATTTTGGGAAAATGGCAAATGAGATTTTATTAGAAAGTATCAAAGCATCAGCCAAAAGCCGATTAACTAATATTATTCTATATTTTATAGAAGTATCATTTTGGGAACAGCTTTCTCCTAAGTGAAATAAAAACTTACTTGTCTATTGGGATAAGTAACGCCAACTGAAACACATGCGGTAGTAACTGGTGTTAGCTCAGTGACATACTTCATGCTTTCTGACACTTTCAATTAGCATGGATCCGTAAAAAGAAAGGTGTTGGATCAGGCAGCTTCCAATGATGCATTAACAGTTGAAAATTAATTTTTGGTAGGTTTATTCATAAAAGAAATAAAGAGATTTAATGGCAGCTGCCACTTGCAAAAGGACTAATCATTCATGTCTCGGCTGAGTACCCGAGACAGTTTTTGGTACGATTTGTTTGTTTGGTGGGAAGTTCATTTACAGATCTTTCATGCTGATCTAATTGATTTGCAGGAGGGCTAACAACCCTATTTCCTGCACCTGGTTTGACAATTGATACCATCTGGTTCATTGGATTAGCAGCTGTAGTTCACAACTTCTATCAATTCAGACACATTTGACAAGAGTTCTGCATCTTTGGTCTCTTCCAATTCATTTCCCTCTTTATATGCTGAAATCTGCAGAGCTTCTTCAGTGCAAAGCAAGGTTTTCTTAATTTATAATATAGGGATAATAGGATGATGATAATTATTATTCTAGTCTAGTTAGAACTGAAAAGAGCATGCATAGTGCCTACAGCAAACACAAGGGGATGAATTAACATTGAGGACCACATCTGCATTTTATTTACTTCAGTGGAGATGGAGGGTGCTCAGTATCTCAGAGGAGTGGAAGATTCATCATGAAGAAAGTAAATGTAAATATTGCATTTTAGAAATTAGTGTCAAGTCTACATGATTCCTTGTTCAGTGTCTCATCTGCTGTAACACAATGACTCCCTGACAGTTCAGTAAATGTTTCAATATATCTCTTGTAATGTGAGAAACTGGGGTATATTTAAACCTGTGATTTCCTTCATATATAGACCATTTTAGAAGTAAAAGGAATTGCCTGAGAGGCACCTTGACCTGCTCTGGGGACATACCTAACTAGCAGGAGATCTCGCTTCCGTTCTCCATGTGCAATGCTGGTGTCAGTTAACTTGTTGTTAGATTTCCCCACCCTGCAGTATGATGAGATACAGTCATGCAATGGTGGCCAATTAAATAGTGTTTCTAGTGTAGTAAAAATAAAATAATTAAAGGCTTTTTGGGGATTGCCACAGAATGATGCTTATTAGGGTGGATTACTCACCAGTATCATTTGTGTTGAACTACGGCTGATTATACAGGAGTTGGAAAGAGCATAATGGAGGGACAAATCACTGTAATTGTGCCCTGTTCTCATATCCTCTTTGCTAAACCTTCCACCTTCTCAGTCCCAAGAGAAAAAAAAACACAAAACAAACAAACAAAAAAACCAACAAGAAAACCCCAACCGCCACAAAAAACCGCCACAAAACCAGGACTTTCGTTTTAACTAGACTGTTCTCACATTCTGATGTTAGGCAGATTTTGCTGAAAATCTGTATTTTCACTGCCTCAACATAACCACATAGGTCTTTTTTCATCAACGGACTGCTAAGTTTTGTCTCACTTGTTGAGATCCTGCTTCTCTCGGTGTATAATTTTATAACAGCTATATAAGTGTTACTGAACCAGAGTCCTTTTTACAAAATGCAATGAGTTTTTGACATACTGTCCAGCATGAAGGTTCCTGAAGAGAGTAAATGACTATGAATGAAGGACATACCTCATGTGTGAACAGGTTGCTATTTCAAGTCATAGCTTTAATGAAGAAAATGAACCTACATCTGATACCTATTAATATCCATAATTTTTCACATCTTGAAAATATCTCAGCCTATTTGACAAACGTGATATGCTCTTTAGGTGTTTTTATGATGATAAGGTATAACAAGAATCCCACCATTTGGTACCATGTGTACACGTACACAAGATTTCAATGTTCTAATATAGAAATATGTATTTGTATATGGAACCTTTAATGGACATTGTCTTGGTCAGAGGTGAGGCTGAAAATACACCAATAGAAGGTACCGCAGTTGAGAAAACAATGAGAAAAATGCAATAAATATTTCAACCCTATCCATTTAGCTGGGGTTACTATCATTTGTGTGGTAACCCTAGTGATCAGTTTTCGATGTACAAAGAGTATCTCAAATATTAACCAATTAAACCTACAACGTTTGATTGAAAAATGATCTCGCTAAAATGTAAGGTGTTTTACTTGACCTTTTACATGACCCATTAGTTCATTAAAAAGTTTAAATTAATGTTTTCCAGTCACTGAAGAATAAATTTCTTAGCAGGGAAAGTTGCCAGTGCTGAAACATTTGCAATATATTCTCTCCCAAAGAATAAGAAAATCAGGTCTTGTTACTGCAGGTACCTAGCAACCTTTTTCTGCTCTTGCAGCTCACTGTCAGCAGTCTGGTTTTTGAAAACATGTTAATTAGTAGTACTGGTATTTCCTGGGAGAGAAGGCTATCTTGACTGCCAGCTACTATCCAGAAAGCCATTGTTTCAAAACTATTTCAATTAGAAAAAATAAGATAAATGGAAACTAGAGTTTTCCCATGGTATCTAGAGTTTTTTCTATTACATAATTTTCATGAATTGCAGCAGAAACGTCTCTATTATAATTTGCATAGCTTACTAAAAGCACCTTCTACAAATGCAGATGTTTATTTTCCATATATTATAAACCCATTAGGAGAGGAAGCACAGTATATCAGAGTTGTAAGATTGACATATACAAAAATTTTTATATGTGTGCACATATATGTACAATATAAAAACATTTATTTGTATGTGTGTATATATGTATATATCTGTTTTTTTATATAGAGGCTAATATTTAGCTTTTAGTTCTAATGCAATTGGGTAAACAATCATTTACTACTGTTTTGATTTTATATTTACTATATATTTATAGCAAAATTTGACCCACTAGATTTTATGACAAATTATGAAAGTTTATCTCAGGAAAAAAAAAAAAAAGTTAGGGTAAAGATTAGCATTTAAAATCTCTTTATCATTTCTTAATATTATTTTACCTCTCCTGTAGCTTCTGACTTCATGTTTATCAAAATTGTCAATAGCGATATGATGTTTCTGAAGCCAGTAGGCCAAGAAAAAAAGTAGCAATTGCTATGAAATAACTATTTAATATATTTTGAAATGTGGAGATGCCTATTCACAAAGAGAGCAGGCATTCTGGAATATTTGCAAATCCAATGGAATTTTAACAGAACATTGAAATCATAAATTTCTTCCTCACACAAGATTAAGGATAAAATTTGGTTGACAGTATTTCTTGCAGGGAAATGCTGCTACCTTCCCTATTCTAGAAACATGTGTGAGTGGTACAGGTGAGTCCAAGGTCTGTGCTGAAGTGGGTTATTTAGCCTGGGGTGAAGGTTAGTGTACTAATCAAAAATAGATGGCTTGCTTTCAATCAGATGCTTCTTAGAGTCCATAGTTGGAAAGATATATACCATTATCTGCCCAGACTATAAATATAGTCTAAGTATGCCAATAAGATTAAAATATATGGGAGAAGTCACAGAAGACAATGGCAGGGGTTGGACAGAACTGCCCATCATAAGTGAAGATCAGGTTCATGACCATCTGATGAACCTGAAAGTGAACAAGTCCATGTGACCTGATGGAATACACTCACAGGTACTGAAGGAACTGGCAGATGAGGTTGCTAAACCACTCTCTGTTATATTCCAAAAGTCATGGCAGCCTGGTGAAGTCCCCACTGACTGGAAAAGGGGAAACATAATCCCCATTTTCAAAAAGGGAAAGAAGGAGGAACCAGGGAACTATAGGCCAGTCAGTCTCACCCCCGTGCCTGGTAAGATTATGGAGCAGATCCTCCTGGAGGCACTGCTGGGTACAATCAACACGGCTTCACCAAGGACAAATCGTGCCTGACAAACCTGGTGGCCTTCTTTGAGAAGGTCACAACATCAATAGACAAGGGGAGAGCAATAGACGTCATTTACCTGGACCTGAGCAAAGCCTTTGACACTGTCCCGCATGACATCCTGGTCTCCAAGCTGATAAAATATGCCTTTGATGGACTGACAATTCAGTGGATAAAGAACTGGCTTGACAGCCGCACCCAAAGAGTGGCTGTCAATGGGTCCATGTCCAAGTGGAAGCCAGTGACAAGTGGAGTCCCTCAAGGATCAGTACTGGGACTGGTCTTGTTTAGCATCTTCGTCAGCGACATGGACAGTGGCATAGAGTGCACCCTCAGCAAGTTTGCCGAGGACACCAGGCTGTGTGGGGCAGCTGACACGCTGGAGGGAAGGGATGCCATCCAGAGGGACCTTGACAGGCTGGAGAAGTGGGCCCATGCCAACCTCATGAAGTTCAACAAGACCAAGTGCAAGGTCCTCCATCTGGGTCAGGGCAATTCCAAGGACCAAGATAGGCTGGGCAGTGACTGGCTTGAGAGCAGCGCTGAAGAAAAGGACTTGGTGCTGGTAGACGAGAGGCTCAACATGAGCCGTCAGTGTGCACTAGCAGCCCAGAAAGCCAATCGTATCCTGGGCTGCATCAGGAGAAGCGTGGCCAGCAGGTCAAGAGAGGTGATTCTTCCCCTCTACTCCACTCTTGTGAGACCCAAGCTGGAGTACTGTGTCCAATTCTGGAGCCCCTACTACAAGAGAGATATGGACGTGCCGGAACGTGTCCAGAGAAGGGCCATGAGGATGATCAGAGGGCTGGAGCACCTCTGCTATGAGGACAGACTGAGAGAGTTGGGGTTGTTCAGTCTGGAGAAAAGAAGGCTCCAAGCAGACCTTATTGTGGCCTACCAGTATCTTAAGGGGGCCTACAAGAAAGCTGGTGAGGGATTTTTTAGGATGTCAGGTAATGGTAGGACTAGAGGCAATGGATTAAAACTAGAGATGGGACGATTCAGATTGGACGTTAGGAAGAAGTTCTTCACCATGAGGGTGGTGAGACACTGGAACAGGTTGCCCAGAGAGGCGGCGGAAGCCCCATCCCTGGAAGTTTTTAAGGCCAGGCTGGATGGGGCTCTGAGCAACCTGATCTAGTGGGAGATGTTGCTGACCGTGGCATGGGGGTTGGAACTAGATGATCTTTAAGCTCCCTTCCAACAGTATACATTCTGAAAGTGAATATAAGAATATATGAACAAGCAAGTTATATCCACGTGAATTTTCATGTCTTTTTTAAAATCTTCCCCTAGCTTTGGTAATGCATCTCTGTGTATAGTGATATCCCATCAGAACATAATTCATACAGAGTTTGTTTCAGAATTATTAAGACATTTTCTTTTCCCCCTTTTTTTTTTAAATAAAAACCTTCGGAACATGGCAAGGCAAATGTGCTTTACTGCAATGTAATTAAAAGCATATTAAGTTATCAAATTAATAACTGAACTAACAGAACTGTTTTGGGAGCTGTCGATAAGTGTGCTGTACAATACCCTACTGAAATAATTTGAAAACTTTCAGTTAAATGAGATTACTGAGAAGCAGCAAAGTAATTTCATTTATTTTTTTTTAAGAATTCACATTCACATTACTGTTACCTGGTAGTTTTATTTAATAGTGTTCAAGATGCATTTGTAGAAGTGCATTTAAATAGAGGAAATAACTCCACAGAGCTACAAACTATCATTTGTTTTCTACTTCCTTATTCTATCCAGAGGGTACATTTAGAGAATTGCATAAAATGTCCAGTCAGTAGCTAGACATTAAGAAAACTCCTGAAAATAGCAATGAAGATTATAAGGTCGAAATGTCAACCTTTAACATTGGTAGACCAATTGAAAACAAAAGAATGGGAACACGTTAGGATATAAATTTCTTTAACAATTTCCAAACCATTTCTTCTTAAAAGGTTCTGAATGAACATAAAGTTTGGGGGCAAAAAAGCTTTCCAAGGTCCAATTACATTATAGACAGGCTAGATCTAGAGAATTTCAGGGAATGCATAAATAATGAAATTATAATGAAGGTAGAGGTAGAAACCTCCCTTGGGTCCTGAGGGAACCAACAGATTAAGTTGCTAAACCACTTACCATCATATTTGAGAAGTTGGGGCAGTCAGGTGAAGTTCCCGCTGACTGGAAGAGGGGAAACATAACCCCCATTTTTAAAAAGGGAAAAACTTAAGAGCTGGGGAACTACAGCCTAGTAAGTCTCACCTTTTCCCAGCAAGTTCATGGAGCAGATCCCCCTTGGAACTATCCTAACGCACATGGAAAATGCAGAGGTGATTGGTGACAACCAACATGGCTTTACTAAGAGAAAATTGTGCCTGACAAATTTGGTGGCCTTCTGCAATGGGGTTACAGCATTGGTGGATAAGGGAAGAGTAACTGACATCATCTACCTGGACTTGTGCAAAGTATTTGACACTGTCCCACATCACATCCTTGTCTCTAAACTGGAGAGACATGGATTTAACAGATGGACCACGTGGTGCATAAGGAATTGGCTGCACAGTCACACTCAGAGTTGTCATCAATGGCTCGATGTCCAAATGGCAAGCAGCAATGAGTGGCGTTACTCAGGGGTCGTCCATACTGGAACCAGTACTGTTTAATACCTTTGTTGGCAACACAGAGGGACTGAGTGCACCCTCAGCAAGTTTGCTGACAACACCAAGCTGTGTGGAGCAGTTGACATGCTGGAAGGAAGGGATACCATCCAGAGGGACCTGGACAGGCTTGAGAGGTGGGCCTGTGCAAACCTCATGAAGTTTAACAAGGCCAAGTGCAAGGTCCTGCATGTGGGTTGGGGCAATCCCAAGCACAAATACAGCCTGGGTGGAGGATGGATTAATAGCAGCCCTGAGGAGAAAGACTTGGTGGTGTTGGTGGATGAGAAGCTCAACATGAGTCAACAATATGTGCTTGCAGCTCAAAAAAACTAATTGCATCCTGGGCTGCTTCAAAAGAACCATGGCCATCAGGTCAAGGGAGGTGATTCTCCCCCTCTACTCCACTCTTATGACACCCCACCTGGAGTACTGTGTCCAGCTCTGGAGCTTCCAACAAAAGGACATGGACCTGTTGGAACAGGTCCAGTGGAGGGCCATGAAGATGATCAGAGGGCTGGAGCACCGCTCCTATGAGGACAGGCTGAGAGAGTTGGGGTTTTTCAGCCTGGAGAAGAGAAGGCTCCAGAGAGACCTTATAGCATCCGTCCAGTACCTAAAGGGGACCTACAGGAAAGATGGAGAGGGACTTTTTACAAGGGCATGTAGCAATAGGACGAGGGGTAATGGCTTCAAACTATAAGAGAGTAGATTTAGATTAAGTATTAGGAATAATTTGTTTACTGTGAGGGTGGTGAGACACTGCAATACATTGCCAGGGAAGTTGTGGATGCCCCATCCCTGGATCAAGGCCAGGCTGGATGAGACTTTGAGCAACCTGGTCTAGTGGCAGGTGTCCTAACACCTATATTTCCCCAGAAACTGATTTTTTTAAAGAAGAACCTTGTAAAGATGTCAGTCCCCCCAAGTGGTAGCAGAGGATACTGGAACACAGTTTCACCTGCTTCTGTTTCCTTTTCTTTGCCAAAGGGTCCAAGTGCTTCAGTTAACACACAGCCTTGAAAATACTCCCACATGTATTTTATTGCCATAAGTTGTCTTAGTAAAATCAGTGGAGCTAGTTGAGCTGGAAATGTTAAGCAAATGTTTGCTGGACTGGTTCCCAAGCAGTGTGGCTGATATTTGTCATGTAAGGGACATCTTTTCTACAAACAACTCTGTGTCTGTGAGTGTGTGCATGCATAAAATGGGGAATGAAAGAGAGAGAGACAGTGACAGATACACATGCTCAGCACAATCAAAAATGTGCTCTTTGCAGCATTGGATGGTTGGTCTTACCAATTTAGGTCCTTCAGATTTTATGCTCTCTCTTATAGATATAGAATAACTTTAATAGTTATTAGGAATACGTGCTTAAAGTTTGTCTGTGGCTGCAGGGGTTTGGATCTCCTAATGACACAAGCTTTAATTCAGTTTAGGAAACAAGAAATACATATATAAACTGTAAGTATCACACACAATTGCCTTTCTTCAGGCATCAGACCTGAACAATGGACAGAAAAGAAAGTAATCATCACACCCATTTGACGACTAAACTAACTTTGACTTGGATATTTTATTTTTAAAGGGAGAACAAAGCAACTGGAGGTAACAAGTATTCGATCAAATTCTAAGAGCATAAAATGTTGTTGTTATCTCTTTGCTGAGTAAACCTCTTTTGGCCATATGTTCACACTTCAGATGAGCAAAATTTCTTAACAGAAAAAGTGTAAGCAAGTCTATTAAAACATCACTAATAAAGCCTAAAAGAGACAGTAATGATGATACAATTGGATTTAGGACTCAGCGCTGTTTGGCATCTCTGGCCTTCTACACAGTTCTGTCTTCCCCAAGGGTGATGACAGACTGTTTCAAATGTTGTTTTTGCCAGCTGTGCACTCTGTGAGTCTGAATCAAAGCCCACTGACACCAGTGTGCTTTGGTTTAAACCAAAGCCTGCACTGTCATTACTTTCAAACACTCAGAAATCATAGAATGGTTCAATTTCTCCTCCACATTATAAACTCTAATAAAACTATCATTATGATTTTTAGAAAAGTAGTTCTGGCTCCATAGTCTCTAAGATATACTTTTGATTGTGAAAATAAGTCATTAAGAACTGGTTGAAATAAAAAGTTTTCTGTATGTTCATAAGCCTCATAAGACTTTCTGAGTTTGATTTTCAGGAAAAATATAAAACTCTAACAGAGTTTCAATAAACTTCACGTTCTTGGCAAAACCATTTTTGCAAAATGACTTCATTGCAATACATTGCAATTTCATTATGCAGGTGCGGTTTGTAAGGATATATGTTTCCAAAATGCAATGTCCCTTGGATCTAGACAGGCTGTAGCAGTGAACTTCATTAAATTCAACACAGACAAAAGAAAAATTCTCTACCTGGGAAGGGCTTATAATAATCGTTTAGCAACACAGACTGGGGACTAACCAGTTGGAAAGCAGCTGGCCTTCCCGTAAAAGCCCTGGGGGTCTGGGCCAAAAGCAAGCTGAGCATGAGATAGCCAAGACAGCCAGCTCTGTCCTGGGCTGTACGAACAGACAGTACATTGAGGAAAAGGATTGTCCCTGTCTACTCAAGACACTGCATGCTCCGCATCTGGCTCCCTAGTACAAGGAAGGCTGGGACAAGTTCAATGGATGGCCACCAAGATATTTGTGTCTGGAGCACTTGCCCTGTGAGGAGAGGTTGAGGGTCTGGGCCTTGTAAAGCCTGGACAAGAGAGAACTTTGGAAAGTCCAGTAGCTGCCTGCCTGCCTGTACCTACAAAGAGGGTACCAGTGATACCTGGTGGGAGGACAAAAGAAAATGGGCATAAATTGAAACAGGGGACATTCTGCCAATAGAAGGTATATAAGGGAATATACCTGGAGATAAGGCAAAGTTTTTCCACCCTGAGGGCAGTGAAACATCTGAGCTGGCTGCCCAGAGATGTTGTGCAAGCTCATCTTTTCAAGTGCTGAGCAGCCTGGTTTGATGCTAGAGCTGGCCCTGCTTTGGGCAGGAGGCTGGACTTAGAGGCCTCCTGAGGGCCCTTCCAGCCAAAGCAGCTCTCAGGGTTTGGAATTGTGCAGAATGCCACACAAGTGAAACTCCCGAAAATTGTTGAAAATATGGGTGGACGTGTAATCTTTCAAAATTACTATTTGTTTCACTTTGTCAGAAAAAAACCCACATAGACACCTGGGAATTTTCCACTTAATCCATTATGGACAAGATATTTCTAAAGTGTTGCTTCATTATGTGTTCGAATACTTGGGCTGACTGGTGGAGAACTATAAGGTTTTTTGCTGGGACCAGTGGAGCACTGAGGTATCATAGACTGCAATTTCCCACTGAAAACTCATTTAAATCTTATACCATACAAAAATATTAATGAGTAATGGGGACTGAGCTGATAGTTAAGGTTCAGTTGACATTTATTCAGTTGACACCCATTGTTATATTTATTTCCATTTGGAATTTTTTGTTGAAATTCCAGAGTTCCCCCATCTGATTCAGACTGGATAATGCAGTTCATTCAGTTGTATGGTACTTCAAAGCTGAATCTCTGTTTCTTGTAAACCTGATGTGACCTGCTACGCTGCATCTGCCATTTGTGAGCAATTCTCTGCAGGAACCTTTAATGGTGCAAATTTGTATTGACATAGAATCAGAAGCTACAAAACAAATGATTGTATACGTATTATCCAGGGTAAATAGCAGAGGGAACAAAGAATAATAATCTACATATATATGTCTCCTTATCTATACTTCTGCATTTATTTCCTTGCATGGTTTTGTGAGTTTGCCTTGGCCGTCCTACTTCCCCTCCTTTATTGCTTTTGGAGGAAACAGACTGTCTCAGCATGCTGTCAGTATGTTCCTTCTATCTCCCTATGCCTTTTTGTGTGCCTGACAGCTTTGTCTGATACTTTGTGGGTGGTCCGATGTCCTCCAGCATCTTTAAAGTTTAGGAGTTTTGACGTCATGCCAGGCTCGTGGGAGGCATGCAGTTCTCCTCCCCAACCGTGATCCCTTGAGCATTTTTTTCGTCACTGATTCAATTCCTTTTTGCTTCTTCTATACCAATCCCATTTAACCCCTTACAGTCAGACAGATTAGTGTCATGAAGATAACCTTACTTCTTTCCTGGAATTCATGCCAAACTATATGCTTGTGCAATATCTGATAATGTAAGGTCCAGACTCTCACCAGAACACAGAAGATTAGAGAATAACCATTCCTTGTGTATACATCCCGTCAAATGGCAGAAAGATATTGGTTTTGTTTATGCACCTGTACACTTCAGAGGTGTTCTATGCAGCATGCAGAAGCTATACATAACACCAAGGTATTATTGTGAACACACTCAGTGTCTTTCCAGCATCCAACTTTATCAACCTCTGTTAAAAAAAGTGTTCACCAACTTTTACTTTATTCAAGTAGGAAGGGAAAGAAAACTGTGTTCTAAGCTGGGCATTAAGAGAAATCATTGTGGCAATATGATGTATAGCAGAATAACATAAAAAATATCTTGGTATGTATCTAAAATAGTCAAAGTGAAAACATTTAAAATGAAATGTTGAGATGAATAAGATGAGAGGTCAAGTGAACCAAAATCTTCTGATAGCTGGTTCATGACAATGTCTCTAAGTGGCTTTCTGAGGACTCTCAAAATTAAACAAAAATGAAATGTATTCACATTTCCAGGCTGTTTCTTTAAGCTAGCACAAGTGCCTGTCACATTCATATGAGAGAGACAATGTATCTGATCTCTGAGGGGAGGGAGCAGCAGGTCCTATGTTAAAAGTCTATGCTGACCCCCTGATCTCAAGTCAGCCTTGCTGAGTATGGAACTGGAATCCAGAGAGAAGGTGCCTTCACTTGCAGGAACTACTGTGGGATGGCTATGGGTGCTCCCATGTGGTACCTGGAACTCATCCTACTGAATCACAGGTAGGCTGCTCTACCTCAGACAACATCAGCAGTGCACCATTGAAAGAACTCTGCTCCTTTAGGGAAGTGGGACAGACCACCTGCAATTAGTATGTCTGGACAATGTACTTCTGGATGGTTTTGCCTCCACCTTTCTTAAACATCACAATCACTGCATTATAGAGAAGGTCTATTTACTCATCAGATATTCACCGTTATGATCATTTTCAGGTCTTGTCAGATTGGTGTGAAGCTGACATAGATGTGACCAAGAATGTAGCCTGCTCACTTTCATTACAGAAAGTAATTCTGGAATTTGTCTTACAAGGTTAAGAGGTCCCAAAAATGAAGTATTAAAGGAAAAATGCAAATACTAGCACTGCAAGATGAGAGGTCAAGTGAACCAAAATCTTCTGATAGCTGGTTCATAACAATGTCTCTAAGTGGCTTTCTGAGGCCTCTCAAAATTAAACAACAATATTTAACTGTCAAACAGACAGAAATCTACAAGAGCAGTAAAGGGACATATTTTCTTATTAAAAATACGCACAAAAACCTGCAGTACATATGCCAGGAGACTTTCACCCACAAAGAAATATTTTGTCACAATATGTGAAAATCACCACAAACAAAAAAGTCAAATTTACTTAGTTGTAATGTTAAAATATGAAATAGCATTATATTTGGTGCAGTTTGGTGTGGACTAGCACTTAGGAGTTCCTGTTTAAACACCAAATTACTGTTAATTTTGTTTTAAGTCAACTCAGATTAGAAAAAGTTTAAACACTGAGTCCAGTCCTGGACCTGTTAGGGACAGTGCTCTAGTCCATCCCCTTTCTTGGGATATGGGAATCCAAGTTCAGTTTTCACAGATGAAGGCTGGACTTCATAAGCAGCTTAGACTCATGGATTCCCTGTCTTTTCTTTTTTTTTTCTTTTTTTCCCCAAGCAGTCAAGTGTAGCTTGAGGTGAGGTTTTATGTCTAATTTAACACCACTGAAGAAAATACCAGTGAAAAGAAAGAAGAAAAAGTTTAGCAAAGAATAATACTTCCCCTTAAGCTTCACAGGGGAAATAGAAACTATAGAATTGTAGAATGGTTAGAGTTGCAGGTACTGGAAGGCTGCTATAAGGTCTCCTCAGATTTCTGGAGCAGTCCTTGTAGCCACCAAGGCCTGGGCTCTCCTACTGGCTCTGTAAATCCATTTCACCCACCCCACATGTCTCACCCATTGGACTTCTACTTCTTGGACTTCTACTTTGCATTTTCTCCTTTCACTGCATAGTTACCTCTTTACATCAGTGTAGTGATTTTAACGTTGAAACTATAATACGTACGTATACCAGTACCTGCTCTCCCTACCCTAACTCACAGCACAATTGATCCATCTTTTTATAAACCATTCTGGTAAAATTCACGTCTGTTAAAGTAGATGTTTCATCTAGAAAAAAAACATTCTAAACTGTGAGCAGTCATTACTTCAAGTAGCTCACTAAAAGCATGTAATTTTCCCAATACATGCAAATAAACATTGTTAGAATTTTGTCTTTTTTTTTCCCCCTAAGTATTCTGTCTGTATTGGCTAGGCTTATTTTCTGCTGTTCTTGTAAAAATGCAGAGGCAGCAGCTGTGTATTTGTAAGAGGCTGAGGCAGACCTAGGGGTCGAGGTATGAGGGTTTTATCTCATGCATTTTCAGAAGTGCTTTATGTTGCTATTAATTTCTTCTTGTTTGGAAAAAAACCCAAAACAACAAAAAACAGAAACCTGGGAACCCCCCAAGTTTCTATGCTTTCAAAATAACAGCCATGCAAAAATACTGATTGACATTCATTTTTAAGTTGGCAAGCTGTAATTTTTTTCATCTAAAAATTCCGAAGGTGGTGGCACTGTCATTGACTTACTTTATGGTGGTGTGAAAATGGATAAAGACAATACATGAAAAGCAAGAGCATCATAAATCTTCATTCAGAAATCTCTTCTGTCTCCCAGTATAACAAGAAAAGTGAAATGAACAGATTGTATACGACTAGGCAGTTGTATTACTTCACAAAATTAAATTATCAGCATGGTATTATGTCAGTTTATGTTGTTGCAATTCACAGAATACTTCCAAAATAAACAGGGGTGCCATCAATAAAATATTGTGTTAAATTTCCTTATGCTTATAAGGATATCTATGCAAAGGTCAAATTTAATACCTTGCACCCTTTTCATGAAAACAGAAGCTGGTTTATGACTTCTTTTCCCCCAAAAAATACGTGAAGAAACTGCTAGAATGGAGTAAGCAATTAGCCTTGTTGGGTTAAGTGTGCTCTGTAATGGGATCTTGTCATGGAGAGTTCTCTAATTGAATAAAGTCCTATTAATTTTACTGCATCATTCAAAAAATAAATAGATCCTATAGCGACTATAGAAACTATGTACTACCTTTATTTTGTTAACAGGACTACTCCTGTGAGAAAGCAAAAGAAAGCAGAAGGCCACACATGAGCTTTGAGATCAGTTGTTAATCTCCAAGCTGCTTCTATTATGTAGCAGATAGATTTAAAATGGAACAATTTGATGAATTGTAAACTTGCAGTTCATTGGAGGAGATTTGAACAATGGCTCCAACTCTTGCATTTTTTTTTGACGACATTGTTGACAGTTTATAGATAAGAATCAAGGGGAAGGCCAATAAGCCAGACATCATGGTGGGAGTTTGTTATAGACCCCCCAACCAGGATGTAGAGGCCGATGAACTATTCTATAAGCAGCTGGCAGAGGTCTTGCAATCGCTCACCCTTGTTCTTGTGGGGGACTTCAACTTCCCAGATGTCTGCTGGAAATATAACACAGCAGAGAGGGAACAGTCCCAGAGGTTCCTGGAATGTGTGGAAGACAACTTCCTAACACAGCTGGTGAGAAAGCCAACTAGGGAGAATGTCCTACTGGACCTGCTGCTTGTTAACAGAGAGTCTTGTAGGGGATGTAAAGATTGGAGGTCATCATGGGCAGAGTGATCATGAAATGATCAGAGGTCCCTTCCAACTCTGAAAATTCCGTGATTCTGTTTTTATCACACAGCAAAAGATAATATCAGCTAATTCTACTGAGCCCAATGGACATAAAGAAGAAAACAAAGCAAAAAGTCCCATCTGAACCTTCAAATGCATAAAAGGCCAAGAATAATTTTGGTTCAAAATGACTGGCACCTTTAAAATAAAACACTAGCCTATAAGATGATAGTACCCCCTTTGAGGAACTCAGCTGCAGACCTAATCATATTTTTGAGTTTCAGAAATCTGACATGAAACATTGTATTTCCACTGTACAGGTGGAAAAAGGACTCAAGTAGAGGATGAAGGGTACAGTTGGACAGCTGGCCTAACATCTTTGACAAAGATGAAAGTAAATTATGAATTCACATTAATGAATAATAGACCATAATGCAAGGAATTGAAAGCAAGAAGCCTCACAGAGAAGATTAACACAGATAAAGAGTTCTATAAAATGTACAAGAATGGATACATATACTGTCTTACCTCAAAACAAGGAAAGTTGTAGTTAAAACATTCAGAACTTTCACTTTAGAATCACAATATGATCTTAAAGGAGGAAGAGTTCATGAAAGCATAGATATATGGATTTATTCACTAAAAAAATCTAAATGAATTATTTCACTTCATAAAACCAGTGTAGAAACTTACTGATCAGATTTTAGACACCACTAATTTTTTCCCTAAGTCTGGAAACCTCTTCTTACTCACAATCACTTTAAAGCATTCTAAAATGCTGTTCTGTCCCTCCTTCCTCTGCCCTTTCCTCTTTCTGTTCCCTACACAGATGTACGTCAAGGGATAAAGAAAGGAGATGAAGGGTCCATGGTTCAAAGGGACTTATTTTGAAATGTCAACATTTTGAACTCTGAGTCTCGTTCTCCCATTCTCTCCTCCTCTACTGACCAATACAAGTTCCTAAATGGTTGTGGGTTTTTTAATGCAATCTTTAAAAAACACAAAATTTTAATTAGAAACTCCGTTAATATTTTATTTCCTCATTTTTCTCTCTCAGAATATTTTTTGAGAGAAAATTATTTCTCTCTCAGAAATTATTCCTACTTATTTCTAATTCAAAAAGAACATTGAAGAGTAAATTCCTAGTTTATGACTTTTTCCTTCAGACTATTCTTAATGTTCGGTTTCTTCATGGAGGACCCCACATCTTATTCTTTTTCTGTAAGTGTCCAGCTCAAAAAGGGCAATATTACCTGTTTGATAGACCTTAGTCTACATGTTTCTTTATTTCCCTTTACTTTTCCTTTTGGGCTATTCAAATTTTCTATTTTCTATTTTCTATTTCTACTCTTCCATTTGGTCACAATGATTCTCAGGTTCCTTGAAGACCTACATTATATTAGAGATTTTTAATAGCTGGCTAATATACTGAAGTGAGTCAGCTCAGATGATGAACTACTCAAGAGTGAAGAAAATTCTTGCTTAATTTCAAACTGACATTCATTTTAATAGAAGACAGAAAAGACTAAGGTGTTGTTATGTCACATAACATTGATACAATATAATGACAGGAATGTCAGATACAGCGGATAGGTCTTTACTGAAGAAATTAATGTCTGACTGTAAGTCTTTCCTTAAAGTTGCTTCATTGTGGAATCAATGTGGAAATTATCTTAGATAAAAGGCTGAAAGCATCTATTTTTTATTCTTGAATAGATGGAATATTTCTATATCATTTCTGTCTTATCAATTTCAGTTCTTTCTGGTTTTCACTGTCATCTTGCTAGGTCTTTCCAAAACATAGGCGAGTTTAAATTTCTTGGTATGTTGTATCTTTATGTCTTTAATTTATGCTCCCTTTGCACTATTAAAGTTCCTCATCCCTGGAAGAGACAGTTATCAGACTTTTTAAAGAACTGTAACTTATAGATGTGTTACTTACCAATACTTAGCAAGAGTGTTCTGCTTGTCCTCATGAAACTTTTAATTGTAACAAATTTTAGAGCTGAACAAAATTTACTTAAAATTAATATAATTACTATTACGTTAGATTGGTCTAGTCCCTAAGGACAATGGACAGTAACTTAAAATATTACTATTAATATTCATAAAATATTCAAATGAGATGTTTGAACTGCATAAATGCAATTGCTGGACATCTACTTACCGGCAGTAGCAATGATCATTAACAACGAACAAAAGGACAATGTCGTATCTTGTGAGGTAAAGGTTCAAGTTTGTTCTAATGAGGACACTTTAATTCCAAAGGACACTTTAATCCACCAAGGTAAGGTGAAAATGAATAATGTGAAAAGCGTAATGGAAATAGAACAGCAGTTAAAAACAGGACAAGATACACCACATTAAGTATCTTAAAAAAATAAAATTAAGATAATCCATTTCGGAGATAATTTAAGAAATGCCCTGAAATTAAATATAATTCTTATTAAACTATTTTCTCTCATGGTTTGTATACAATCTTGTCAGAGAACAGATTATGTCTGAATCCATAAAAATCTACCCTTGTTCAATAGAGGCCATTGAAAACATGCTTTGCAGCATTTAAGCTCTGTTTAAGATTGAGCAGTTAGGACTCATTTTGGATAAGCCTTCAGTAGAAACTCCATAAATGGAACAATTTTAACAGATGTGCATACATACATCCCGAGGCAACTATCCCTCAGCTGCCAGGGGCTGACACCCAACCCAAAAAGGGTTTGGGGTAAATACGAAAGCTCAAACACCATTTACAGCACATTAAAAAGTTAGATTCCTAGGCTGGGATGATATAAGACCAGGCACTGAGCAGAGGACTGTCTTAAGTCCTCATACAACACATGAAGCCGCTAAGGATCAAAATGTGCCTTCAGCTGTGCTCCTGTCTCAAGATATTGTCTTCAGGTACTATAGCCTAATCCCTCTGTTTGCCTGTTTGGTTGGTTTGTTGGGTTTTAATATTCATCCGTTAACAGTTACTTATAAAACTTAAAATGCCTTTCATTTTAAGTGTGGCATAAGAAGGATAATGAAAAGGAAAGGAAAAAAAAAAAAAAGATGTAGTTATGGTATCCAGCTGTCTCACAGAAGCCTAACATTAGCACATTCTCTTGGTTGGTGGGCAACCATGTGGGAGACACCAGTCCTTAGTTCAGGCTTTTGCTCCAAAAACTGCTGGTGCATTTTACATCATACTGTCAACACTGCAGCAAGACAGGATGAGAACCTAGCCCAGCCCTCACTGCTTGCTTACAAAGTCACATTTACACATTTTTCATCCAGTTTGGATCAGTAGTCATATGTCATAATTAAAAAGGTATCCTTTATCCTTCGATGCAGAAAAAATTATTCATGATTGTAACGTATTGTAACATAAGAAAATAATGATTTTTTATTCCCCCACTGCAAAATGATGGACATGCACCTCAGTCTCTTGTGGCTGAATTTCAGGATCATGAGTTCGTTCTGTGAAAGGGAAACTTCTGTTTCTGCTTGCCAGATGAAACCAGCAACAAAGTGAAACATTAAATCTGTACCCTGTGTATTATGTGTGTTCTTAGGTCAAATTGTTCAGATGAGTTTATGTTTATTAAGAAAAATCTGTCTCCTACATAGGCCTAAGCAAGCTAAGAAGTCCCAGTTGGTAAATGTCAAGGTGGAGGCAGGTACAGGCATGCGCAGAAACAGAACGGTGCAATGTCTGGAGAAATGTAACAAAACCACGTAATTCATTCTGCAAACAGCCGAAATAAGAAATCATATTTATTAAGGAGTTTTGCACTCTAAAGTGCCTTTATTTTTTGCATTCCGTATCTCTTAAAAGAATCAGTAAATCTACATATTTTCCATATGTAGCAAAATCTATTTCCTTTATTTTTTTCTAAATCCCTCCCTTTGGCATTATTTTTTCACGCCCATCCAAGCCATGAGCAGCCAGTTTCTCCAGGAGAACGCTGTGGAAAACAGTGTCAAAGCCTATATTAAAATTCAGGTAGACAACATCCACAGCCTTTCCTCATGCACTAAGCAGGTCACCTTGTCATAGAAGGAGATCAGGTTAGTCATAAACCCATGCTGACTGGGCCTTATCACTTGGTTGTCCTTCATGTGTTGCATAATGGTGCTCAGGATGATCTGTTCCATAACCTTCTCAGGCACTGAGGTCAGACTGACAGGCCTGTAGTTCCCTGGATCATCCTTCCAGCCCTTCTTGTGGATGGGCTTCACATTTGCTAGACGCCAGTCAACTGGGACCTCCCTGGTTAGCCAGGACTGCTGATAAACGATGGAAAGTGGCTCGGTGAGCACTTCTGCCAGCTCCCTCAGTACCTTTGGGTGGATCCCATCCGGCCCCATAGACTTGTGTGTTTCAAAGTGGTGTAGCAGATGGCTAACCATTTCCCCTTGGATTATGGGGGTTCATTCTGCTCCCCATCCCTATCTTCCGGCACAGGGGGCTGCGTATCCGTAGAACAGCTGGTCTTACTATTAAAGATTGAGGCAAAGAAGGTATTAAATACCTCATCCTTTTTCTCATCCTTTGTCAGTATATTTCTCCCTGCATCCAATAAAGGATGGAGATTCTCCCTAACTCTCCTTGTGTTGCTAATATATTTATAGAAACATTTTAAATCAGAAATCATGCCAGAAACGTCATGCCAGAAAAGTTCAAAAGTCACTATGTTTCATGACAAAGTAGTATGCCTCTTCTAATACTTTTTATGGAAGAACAAGAGAACAAAAGTTTTGGTACTTCTGTCTGTCTTCCTCTAAGTGAATGCAAGTTAAATATTTTTCTATATTCAAACAATTCAGAAACAGTAAGATTTCAGTTAAATTGGCCGTTCAAAGGATTCGTAACTCTAAAATATTTTCAAAATGTCAGACTCCACTTTTTAAAAACATTGTTTTTACCAGGCTGTGAGTCAGTAGTTCATCAATATTTTTTCTTCAGAGGTGTTGGCTTGTTTTGATCAGAACATTTACATTGCAAATTAAAGTGGAGGGGAAATGTTAAGGAATGTGAACCTCTGAAGGTTTATGTTAGAATGTAATCTCAAGCTGATAACCTATATTATTTCCTGATAGATGGTATCAGATGCTAAAAAGGTAAGTAAATAAAATAAATAAAAAAAAAAAAAAAACAAAAAAAAAAGCACAAAAAAAAGCACAAAAACAAAGAACAAAAAAAAAAACCCAAAAAACCCACTTCAAAGATATCTGGAGAAAAGAAAATGGGTCATATAGTTTGGCCTTTTAAGAATTAAAGAAACATTTTAAATTATGACTAGTTATCTTAGCAGATGGGAGTTTCTATTTCAGTTATTTCTCTACATCAGTAAGCTGAGTTAAATATATATTGTCTGATGTAATAAGATGTTACATACATGCTATGTAATTTTTAAAAATACCAAAAAAAAGCAGTGCAAAACCAGAATTATATTAACTTCTAGTCAATGACGTAGTGAAATAAATTAGCAATATTACAAACCTACTGTTTCCCTTAAAATGAAGAAACAAAAAATAGCTTCTAAACAAATAAAGAAAGCCATAGTCCGTCTCCTCTGCTCCCAGTTGCCAGATGAGACTTTGGCATAGGAATTAAATTTGATTGAAAATATATTTAAATTACTTAGGCTTAGGTAATTGTAGTTATATATCACATAAGCTGGTCAGTTTATAAAGGTAGATTTCATATGTCTGGAATGGGACATTTATATTAATAAAACAATACAATATTATATTGATATAGGAACGACTACCCTAATTACTGTGTTAAAACTCATCTACATTGTATGCTACTTTGGGTAAATGCTTTGTCAGTCGCAATGTGTTTATGGCTACAATAATGTGTATCAATGTTTTGCTGTGATGAATCCAAAAAGCTATGGAAATAAAGTGCTTTACTTGTTATGATTTCCTCTTATATTTTATTGAGAGGTTTAAATAGGTACTGCAATACTGTTTAAAACTGAGTGAGGAAAAGAGGAGAGATTTTCAAAGGCTGGCAAATCCACTTTACGGTATATTTTCTGTGTGCTTTTACAAGAACTTCAGAAACAAATGAAAAATAATTTACAGAGCAGATTCTTAATCCAGAACAAAGGGAATCTATACAAAATGGGAAAATAAACTTTTTATTTTCTCATGAAATACAAAGGAAATCTATTAATACAAGGAAGGTCTATTAGTCTTAAATATAAACAGACATGGGAATAATAATAGCTACAATAGTAATAACTATAATAATAATTAAAATAACAACAACAACCCTACTGTTCAATTTTTTTTGTTTTTTTTCCTGCATGATTTTGTTTATCCTTTAGTATTCATCCTGACAACCAAGTAAGTATTGCCTGAATAATGAATGCAAAATAGAGCACTTTATATGTTTTAGTTTTTTTTACGGATACAAAGATGAACCTTCCTAAAACCCTGTCAGTTAAGGAGATAAATAAAATTGACTTTTGAAAAATATCTAAGGTGCAAGACTGCTTAGATTGTGATTATAATAATTTATACATAAAGCCACAGATGTAGAGGCTGATTTAAATGTTTCCTCACTGAGGAAAGTTTCTTTCCAGCAACCCTTTCTGCAACATTTTTCCCATGTGATATAGCTAGTACTACCACTAAAATTATAAACAATGTAATCAAAACATTGACCATAATAGAACAAGTACTAGTAGTGACTGCAAAAATTCTGTATTGGAGTGTGAAACAAAGATCAAGAGTCAAAGCATGACTGAAGCCAAACAGATAAGATTTCAAACCTAATGTTTCAGGCAGTTAATGTAGACTATTTTCATTTTCTATAAAGGTTAACTTGAAATAGTCCGAGTCTTCTCTGAACTTCATGAAATCCCCTAAAATATTTTTGTCCATATTTCTCTACATCCTCTGAGGAGTAGACTTTCTGATTCCAGTTGCTTCAGTGCAACATCTTCTAGTTCTGAGTGTGTTCTCCTTGCAAGTTCCTTCTAAAACTAATTTATAAGGTGCCAATTTCTTCCACAGGGTTATATTTTTGGATGTCTTTGGTTCAGAAGTACTACAGAAGACACATCTTTTCTCCTCACCTTAAGAAAAAACTACTGTAGTTGAAAACTGGGTGATAAACTTCAGCATCACCCAAGCACGTGATACATCTTTGGTGCCTTTCCTCCAAGATGGTAATCCTGCTAAAAGGGGGATAAACACATAAGTGAAGAAATCAGAAGCCATAAGACAGTGAGTGCTGGTTGAATCCTAGCTTTCAGAAACCTAGCCACTTAACATTCTTAGTCTTTTGAAATGTATTGTACTGAGCCATCTCTGCACAGTACAGCAATGTCATCAAATGTTCCTCTTGGTGTTAAGTGTGCTTATCCAGTCTATAATACGTACAGAATATCATAGACACTAGAGAAAGAACAACTGGAGTCAGCCATCATGGAAGTTACAGGAATATGTACTTGTTCTTGTCACTTCTTATTGCTCGTGGTGCTCTGTAATGTGTTCTCTTAGACACATTGTAATACTGGCTGTGTCTTTTCCCCAGTATTGTGGTCATTCTACCCAAAGTAATCCACAGCGCTCTGCTAAACCAACTCAACTAAAAGCAAAACCATGTGTAGCGATTAACTCTCATTGCATAATTATGTTTTCTGTATCTTAAAGAAGAAGAAATAAATGACTTGTAAAATCAAAGCCAAGTTTATTTGAAAGAGAATACATTTTGTTTCCTCAGTCTAGGCACCAGTCACGGGTGTGCAGCACAGTATAGACTCCAACAGCTAAACTGCTGCTGCCCTTGATAGTGTCATTCAAACTGCTTTTGAGGTTCTCAACAAAAGAGACTCTGAGCTGTTTGACAATTAGATTTAAAAGGCACAGAGGAAATAACAGTCCATAAAAGTGAATGACATTTTCAGAGACTCTCCTAGCTTTTTTCCTCTCAATGGAGAAACAAAAGGATGACTGTAGTGAGGAGAGTATAGTTGTAATTAACTTGTCATTTGTATTAATAATTATACAGTTTCAAGACTGCATATTTTTACAGTTAAGGTCATAGACTAAAATGCAGGTTCAGTTCTTGCTTCTCTTAGGCTTCTCATGGGACATTGCACAATCAATTTATCTTTAGGTGCATTTATATTTTAATGTAAAAGGGAATAGTAATATTTATTTTTCCCCCAGCCATTTATATGAATTTGCAGTTTTGTTTTAGACTTCTTTTTTATTATTATTATTATAAATTGTATCTAATAGGGAATTTATAAAAACCTTTTTTTTTTTTTAGCAAGAAAACAGTCAATTTGGAGGAAAAAACATTTTATTAAGGTATTTAGTTTGCTAATTTCCCAATTTTACTAGAAAATAATTTTCCCAGACCATTAAAATTCTTTATAGGGTACCCCATTTTAAGTTGAATTAAAATAAAATAGATATTTTTTTCTTAGATACATTTGTCTTCCTTATTTTTTATTTCAGATGCTTTAAAAGTTTAGAAAGGTTAGTTTAACCAACAGTAATAAATTAATTTGGACTGGAGAGGGTCAAAAGGAAGGCCAGAAACATGTTCAAAGGTCTAGGGAGCTTACCCTGTGAGGAAAGACTGAAGGAGCTGGGTCTTTTCTCCCTGGAGAAGAAAAGACTCAGGGGGGATGTATCACAGTATTCCAGTACCTAAAGGGTGGCTTCAAAGAGGACAGAGGCTGTCTCTTCACAAGGACCACATGGAGAAGACAAGGGGCTTTCCTTTTCCTTTCTTCCTTTCACTTTCAAATTTACTGTAGGTTCTGTATTTCACCTGCAATCTTGTATTAAACTGTAATACAAACAAATAAGTAAGGAATAGCCAGCAGAAATAATATGTAATTTCCACTTTGACTGAGTTAATTAGTTAGCAGCATGGTAAATGTTATACATTTTCTAAAAATAACTAATTTAGTGTTACTTTTTTTAGTCTGTAGATTCGTAAGAAACTATTCAAATTGCGACTTTATTTGAACAGGGGAGGGAGTAAATAAATTTTTCGGTGTCAAGACAGATTGGGGAGTGTTGCTCGGAATCACAGTTACTGGATTAAAAGCACATAAAATGGGTATGGAACAGAGGCATAAAATAGTTGCAAAATCCATATTTTAAAATTGCTCACATAACGTGTTTCAAGTTCTATTATTTAAAATTAAGATTAATGCTGAAAAACTTCACACGTTCTCAAGATATGAAAAAAAGCTTTATGTTAATAGAAAACAGTAGTAATAAAATATTTGGCATATATTGTTTATTCATCCATATGATTGAACTGAAGAAAATTTTGTCCTCTGTTACCCATTTGATACTCATTTAATCTCTGACATCTCACTTATTTCAAGTAAGTTATGCATACAGAAGCACTAAATCTAGATTTCTGGATTTTTCCTCTGAGTCTCTGAGGACAGACGAGATAGAGTTAGCAAAAATTACTGTTGCAGTATCTCATTTAGTTGTTTCAAACGAACAAAAAGGTAAAAAAAAATGCACATCATGTGGGCTTTTTTTTTATTTGTTTGTTTTTTTTCCTAGTCCGTCTAAAAGAAACATTCATTACACTATTTATGCCTTGTTAATGCAATTTTGTTTCCAGTGTTGTACATGTGAAGAGAAATGCAATCCAACATATGAGAGGCTATGATGTAGTATATTGCCCTCTTCTGATTTCTTAACCTTAAAGGTTTAGAGTAGAGATTTGAACACATTTTGGAAAGCCTATTTTCGATGAAAAATGCAGAGTCAGGTTGAGAAGTATACATTCAGATTCAATGAAACATTTCATTAGGTTGCTTCACTCGGAAAAAACAAAGGACATTTCATTTTGGCATTTCCTGAATTAAATGTTTCACTTAGAAATGTACTTCAGTATTATTAAATGCTAACTAGATTGAAGAAATTTGATTGAATGAACCTTTTCACACTGTCCTGACCAAACCCTAGTTTGATCCAGAGTGCATTTGTTTCAGCTCTATGATTTGGTAAAACTTACATACACACACAAGTGTATGTACATACGCATATACATATATATAGAAACACTGTTATCCGATGTATATATATGTTACTGATGTCAGAATTTGAAACTCAGGTAAGAGAATGGGATTCACTAATTTGCGTGACAGAAATTTCATATCAAGTGTGTCCCATTGTAAGTTTTCAGTTTTTTAAGTACTCTAAAAGATAACCTTGCACACCTCAATCTTGACTGTTCTTGTAAGTAACCATTGACTTTGAGCGTAGCTCTGAAAGCAAGAAAGGAATGGTTTAGATTTATCATCAGCTCTGTTGTCTAACAGAATTTGACAGCATGAAACTATGAAATGGATAGAATGATTAAAATTTAAATCCAGCCATACTTACAGTAGATATTAAAGTCAATGCTCTTTCTAAGCCAAAAGTCATTGGAAAGACTTAAGGCAGAAGCACTGAACCTTTTGGGGTCCATCAATTTCAATTCATTTGCTCTGATTTTATGGATCAGTACTTGGTCTCTTCACTCTAGTGTCTATGAAATGTCAGTTCTTCTAGTGACAGCTCCTGAATAAAATGACCTGCATATGTAATTATAATTTCAACACTTGTCCAGCATTTGAATATTTAAGCACCCAATGTGTGTCTGTTAGAATTAGGCTGATGCAGTGGTAGAGTACAGCTTACTTTGTTTGCATTGGCATTGCAGTTGGCACAAAATCCAGTCAAATATCATTCCATGGTGCATTTCTATATAGTCTGAATAGTTCTGGTTGTGCAAAACAGCCATGGTTTACCACTTGCCATATATGTTTTTAGGGGATATATCTGTTTATATTTTATGCAAACAACTAAATTATGCAAAATACATAATGATTATCTTTTTGAAGCAGCTGAAATTACTGTACTAACAGTGTAACTGATAGAAAACAGAAAAACATTGACATGAAAAGCTGATGACCAAATTATACACCAAACTTGGTGTATTAACATGGCATTTATTAAAAGTGTAGGTCTTGACATTTGTCATTGCACCTTTAAACACCCTAACAACCCTAACTGGATTACTGGGGGGGGGTAAAACCTTTTTTCAGTATAAAGATAGATATATTCGGCAGCAATGGTGAATGTCATATACATTTAGCAATTTTGAATATAATTTGATACTAGCATGAAAACAAAAAAAGGAAACAATTAATGTAAAGATTTTCAAGAATATGACTATTTTAGACTAATTGAGACAACTAGTTTTGGGTTTTTAAAAAAAAAAAAAAGAGCGAGCATTGTGGGCAGAACTAAAATCCAGTGGCTTTGTTTATTCTTTTTTGGTGACAGTGTCTAGAATCCAGGTCATAAATAGAAGAGCAAAAAGGAAGCCTACTTGCACCTTCTTCCAACTCAAGTCCACTCATCATTTGATGTTTAATATTTACGTCAATCTGTCAAAGCATTTAGTTATCAGTTTAGTTATCAATGCTGTCAAAGCGTTTAGAATAATGCCTGATGCACATTCATAGAATCATAGAATAGTTTGGGATGGAAGGGACCTTTAAAGACCTTCTAGTCCAACCCCCCCCTGCAATGAGCAGAGACAGCTTCAACTAGATCAGATTGCTAGACCCCTGTCCAACCAGACCTTGAATATTTCCAGGAATGGGGCACCTACCACCTCTGTGGGCAATCTGTTCTAGTGTTTCTCCACTCTCATTGCAAAAAATTTCTTGCTTATATCTAGCCTAAATCTACCTCTTTTAGTTTAAAACCATTACCTCTTATCCTATCAAAACAGGCACTGCTAAAAATTTGTTCCCTTCTGTCTTATAAGCCCTCTTTAAGTATTGAAAGGCTGCAATAAGATCTCCCCGGAGCCTTCTCATCTCCAGGATGAACAACCCCAGCTCTCTCAGCCTTTCTCCACAGGAAAAGTGTTCCATCCCTCTAATTATTTTTGTGGCCCTTCTCTGGACACACTCTAACAGGTCCATGTCTTTCCTGTACTGAGGACTCCAGAGCTGAATGCAGTACTCCAAGTGAGGTTTCACCAGGATGGAGTAGAGGGGCAGAATCACCTTCCTTGACCTGCTGGCCATGCTTCTTTTGTTGCAGTCCAGGGTATGGTTGGCTTTCTGGCCTGTGAGCGCACATTGCCAGCTCATGTCCAGCTTTTCATCTATCCCAAGTCCTCCTCAGTGCTACTCTCAATCCCTTCATCCCACAGCCTGAACCAGAAGTTGCCCCAACCCAGGTGCAGAACGTTACACTTGGCCTTGTTGAACCTTAATTTTAAGGTTCTGCATGCTAAGCACATTGCTTTTGTGCTTCCATGGTATTTTACAGGAGTTGTTTTCATGTTCCCTGCATCCTATGCAGTTCAAGAGTGGAGGGAGGCATCCTAAGACTACTAAGACTACTAAGGGCAACAAGGAGACAGGAAGTTTTTAAGACAAATCAGTTTGTTTCATTCTGCATTGAAGGGAAAAATCTTCCAAGTTCCATAGATGACCAAGATTACTTATCACAGAACTCAAGAATGAAGCTTGGAAGAGCTTATGTAACTCCTAGAAGCAAGCGCTCCCTTCTACCTCTTCCTGGGAAGCATGAGTCATCATTGTGCTTGGGGGGCAAGGGAGAGGAAGAGGAACCCTTAATTTTTTTTTTTAATGTTTTTTAATTGCAGTTACCATTAACAATGTATCAAAACATTTGGTATTTTGTGTTGATTTCATCCAAAATTTTAGAGAATATACTCTTTAAAGTGCACATTCATGCTTTGTCAATACTTCTAACCATCATGTATATAATAGGAAGTAAAAAAAACAGGCAAAACAACACAGAAGCTCATCCACCCATTATGCTCATTCTGCCATTAAAGTTCACTGACTAATGGATTTCTAATGCGGATGGAATTTTTTGCACCATTGAGATATTGCTTTGACAGATCAGGGCACAATAGCTGTGACTGTTAGTCTTTCAAGCCTGAAGAATTTTCTTTCATGGCTTCAAGCGAAGCCTTTCAAAAGCAGCAAGATATTCACAGCAGCCAAATTTTTAATACAGGGAAAAAAAAAAACAAACCCACAATGTTGCTTTTTTTTTCAATTACAAGGGACTTAACAAGCTTGCTTCAATGCTGCAAGAATAAATCAAGTTAATTAGACAAAAGTAAAGAGAAGTTAAGGACAAATGAAGATCCAGCAGGTCCACATAATGAAAAGACATGGTTGAAGTAAAATATTCTAGTAACTTGAATTATAGTTCCAAAAATATTAAAAAGAACCATTGATAAATGTTGATAAATTATGCCACATGCTTTCTGTGTTTATAAGCTGTCACATACATTAACTTGTTAGAAAGGAATAGACAGATATCTGAACACACTGTTCTTAAGATATATAAATACAGCAATTAAACACATAAGAATGACCCCTCAGATATATGTCTATAAACATGAAAAATTTAATTCTACAGTCTTCAGTGGACACTGAATTATGTTGTGAAGACCTTCCTTTGATTACCAGCATCTTCTCTTACCTTTTCCCCTACTCTTTCCTGCTATTTGTTTTACAGAATTTGATGGTATGTATTATGCAATAAAGAGCTTGAAACCCAAAGAGTTATCACCTTTTATTATTACTTTAATCTCTTTTAAAAATGTTTTTAATTTCTATGGACAACATTGCAATACATTGAATAAATAATATGTTTCATTCCAAAAGAAAGGTAAACAAATGCACTGGTAATAGAAATCTACATAAATATGAATATCACTATTAATAGTCTAAATGATGGACCAGAAAACACTGGAACATATTCATGGGACTGGTAAAAGAGATAAAAAACTAGTTTAATTTATAAGACTGGTGACACACTTTATTGAAGATTGCAACAAGCATCTAACTTGGGAGCAAGATACAATCCCTACATAGTAAACAGGGAAAGGCAAGTGCTTCTAAATGGTTACTCTGAGTATGAAGCTAAATGTATGAATACCAATAGGTCCCATAAACCTCAGTGACCTCCTGCCTTGGAGGTAGAAAGGGGCAACAGCACCTCCTGCTTCACAAGGCCCATGTCAAGTAAAGCACATTCAAGGTCTGGAGGGCATGTGAGAGCCTAAAACATAGATCTTGATCTGTCGTATGCAAGATACACAGATGGGGGATGTAAAGGTGTTTCTGTGCTCTGGGGTACTGCTGTAGGACACACCACCTGTTCTCTGCACAGTCAGCACAGGAGTCTGGGTGTCATGGCATTATCAGAAAAGTACCTGAGAGCTTCCCAGGCTCAAAACTGTATAATTAATGAATTTGTCCTTTTTCAGCAGTTATTCTCCATTAGTCTTTGACCCCATTACTATCTCTTATTTGTCTTAGTTCATTTCAGATGTCACTCACAACACTTGAGTTACTTAAAATAATGAATGCTGTAATTATTTCTTTTAATTAAGAGTATAGTTTTCATATACCAATCACTTGTACTGCATCCCCTTTTCACTGAGCAAGCCAAGCAAGATTTTCATTTTTATTTAAAATTCCCATGTCAGGAAAAACATTGCTGCTGGTACTTCCTCTCTTCTCACACTTAATAAAATGCAGCGTTCTCTTATTCCATGTAATTACTGTTTTTAAGGCTACACATACTGGCCTCTGCATCTGTTGTAATTGTTTCTTCAATGGTACACTCACCCCTTGTCCTAATATCTTGTTTTCTGAAACCCTACATTCTTTATCTGTTTTAGACAAGTTATTGTTGCTCTTTGTGAATTATCATGGGAAATATCTCAGTGCTATGTCTAAGTTTCTTGATTATTATTTATTATCATGAATCTCCCCTATCTATATCTGACCATTGGCAGTAACATGGTGATAAAGGATGAGAAGGTGGCTGAGGTACTTAATGCATTTTTTGCCTCAATCTTCAGTAGTAGAATCGGTTGTTCCCTGAGTACCCAGACCCCTGAGCTAGTAGCTAGGGGTGGGTGGCAGAACGAAACCCCTGTAATCCAAAGGGAGATGGTGAGGGACCTGCTCCAGCACCTAGGTATGCACAAGTCTACGGGGCCGGATGGGATCCACCCAAGAGTACTGAGGGAGCTGGCAGCAGTGCTCACCGAGCCACTTTCCATCATTTACCAACAGTCCTGGCTAACCAGGGAGGTCCCAGTTGACTCGCGTCTAGCAAATGTGAAGCCCATCCACAAGAAGGGCTGGAAGGATGATCCAGGGAACTACAGGCCTGTCAGTCTGACCTCAGTGCCTGAGAAGGTTATGGAACAGATCATCCTGAGCACCATTATGCAACACATGAAGGACAACCAAGTGATAAGGCCCAGTCAGAATGGGTTCATGAAAGGCAGATCCTGCTTGACAAACCTGTTCTCCTTCTGTGACAAAGTGACCCAGTTGGTGGATGAGGGAAAGGCTGTGGATGCTGTTTACCTGGACTTTAGTAATGCCTTTGATATGGTTACTCACAGCATTCTCCTGGAGAAACTGGCTGCTCATGGCTTGGACGGGATTACTATTCGCTGGGTGAAAAATTGGTTGGACAGCCAGGCCTGGAAAATTGTGGTGAATGGAGTTAAATCCAGTTGGCGGCCAGTCACGAGTGGTGTTCCCCAGGGCTCAGTATTTGGGCCAGTTATCTTCCAGTTCTCTTTAATATCTTTGTCAATGATCTGGACAAGGAGATTGAGTGCACCCTCAGTAAGTTTGCAGACAACACCAAGTTAGGTGTCGACCTGCTTGAGGGTAGAAAGGCTTTGCAGATGGATCTGGACAGACTGGATTCATGGGCTGAGGTCAGTGGTATGAGGTTCAGCAAGGCCAAGTGTCGAGTCCTGTACTTGGGTCACATCAACCCCATGCAGCATTACAAGCTTGGGGAAGAGTGGCTAGAGAGCTGCCTGGTGGAAAAGGACCTAGGGATGTTGGTTGACTGCCATCTGAATGTGAGCCAACAGTGTGCCCAGGTGGTCAAGAAGGCCAACAGCATCCTGGTTTGTATCAGGAACAGTGTGGTGAGTAGGACTAAGGAAGTGATTGTGCCCCTGTACTTGGCACTGGTGAGTCTCCACCTTGAGTACTGTGTCCAGTTGTAGACCCCTCACCAGAAAAAAGACACTGTGATGTTCAGCGGGTCCAGAGAAGGACAATGAAGCTGGTGGGGGTCTAGAGCATAAGTTTTATGAGGAGTGGCTGAGGGAGCTGGGATTGTTTAGCCTGGATAAAAGGAGGCTGAGGGGAGACCTTATTGCTCTCTGCAACTACCTGAAAGGAAGGTGTAGCCAGGTGGGAACTGGTCTCTTCTCCCAAGTAACAGGCAATAGGACAAGAGGAAACAACCTCAAGTTGAGCCAGGGGAGGTTTAGACTGGATATTAGGAAACATTTTTACACTGAAAGGGTTAACAAACATTGGAACAGGCTGCCCAGGGAAGTGGTTGAGGCACCATCCCTGGAGGTATTTAAAAGATAGGAAGGCATAGTGCTTAGCAATATGGTTTAGTGATGGGTTTTGTCAGTTAGGTTGATGGTTGGACTAGATGATCTGAAAGGTCCTTTCCAACCTAGGGAATTCTATGATTCTGTGACCAAAACATCAGTCCCTTTTTGCATAAGACACACTTTATGGAGACCATGATCAGATTTGGATATTAAACTTCCACATTATATATTTTATAAGAAAAAATACAATTAAATATGCCTTTGTTACATTTACTCCAAAATGTTACTTACTGAAATTTTATATATATGATTTATTGTTTAATAAGCTAAACTAGTCTATTTTGAGCCCAGGCTCCCAACTATAAATGCTCTATATGCTTGGTATGACATTTGCTTTTACTGGAAAAGTACCTTTAATAATAGGTGTAAAGTTATTATTTTTAGGCTAGTTTAATTGTGTTCAGATTTAAAGGACTGAGATCCTTTAAGTAGATAGTGAAGAGTAGCACGACCTTGACCACAGCTTGCATTTATTTGGTATCTTTTTTTTGTTAGTAACAACATTTTTACTATTTACTCTTTCAGCCCTGTTTTGAAGTTTAGACTAAATCAATCTGCTTGTGCTAAATACAGGGTTGGTTAAACTTTTACTAGGTGTACACTGTTCCGCTTTTTGTGTAAATTCAAGGTTTCCTCTCCCCATGCCAAATTAACTTTCACTATTTACAACAGCGTCTATGTAAATAATTGTTCATGAACATTATGCCAAAAATAATTTGCTAACAGATCATTGGATGAGAAATTAATGGAAAAGAAATTAAGAATGATTTTACTTGAACAACTACATTTTAAGCTCTTACTTTAAGTTTTCCTTGTAATTTTGTTTTGGTTTAGAGTACGACCTGTTTGTTTCCATGGAAAAGCATTGCATTGCCTTCTTTAAGTACTGTTATTTAGAATTTAGCCTTTAGATCAACGTCTGCATTCATGATTTGACTCGGTGTTGGCCTGTTTCTCTCCTTTCAATCCAAAGCAAGACATCCAGCTCTACAGCATGTGCAAACTTCAGTAAGATTACCTTTTTAGTCACAGGACTTGTTCCCTTGTGAGCAGAACACCTTCAGCTGTGTCATTCAAGGAATCATCTCCTGAATTAGGTGGTTTTATCCTAACAATAATATTAATAGTCTTGTTTTGTCAGGCCCATATTAACAATGTACTCTCCAACAGAGAAAGGCAGCTTTAGTGCATTTACTTAATTAATGCACCTTCATGACATCTACATGGAAAGCAAGTGCAATCAACTCTATTGCAGTTTATCAGGTCAATGATCCTTGATCCAAGAGAGATTTATGTAGAGCCTGTAATGAAGTAGTAGCAGCTGTTTGAGGTTTTTTTTAGAGTACTTTTTCATCTCCTGTTTTTAGCAATAAAATATTAAGACCTTGAGTTGTATTGAATATAGTCACTGACAAAACCTAATGTGCCCAAAGGACTCATCAAAATATGAGTAAATAATGTGTGTTGGCCAACTATGCATTGACGTAGAATAATGGTTTGACTGAAAACTTCTTCGAGGGCCACAAATATCACAAGAAAACATGCTCCAGTCAAACCTTTGGAATAAGTTAGTTTATGTAGTTACATATTTTATCTGAAAGGCCAAAAGAAACACCTCATTAGAATTGCACAGGCTTGCTACATTTTAAAGCTCAATGCCAAAGAGCGAGAACTGCACTGACAAAGTCACAAACCCAAACAGTGAAAGCAGGATAAGAAAAAGGGGATTCCAAATTCCTTAGTACTCAAATGAATTATAGTAATAAAGTAGAAGATACATGATTAGGGCTGAAATATAAACCCAAGCCTATAACATATTTTAAGAGGTATATACATGTCCACAGCACTAAAGGGAGGAAAAAAACAGGTTATTAAATTAATCTTTACCTTTCTTTGTGTTGTTGTCAAATAAAGGTACTAAAATAAAAAGTATCTATCCTTCTGTAGTGTGCATTTAGATTAAAAAGTCTTTGTGGTCTGTTCCCATCAACTCTGATACTTTGTCTGCTCTGTTTAATGGGAGAACAACCAGCATGCGTCAAATTCCTTATAATCATTCAGAAGGCGTGAATCAAATACATATATATCCATATGACTCCAAATGATATCGTTCTTTTTACACCAACAGCCAGTATACGTTCATCTTTGTGCGCTGTTCGAGGCAGGCAGCAAAGGGCTGCACAAATTATCTCTGTATTATAATACCAACTTTATTATAAATTCACCCGTATTTTCATCTGTTCTGATAAGAAAATCAGTTCCAGAGCTCTTCTCGCAACTTGAATTGTGTTGAAATACAAGCATGGCAGTATCGATACAATCAAATTTAAATATGATGATGTGTATCTAAGGTAAGGAGAAGTTTCATATCTTTGAGATTTTGCTCCTGTTGCTTGTGTCTTTATGGGTATTTTGGTATAGGTTTCATATTTTCTGATTTTTCTTCAATTGAATGCAGGCAAGAAAATAAAAATTCCGATGTAATAACATAACTCCCAGTTGTCTTTGAGAAGATTCAAAATATAATGCAACAGGCAGCAAACTATTGGGGTGGATTCTCCCGCAACGTGTCAGTTGCAGTCATTGAGTGGGCCTTCTGGACAATTTTATAGCCTTGCCTCCAATTCGGTTCCATTTGTTTCATTTACTCTCAGCCTGCTTAGCTTTCGGTCAAAACCAGCACGGCAAACTGTCACCACTTTTTCTTTCACTTATTTCTTAATATAGACGTGTTTCTGAGTAGTTATTTTTCTCCAAAATAAGGTGTCACAATGGAAGAGTTGTAAATATAAGCCGTCTCTACAGTAGTGACAAGCTTTGTTTTCTTGCTAGCAGGACATTTAAATTGTACTGCTTGGTTGCAGATTCTCATACTGTGCTGCTGCATTCAGAAGCCATTATCACTGTAGGAAATAATAGCAAGTGGATACATTAATTAGGAATTTTGCACAATAGTGATGAAGAGAAGGTGTATCTACATCTCTGATTCACAGCTATGTGAATCAGAATAGCTAAAGAATAACATAGGAGTTCAAGTGATTGCATTTTATTGTAAATAAATTCATCTGCTAAAAAATGTGGGCTAGCAAGAGATAATTAGAAAGATAAATTTGAAAGAGAGTAATTTGATACTGAAGTTCATATGAGAGACTTACCACCCCATAGGCCTTGGACAAGTCACTGGACTTTGGTTCTGCATCTCCAAAGCAATATGGGGATAACAGTTAATAGTTTCTCAGAGGACGATGATTAATGAAAGCAAAGCTGCTGTGGTGTCTAACCGCTTAGCATTATTATCACTAAAGTTTGTAGACTGAATTTAGAAAGATAAATGGTGTCATTTAAAAGAAAATCTAATAGTGTAAGGCTATTAAACATTAACAGTTGACCTTGGCTACTTCTATCAATTTTAACAAGCTATTGCTAAAGAAATGAGAAGATACGAAAAAGAGTGTGTGTGTGTGAATCTGAAATACATTACTAGACTAAGTGTGAGGAAATTCAGAAAGCTTCAGATTTTTTCTTTCCTCAAAGCTGTGACTCTTTGCATGCAGCTTCCTGAAATACCTACCTTACACTTGATACTGGACTAATATTTATAATGTAGTCAAGAAGTATCATAAACATCACCATAAATACTCACCCACACCTTTTGTAATAAATACTGATGCAATGGAAATGGAAAATGAAAATCTTTCCTCATATGTGAAATCTAAATAAAGTCAATATGATTCTGCTTATATTTCATTTTAATCTGGCCATCATTTTGTATATAATACAGAAGAGAGAGATTCAGCTCTGTGGAATGAAACAGGACAAGTGTAAACTCTCAAATATAGCTTGGGAGAAACTTCTTTAGAATTTTACAAAATATTTAAGGTTCTGTAATGGAAGTACGTGAAGAAAACGCCTCTTCAAAATACTAGTTATTGAAACATTGTTGGAGATAAAGGCACCTTGGAACATTGTTAGAGATAAAGTCACTGTCCTTCTAAATACATATACATGTAAGTATGCCTGTGTGTTTTTCATTTGTGTGTGTGTGTAAGAGTCTCTTCCTCAATTATATCATCTCTGTATATGTAGTAAAATCCAGGTATATCTTTTCTTCCTCATCCCTCATTCACCAAATGCTTAGTATAGAAAACTCTGGTATGACTAATACAAGAGACCCAGGATGCCTGGCCCATTGCCACTCCAAATAACCAACAGATCAGGACAACAGGAACTCTTCTGTACCACAGCAGCATGCTGTGAACGCCTGGTGATGAACAGGGAAGGAAATAATGTAATTACGGGTGACTGTAATTGACCATGATTGGAATGCATATTGCAGAAGAAAGGTGAGAAAGCGTAAAGCTGAAAACTAACAAAAGGCTGGAAGCAGAAAAGTGTGTGGAATGATCTATTGAAGTGGCCTTTGTGAATACCACTTTTTAATAGCATGCATACAACTCATAGTACCTATCCCAGGATTTAGGAATACCTGATTTGTCTCTTTTCTTTCCTTTAAGTCTGGAATGTTATAAAATGAAACAGTTGCAATGGTTTTCCCATAATTGTGATGAAAAGTAGTGGCTCCCCCTAAGAATACTAGACTTTAGGACATAAAATACATTCTTATTTGGTGATTGTACTGAAAAAATAAACCTCAAAAAGTGATGTATGTAATACTGGGAGCTCCATTTAAATAGCATAGTGAGTTTAAATGTCAATTGTCTCTTTCAGGCCTCACCTATTGTCCTGACAGGTAAAGTGCACAACAAACTTTGTTGAGAAACACATTTATTTTTTTTATGACACTAAGGAAAGATACAAAACTTCAATTACCTTTTCTATGGAAGTACTTTGCATGAAGCCGATGTTCATAATTTGCACTTCAACAATGCTTTTTATATTGAGCCTCAGTTCTACATACTCTTATGCATGTGCTTAACTTTACGCACCTGGAGTCAAATTGTTGATTTCACTTTTCCAGTTGGGTTGTATTACTACTCCTTGCAGCCTCCAGGCATTCAGCTCAGCTTATACAAATATCCATACATACAAAAACTGCAATGCATCTGCAGCACTTAATATAGCACAAGGAACAGAAGAGGGTAAAGTCATTTATCTAAAAGATTGCTTGCTTCCTGATCTGAATAAACATTGCAATGTATAAGTGCTGGCTGAAGAGAATAGAAAAGTCTCTGAAAATATTTTGAATCCTTCTGTGAATGCAAAAAAATCCCAGTGAAAATGTAAAGCGTTGGTGTTAGGTAAGGTATTTTAAAGAATGTATTAGATAAGAAGGATACTAAAGAAATGATCAAAGAGAATATGAATCATTGGCCTTTACTATGAGGCCAGGAATTGTCTACTCTTGCCTTCACTGCACATTTCCCAGTGATTCCAAAGTGAATAATTCCAATTTATAATAGTTCTTCATGAAGTGACTTCCAGTTAGAGCTTGACATTATATAGTCATGAAAATATGAGATGTTTATAATATGGAGTAGAGGCAGTTATGCCTAGGTTGTAGAAACACTCAATTAAGGGGCTATATGGAAAGGCTTATCCTGATGCTCTGGTGTTTACACTATTTTTATTGAGCCGTCAATACAATAGGGGCTGGAATCGAGTCTTTCCTGTCCTAGGAGAGACTCTGTACCCTAATCGTCTGGCCAGATGTTAAAACAACCTTCCCTCATTTTTTATTATTCCAGGTATAGTGTATTGCTTCTGCAGCACCATACCTGGAACTCACTTTTGATTGAGGGTTACATCATGCCCCTACAAATAACGGAGGTCAAGTCCTTGCTATCATTTGGATAAAAGTGGGATAAGCTTCTAGCCATGTATAGCAGCTTGATCCTTCCTCAGTTCTGGTAGAGTTTGGAGAGGAGACAGGTGTAAGAATTACAGAGACAAGGATAAGAGCAGAACTTTGGGTGCCTGTTTCAGTGTCAATAAAGTAAGTATCCTTAGTCTATAGGCTGATAGTCGAGCAGAAATTGAGTCTTGTGTGGATTTAGGTCTATTAGAATCTGATGGGAGTAATGCAAAGTTCACTGTTTCTCATATGTGATATGCTGTCTGTCTTACATGCAGTTAGGCTTCACACACACACAAAATAGAAGGCAAAAAGGCTGCTCCTGTATTCAGATTTTCATTCTGAAAGCCATATTTTCAGCATCAGTCAGGAAATTGCAGCTTCAGGGAGATATAAGATAGTGTTTCAAAAGATCCAGCTTCTACTGCAGCTCTCTCACTGAGTCACTGATAAATCCATTTATTGTGACCTCCTGTCTTCTTCATTATAAGAATGAAAAGAATTATTGTTCAGGACTGTCACTATCAAGTCATACAAAATATTCACTCTCAGTATGTTTTTTGTACAAAATATTTACAGTCAATATGTTTCCCAAAATTTCTTTGCTTTGTTGTTTTGTTGTTTTGTTTTTTGAGTTTTTCTTGTTTTGTTTCAGTTTGTTTGTTTATTTGTTTGTTTGTTTGTTTTAATGGAAGAAAAGTGGTTCTATGGTAGGTTAGCTACTTATAATAATTTAAATCTTAATATCATTATTTTTGTACTACATTAATTTTGTAATTACGAGTGAGAATAGAGGTCATCACTGACAACATTCACAAGCCAGGCTTCTAATTCCTTGATTAGCTGCTGGCAGGAGAATTCAAAACAGACAGTTTGGCTTGTTTTCCCCATGGGAATGCTGCAGGCATGAACAGGAGTTACTGGAAAAATGAAAATCCAACCCTAAGTGTCCAACTGTGGCCCAAAATACTGAACCATTGTCATGGTTTCGGCCAAATGTGCAATGGCTGGTGACAGATTAAACCTAGTTTATAGTATAATAGTTCTTGATGTGAATTTTCAGGGATTATTTACCAAGAGTGATAAACATTTAAAAGAAAGAAACAGGATTTCTTTTATATATTACATTATTTTATGGTAAACATTAGTGTCCAGGCTTGGAAAAAAAATATTTACATGAATTTCTCTGAATATTCTTGGTAATATTTTCTAGGTAAATACAGTATATATGCACTAGTTTCCATAGAAATCAGTGCTAATACTGTTTGACTTTATATGACTCAAGCTCATATGCAGTTTCAAGATTTAATTTTCCCTGAAATCTTTGTCGTGACACTCCACAGTTGACTAGATTCTTCACAGTGGAAAGACTTCTTTAACCTAAGATGGGAAGAAAGGAGTGACATCTGAATGAAAAAAAAAAAAAAAATTCTCATTTCTTTTAGACCCTTTAATTTATTGTTTGGCAAATAAATAGACCTCCGTGATTCATGTGATCAATATCAATATAATTATAATTTCAAATGCTTTAATTTCTGTAGTCCAGAGAGCTAGATTTTGTATTTTTCTCTGCAAACATTTGAAAACTTCATTATTCTTTGTGAAGAGAAAGGGGTAAAGGTGTACCACTGTTTGTGTGTATAAATTTTGCAACTGTCCTGTGCAAATTATAAATTGTTCATGCGAGGGATTGTCTATAGGTATGCACTTATATTACTTAGAATGATGAGAATTCAGTCTTGACAGGTGCTTTGGCACTGCTGTAGTAAATACGATTTAATAATAACAGTAGTGTATATAGATATACACTTAACAAATCTGCTCTGACTGTTGTCAAAGTAATGGGGTGTATACCTTGGGCAAGGATTTTGGGGAGTAACTCTTGGGTGAAGTCAGGGTTATGGCTGAGACACAAAGGAAGCCATCAGATACCTGCCTCCAGATCTTAATCTCCATCTACATGGAAGGTAGACACATGGCACGCTCAGATAGTAGATGAGTGACTTCTTCAGTGTCCCATTTTTCTTTCTTATGAGGAAAGGAAATGTTAGTTTCTTTTATTCTGTGCAATCCATAATACTCAAGGGAGGAGACGTTTTCTCTCATTCTGAGATTCTTTGCGTATCAGTCACAGAATCACAAAATGGTTGAAGTTTGACGCAACCTCTAGAGGTCTTCTGGTCCAGCCTTCCTGTGTTAGAACGGTCACCCAAAGCAAGTTCCCCAGGACTGTGTCCGTATGGCTTTTAAATATCTCTAAGGCTATTCCACAACCTTTCTGAGAAATCTGCTCCAGTGGTAAGTGATCCTCACAGTAAAAAAGCGTTTCCTTTTGTTAAGGTGGAACATCCCTCGCTTCAGTTTGTGCCAATTATCTCTTGTTCTGTCCCTGGACACCAGCGAAAAGAGCCCGGCTACTTCTAAACCATGTCTTCAGGTATTTAAACGCACTAATAAGATCCTCCCTTGAGGTCTCACAGCTCTCTCAGCCTTTATTCATAGAAGAGGTGCTCCAGTCCCTTAGTAACCTTTATGTCCCTTCACTAGACTCCCTCTAGAAGCTCCATATCTCTCTTGTACTGGGGAGCCTAGAACTAGACACAGTACTCTAGGTGTGGTCTCACCAGTGCTGAGTAGTAGGGAAGGATCACCTCCCTCCACCTGCTGGCAACACTCCTAATGCAGCCCAGGCTACCTTTATCCTTCTTTGCCTCAACAGCTCATTGCTGGCTCATGTTCAAACTGATGTCTGCTAGGTCCCCCAAGCCCTTTTCTGACAAGCTGCATTCTGGCTGGGTGCCCCCCAGGATATATTTGTGCATGTGGCTGTTCCTTCTCAGGTGTAGGACTTTGCAGTTCCCCCTGTTGAACTTTATGTCAACCTGACCTCATGTCAACCCATTTCTCCAGCCATCAAGGTCCCTCTGGGTGGCAACATGACCCTTTGATGTATCAGCCTCTCCTTCCAGTTTTGTGTCATCAGCAGTTACTAAGGGTAAACTCTGTCCCACCATCCAGACCATTAATGAATATGTTTAATATGATCAGACCTGGCAGACCCCTGCACTACACCATTGATTACTGGCCTCCAACTAGACTTCATGCTGCTGATGGGCCTGGACATTCAGCCAGTTTTCAATCCACCTCACTGTCTGATCATCCAGACCATACTTCATCAGCTGTTCTGTGAGGATCTGAAGGGAGACAACGTAAAAGTCTTGCAAAAGTCAAGGCAGACAATATCCACAGCTCTTCCCTTATCTACCAATCCAGACATTTCATTGTAGAAGGTTATTCGGTTGAATTATCTGTAGTTCTCCAAGCCCTCCTTTCTGCTCCTTTTGAAGATAGATGTGACATTTGCTTTCCTCCAGGCTTCAGGCACGTTTCCCAGTTGCCATGATTGTTCAAAGATTATCAAGAACGGCCTCACAATGACATCAACCAGCTCCCGCAGCACTCAGGCCCCTTGGACTTATGTACATCCAGTTTGCTTAAGTATTCCCTGACCTGATCCTTTACTGCCAAGGTTACATCTTACTTGCTCCAGACTTTCCTCCAGGTCTCTGGAGCCTACGATTCCTGAAGACCGGTCTTGCTAATAAATACTGATGTGAAGAAGGCATTCAGTACCTCAGACTTTACCATGTTTTGTGTAATCAAGTTCCCTAACTCATTCAGCAAGGGGCCCACATTTTCCCTAGTCCCCCTTTTGTCACCTATGTACTTTTATAAGCCATTCTTGTTGTCTTTGATATTCCTTGCTAGGTTCATTTCCAGTTGGGCTTTGTCTTTCCTAATCCCTTGTCTGCACACTCACTGTCTCTGTAAAGTACTTTACTTCCTATAAATCCAAAATGTGCAAGTAACATATGAATTTTACAATCTGTTTATTCATCAGTACCAGTTGCCCATTGTTTAGAAGAAAGAGACTATGCGCAGCAAATTAATCAATTCAGATTTTTTTTTCATGGTTAAAATTCGCTTTCCACATATTCTACCACTCTTAATTTGTGCCCAGGTGTTCCAGTCATTTGATTACACAAAAAAACCACTTACTGACATTTCCAGTCCTCAAGGTTAGGAAAAAAAATACTTTAAAAATTAATCTTAACTCTTTCAATGCATATTAAAAGCACAAAAAATGCATTTTAGTTAATTATTCTAAAGTCTTTTTTTTTCTTCTTCTTTTTATTCAAGGGTCCTGATTTTCATTACTTGAATACTTGTGTTTACAACACTGTCTGTAGCTGTTGGGTCTTTATTTATTGACTGAATATTAGGCCTACAAACTGCCAACATCAGGCAGTTTTAATAGAAAAGACAGAAGATTCATTTCATTGACATTTACCTGACACTCAGATGTCATGTATCCATGTCTGAAAGGCCTAAAGCTGCCATCAAATTGGATTATAAAAAGAAGACGATGTAATCAGCAAGAAATGAATTCTAGAGGCTTTATTAATGGCTTAGATGGAAATCAAATTTGAGTATTTATACTGAAGTTATACTCTGTCCTCACCTTCTAGCCTCTATTGTCTTAAAGCTGACTTTTTAAAATGTTATATAGTAACTGATTCTCCCACCAGAATTGATTACCCTTAATCAATACCAATTCCTTGCTTTTGTCATATCGCTCACCAAATGTATAGCAACTAAAAATATGTGCTGTAATTTACTGTTATTTCAAAAAGTTTGAAGTAATATTGTACATTTTAATTAAAAAAAAAAAATCTTCCTATATGCATGTGTGGTTGGAAGTGAACATAAATTGTCAATGACAAAACCAATAAACGTGTTTTGAAAAACAAAATTCTGTATCACAAATTTTTGTGAAACTATAGGAGGTTTTTCATGTTCTCATGTTCTTGGAAGATCATCAGCTCAGAACACTTACAGTGACTCCACTGAAGCACCTTGCTACATAAAAGGGCCTCAAAATTGACAAGGAAAAAAGAAAATGATTGAGAAAAAATGCAGGGCAGCCAATATCTTATCATACTGTAAAAACGTTAACAATGGCAACTGAACACTGATGTCATATTTAGCCCATAATTTTGGTTGTCAAAATATTCTCAAAGGTACTTTCATAATGGGCTCTGAAATTTATCTTAACTTTCTAGTTTTTTGTAAATCTGTTCGGTTATGCCTGAAGAGCCAAATTACTCAAAACACATTTTGTAAAAAATTCCCAATTGTTAAAGAATAAAAATTGGATGACTGGAATGATAAACACTAAAATCTTATCTAAAAATTCAGGTTTTATCTACAATAGGGATATCAGGCACTGTGTGAGGACCAGTTCAACTTCCTAATGAAGTAACCTGCAATCTGTACAAAATGTGGTTCAGTACAATTTATTGCCATCCCAGCATTTCAAATTTGCAGTTATATCAATGGCTAGAAATCCTGTAATAGAGCCTTTCTGCAGGTAGCATTCAGAGCGGGAGAGAGAAGACAAATCTGTAAATCCAAAATCCATCTCGGGGACTGCTAATAAATAAGATTACAGCATGCTAATAAGTAGTTGTGGAACAAATTAATTATATGTTGTTCATATAGGGGTAAGGACAAGAAGGATACACAAGCACAAAAAATAAGGCTGTTCGTTTGATTTCATCGGGATTTCTGAAACTGGCTATGAAGCAAGAACCATGCTTTGTGATATCTTTGGGCCGACAGAAGTAAAAGAAGCATCTGAGCCATAAATTATTGGCAGTAAATGGAGTGTTTTGGGAAGTGTCACCACGTGCTTGCAATTCTTATACTCTTCCCTAGGCATCTGCTTTTGACCACTGTCAGCAGGAGAACACAATATCAGATGTATCTTTGGACTGTTCTTATGTTCCCTTCTTATGTTTGAAGGCAGTATGAAGAAAGTAACAAAAAAAAAAAAAAAGTCACTTGCCAAATGTTAGATAGCTAATAGGCACAATAAGAGTATATCTGAGATTTTCTTGCTCCGTCTTGATCAACTAGTTCACATTCAAGCACAGAATCCACCTGACTGCTTTATCTAAACTTACCCACAAATGACCAATCCATCTGTTTAAGGGCAATTTTCTCATATTCGCAGAATATGGAGGTAAACCTTAAGTTTCCTAGCACAAATGTTCAACAAAGGACAAGAAGAAACCCCTTTAGCATGTAATTTCTTTCTGTCGTAGGTTCTTGAATGTCTTCTATATTTCATCATGACTTCTTGTACACGACAAATAAAATTAATAGCACATGCCTTGTTCTCAGTGCATTTTTTCCCCTCTGATTACTGATTGTATTTCCATCAGACATTCAGTTTGCCCTATGTGAGCTGTATCATTACATAGTGTTTGGTACTGTGACCGTCTCAGCTGATTTTGGCTGAGATAGTGTTAATTTTCTTTGTAGTAGCTTGTTTGGAGCTATGTTTTGGATTTGTGCTGAAAACAGTGTTGATAAAACACCAATGTTTTCATTATTGCTGATCAGTGCTTACACAGAGTCGAGGCCTTTTCCGCTTCTCACACCACCCCACTAGCGAGTAGGCTGGAGGTGCACAAGAAATTGGGAGAGGACACAGCTGGGATGGCTGACCCTAACTGGCCAAAGGGTGAGTTCAATACCATGTGATGTCATGCTCAGCAACAAAAGCTGGAGGGAGAAGAAGGAAGGAAGGACATTCAGAGTTATGGTGTTTGTCTACCCAAGTAAACGTTACACATGATGGAGACCTCCTTTCTAGATGATGGCTGAAGAGCTGCCTGCAGATGGGAAGGAGTGAATGAACTCCTTGTTTTGCTTTGCCTGCATGTACAGATTTTTCTTTATCTATTAAACTGTTTTTATCTCAATCCATGAGTTTTCACACTTTAACCTTTCCGTTCTCTCTTCCATCACACCAGGGGACAGTAAGGAAATGACTGTGTGGGGCTTAGTTGCCAGCCAGGGTTAAACCACTACACCCTCCCATAAGCAGAAGGCTATAATAACATTCAAATATTCAGTGCAGCACAAACAAAAGCCAAAATACTTTTAATTTTCATGTTACAAATAAAGACTAATCATCTTTATTTTATAAATAAAGAACAATTATCAATGAAATGGTCAGATGCATTTCCAAAAAAGCATCTCAAAAGTAGATAGCCTTTGATTATTGTATCAGAATGGGTAATTGCTTAGAATTTCTTTTTTTTTAGTTTTACTTTGTTTTTTAAGAATTGGCTGTTATTTCCACACTTGGTAATTATGGAAAATTAAAACACCCATGGAAAATGCATGGTGCTGCCCTAGAACTCAAATTCTTGGGAATAAATTTACTGATATTATTTGTGTCAGACTATTCCATACTATAATTGCATATTACATATTTTGTGTTTATAGATAATGATAGATGTTAAGTGTAAAAAAATCTAAATAGTAAAAAAAATCAAATATATTGTGTTAAAGTTCAGCCATCTGTGCATTGCAGACAGTAGTCAAATAAATGCTAACAGGTATGAGCTCAAAGTTTGCTTACATATTTTTTTTTTTCTAACTGTTAAAAATCCTAGAAAAAATAAAATGAAAAAATTGACTTTTAAAAAGAAGCAATCTTTTCTGTCCCAGAAGCTCTGTGGTAATTACAAAACAACTGAAGTCTCATGACAGCGTCAGTTAAGAAGCTGAATGACCTAGTGGAAAAAAGTGTCTTCAGACGCAGAAAGCAGCTAACATGGATTTGTCAAGAAAAAAGCTCTGTCAGACCAATTTAATTTCTTTCTCTGACATGGCAATAAGAGTTGTGGATTGAGAAGAAGCAGCAAATGTCATTTTTTCATGCTAGCAAGGTTTTTGACACATGACACCTACAAACGAGGAAGCATGGTCTAGCTGAAAATAATGCACTGTAAACTCATTGGAAATCTGAATGACTCTCTGGTTTGCTATTAACAATGAAAGGTTATCAAGCAGAATCAGACTTCTGTTGTTTTCAATATTTTTATTAACAACCAGAATGATGAAATATGCTTATTCAACTCATGAATTACATCACTTTGAAAGAGATTGCTCATATACAGAAGAGGGAATCTGGGACTCAAAATGATCTTGAAAAATTGACTATATATGATATGAAAAAATGCATTATGTTCTTCAACAGAGGAAAGGGCAAGGTGCTGTCACTCAGGCAAATTCATGTAGCAATTAGGAACTCTGTAGGTAGCAGCTATCCAGGAAAAGGGTCAGGGTGTATCACTGAATTGCAAGCTGAGGGTGAATCAAGAACACGTCAATGTCCTAAAAAAGAATGATCTACTCTAGTGATGAATAGATGACCAAAGTGGTCCCAGGCTGAGGAGAGGAACAATTGGATGGGTTGTGAATAAACAAATGTGTCCTACACTTAACTGGACTACTTTGGCCATGTGCCATGCTTCAACTAGATGTATTGCAGAAGTGAGAAAATAATCAGTCATCAATTATGTATGTCCTACTTTGGGTCTTTTAGTTAAAAGAGATAAATACTGAGAATGGACAAAGTCGAAAGACTTAAAAAGGTTGGTTAAAGAAAGAAGACCGATAACGATGGGATTTTCTACTATGGAAGTAAGTCAAGTGGACTTCACCCATGGAAAACTTCAAGAACAAACTAGATAAGACCCTAGAAAGAAGGTTATCATCTAAGTCACCATGTCCTGAGGTATGGGAACAGGCTTGCTGATCTCTCACAGGTCAATGATTCTGTGACTTCAAACTCTTTTACTTGTATTAGCTTTATTGAGTGGAAATTAGTGAATTTTAAACTAAATATAGATATTATTCTTCAATTTATTGTTTTCAGCATATATTTAACACTACCAGTAGAAGCCATCTCACTTAGTCTTAGTCATCTCAAATTGAGAAGTTGAGACCAGATTACCTATTTAGACTCTACTTACCCAAGGTGGAGATGGACAGCCGCTTTTTAGAAAATTATTTAGCTTACCTCTCTTTGGCAAAGAAGTCAGGATGAAGTGTCAGGTGGAGATATTTCCTTTTTCCATTGGCTACAGGAGAAGCCAGGGCTAGTTTAGACCAGATGCCTCGTTTTGATGGCTAGCATTCAATGAAAGGGATCCCAATCCCACAGTTTTTGAAAAAGTCAGCAGATGAAACAGTACTTGGCACTTCCGGCTCACAAGTAAATTCCTGTTACATGCATCCTCATTCTTCTCCAACAGAACTACCTATTTCTCACAATAGTCTTTGTCTTTTAAAAGGTCGAATATCCTCTTTTTCAACTTCCTCAAAACCCTAATGTTATGTCTCCTCTTCCTTCATATTTACATCTCTTTTGAGGAGTTGTATGGGCTACTGGTCACTAAGTAGATGATATTATTTCTTAAACCTCCCCCTCCTGCCCTGTCCCATCATTAGAAGTAGGCCATCAAGACTTAAAAGGTAATAAAATTATTAATTGGCTTTTTTTTTCTTATAGAAGGATTTTACGTGTTTAATTTTTCAACCTGCAATGCAATTAAACAAGTGCTTTACTTCAAGAATATGCATGATTAATTACGTTTACATGTAAGTAATAGAAGCCTAAACACCTTTGAATTATATCTGACACTGCTGGGTTTTGTTGGGTTTGTTTTGGTTATTACATTCGGTTTGCCCCAACCCAGTATCTGGTATAATGTCTTACACACTCAAGATCATTTTGGAAGGAATTTATAGGAATAGCAAAGAGTAACATAAAAATAGACCATCTGTGGTTTTATTCCACTTTCAGATGTTAATTATTCTTTCTAATGATTAAGAGAAGTGATCACTAACAATTTATAGATATAAATTAGTTCTGTGTATGTATTACTGCTTTAGTTAACTACATCTGGGAAAAAGCAGGAAAAGAATGAGGTTTTTGACAGAAGATGCTCTCTCAAGGGGTTATTCAGTGGCATTTGAACTATCTGCATGGTTAAGTGAAATCATAATTAACTTTTGTTCACAGAGCTCTTGTATCATGTATAAATATGGGCAAAAACCTGAAACTAGAGAATAAATGTAGCTTCTTCTCCTTTCAATGGTCTTGTACAATTGCGTAATTGGTTTTTGGTTACTTTCTTAAGTTATCTAAAACAAGAGACAATTGTGATCCTCTTTATTTATGCCACGTGCTCTTCAAAGTCCACTCTTACCCAGTATGTCTATAAGAAAAAAACCTAATGTCCAAATCTCCATTCTTTGAAAAAAAAATGGCAGGATGTCCTCTGTGAATTAAAGTGCTAGAATCACCAATAAAGAGAACACTCATTGACAAATTCACAGAACCTATTAATGGCAGGGAAAAAAATATTCAGCTGTAATAGAAATAACAGATGAAACTTAAGTATTTTTCTGTCAGCTTTTTAGGATAATACTTTATAGTCTCTCTGTTCAGAAGTAATTAGGTGTTGATAATACGATGGTGTGACAGAAGAGAGAGGAAGAGAATACTGCTGTGCTATTTTTATTTCGTAGCTATATAGCTTAGAATAGCATGTTTCATTCATTCATTTAATTAGCAGTAGATCACATTTCTTCTTATGGCAGGTGCTGTTTTGCAGTCCCAGTGGTTCTGGCCAGCAAGCAGTAGAATTACCAACTCCAGTGCCAGCCAATGTAGAAATTCTCCAAGTCCCAGTCTGTTTACCATCTCCCAAATCCACACCCAAGACACAGTCCACAATTACCTTCAAATTAGTTTAGTTTGTTCAGTATTTAAGTATCAAAGGAGTCTGAAATGGTGAAACCTCGTAACAGGATACTACCTTGCATCTTTCATCATTAGCAGGACCTTTTACTGCCAGAGTTAATCTTCTTAGCAACTCTTAACTTCAAAGAAATTATTCAATGTTTTGCATAAAAAACAGAATTACACATCCCTCGTCACTGACCTTTAAGCTTTCTATTGATTTGGAAGGAACTAAAAAAAGTATATAGCGATCTTACTAAGACTGAGTGACCAAGGTATGTGTTCTGTGGGAGCCTTTTCCTGTAGCTGATATTGATACCTTGTGGAAGAGGAAGGTTATTACTAGCCTTCTCACAATTTTGTAAAGATACGACAATGTAAGGGAATATTCAGGACCAAAATGGTTCCCTAGAGTTGCCCAGAACTACAATTTTGGAAGTGATAAAGTTCAGGTAATTTGGGGAGATTTTTACATGGCTTATAAACAATATCTGTTCTCTAAATCTAGACTCTGTCTTCCCCCCTAACAAACAAACTCTAACAAACTACATGCCAAAACCAAGAAAAAAGGTCAATTTTGTGCGGACAAAAAAAAAAAATCCTAAAAGCTCACTGGTAGAGAAGCCCTAAACTGAGGAACTAAATATATTTTACCTCTGGGGCTCCTTGTTTCATCACGCATAAGTAGATGCTTACTTGCTCTTATGCAGGTTTGTATTATAACATCCTCTCCTCTTGTTCTGGATCTTAAAAAACCTTGCTAGGCTTTAAACCCCATGGAGAAGAGGTTGTACAGCACAAACAGTACAGGAAATCTTGCAGTAGGTTTCAAAAGGCTGAGAGTTTGTAGTCACAGGCCCTTGAAGCAAACCCAGATTAACACATTCGAATTAACACTTGATTTTTCAGTAATTAAAACCAGAGTAAACATTGATCAATTCCAGAAGTAATATTTATAAACATTTCATGAGTATTTGATTTGTATCATGTTTAAAAAAATCTGTTTTCTATTAGGAATAAGGTAGGAAGAAATACAGTTTATATAACTTAAACTTTCCTTCATTTTTTATGAATATGTTCTCCTCAATATTATGTTCTCCTCCATAACTGGAGTTTTGCTTCACTAAAAATATCCTTTATAAAATATTAATTTGCAAGGTGAACAGCAGAGAAAATTGAGCGATGCCCCATCTTGATTTCAGCTGGGGATCCACACTCTCCAAACATTTTAAGAGCAATACCGGTATTTCTTTTCAAGAGTGCAGTTTTTCCCCACATGCCCATTTAATCTGACTAAAGACAAGAGCAGAAAAGACAGGACTGACTGAGCAGGCAGGACCAGAAGGAAAAGGTAATGTGGTATTTCCTATTAACAGATGGCCTGACCAGAAACACCTGCCAGGGAGCATGGTGGGATGAGTCTGACCCCAGCGTGGGCAGGAGTGACCCAGGTGTGGGCAGGGCCCTGCCCTCACCTTCTAGCCACTGACCATGGTGGGCAGAGCTGTGGGTGCAGCGGGCACCTCAGCCAGCCCTGGACCGTGCAAGGCGACAGACAGGCTGGGGCTGGGGCCTGACCAGGAGGCACCCACCAGGGGCAGTGGGAGTGGGAGATGGGGCTGGGAACATAGCTACAACTTGAGTTCCAGATCCGTCTACTACAAAGCAACCTCTAAGAAGCCAGGACTGTAAGTATTCAGCTTCAAGGGGGCTCCTGGGCTCATGGGCATGGCTGTGGGTCCAGGTCCCAAGTAAGGCCACTCACAGCAATAAGGGCCAGCTGTGCCCTCACAACACCCTCAAGGTGAACGTGTGTATGCTAAAAGTCCTTATTCCTCTTAGTTAGATCAATGTGAGGTTTATGAAAATTAAGGGGTGTGAGGAAAAAGCAGTATTCCATTGACTTCAGTAGATTATGTACCTAGTACATTACACAGTTACAAGATATGATTTTTATTTACACTTTGGTTATTTGTTAATAATTTCATGGGCAGGTTTTCCAAAAGCTAGTTAATTTGGTCTGCCTTGGTAGTCTGAGAGTCAAGAAAATGCTTAGGTTGCAATCACATCATATGTTTCTGGAGTAATGCTTTATTGTGGGTCTTTCTAAATGTGGAGAAGTTTTAATCGTGTGATGGAACGTAAAAGAGCAGAAGCTGGATGGGCAAATCCAGAAGTGTAGACACTTGCAAAACAGAAAAAAAAAAAAAAAAAACCCAAACAGGACTAACAAAAGTGATGGGGTAGGAAAAGGTTTCATCCTGAAGATCAGAAATAAGGAAATAAGTCAATGAAATGGGAATAAATTAAGTACATGAGGTGTGAGAGGCAGACAAAAAACATGCAAAAAATAAAAAACTGTGGAAGGTGGAAACTAGAACCTAAAAGGGAATGATGTTGTTGACGTACCAAAGGCTTAACAAATACTGATATTTCTCACATTTATAGAAACAGGAGGGTAATTTTTGCAGGCTCTAAGGAGGATGTAGAGACCTAGGACAGGTACCAGAACAGACTAGTTCGATGGTTGGGAACATTTTGACAGTATAAGTAGAGAAGTCTGTCACCTAGGAGGGTGTATGGAGAAGATAAATAATTTTTGGGATCCAATATACAGCTGTTCCTCTATGTGAAAAGAGTTCAGATGGAATCTTGTCTTTAAAAAGTAAAAAAAAGTTATAAAGTTGTCCCTGTATACCCTATATCAGTATTTTTTACCCTAGCATAATTATTTGAGAGTTAATCATAGTTCATCATATACTCCGGATAAACAAACTGTTCCAGCAAAAGTTTGTGATGCAAATTTGACCGAAGACTGTTGCTTCTTTTAAGTGTTATCTTCACTTGAGCAAAACAACAGATCAATAGGAATTTTGCTTGCTGACATAGCCCTGAGGTTATTTATCTTCTAAAGAGAGAATTCTGCCTCATAAAACGCGCTGCCCTCAGTCCAGAAAAGAACTAATTTTTGTTCTGGTAATACTAAGATTTCCTACAAACAGTCCAGTACTTCATTGTTGTTATGCTTAATATCTTGTTTATATGCAAAGAGGAAACACACGTTATATATATAAAAATAGGTATAAAAATAAAAAAAAAAATTGTTACTATGACTGAAATCTTAATAGTATAAGTCAATAATTATTAGTCTACATCTAAGTGTTACAGAAAAAAGAAAGGAAAAAAAAGAAAGTAGTTAAAATTATTATACACGTCTTAGTTTCTACCTCTTCTTCTTGGAGTCATGCCCCCCTTCCCATTGCTCCTCTGGGTCCTGAGCTGATGCTGAGAGGGGATGAGTGTACAGGGAGTCTTTAGCACCTTGAATCATTTGCAGCCAGGAGTATGATGCTGATGTTGATCATTGCTTCTTCCTTGGCCTAGGATTCACTTTGGGTTATTTTTCATACGTTTGGTAACACCCTTTTACACCTTTCTGCTTCTTCACTGGTCTGCAGTTCCATGTTACATCTGAATTTACTGTGTATGGTGCCTTTTACATGTTAAATACTATTTCTGTGTTGTCTTTGTCACTCCTAAAACCCATTTTGTCCAGGTCTGCATTTCTGTAATGGAGCGCAGATAGCTGCAGGGCCTCCAGGGACACGCTGTGTCCCATCTCTGACCATCCCATGCCATCTCCTCAAGGCCTCTGCTATCATAACAGGGCTGTGTTTTCCTACACTGCATCTTTGCGTTAGTCGTAAATATCTTGTTCTGAGCGGAGTAACTGCTTGTGACTACTATCTATTTACAATTGTGCTCATATCACACAAAAGTAAACTGATCTAGCCGTGGACACCTGGTCAATTAGAGAAAATACTGTCACAGCTAAACCATGAAAAATGGAGCTTCAGGCAGGTCAAGAAAAGTTAATACAGAACAGGACTGGACAACCTTAGTGCTGAGGCCTTGAAAACTCAGCACACTGCTTATGGCCCATTACTAGCAATTGCAACACCACACTACGGGGCCACAGGCTTACATTGTGCAGGCAGCTAAGAAGAAGGGATCAAGATGATCCCCAGTCCCTGGGCTTTCTGACTAAAGCACGTGCTTAAATTTAAGCATGCAATGCACTGTTACTTATTTCAGTACTAGCAGTGAAGTGTTCACTGACATCATGTCACTGCTTGTGCATTTCAGTAAATACTGCTATAATATCAATGAATACTGCTTCATTGCTATAATTGAAACTAGAAGCTTAGATTTAAGCATATTTTTTAAAGACTTTTTGAAGTAAAAGCACTCAGCTTTTACTTCATTATATATATATACACGAATACAGCATTAAAACTGATGAAAAATAATATCCTCACAGCTTCTTGTCAGGGCAGTATTTCAGTACTGCTTTTTGTGAAAATGTTAAATACTGTTGGCTGAAGAAGGAAAAAGTTTTCATAATGCAAAATTGAAAAGTTCCACCTCTTTCAAAAGAGGATTTGTTTTTGAAATGGATTTTTGAAACTATATTTTTCCAAAAGATTGATGTGAGTCTTTCTTTTCCTTGCTTTTGATTTACATCCTCTAAGGATCCCTTTGTCTAATAGGTGGGTTTTTTCCTCCTAAAAATCAGTAGCGAAAAGGTAAAGCACAAGTAATTAAAAAATAAAAAATATTATAAAAGTAAAAATCTTTAAAACCAGCATGTCTTCTTTTTCCTTTAATAAATAAAACCACGCTCTGTTTGAAATATTTAGTAAAAAAATTACGTGTTCTTATGTCATTCTCAAATTCCATGAAAAAATCCCATTTCTCATTTCTTATAAATAGATTCACTGCTTAAAAGATGAGTAGTATGTCAGACAGCGTAAAACATTAAGGCCATTACAACTAATGGGCTTCATTTATTTAGAATAGACTTATTTATCGTATTTAAGGACTAGCTTGTGTTACCTGAACATTGACTTTTTGGTGGACATATAAAATACACTGGAGTGTTTAGTTATATATACACACATGTATACATAACGTGTAAGGTGAGAGAAGGAGGGGTAGAGAGAGAGGGAGAGAGAGAAATCATATGGACTCCCCGTGCCTTTTTGAGAAGCTTTCCAATCTTTCCACAAGGTGTTGTAAAACAATGGGGAGAAGCATCTACAGGTTAAATTCTTCTCTTCTTAATCTATACATATGGGAGAAAATATGATGAGTGATTACAATCAACATGAGATATTTAGGAAAATGGTTCAACTAAACTGCAAGGTTGCAGAAGTATTCACAGTTAAGCATAAAGCACAACAAAGTATTCTATGTTCTGTTTTGAAACTGCCTGGTAGGTTGCCCTTAAATTCCAACTGATTGAGAGTGGAGCTGCTTGTATAGAATCAGGTGCTGTTTAAGGGAAGGCTTTAAAAAATTAAGGTGATTAAATACTGGTAGCAAACATACACTGCTGTCCATGGCAACTCTAATGCAAGTGACTGAAAGAGAAAGTACCCTGAAGAATGCCAAGGAGTTCTGTTGCACCTACTTAGGAAGAGTAATTAGACAGTTCCACTTAGCTCACAGAAAAATTCTGTTGTACCTTGCAATTCATGATTTAAATAAGCTCATAAAGGAGCCTACTAAGCAGTTGTTGACATTAAACAGAAAGTGTTTTTCAGCGAGTTATATTTCCTTTGCCTATTTATACATTCCCAGCATGACTGAAAGATACATAAACTGAAGTTTATTATGGTGCATATTAAGCACAACCCTACAAATGGACTAAGACACAAACACTGAAAAATACTTGCAAGCTAAGAGAATTTGCCACTAAAATTACTGGAGTCTAGCTCATACTAGATTGACACTAAATGAGATAAAAGTTAGAGCAAGAGAATAAACCCTGCAGTTAAAAAAAGAATCTGCTAGATTTTGAAAATTTCCATCAAGCAACATGTCATTTTTGATGCAGATTATTTTATGCCCACTTTTTAAAGACAAATCCCACCTAGAATCTTGTGAGATGTTTTAGTAGTTAAACTGTATGTTTATCACAGAAGCTAATCTAGAGTCTACTATTCTTGTTAAGTCTCCTAACAGTAAACTGGGAACACATGAAAAAGCTCAGCGGTAACATGGTTGAAAAAATGACACATGTAAAAGTAACTGGGTTGAATAGTCATCTTATAATAAAATTTTGATTCATAACTAGATCTGTATCCAGACATGATGAGTGTTTGGATGCATGCATCGTATCGTACACTTTCATGGTGGTAGGACTCCAAAATCTTTGGTTGATATAAGAGTCATAAAATGTAAGAGAGAAGGATACCTTGTCCTCTAAAAACCAGAGTTCCCCACCCTCTTTCTCCAAGTCTGGCTCTTCCAGCCTGTATGAGACACTTCCTAAAGTGGTCTGGACCTTGACTGTTTCTAAAGTCTGCTTGATTCCTTATTTCTCAAATCCTACCATCAGCAATGCTGTGTATAAAGTTTCTACATTATATCACACGTGCCTGGTCAGACTGACACCAAAATACCTTTTTAATACAATACAGCTTCATGTCAAATCCTCTGACCATAGATACATGCCAACATCTATGAACACATTTGAGCATTTTATTTCCTCAAGTATAATCACACTGCCACTGAAGTCCACGGAATCATTGTCATGGTTTTGGCCAAATTGGCCAATGGCTGGTGACAGATGCTCTCCCTCCACCTCTCGCACAAGGAGAGGAGGAGGAGAGATAAAGAGATTTACAAGTTTAGAAGGAACCAAACTACTTTAATGAAATATCAATAATAAAATAAAAAGAAAATAACAAAATAGATACAGTATATACAAAACCATATTAAGCTCCCAGGATGACATCACCAGCAGGCACTGGGAAAGTCCCAGACTGGACTCAGTGATGGGTGGGAACTGGATTCCAGAGCTGGCATCAGGAACCCACGGATTGGGATCAAAGGCAGATGAACAGACAGGGTCCTCCTTGGCCATCGGTCATTGAAGAAAGAGAGAGTGACCCTTTGATCCTTCAGCTTTTATACTAAGCATGGGGCAGATGGGATGGAATACCCCTCTTGGTCAATTTTGGGTCATCTGTCCTGTCCGTTCCGCCCCGCAGGTGGACCCCTTTACATATTTCTGTTTCTGACCCTCCAATGGGGCAAATAATGAAATTAGCTGACCTTGGTTGTTATAGCAATAAGCATAAGCAAGACCCTCTCTGCATACCATTCCTTGGCACTAACTATAAACATTGGTATTATCACTCTGAGAATGAACAGTTTTCAGCACAATATGCTATTAATTTTCAGACAGTTAGAAGAGGCCTAGGTAAGAAGTAAAATTACTAACCAGAAAGTTGGTTCTGTTTTACCTCAAACCAGGACAATCATGTAAATGCATGATTTGACTGTTTTGATAACATGCTCTAGCCATGTGCTGTAGCACCCTGCCCACCTTGACTGCATTGCTGACAGCTTAAAAAGGATCGGAAACCACAAATCAAAGAGCAAGCTAACACAATTTCCTTTTTCAGTTCTCTACCAGATAGTTTTCCAAGATTGATCTTCTCCAACAGAGCCATCAAGATATTATCTACTGTTTCTTGATGAACAGAGAATTTGTATAACGGAATGAGGGGATCCCAGAGAACATGTGACAATACTGTAGGACCAGCCACTAGCAGTTTCGTACATGACTAAAATAAATATAACAACTTGTACCAGAAAAGAACTGCAAGAACCAGTGAGAGATGATATATAATGCTGAGACCATGCTAGTGAGGTAGTTTTTGCTACCTCACTAGCACTACCTCATGCTAGTGAGGTAGCAATGGATGCAATTAAACTGCAGTCTGAATTCCAAAATGTCCTTATATTTGGATATAAATTTTTTATGAGCATTGGGCTATCTGTTTATTTATTATACCATGCTGTCAAATTAATTAACACTCTGAGTTAGTGATCAAAATAATCTACTCATCTGTTCTTAAATTCTGTGTATCAGAAAATTGCTGCTACTAAAACGAAGAAAAATTACCCAAGGCACTATGTGCTGGATAATATCTATGTGCACGCGGGCTACTTGGCCACCTTTCAGGACAGTACTGACCTTTAATTCACACTTTTAACTCCGGCTCTATTGCATTTGAAAACTTTTCTTCCTGAATTCTGAGTACTGCAGTTCAAGCACACTATGCTGACCCAAGAAGCAAACTCAGATTTCCAATTCAAATCTCACAGGTCTGTTTGTTCTTTCATTTTTGTGCACTGCCTTCAGTCACAGAAACAGCCTCAGTGCCTGTTGTTTTTTTTTTTTTTTTTTCCTCTTCATTTTCTCTTCAAAGCGTGCATGCCACAGTAGCACTTCGGTATAACTTATTAAAAGTTTCTCCTTTTATCAATAAACTTGCCTGAACATTGTATTCTGGCAAACTTTTCACTTCCTTTAGGAGGTGCAGTTGCCAGTTGCTGTTCCACTTTTGCCTGAACTTCAGCATTTTGTCCTGTAGAGACGCTCTCTCTATGTCTATATTAATGCCATTGTGCAAAAACCAATCATTGTAAATTATGGATGTTTATGGCATGACTGAAATGGGAGCAGATATGCATTGACTGGGGAAGAGAAACTGTGTAAGGAAGGTGGAAAAATAAATTTGTTATTGTGATTTGGTACTGTTTTTAAAATCTCATGAATAATTGTCAGTAAGGGACAATCTATGAAGAAGGAGCGAAGGAAAAATGCAAGTGTGCAACTTTTACCATTGTGTTAAAGGACAGAAAAAAGGGTGATTAAGAAACATATACTACATACATACCATTTTATTCAATATACCTAACCTGAAAACAGGAAGTTTCACATTAGCTGAAATGTGTTCTGTTAATGAAAGCTCAATTAATTTTCTGCTAGTGAAAATTAAATGATATGGACTACGTATGCACAATTCAACAAAGTAACATCCCAAATAGAAAATTACAGGAATCAATAACCTTTTCTAATGCTAGGAAGAACAGTGCCTGATTAAATCTTTTGGTTTAATATCAGTCATTTTTTAATTGCGTACAGTGAAAGACTTTTTAGTAGGGCAACTTTGTTTTGGCAAATCTGTGTAAGACCTCTTAAAGATGATATTGATGCAGATTTTCAAATATTGTTTGAGGGCAAAAAAAATCAGAAGAGAAATATCTCCTAATTAATTAATTAATTAATTAACCTAATTAATAAATTAGCCTAAGAAAAAGAAACAAACACTTGCAGAAAGTTAACAGCATTTCTAAAGCAGCTGATGGAAGTTTTAGAATTTCTTGTCCAGTTACATTCACTGGCACCTTCAGTGGAAGGGATACACCTGTTGCTCAACGGCTACAAGAAGGCTTGCAAACATGAGGTGTATCTTGCAGAGCTGTGTTCAGCTGCTGGTCTGGCTTTAGAAATTAAAAATCTATGGCTGGTGGATAGCATATAAAATAGTCTAAATCACTTAAAAGGGATCCAGCTTTTCTGCTTGACCAGGATAGCAGTTTTTCTTTCCATACCTGTAACCTACTCTCATAATAAATACCATTACCTACGATTTGCTTAGAAGTACTGTCTTCATTTACAGTAAGTTCACCTGGTGCAGATCAAGCCATGTGAGCAAGGCTACGGTGCATCATCCCTACGGAGGCAATGAAGCCAAATAAAGTGGTAGCTCTGGTACAGTTTATGGCTTGTATTACAAGATGTTTCTGAGGAGTGCAGATTTTAACGAATGCTTTACGTTGGGCCTTGTATGATGTGATGTCAAGGCTGAGGAAGGACTTCCCCTCTGGCAGGCACAAGCATACATCCCTGCCGCAAGGAGAAAACAGCTGAAGGATAATTTCCAGCTCCTGGCAGAGCTGGAATGGAGCTGTATGAAGGGAATCCCTGCACACTTACTGAAATAATCATGCTTTACAAAAATGCCATATGGATATTTTGTCTTCCTCACATTAACTCTGATTGGTTGACAAACATTTTAACTAACAGAATGAGGAAGATTTGCATAATTACACCGTATTTTTTAAGAACTATACAAGGAATATGCAAATTTTGGGTTGGCTTCTAGTATAACTTTGCTTCTATTGGCTCATCTTTTTATATCTCCCAGGCTGTTGCCTGGCAACAAAAATGTCACAGAAGTTATTCACATCCATCTAGTGGAAAAATCTGTCCAAAAGGAGACAAAATAAGTTATCTGAAAAAATCTTTACCATTCTAAATGAACTAGATATCTATCTATCTGTCTGTCTGTCTGTCTGTCTATCGTCAGATGTTACTGTTCTGTTTGATTCTTTTCTCACATCACGTATTTATGTAAATATAGAAATTAAAATTTTCAATATATATATACAATTTTTACCTATCAGCTGACCTGTATGTTTCAGTTTCTCTGCTATGTTAACTATTTACAAAACTTCGAATGAAAATATCTTTAGAACTTTTACATTTTTTGAGTAAAATGTTATTTGAAACGATGACCCTGGAAGCTGATATCATCATTTGACTCTAACTTTAATAGCAAATTTAACAGAATGCAATATTGTTCTTGCATCTTAAATATATGCTAATATTTTCAGCTGCTAAAGAGAACCTCCATTATTTGAGCCTATGAAAGAAAGAATCTAAAAAAGTAAAGTACCTCTTAAGAGTCACACATATATACACACAGATATGACTAACTCCTGTACTAAAAATACAGTGGAGAACTGATTCTTGTAACTACATGTGTCATATGAATGCCCAGTTACCAAGTTTTTAATCTCAGTTGAAAGGTCATGAAAGGCAGGTCCCGCATACCAATCTGCTGTAAAACATCTAATATGCGGAAGTGATGTTCACTTTATTAAAAACAGTAATAAGTATAAAATCACTCAACATAAATTAAGAGTGTGTCCTCTTAGGTTTCCTACAGCACACAATAACGTGTTTATTTACTTCGGACTTTTCTTCAGGAAAGGGTAGCCTGCTAAACACATTTAATGTTTGAGGTTTTGCTTCAGCTGGCAAAAAAAGAGACTGGCAAGAAAGCCTGACAGAGGAAGACTGATTAATATGAAAGTCTGAGGCAACTATAGACAGGAATCTTGTACTATACCCGGTATGCAATGCAGTATAAGACAGCCTGAATTTTCACTTGTCTCTGGTCTGCCAAAATCCTGCCTTCACTGAGGTTAGATGGAATGAGTAAATGGGCATGAATGTCCGTCTTTTAAATATGTTACATTGACACCTCTGAATGAAGAAATGTTTTTTTCTACTTTTTGGAAGTGTATATACCATTCTCCCAAGGAAATACTTGAGAGTGCCACATAAAATTGCTGTCCTAGATTGACTCACTGAGAATCACACTAAGCAAGAGCTACTGACAGTGTAGGTCCTGCCTGATCTGGTAACATGACATCCAATCTGTCAATATAGTTTGGAAAATAAAGTATAGCTGGGTTTCATGGTATCAAGGAATATGACTGATAGTTATACTGATGGCCCTGATAAACATTTTGGGTCTAGAGCTGCTTTTGATGCCTGTAACTGGATGAAGATTGCATATGCTGCTGTTGTTGACAAGTTCAACGTACAAATTCAGTGACTAAAGAGTTAGTCTTGAAATGGTTATCTGAAAGTTGATTTGAACTGGAACTGTAATCATATTTTGTTACTACTTGTTAGTTGGACCAGCAGAATTGCTAACTAATTTTCTGAAAGAAAGCAGAAGTTGTAAGTATAAGAATTTGCTTATGTTGGTCTAGTGCAGATTTAAGGATTTTTAATTTTAAGGATTTTTAATTTTAATCAGAACTGGTATTCAAAGTGTAAGAAATGCTTCCATGTTACTTGTTAAAATAGATTTGCTTCTCGGTTCCCACTTGTGAAATGGGAATAGCATCAACAAACTACTGTTGCAGAATAGTTAGGTTTCTAGAGGTGGAAAATCTTGAGGAGGGACTTAAAGGGTGATACAAACACTTATCTTTATTCGTGCTTCATGTGTCACGCCAACTCTTCTATATGAATACTTGATGATTTCTGTTAAGGACGGATAGCGTGTTTCACTGTTGCACTTTACATGTCCAAGGTGCTATATGAGTAATTCTTAATGAGTAGGTTAAAAAAAAAGCTAAAAGAAAAAACCCTGTTCATCCCACTCATGTGAACTGTTAGTTATCTCATACCCAAAAGTTATCTTTTAGCCTTGACTGATCATCACCAAGATCTGAAATACCTGCTAGACCTCTTTACCAGAGTAACTTTGTGTTGTTTCATTTGTATTGTTTTTCCAAGCTGGAAAAGTATTTGCTGTCCAAAGGAAACCCTTAGTGTGCATTTGCAATTTATGTAATTGCATCCTTTAGAATACCTATTTACCTGTTTCCAGTTTTGCATTGAAATGTAAATGGACCACACAAAATTGCAGCATAGTATATCAGTATTAATTTGATTCCATTGCTCTTGTGCTCTCTGCTGCAAGTTAATTTCTAAATACTTTAATATTATCCTTAATTAAATTATGGTTACCAATTCACCTTTGTCTACTATTTAGCAAAATAACAAGTTACAGGGTCTTTGTAATACCTTTAAAAAGGATACATGGTGATGTGCTTATGAGGTTGTGCTTACCTGAGTGGCATAATTGGGCTATTCTTAAATTACTCCCTGGTAGAAAGGCAAGACAGGCACCATCATGTGATCTTTACTGCAAGATCCTTTCTTGAACTGAGGGAAAAGGAGCAGGATATCATGGAGGGGAAGCAGAGAGGAGGGAAAGGAAGCAAAATGAAAAAAAATATTCATTTAAAATCCTTAAAGTAAAAATATTTATGAAGTCAGCATTATCTTTAAAAGGTTTAAAAGAAATTTTATTTTCAAAGTTTTAAATATAATTAATGATTTTCCCAGTAGATTTAACCAACAATTATCTCCCCATCTTGACACATGAATATGAATGTTTACATGTACAGTTACAACCTAGCACCAGCAGTTCTTCCCATCTCACAGACATCTTGTTATACTACACAATATTCACCAGGTAGGTAAAAAAAAAAAAAAGTTATATTTAGTAGAAAACATTTATTATTGGTGCCCCACTCCCCTGCTAGCTGTTCCACCTCTCCAGATTTTAATCATACTTCCCTATGATAATGTAGGGAACACCATCAAATTTCTGAGGTTCCAGCACAGGGCAGCCCACCCCCAGAATGTCCTGCTCTTGCTGGGTCCTCTAAGGTAGGGAACCAACTCTTGGGTTCTGAAAAATCACAGTCCTGCCTTGCAGAGCTCATATTGGCAGTGTGGATTCAGGCTTCACCTGAGCCATGATGCCAGGGCTGTGATTTTTTACCATTTCCTTTTGTATCCTGATATCGGTTTAGGATGTTGCAACTTTAACTGGGGGGAACATAAATTAAATGTCAACAACCGAGTATCTGCTCCCGCCCACATCTTTTCTTTTTTTTTTTGCCAAAATTAAAGAAACAATGTATACCTGCATTGTTGCAGCTTGAGTGATAGATCTTTCTGATTGCTTCAGAAAATATTAAGTGAACTTCTCACCTTGTTACAAAAGAAAGGCATAAAACAACACTACAGAGTAAATGAAGGACCATGCAGTTCAATGCAGATATCAAATGTGTGTAATTCAGGACTGCATCAGAGACAATAATCTACTGCTAATATTCTATCTTACTCAACGATGCCAGAAGCTAGCCTGTAATGTTTCTTTTCCAAAGCTTTAAAATTTGAGGTCTGTTTGTCTTTCACTGCATCCTTCCTCTTTGCTGAGCTACTGCTGTGGTTACATGGTTAAATATCCTCTTAGCAGAAACATCCATTTGTGTGCACTGGCATTTTACTCAGTTGTCTGGTACAAATTTACAGCTCTTATCCAGGTGTATAATAGAAATACAATTGTCTAAAAAAAAAATTGTAGTGTCATTTACCAGTGGGGGAAAAAAAAAAAATCTTACAAAGTAACAATTTTCAAAAAATTCTAGCAATACTTACAACTTATGCTATCTGAAATTGGGTATTTGCCTATGGTAATATGTATAAAGTCCTAAACCTTGTATTTTTCTGAGTGTTTTCTGCAGTATAAATGAAGGCCTCATTTCCAGTCATCATATCACTACCATAAAGCGAGTATCTGCCATTCATAACTATTGAATGCAGTGAACAGCTAACAGACTCGCTTTTCCTGCTCTAGATTCCTGTCCACATCATGACTTCCAGTGGCACCTGAGACCTTTCAATGAGTTTCAACAGCCTAGGTTATAACTTGTTTGACTGAGCAAGACCCTTAGGAATTTCCACTTCATCTTTCTCCACATTGGACTATCTAATGCAACCAAGGGACCACTTGACTAGGATGTCCATCTTTCTCTACATAGTATTAATAAATTATTGTATCATAAATTAAACTTTTAAAATGCACTTGATTATGAGAAGGAGGACTCCTTTTGAAAGGAGCTGTTAAGTGACTCAAAAGAGAACCTTTGATACACATTTTTTTCCCGTAAGTGTGCTCACTGAACCTTCCTGTGCACACTGAGCTACATATCATTGCTGCTGTCATTCCTAAGAGAAGGTTATAAAGAAATCCTCTTAGGAAAGCTTCTGATACAAAAAAAAATTGAACAGTTTATAAAATGATATTGAAACCAAGTGATAAATATGCAAATTAAATTTGCCAGGTGGCAGGAACTCTTTCAGTGTTCCTTTTCACCTTTAGATAGAGTCTGAAAGTCTTCTGCTAGTCTCTCAGTCTCAAAGTGATTTTGAGTAATACTTTGTGAGCAAATTTAAAATTGAAAATGTATATATTTCCAGGTTGTTCTTAAACATTAAATTAAATATTTCAAGCAAAAAAACCTAAAACAGTGATAATGAAAAGAATGTCAAGAGCAAAGGGAACAAAATTCTATGTAAGGCTAGAATCAAAGGGTAGGATTAAAAGAAGAGTTACATCTGCACAAAATCTTAAGAGTGCCAATAATGAGCCAGAAGGGTTATCCCTTTCAGCATATGTCCTTCTCTGACTGTACCCGTGAGTAGAACAGAGAACTCAGAATGAACCTTCAGCTGCACATCAAGTTTGTTGCATAGACTGAGATTACAGTTTTTGGTAGCTGACAACAGAACGTGAAACACATTACTGGAAAGCTAACTTTGTAAAGTATTATGAAATAATGATTGAAATAGTTTTAATGTATGTGTAATAAGCGTGGCAGGTGAGATTACATCATAGTGCTAGTTTACATGAAGTACTGAGAGAACAAATGCAATGTTTAAATAATACTGTGACTATATTTACTTTGCCCGAATTTAACCACAAATGAAATAAGTTAAGCTAACAAGTATTTTACTGTTATTTTCATTATTATTGTTACTGCTTTGTTTCCAAAAAGCATAGTTTCCAGTCAAGTCTATATAATGTAAATGAGACATTTAATTGTGTTATTAAGGCCTGTTTGATTTGCTCAATCCTAGCCAATGCAGCAACAAAAGCAGAGGAAGAGGAACATCAGTATAAAATAACCACTTTTTTTTTCCTTTTTGGTGGGCACAGGAAAGCAAAACTGAAACATATAAATATCTTAAATGAAGAAATGATTTAACTAATCCTGTGTTATGTTCAACTACCTAAGACTTCAAGAAAGTTGGAATGGTTTCAAGTTTTCTTTCTTGTAAAGAGAAATTTTGCTAAATTAACATCCCAGATGTTTACCTCAAACAGAGCTTATCTCACAAGTGTTTTGAGTGTGCTGTACCAGTTTCTTCTCCCAGTCTTTTAAAACTGTCTTCTTAAATGAAAGGAATGTCTTCTGATGTGCTTGTGTGATAAGGACACATGGTGAGGAAAAAAACACGATCTTATGCTTTTAATAAAGGATTATCCTTACGGAATTGTCTGTTTTCAGTGGTCAGGATACATTTCTGTCAAATATATCATACAGGCATTAATAGTAGTGCCGATATAGTTCTGTTTCTTAGTTTCTCTGCATGGAAATTTTTCACATTAGAAAGCAATTGTAGCATCTAAATAGAGTTTAGAGAATTTTTTGTATGTCCTAATTAATACAACTCATAGTTCTATGACATTTTGAATTGTGATTTGGATAAAGGCTTCCAATTTTTTTTCCTGCCTAACTCATTGTTTAGTTAGGCACTTTGCAGATTTACATGTTTTTGCTGAAATTTATTTTGCTTCTTTACAGTTAAAGTTCATGTAGCTTACTCTCACTTTTGGAAACACTGGAATATAAAAGTAGTCTGTTTCCTGAAGAAATTTTCAATTTTGCCAAACAGATGTAATTTTTTAACTCATTTCAGGTTACAGAATCAAAATGTTACTGCACTATTTCTTGTCAACTGTCATTTCATGGGGACACAGTTTATATGTTTTGAATAAATCTGAATGATCTAATTTCATGTCAGCAAGTCTTATTTTTCTACCATAAAATGAGATTAGAAATATTTATATGCATCTCTATATATATGTAATGTGTACCTCTCTTTTTGTGTATACACACACACACAATCTGCTTATTATGCATACAAGTGAGTGTGCATATGCATCTTGCAGGTACACACATTGAGTGTAAATCACGCTTTTTTTCCCCTTGCCTGCATAAAATTTTTCTTCTACTTACCAACAAAGCATCTCTTCTACTCATTGCCATGTTTCTAATACTTATTTGGTTTTAACAAGGTACAGAGATGGCCATATCAAATGAATGCAGGTATTTAGTTAGACATCCAGACACTTCAAGGCTGATAGCTTCCTTGTAGTTGTACAAACCAAACAGTGTATTCCAGTGGATGAGTTATTTCTATGAATACCTCTTCATTCCAAGAGAATCCACAAGGGGACAACACTTGGCCCTTTAAGGAAATTAAATTATTTGATGTTAAAGCAATAATTTTTCAGAAACACTTCTTTTACTTAAGTATTTTTGAACTTGTAGAAAACATGAGACACACAAAAAAAATAGGTATGATAACTTTTTCCAAGAATAATAAATTTTATTCCAGTCATGTAGATGTGATATCATTTGATTATACAGGATATTAATGCAGCACTCTAGATGTGTCTAGTATAATAACACAAGTCAACAAGAAAAGAGTATGATTACCATCTACTAATGTAACAGGTAATGTTTAAACAATTGAAAATAATGGGCTTAAGATGTAAGGTTATATACATATGTTCCAAAGAAAGACTTTGCAAAACAGTGTTATCTAAATTATTATGAAAACAATGATGAAGTACAAACTGGTAAATGGAACAGGAAGATGAGAATTAAATAATTAGGAAAATAAATAACAGTTTATAATAAGTAGTGAGACATCAAGCTCAGAAAAGGAATTTCACTAATCAACAAAAGCTGTTGGGCAAAAATCTATACTCTCCTCCATTATTTATTGAGCCTTTTCTGAAAATAAGTAAAGAGATAGATCCTTGCTCTTACATAAAAGAAAAGGGTAGAGCTGTACTCATGTCTGACCAAAACCAGGTCTGTCAAAGACTGCATCACTAGCAGCGCTGTCATGGTTAACAAAATGTGATAAACAGCACAGAGGCCCAAGTGAAGCCTTAGAATTTACTGTACTGACAAATGACTCAGGCCGTCACTGTTCTTAAGAATGATTTCTCTTGCAAACATAATTTTCATATTTTGGGTTTTACTGTCTGTGTCTTTCATGGGGTAACTTACAGACTTTTTGAGGGCAACTTATGAACCTTTTGATTATAACAGAGTCCCATTCTACTATATTTAAGATTGAAAATGTGTGTCTCTCTAAGTGTTGACCCTTAAGTGCTCTAAAAGCCATATAGACACTGCATAGCGGTGTAGAATATCATTATCGCTCCAAAATGGGCAGCATTTCCTGAGGCACAATCCATTCCACTGACCCCAGAAACTCCATTTGAAGCTAAAACCTTACCTTAAAATTGTGTCCAAACCAGAATCACTGGCTGTTTTCCCTTTTAGACACAATGTACCCACTATCTCTTGCATAGAGATAGAAACAGATAATAATTATTGAAAGTGTTTGGATCTCATATGCAAAGTGGATAACACTAGGTTAAGTTGGTGCAAAAACCAAAATCATAAGTTGATTTCTCACAAATTTATAGCCCATATAAACTGCAGGAATGAGTGTTGCTTTCTGGCTTGGGTGACAAATTAGCCCAGTTTTGCCACAGGCGTCACAGATGCAGATTCTCCTGTTTGTTGTGTCCGGTTTCCTCTGTTGCCTTTTGTTCTGCTGGTTTAGCTTAGTGGTGCCGACAGCATCACTACAACCACCAGCTCTGGCAACTCTGCCACCAACACATGGACCATAATAGCAGTTTCCCATGTTGTGAAACTGACATCTGATAGCTAATGGTTTGCCTGATCACATTTTTTTAATCGTTCATTGGTCTGGAAATCAAACTTATTTTTGCCACCTCCTGAAATAGTGTTAGGCACTCTGCTTTGACATATGCATCAGATGCCAGACCAATATAACTGATCCTGTTGCTTGAAAGCTGAATATTTGACTATGACTGCATTGGTTCTTATTCTAAAAGACTGTACTACATGGGCACAGAGAGTGTGTGTGTTTAACAGCCAAAAATGCCTACTGGAAGAGCTCTAAGTTGTCTACATTTTTTTTAGCCACACAAGAGAATGGGGATTACAACCGCATAGCGCATATTTACTTTTGTTTAGATTCAGATGCCGATTTCCTTCTTGAAAGGCTGTTTAAATTTCCTCAAAAGCTGTTCAGGCTTTTCATCTGCTCTGTGGGACTTCATCATCAATCATGACACTCTAAGATGGCATGCTGCCACAAGGGCAGAAGAGCTGGTGCTGCACTGTCGACAGAAACAACTGACTTGACTAGCTTTCCATTAGGATACGGCTGGACCCAGACCTCTGTTTTTTTAAGCTGATGTTTGTGCCAAACCACTTAGCAGCAGGATCAACATAGTAATGTACTGCAAATCCTCTAGTGTGTGTACAGTTTGTATACAATCATTAGCAAAGAGTAGGTCACAGGCCAGCAGCTCTACAATCTTTGACTTAGTGCCATCTCTGTAGGCAGAAAATTCCACTGTTATTAAAACACAAATACAGATTCCTTTATTATTGACTCAAAAGCAAGACCTGCTGTAGAAAAGATATTTAAAATAATTACACAGTAAGCACCTGTTTTAAAAACGAAACCAACCAAACAAAAAAAAACCCATCCCAACCCTCCCCCCCAAAAAACCCAATCCAACCAATCAAACAAAAAAACCCAAACTTCCCTCTATTAATTTTTAACCATGAAAGCTCTAACAGTCCCCTTCAGCTCAGGATCCTCCTCAACATGCCATTAACAAGCACCTTAGATTTGTGCAGAAAACTCTAGCTACTTTCACGAGGAGGAACTTCTTTACTTTGAGGGTGGCAGAGCACCAGAACAGGCTGCCCAGAGAGGTGGTGGGGTCTCCATCTCTGGAGACATTCAAAACCCACCTGGACGCGTTCCTGTGCAACCTGCTCTAGGTGACCCTGCTCTGGCAGGGGTGTTGGACTAGATGGTCTACAGAGGTCCCTTCCAACCCCTATCATTCTGTGAGTCTGTGATTCTGTGATTCATAGTGACAAAGACTCTAACCAGGACTTAAGTCTACCCTCTGACTTTTTCTTTAAGAACCCTGTCTGCAAAACTCACATCAAAGGCTTTGTTCAGACTTTTTTTTTTGTGAAGACTTATTTGTAACTCTACTTATAATAATATTTTTCATGCAGTAAGGAAATAATATGAAAAAAATATATTCATATTTGTATTTATATATATAGGAGTAAAAATCAAGGACTTCTGTTCGTGCTACCAGCTAAGCTACTGGTACTAGCCAAAACATCAACCCATGCTAACGATCTGGGTGCCAGTTGCTTACTACTGTGGTTGCCCCAGCAGCAGCACAAGCATGAGATCATATGCAAAAATCCTTCTGGAATCTGAAGCAGCCTTCTAATCTAGCAAACTGAATTACTTAAGGGAATGTGCATGAAGAATGAACCAAACCCACGGATACACTGGATTATGTCTAGACAGACATCTGGGAGTAGGAAGGCAGGAAGGTCTCTTGCAGCAACGTCTCCAACAGCAGGGTTTGGGATTTTTTAATTACTTATTTGTGGAAATTGTAATATAAATGTAACTGTTTAGATGCTTTCAGATTATTCTTAAAGGCAAAATATTTTATGTATGGCAATCCTTCTAGGAAGAGAGGATGAAAGATGGAAGGAAAATAAGGGTTAGGAGTTCAGACTGCAATAGACCCCTTTCATTTTTTGTTTTGATGTTGTGTGTTTCAAGGGGCTTAATTTGGTCTTTGCTAAAGCTTCTCTGTCTCCTAAAACTATGAATTCATAAAGTGGAAGCTACTGTTTTTATTGACTTGTTCATTCTGAGAGTTCATTATGAGTTTAGATCTAATAGTTTATATAGCTCATAATTAATAGTTTATGTATTTCATCATCATTGCTTACCTTACTTAACTACTACCCCCTCATTTTTTATGAAAAAATGACATTTTAACAAATTAGTGTTCAGCATCAAAGGCTTATTCCTATGCAGTGAAAATAAAAAGCTCCGACAATAAGTGATTCCTAGGAAAATGATGAATCCTTCCAGTACAGCTGACCAAGTTATTTCCATTTAACTTAAAACTCATAGATTTTTTTTTTCATTTCTGAGGTAATTTCATTGTCTCACTACCTACTTCTTTCCCATGCATTCTGTTGTGCTGTGCTTTCTCTTTAAATGCAAAAAGATCACTGAAACTAAATTTTAACAGGAATGCAGATAGTGCTAATTTAAACTAGAGACAGACCAACAGAAAAAAAAAAAAAAAAAACTTGCTTTTTTGATACCATTAGCTGCAGAATCATTTGATATCAGTTAATGGACTTGTTAAATGAGACAAATATTAATTGTGCCCAAACCTTGCACAGTTGTTCTGTCATGCTCATGCCAGAAAAAGAGTGTCAATAAACAATTGAGAAGGAGGGGACTGGCAGTATTTATTATCTTTTACCTTACATTTATTGAGAAAGCCAAAATGTTTTTTTACAACTTCAGATTAAGAGAAGCCCAAACCTGCATTTTTCAGACAAAGTAATGACATTTGCCTTCAGGAAGTTTCAAAGCATAAGTGTCAAAACAGGACTTCCCTACCAGCACCACCTCCGTGAAACAAGCTCTGGTTAAAAGAAACCAATTTTGTGAAGAATTTCAACTGACAAAACTTCATGGTTTGACAGCATATGGTTCCACTGGAGTTTACTGAATCAGCTATTGTCAGCCTTCAGGGAAGAAAACCAGCTAGAATAAATTAGAATAATTTATTGTTGAGCTAGTTGAAAATTAAGGAGTAATAACTATTTTTGTTGTGGGTTTTTTTTGGTTGTTGTTGAGTTTTGCTTGTTTGTTTGTTTGTTTGTTCTTTTCAGAACTGACTTTGAAGACCAAAATTCCACCCAGACAGGATGAAAAACCTAACTCAGCTTTTTCTTACAGGAAGTTATAACCTGCCCTGTTCTGAAGTGGAATTATGGCCTCCAAGATACAAGGCAGCCATAGAACTAAACTTTTTCAGTCTTCCTGATCTTTCACAGTTTTCAGTAGTGCTGCCCACATCTGAAGAGCAGCAGCACCCACAGAGAGAAGCTGTGTCAGGTCAGCGGCCATTGCAAAGGCAAGGCTTATTCCTTACAGTTGCAAAAAGACTCCCTTTCACCTCTGGCTTTGACTCTACACCACCTTTCCTGCAGCTAAAGGTGTGAAGGTTTTTAGGCTCAGAGAGTTGTTGTTGTTGTAAGCTAATTAATTAAACAATTGATTAACTAACTATCAAACATTGATTGCACAGAACTGATTAAGTTATTTATCCTACAGACTAAGCAAAAGCTTGTTACCAATGGCCAGGCTTAGATATTCATATGTGGTGCCAGACACCTAGAGCAAAACAAACATCTTTTCCTGGTTTCTGTCGGGATGGCAGCTGTCCTGGACAGTATCTTTGTATAGCAGTTAAATTTTCTTAGCCAACCTTATTCTTCCAGCGATATTTAAATAGCTCTTCTTCCTCCTCTGCTTTCTGCAGATGTTCAGCATCACAAATAACTCTGAGTAAATCCTGTTCTCTTCCTCATTGTTTTTTCCCTGTCTATCCACTTCTAATAAAAAGAATGTTACAGAAACTAGAAAGGCTAACACCATATAAAGTGACCATTTTGTCAGTCATTAGTGTGTCAGCCTCTCTGTTTTATCTCAAACTAAGAAAATGCCTCAGTCATTCAATTGGAATGATCATCAAGATTTATGCTCAACACCCATAAGCAGAAGCTTGTTACACCAATACGAAGAGTTCTTTAAGGGAATCCCCTTAAAATAAACACACATACACTGCACTTGTTAAAGAAAAGAATGACCTTTGCTATGCTTTGATTAAAGGCTTCAAGATGAAATGGTCTTTTTCTTAAAAAAAGTTGAAATAATAAGGAACATACGAAATAAATTTTACTCACATTGATAGGTCCTAAAAAGTGAAGGGGACTAAGTTTCTGATTAAAGATCATATTTAAAACAAATGCCCAGATCAAGTATGAACCATTTGCCAAGAAAAGATATATTTATGTCCAGCTTTAGAAAATGAGATTTTAAAATTATTTACCTTGTTTATTTTTATTTAATATTGTTCTTGGGTTTATATCATATCCTGAGCATTATTCTTGCAACAAAACCATGATTTTGTTGCTTAAATACATAGAAGTTTTCACTTCATAAGTTAATTCTTAAAGACAGAGCTTTTTAAAAAAAAGTAAAGTAAAATAGGTTTGCAAAGTATGGTGATACAAACTATTTTTTTTTATGTTTTGAGTTTTTATCTTTTTTTTTTTTTTTCTAAATGCATGGCACAGCATAACAGGCTGCTCTTTAGACCTGCCACAGATTGGATGTAAATAATGAACAGCTGTTTCCTACCAAAACTGTCATCCAACACATAAGTCATATGTTGGCAAGGAATTAATAACAAATTATTGTAGTTTAATTCTGTTTGTATGTTTTCTGTAAATAAACACTTACTTCATGGGTGAATTTCATTAAAAAAAACTGAACAAAATAATTTGAGTCTCCAGTTCACATCTGAGCCATTACTTTGTGATCTGACAAATTGTGTGCACAAACTCCTCATCAGTAGCTTTTAAAATACAACTAATTTTAAACATTTGTATTTTGTAAATCCAGCTGTTTGGACTAAACGCAGTCATAAAATGTATTTATTTTATTTAATGAAGCAAAATAATGAGATTTCATCTTTGAATAATATTGTATATGAAAGATGGTTTATTTCTACAAATATTTGGCAATACACAGGTAAAATAAATTTTACATTAGCATTCATGCCAGTGAACTAATTTGCTCATTATTTGCAGCAAGCAGAGAGAATGGTGTAAACACAGTCAAAGCAAATGCAATTAAATTGAAAAATTGGGGGAAAATGTAGTATCGGTACAAGTGCACTTAGGAAAAAAGTCTTAGAAGGTTATTTATTTAAAAAAATATTTATTTACTGTCTTATATTCCCTTTATAAAATCAAAGGCATACCTTTGACTTCTGACTGCCACATCACAGTCTAATCTTTAATTTGAAGTGCAATTGTAGAGATGCATAAATAAGAAGAAGTCTTCATTGTCAATGTTATAAAAATTGAAACTATTTGAGAATGTTTGATTCAAAAAGACCTGTCATGTTGTCCAATTCTTGCTCTCCAAAACAGAATGAGTCGCATGGATAAGTTGTCATAGGCAGATCTGAAGAATTGAAATAATTCTTGAATATCAATTTGGAACAAAAAACCCTACGGCAAACAAAGCTGCTATACTAATTTTTCTTAAATAAGACTGGTTTTATTTACTAAAGACTGTAATTTGCAGCTTTATCAGAATATTTGTGTAAATCCAAAACTTGGTCATTTGAACAGATCTATAACAAAAATGATTTATTAATTGTCTACCAAAAGGGATGAAACTTAGAAAGAAGGTTTGTGTCTGTTTAATGATTAAGAAGGGAAACTGCAAATGTTTTATCAGGAAAATTATCCTCTGTTTAAGACCTTTAAACAAAAGTATTGGTAATTGTAATACTTGCAAAAACCCAATTAATTTATCTAAATAAATATTTTTACAAGTCTTTTTTCTTTTAAACTCAGGTTAATTATAACATGTCTTGACATTGGCTAAGATCTAACAGCATCTCTCTCTCTCACAAAGCTCACTAAGATGAGAGAAAACAAGGGCAGCAGAAAGAGAATTCCACCCCATATTCATATTCAGGGGCTGAAGTCTCAGGAGATGAGAAAAAACGTAAAGTTGCAAACCCCAGAGTCCTGGCCACTGGCAGAATAGCGCACTGTGAGAGCTGCTGATCACCATGGGACTGGTCTGGCAGCCAAGCAAGAGGTCATTAGAAAGGCACTTATGGAGGCATCCTCTAAATGGATCAGCAATGACAGAGAAAACAGTTCAAGATTAGACAGGGGCCCGTGACTGGGAATAGGTGGATGTATTCTGCTCTCCTGGCTAAAAGCCATGAATTTTTTGATTACCTTGGTATAACTTGCCCCCTTGGAAGGAGCTGTGGTTCCAAGATGCTAGATTTAAAGCAGAGTTTTATCTAAAAAATCAAGTATGGGATAATTTATGCCCTAAAACCATCATCTTTACTGGAAAGTGGCATATAAAGACAGCAGGTTATATATGGGTACCACAGCACAATCCCAGCTCAGGAAGACCACCAAAAAAGCAATGCAGACCATCACGATGTGCCTGCCATTTCTTGGGAAACAACAGGTTCACCTTCCCACTGGGCAGGTCACAACTCTGTCTGATTTATTTTACTATTAAGTCTCTAGTGTAAAAATAACTTTGAGACATCACACCATTGTCACTCTCAAAAAACTACCACACACCCCCAAAAGTCAAAATAGTGCTGCACACTAAGCGAAGGACATGTGAAAGGAAAGCTAATTAAATGGATGAGGAAAGACCAGATTTGCTAATTATGTATCACAATACTTGCTGTGCATTTGTTAACTGTTATCAGAAACATAGTAATTATGAACCTGTACTAGCAGCTTTGTAGTGAAAAGGAAAGGGCATTATTAATGTTCCACAGAATCATGATGGGAAATGACTTAACTGCCGTATAGCGTGCCATATGCTGTCTTGAGCTGCTGATGAAATTTTCATGTGTATTTCTTCTGACAACTTCTAAAATGTCTTTCTTGGGTACAATCTGAGATCTATAATTTCACACATATGTAGTGTAGGTGCACCCTACACTTGAGTCTACTGTCCCTAGCCACATGCACACAATAGATTTTCACTTAATATGTCTTTAAAAGTAACAAGGGTAGCACAGAAAGGGAAATATAGTGGTCCTACCGGTAAATTATCTCCATTTTTGTTTTTCTCATTATAGAAATAGGTCTCAAATGGGCACTTAACCTTCCTTTTTCCATTATTTATCATAGAAAACTTTCTTAATATTTTTATTTATTTATTCTAGTACTTACATAATATAAAGACTATAATATCTCTGAAATCCTAATGTTACAATGCAGAAAACACTAACTTGTACTTCACCCAGTACACACCCAGTACTACACAACTTCATTATTGTAATATTTGACGACCACAAGGTCTCATATATATATTTATATCTATGAGGTAGTCAATTGCTTTTACTGTTTTATAAATGGGAAACTGAGTTCCACAGAAAAATATTTTCACATGAATAGTATATGGCAGAGAAGGCATTTACCCTCTTATCTCAGGATTTAAAACAAATTAAATGTTTCAGTGAATTGCGCCCTAGAAAGGCTATTTGTTAAACTCCATTTCTTCTATTTGCAGTTCTTAAAGGACTATTTACAAGTAAGGTATAAAACTAAAAGTAAGTTATATAAATTCTTTTCCAAACGTGTGGTTTATCATTGCCTAATGAAGAAGGAATGCAAACTCTGAGGAAAAAAAGAGCAAATTCGTGTGTCAGTAAAATGTCAGTTACAGTAACACTAATCATTGGGAAGTACTTATGTTTGAATGGGATTGGGAGGGACCTCACAAAAAAAAAAAATAATTAAAGCTTGATCGAGAGCATGCTTCTCAAAAGTTATAGGGAGAGAACCAGACAATATTACAGTGTATGCTGATATTACCACCCATTTAGCAAAATCCATAAATAGACAATGACAAATACTGTGTCCCTCTAGGTGCTATATCTTGTCCTAAGAATATTTATATTGTGGTCCACCTCCTCAGATGTGCACCTTAAAATACTGTGTGTAACTGGGAGGAGAAGCATAGAATTTGATGCACTAGTGTGTAGCCAAGTGGAAACATGGTAACGAAGATAAATGAGGCCAAGCACAAGAACTATGCAAAACTGAAGACAGGCAAGACAGGGAAGTCCTAACAAGAAGATAATGGCAAGAATCTGTGCCAGAAAATGCAAGATTTCCTGAATGAGGAAAACAAAAGATGAATGGGTCTTACTGATGCTCCAGTTTGTTTACTTTTTATATTTAATTCATTTATTTGGTATTTTTTACCCATCCATATAGGGGCAAAATACAACTTCAAAATAGGGTTCTCCAGCTACTTTAGTCCTGGAGGAAGTTCTGCTTTAGTCGAGGCTCTTTTTGCTTCATGTGGGTCATAAAGTAGTGACCATTGAAACAAAAGAGTAAAACATAGACGAATAGAGAGAGTCCTCTGTGCTAGAAATTTCTGCTTTTTCTAAACATTTTTAACCTGGCAGTGTGTATGTTCATGTACATATGTGTGTGGCAGAAGATGTCTGAGTCTGTGCATGTGATGAAGGAGAATGGAAAATATGACAGAGATATTTACGCTATAAATCCCATAAAACTACTCTCTTGTAGTCAGGCATAGGATAGTGTTACCGCATAAAGAATTACTATGGCATAGTATGAATCCTGCATTGTCTCTTTATTGGTTATATCATTACATTTACTGTAATATATGGTGCAAATGTACATAAAATTAGAGGCAAGAGTACTGAATCCATTTGCAGTCAGGACTCAGACATTTTAAGACATAGCGTCTGTTTTTAAGAATCTGTTGCTATCAACATCATTTAACTTTTAAATGTGTCAGAAGATTTCAAGAGGTCTAATTCTATGCTTTTCTTTTGCAGTCTGTGAAAAATGAATGCAAAGTAGGTGAGATGATGCTAAATGGGATAGTGTTTCATCCCTCCATCACCTAGCTGAAGGCAGAAGTGAAGAATATTTAAGATCCTGCTATCACAGATGGTTCTGTCACCACCTACTAACCACTCTAACTTGGGATGGCCCTAAGAAAGCTGGAAAACCCCCAGTGAAGGGTGTTGGAGTTAAATCCTGCCAGTACTGGAGATAAGGGAAGAAAAAAATATAGATGCCTTACAGTTTTTCCTATGAATAGGGTTAACAAGGATCTATAAGAAGCGTATATTAGGATATATCACTCAGATCATTTGTGCTAATGCAAAATTTACTGCATAGAACATATTTTGAATTAAAAATTTGAACTGCTCAAGGCTTGATCCCATTGGATGAAAGTTACTTGAGACAGGATCAAGCTCTATGGATTCATATCCAGTGTAAGACTCTCATGAAAGTCTTCTCATTAAAATTTGAGCATCAGGATCATATTTTAACATGTTTGTGGTACTTCATTTTTGTGATGGGTTGACCTTGGCTGGCAGCTAAGCCCCGACCAAGCCACTCGCTTCCCCCACAGCAGGATAAGGGAGAGCATCAGAAGGGCAAGAGTGGTAACAACTCACAGGTCAAGATAAAGGCAACTTAATAAGTGAAGCAAAGTTTCATGTACAAGCAGCGCAAAACAAGGCATTCATTCACTATATCCCATTGGCAGGCAGATGTCCAGTCTTTTCCAGGAAAGCAGGACCTCAGGAAGTGTATCAATTACTTGGGAAGACAAATGCCATAACCCCAAATGTCCACCCTTTCTCCCTTCCCTGGGCTTTTATTGCTGAGCACGATGTCATATGGTAGGGAATATCCCTTTGGTCAGTTGGGGTCAGCTCTCCCGGATGTGTCCCCTCCCAGCCTCTTACCCACCCCTAGCCTACTCACTGAGATGAGCAGAGTAGGAAAAAGGCCTTGATACTGTGTAAGACCCGCTCAGCAATAGTTAAAACATAATGTGCTATCAACACTGTATTGATCACAAATCCAAAACACAGCACCATACGGGTTTCATTTAAACGGTGTTGTGGGATGTTCTGAGATTAGTATAAAAGTTCTCATGTATAGGCTCTAATCTTTGAGAAATGCATGGTTTCAGTAAATTAAAATATCTTTTTGTAAATGTATGTCTTGTCTTTTAACATTGCAGTAGCTCCAGCAGTATGTCAGGATCCTTGGGGAATATGACAAGATGAGAATAGAAGTTAACTAGGCAAATTTCTTAAATTTCATTACAGTCTTGGCCTGGTATGTCACCATGCACGATGTCAGAGAATATACTAGCTCTGTAAAACTTATTTTGAGTGATCCAGAAAAAAAGGTATGATCCCTTCATTATTAAGGGCAGGGCTATCGTGCTGTCTGGAAGTGGTAAAGTTGTCAGCATACAACTCTGAAAGACACTATTTATTATGATATGAAAATGAAGACTATGATGTGCCTTCGACTGTATAAAAAAAGGATGCTGTTGAATGACATAGTTTCCCAAAATTACCTTCTTGCTTGATTTCTTCCCTATTCTTTCAACTCATATGTTTTTTCTACTTTGATAAATGCACTAGGAAAAGCGAAGATTTTATAAGAACCTTCTGTAGTGATAATGATTCAACTTGGAAAAAACTGCACTTTGGTGTTAAAGGCTTATAAAGGACTAAAGCTGAGGAAGAGAGAGAGAGAGAAGGAGAAATTGTTTAATGCAACTTCCCCGGAATTTTTAAACTACAGAATTTTTGCTCTTCTTATAAACCATTGGCAATGTTGATGATAAAGCAACATATGTCAGTGGACCTGAAGAGTTAATAGGACTTTGTGAGCTTGTCAGCAGCTATGAGAGATACAGTCTAGACAGATGTCTAGGAGAAAGATGTGTGGGATGGAGACTAAAGAGGGCTCAGTTGACATTCTGAGCTAGAGTTCATTAAATTACTCCAGCTCTTCTTTTCTTTTCCTCTATTTTCATCTGTCTGACTTTACCCCCAAAACTAATTCCAGCTTGACTGTAAGCAAGTTTAATTTTAACTGCATGATAACAATTATATACTTGTGACTCGATCTCCTTTCACAAGCTAAAGGAAAAAAACTTTCCCATCAAAGTGAGCAAGGTTTTAAAAATATTTCACAATTGCTATGCTGCTTCATCACCAACATAACGTATTATGTTACTGTAAAATAGCAAGACGCATCACACATTTTTTAAGCACGTGATTTTTTTTTTTTTTTCTTCAACTTTTATAGGCAGGCATACAGCAACACATTTTGGTTACTTGGATATTTTTTATTTGCTCCATACCAAAATTATCTTTTACCCCCTGTCATAGTTGAAAAAGCAGCTTACACTGTAAACACCAACAGAGAGCAGATAATTGGATATATGGGTGTGTTTGGGGTGTGGGTGGGTGGGTCATTATCCCAAATTGAACTTTTGAACTCTCAAGCAGAAGCCCAATACTTGCTGGCAATGACAGATATGGGCTCTTTGTAAATTTGGGCAGGATCCAGACTAAACAAAAGTTGCATGTCTTGACTCCTTCAATTAATAGAGAGATAGAAGACGGAACTGCTAATTAAGAAGCTGATCATATATTGTGTTTCAGTATATAGACTGTTTAAATTGGCAGAACAGGAGAATTAGGGATTTGGAAAGAAGGACTTTCACTGAAAAGCATTCCTACAAGAAGTGCCCTTGGAGAGAAGATGATCCTGAAAAGGTGAAGATCTTGGATGGAGGAAAGGTCCTGGAAATGGGGGAAGATCTGGAAATCAGGGAGTCATGTGGAGACAAAAACCAAAGGATGCATGGGGACCTTGGCTGGCAACAACCAGGACTGGTAATGATGAGCAGCGGCACAGCAGGAACTGACTCGATTTTCTGGAGACCTTCCTGGGTTAGCAGCAACTTTCCTGCAGTGAAGGGATGGTGAGACCTAGGGAACATAGTGTTGCACGGGATCAAGTAACTGAACATGTATGATAATCAAGCAGGGTAAAAGCTCTCATTGCCCTTGTTCTTAAATAAACCGCAGTATCAAGATCCACTCTGGGCTGTCATTTACTCTGTCTCGCTTGTGATACTCATTACTGATGCTCCCTTATCTTTCCCTACTAATTTCCCCCTACCTGTAGTGATTTTTTCTGGTAGGAGCAATAGCAGCTGTGGCAGCAACATAATCAGGCCTGTTTTCATCTGTTTGGCCCTGGCGTAGAGCAGTTCCCGGGATAGGTACACCTTTCCTCTCTCTCTGGTCCTGTTTGAAGAAGTCCTTATGTTCTGTGTTGCAATCATGCCCTAACTATTCGCCTGCATCATTATCAACTGATACTTGAGCATGGCATGTAGTTGTTACCATGAAGAAAGAGGGTGCAGCATGCAAAGGTAATTTTCTACACGATGATAAAAAGACTATTAGGCTTTTTTCTTATTACCCTGAAGTGAAAATATAACCTGGAGTTTTTTGGTCCCAGGTGAAGGCCACATGGATGAAAAATATTAAACCATTTGTAGCAAATAACAAAACCCATTATTTTAACAGACCATTCCTCTGAGCAATTTTTTTAACAATTCAGAATTAGTGTCCTGGCATGTGTATTTAAACAACATATACAGTACCTGTTCTGTGAAAATAGTCTAACTGGCTAAAGTTCATACTTTCAGTGATCTGGTAGTGACCTTTCTTGGTAATAAAAGCAAACTAAAAGCAAAACATGGAAGGCATACACAAAGAAAAATAATTTAAAAATTCAAACTAACTTACTAAATTTTTTTTTTTACAATCTATACACATAGTAGGTAAAATCAACTGATACGACCTTGTGAGCCTCTACATTTTTCTCCTATTTTTTCACAGTACATTTATATAAGGACAATATGTAAATTGCATGGCATGTCACATAGGGAAAAACACAAAACTTAGCAAAAACATCTAAAAATGAAGTGAGTACCTTTGTTTTTCTCTTTTTAAATTAACTCAAGCCCATAATAATACCAGGCTGACTTTCTGCAGAAATTTCATGGCTCTGCGTCATGGAGCCAGCAGGCTGCAACAAAAACCAAGTAGACAGAGTGCAAATTTTAGGTTCTATTTTTTATATAAGTATCTGCCAATACTATTTCCTCAGCCAGCTTTAACACCTGAGACATTTTTAGTGGGGAAAAGTAGAGTCCATGGGTACATCTGCATTGTGGGTCACAAAGCCTGGTGAGATAGGGTGAAACACTCTGGTTAGTGTTGCCTCCAGATGTCTTGTGTCTGAGGCTTGACCTTGCTAGGCTGGAACAGTTCAGGTACATTTTCAAAAACAGTGTAGTTAGTACAATATTCATATCCTTATTTTTGTGTTTTCACTTTAATTCTGCACCTAGGAAAAAAGCAAGGTTCATTCTTTGTGGCTCAAGCCTAACAGAGAAACTAAAAAGGACAGAGGAAATACACACAGTATTCTCAGTGGAAAAGTGAAACATGGAGTCACTATGAGTTTTGAGTCCCAGAAGGCTGCTCATTCCAAAAATACCTGTTTCTTCAAATAGCTTGATAGCCTGTCCTCGAATTAAACTGCAGCTCATATAATAAATACTTCTAAGAACCTGCAAGCATGACCCAGGCCATTCTGTTTCACAACAGTTATATAAAGCAATATCTGCAAGGATCATTTCCACCTGCACACTGTCGCCGGCACCAAATGATTTAGTTTGAAGTAGCTAATCCAGCACGCATTGATTTAAAGCGAAGTGCCATCACACCCATCTAGCTCATTTCGTCTAGAAAAGCAGTGCACATTATTTGGAGAGATCGATGTCAGAAGGTGACTTTGGCCCTAAAGCTGCCTGTAGTCTTAATGTCCACACTGACTGTCATCTATTATCAGTAGTTTATAACATCCAACAGCAGCCCAGGCACAAGGGGAAAGTAAAATAAAAAAATATTGAAATATCTAATTATAACCCATCCTTTAATCACATAAATATGGACTCTGTGCCTATGCAGCTTCTGAAATGAAAGGTTATTATATGAATAGCCAATGTTTGAATGGGTTTTGTGATTCTTATAAATCTGAAGATATAGCTACAGACTCAAAGCTCTCATACTTAAAAAATGGCATATAGGCAGAAGCTAAATAGTACCAAACAAAAAATAATGTGTTGCCAGGATGATATTAAAAACTTGAAAAAATTCACTCTCTCAAAGTAAATTACAAACCTCCTTAAAATTTTACAAAACATACATACAAGCATATTCAATTAATTGGTCTTTATTCCTTCACCAAAGACTATAAACAACATCAAACTATAAAATATACTAAACAGTATTGTTAAAACTCCTCTACACATGCATTTATCAAGACCGTGAGGCAAGCATTGTAATGTATGTTTGGATTCTACATAGAATTAGGCATAAGAAACAAAATGATGGTATATGTATGTATTAGAAGTTAAAAGAAAAGCTTATTAATGTTTTGTTGATTTTAAAAAGACTGTTGATAAACCTCAATACGTCAGATTAATACATATTTTTGAATACATAATAGTGACTTATGAAATATGCAGCTAATGAAAAAAATGTGTACTTGGGGAGAAAGTAGCAATACAAACCGATTGTGGAGCTGCTGAACAGTGTAACATCAAGAGAGACATATGCCAAGGTTGAATACTTTATCTCTGTAACTATTCAGTGCAGATGCAGAAAGTATAACAATCTGCAGGAGAATCAAGAACACTGTAAATGAGACATTTGAATGAATGAAGAGAATATTAACAACACAGTGTGTGCTGGTGACCTTGTTTGAATATCATTGACTAGAGCAGAATTCAGGAATTTGCTGTGAACAGTATCAGCAAGTATTGCAGAAGAGTAAAAAATGTTAAGGAAACCATGGCAACAACATGTGAAAAATGCCAACTCAAAAACAAGAATAGAAACTCCCACATCTTGCTGGACTCACTGAATAGGTCTCTCTATTCAAGGAATTTTATAACAGATAGGGAGTTGGTAAAATAAAATGGTAAAAACATAAAGAAAATAAATTGTTGAATCTCAAAAGTCTCCACAGTGTAGAAAGTTTTGTTTCCACATTTGTTTAAGATTACCATTGACCTTATTATATGTTTGTGAAGACTGGAACCAGTCAGAGAAAAAGAAGAGCATTTGAAGTTTCTTTGAACAGTTGTTGAACTGTTCTCTCAGTACCTATTTTAAAAACAAATCTGTGTGGAAAGCCAAAATTAAAGCCAATGAAATTACTCCAGAGGACTAAATACGCAAATGTTTTACTAAGAATCTAAATATGTTATAGCTTTCCATACCTTTCCAGCAAGTTTCTTATTGGTCTGTCAATAATAATTACCCATCATTCTCTTTTTCTTTTTTCCATAAGGGCTCGTGTTCTTATCACCTTTTCTTGTCATCCACCTCTTCTCCCCAGGTAGTGATCACCTTTTGTTTCAAATTGTCTCATCAGTTAATATAATCAGGTTAAATTGAACAATTGTGTTCAACTTGAACATTGCTTGAAGATCACCCTTTCTGTTTTAAACTTTTTCTGATGTTGAAATATTTCTATCTATCATCCCCATTGTACTCTTTTTGGATGTCACTGTTCTTGTCATCTCTACTCTCTCCCCTCCTGCTGATGTCATTACCAAAATGCTCTATTAAAAACCACAAGAGTGTTTGTTGACAGCTGTATGATCTGATCTTTGAAATGTTGCACTAAAAATAGAATTAAAATTTCTCTTCTTACAGGAACTGATTCAGAAAGGTTTGGGTTCAGTTTGGGGGCTTTTGTTTTGCTTTATTTTGCTTGTTTTGTTTGGGTTTTATTTATTTGTTAACCTGAAAAGCAGTTTTCCCATCAAAAGTTTGTGACCACCTGAGGAACCTGAATATACACAAGTCTATGGAACCTGATGAGATGCACCCCAGCGTCCTGAGGGAATTGGCTGATGTAGTTGCCAAGCCACTCTTCATGGTATTTGAAAAGTTGTGGCAGCCAGGTGAAGTCCCTGGTGACTGGAAAAAGCAAAACGTTGCACCCATTTTTAAAAAGAGTAGAAAGGAGAACCCTGGGAACTACCAACCCATCAGCCTCAACTCTGTGCCTGGGAAGATCATGGAACGGATCCTTCTAGAAGCTATACTGAGGCATATGGAAGACAGGGAGGTGATTCAAGACAGCCAGCATGGTTTCACCAGGGGCAATTCCTGCCTGACCAACCTAGTGGCTTTCTACAATGGAGTGACTGCATCAGTGGACAAGGGGAGAGCTACTGATGTCATCTATCTGGATTTCTGCAAGGCCTTTGACACGGTCCCCCACAGCCTCCTTCTCTCTAAGTTGGAGAGGTACGGATTTGATGGGTGGACTGTTCGGTGGATAAGGAACTGGCTGGATGGTCGCATCCAGAGGGTAGTGGTCAATGGCTCAGTGTCCAGATGGAGAGGTGTGACAAGTGGTGTCCCTCAGGGATCCGTACTGGAACCGGTGCTGTTCAACATCTTCATCAATGATTTAGACAGTGGCATCAAGTGCACCCTCAGCAAGTTTGCCGATGACACTAAGCTGAGTGGTGAAGTTGATGTGCCAGAGGGACGGGATGTCATCCAGAGAGACCTGGACGAGCTAGAAAGGTGGGCCTGAGCAAACATCATGAAGTTTAACAAGGCCAAGTGCAAGGTCCTACACTTGGGTTGGGACAACCCTCGTTATCAATACAGGCTGGGGGATGATGTGATAGAGAGCAGCCCTGTGGAAAAGGACTTGGGGGTACTCGTGGATGAAAAGCTGGACATGAGCCAACAATGTGCACTCAGCCCAGAAAGCCAATCGCACCCTGGGCTGCATCAAAAGAACCGTGGCAAGCAGATCGAGAGAAGTGACTCTCCCCCTCTACTCTACTCTCATGAGACCACGCCTGGAGTACTGTGTCCAGCTCTGGAACCCTCAGCACAAGAAGGACATGGACCTGTTGGAGCGGGTCCAGAGGAGGGCCACAAAGAAGATCGGAGGGCCACGAAGAAGATCTGAGGGCTGGAGCACCTCTCCTATGAAGACAGGCTGAGAGAGTTGGGGTTGTTCAGCCTGGAGAAGAGAAGGCGCCGGGGAGACCTTATAGCAGCCTTCCAGTACCTGAAGGGGGCCTACAAGAAAGCTGGGGAGGGGCTGTTTACAAGGGCATGTAGCGATAGGACGAGGGGCAATGGCTTTAAACTAGAGCAGGGTAGGTTTAGATTAGACATTAGGAAGAAGTTCTTTACAATGAGGGTGGTGAGGCACTGGCACAGGTTGCCCAGAGAGGTGGTGGAGGCCCCATCCCTGGAGACATTCAAGGCCAGGCTTGATGAGGCTCTGAGCAACCTGATCTCGTTAAAGATGTCCCTGCTTACTGCAGGGGGGTTGGACTAGATGACCTTTAAAGGTCCCTTCCAATCCAACAGATTCTATGATTCTGTGATTCTGTGATTCTATGATAAAACTCTTCAAAGGACAGTTCTCCACCTACCTTCACAGTCCTAAACCAGCTGTCCAGTGCTGCCACAGAAATCTCTCCTCCTTTCCATTTGATATTTGCCCTATATGTTGCTACTACTTAATAAGAATATAGACCCTTTGAAAATTCTCGTATTCACCATTTTCTTTTCTTGTTAATCTGGGTGGCTCCACTCATCAAAAGGATACTCATGTCTAAATAAATCAAGATTCTCTTAAAATTAAAGTTCCAACTAAAATATTTAGATAACTTAAATGTCATCAGTACCACAACCATACAGTCCAAAAACCTACAGCGACTAGCATAACACAGACCTGCCCTTACTCAGCCTTCAGGTTCCCATAAAAATCAGTCAATGAATACTGACTGTAACTATTCTTATTGTAATTCGTACTTAGACACAGCCATAAGTACTGTGAATAGCAGTTCAAACCATTTCAATAGGCACAGAAGTCAATTAGTTGAGCTTTTCAATATGGTGAGTCTGGGAGACAGTTTTTGTTGGTACCAATCAAAGTTTACTTGCTTGGATGTTTATAGGCACAATTTCATTTGTATCAGCCTGTTTGCCTGAAACTGTAGAGCTGAGAAAATGCTTCTTCTCCATTTGCTAGAGCTAGATGAAGAATAATCCTTGCACCAACAGCAGTTTTTATTAATGATTCAGATAAAGATCAGCATCATTAGATTGAAAAGTACAGCTATCCTCATCTTACTGAAGAAATAAGGGGGAAATGGTTATTAAGGCTATTTTAGATACAGTACATTGAAACAAAAAAAAATCCTATTGCAGAGACAGATACAAATCAGTGCTTTAATATTAAACTATTTTCATCTGAATGTCTATAGCTGAACACAATTATTGCCTTATTATGCAGTATGTTCAATTTATGCAACGAATAGATTGGCTTCATGCAGAATGAATCAGGAAATGAAATTTGAGTACAGGAGAAAATAATCTTACTCCAAATTAAAACAGCTATTCAAGTACTTCTTTGAAAAACCAAAGACATCTGGGATGTGTTTTCTTGTCCTCTATGGTGAGCTAAGAGAGTAAAAAAAATCTTGCCAAGAAGTGGACAAAACTAGGAGCAACTCTGAAAAACCTGTTACCAGAACTGATTCCATGGTATAATTCCCACTGATTCAATTTCTAAAAGGCTAATTTGTGAGGTTCTGGTCACCTTGTCTTTCAACATGATGCATATTGTAAGGCAATACTCTATGGTGTCCAGAGGTAGACCTCAAAGTTCGGAAGGAACAGTTCAGTGTTCCTGTATGTAACAAGTGAATAATTATTTTTTTTTGGTACAACTTTATTTGTAACATAAATGGGAAAAAAACCATGAGGGATTTTAAAATGTGATGCTTTGTATGCAAACAAAGTCTGCTTTTATTTAAATATCACAATTGTTAAAGTTGATGTCTCCTTTAGTTTGATACTGCCAAAATTCATCTGATTAAAGCATTATTCTGGTCTGTTCCTAAATGCAGGTAACTCCCCAATTTATATTTGTATGTTGATTCCCAAAACCTGCTAATGCAATAACTAAAAAACTATTGATTGGTGTATATGGAAAAAAACATCAAAGCCACTTACAAATTAGTTTAAAAAGCCCTTTAAACCAGGAACTAGTTTTACCTACATTTTTCAGGCATGAAGTAGAGTGACCAAGGACCAGAATTTTCCAAGTGATCAGCAGTGTATTATGTTCTGCAAATGAATCTTCTTGGAGATTAACACACAGCTTCTGACTAAAGGGGGAACTTTAATTTAGTTGAAATCCAAAATTCAGAGCACAAAACACAAAGATTGCATTAAAGCTGTACTCACTACGGGACTGCATTACAATTCATGATAAAATGAAAATAATTTTATAGGCAGTGAGTCATTAAGTTATTTTAATTTTCATCCTCTAATGTAGCAGAAAAATGTCTGAGGCAGATAGATTTTGCAGGTATTAAAAAAGTTTAAAAGAACAGGGAAATTCAGATATAAGAGTTTTTGGGAAAGAAAATTAAGAAACCAAGGTAAAACGGCTTGGAATACCAGAGAAAGAAAAGAAACAAATCAAATAAACAAACAGAAATGCTAGATTTCAAATACTGTCAACATCCTACCAACAAAATAATACATTGAATTGTTAAGAAATAATACCAGCCAAGAAATAAAGGAAAGTGTTTTGGGGAGAGGTGTCTCTCATGAAAATTTATTTTGCCTTCTTTCTTTTATTCCCAGTTGAAACAATGTTGACTTGGGACTGAGATGCTTTTTGCAAACTTCTGCAAGCATTTACGTTAGGTGTATCAAAAGCTGATAAAATCTTTTTGCTTCTTTCTAAAGAAGGCATTTCTCTTGTGACTTCTTGTTTATGGAATGAAATTGAAATATCTTATTCCCTTGTGCTCCCTTTACATGTTTTGAATAATACAGTAAATTCTCACACATTCTTCAATACCCCAAAAGCAGGGTTAAATACACAATCCTTCGGTTGTGTTTTATAGTAAGTTAAAAGGGAAATGCCAAATGGATGACGTTCCATGCTCATACAAAGGGAAACCTCTTGGCAATATTTTAATCAGCCTCTCTGTTTTAAGGTCTGAATGGCTTTGGAGCATTGGCTGTTTTCAGTATTTTATAGGCACTCCCTCCTTCTCCCCATTTCAGCCAGCAGCTGCTATAATGATACTATTTGCAGCTCAGACATTCTTGCTTGCTATTCTTTAACCACTCCAGTCATGACATACTTTTGGTGAATTATCTCATTCAACCCCCTGAAACTTCATTTCAGAAACATAACACCTATGATGTGGTCTGCTCCTTTATGATGTGATTTTTTTTTTTCCCCTGCAAATAATATGATCGGGTGAGAGGCCAGCCAAAGGACAGTTATCTGGGGGAGAGTAAGAAGATACTTCCCAGAAGACACAGCTACAAAATGGCCACTTCAAAATGCAAAAACAGAAAACAGAAACTAACAGGATGAAAAGAATCTTATAAGAGATTGTATGAGAGTTGCATAAGATGATTACAAATGTGACTAAAAGATAGCCTATGGTCTTTTTCATACTAGACATTCATATTATCATGCCAGACCTTCTGTATTTTTAATTTGCTTTTATTTATTTCTGCAGTATAATAAAATCAAATTCAAAAACATAAACAGTTTCCAGTATTTAAAATTAATCAACAAAATTTTAATGTATTTCTACATATTGTTAAAAAATCCATAGCAAGTCATATAACTTTTATGCACAACAAACCCACGTCTATACATTTTTCTTCTTATATAATAATTAAAATAAAATGTTAACATCAAGTTAGTACTAAGAAATACACATTGGTCAATGAAGTGTAGTTAGAACAACTGTCTTGGTTTATGGCTATTTTTGTGTATTAGTTTTAGGAAGTAAGGTCTTTGATAAATTTATGACAACATCCTACTTGATCCATTCCCAACTGGATTAAAAATTACTATTTGGGGCCAATTCATACAAAAACCCGTTTTAGTCTCCAGACACAAGCCATGCAGTATTCTTAACTCAGTGCAGGGTCTTTCTCTGCAAGACATGGATTCTGGAACACTCTCGATATCAAACTAGCATAACAACAGTGAGAGCAAATAAAAGAATGGACATCTATTTTTAAATTTCTGTATCAACATCGGAGCATTGCTGCCATATCGACAGAATTAATATTTTGTATTTTTATAATGCATTCCGTGGATAAAATGAATCCTAAATAAAAACGTATATGAGTAAAAATTGCTAAGACATACAGACATGCAAAGCTAGAGCTGAAGTTCTAGCAATTGAGTACCGAAGTTAGCTGCCCCAACACAAGCTATTTTTTTAATTTGGGATGAAGAACTCTTTTGTTTCATATTCTTTAAGCCACTAAACATTAATTTAAGCAATTATTTACTTTTTAATTTATCTGTCATGTTAACTAGATGACTGTCTCTGCCCTCAAAAAGAAGTAATTGTTGTCAAAAAGGGGATTTTTTTATTCCACCCACAATTTTGGTAATTGCTTTTGGGAGCAAGAAAGACAAAATAAAGTTTAAAACCAGTTATTACCTCAATCTAAATATGTTTATACGTGTATAATATAAAATATGTTATATATGTAAATATATATAATATTGTATTGGCTTTTGTAATGAAATATCCATAGTTGGATAAGTCACATGTACAGGAGTTCACCTTTGCCGGGGCACAATGCTGCAGAGTGCCAAATCTGTATGTAGCACTATTGTATATGGACTCCTCTTTCTTTCTGTAAGGGATAAAGACTTTGCTATCAAAAGAAAGTATTCCAAATCATACAAGGAAGCACAATGACCTATGTCATAACTCTTTCATTTTCGAGGAAAAAAAAAAAAACAAAACAGCAATTAGGTTCTTTGCATGACCTTTTCTCAAAATTCTCTGCAGCTTTGGGATAGAGGTCATTTTGCAAAGATGCTGAAAGACAAAGAAGGAATTGAGAATATTAGAAATCTTCAGTATATCTGTTCCCATTTCGTACCTGATTGGTTATTGCCTCCTGAGATTCAGTTAATCATACCCCTTGTGATTCATTCCCACTGCGACAATTTAAGAGCAAAAAAGGTATTGTCAGATAAGGATATCAATGCAGAGTTTAATTAAGTCGTAAATTATAACTACAGTTTGTGATTTTAACCTCAGTCTCTTTTTTCCCTCAGACTTCAGAGATATTGTATCTCATTTTTTAATGATGCAATGATGACATTTGATTGATTTTTCTTTGTGACTTATTGAGTATATAAAAAGGGAATTAGCAGCTGTATCCAGGGTCAGTTCTATTTTGGAAGGACACATTTTTCAGAGTGCATCTCTGCTGCTTGACAGTGTGTGGGTTGGACTATTAGCAAAATGAAATATAAGGTGCATTTCAGTCTAACCTCCAACCCTCTGTTAAAAGGAGAGAGGAGAAAGCATTGGTTGAACAATAGGAAAGTAGAAAAGAGAGTGTGAAAGATGAACTGTAGGTATTTCAGAAGCAGATGGACAAGTATTTTAGTTGTTTCCTGAAATCACTGGGGAGTTAAAGGAGAGAAGGATGGTTGGATGGATGGAAAGTAAAATGTGTCAGGACTTGCGACTTTGTTTTTCTAATTTTTTTTTTAAATGTTTGACAATTTTTAAGCAGCTTCTTTCCATGGAAAAGCAATATCATGGAATCATGTAAATCATTCCATCTGCATGATAGGGTAAGTTTAGTACAGAAGTTAGCAGAACAGTAATAAAAGCAAGAGGCAAGAGAATCATGAAACAGCCAACAGCTCAGGAAACTATTGGAGATATAGGTCCAAAATGACGTACTTAATGGATGGAAGCAGCTTAGAAAGAGGCTGAGAGGGAAGAGCACCTCATGGCTGAAAGTCAGTGGGTTGTTCCAAGATACCTTTTCAAGCGTCTTCGTGAAATACAAACTCTGAAAGCATATAAGGGAAAAAAAAAAATGGGGGCTAGCAATCACATAAGTAATGACGTGAGGGGAAAGTAGACAATCTACTTGTCATGGATAATTCACTTCCACCAGTAAATTGTCAGGGCTATATATGTCTAAAGAAGCTGCACAATCTCTCCTCTGAAGATCACAGCTAAATCTGAGAAATAGTGCAGATGACCAAATGACTTCTTTTTGTTTTCCAGAAGATAGATGGACAAAGGTCTTCTCTACACATTTTTTAGACTTCTGAAAAGATGTGATATTGGTCAATAAGGCCATCTGCAGTTCACTGATATTGTCTTAGACTTTGACATATCTACATGATTTGGCCGCTGTAGTCCCTGCTTAGTAGAAGAGAGGCGAACAAGGAATTCAGGCGAGTGCACCTTATGTTTCTGGAAGCTAAAGGACTGAGGAAGCTGTTGTTGTGCCAGTGACTTATGAAACATAAGTCTCTTATTTATGGGAGTATATGGTGGCCCAGATGCCTGTGTTGGCTGGTGTGAAGGTGAGATTCTGATATTTGGTATGCCTGAGAGATGGTGTTATTTGCCATGTTTTCTCAGAACATATGTATTGAGTGGTTAATGAAGCTCATCATGGAGTGCTAGAAGAAGCTGGGTCATCCAATAGGCCCCCTTTAGGTACTGGAAGGCTGCTATAAGGTGTCCCTGGAGCCTTTTCTTGTCCAGGCTGAATAACCCCAACTCTCAGCCTATCTTCATAGGAGAGCCCTCTGATCATCTTTATGGCCCTCCTCTGGACTCCCTCCAACAGGTCCATGTCCTTCTTAAACTGAGGTCCCCAGAGTTGGACACAGTCTCCCAGGTGGGGCCTCATGAGAGCAGAGGGGGAAAATCACCTCCCTTGACCTGATGGCCATGCCTTTGATGCATCCCAGGACACGGTTGGCCTTCTGGGCTGCATGTGAATATTGCCGGCTCATGTTGAGCTTCTCATCCACCAACACCCCAAAGTCCTTCTCCTCAGGGTTGCTCTCAAAGCATTCTCCATCCAGGCTGTATTTGTGCTTGGGATTGCCCCAACGCACGTGCAGGACCTTGCACTTGGCCTTGTTAAACTTCATGAGGTTTGCACAGGCCCACCTCTTAAGCCTGTCCAGGTCCCTCTGGATGGTATCCCTTCCTTCCAGCATGTCAACTGCTCCACACAGCTTGGTGTCGTCAGCAAACTTGCTGAGGGTGCACTCAGTCCCTCTGTTCATGTCACCATCGAAGGTGTTAAACAGCACTGGTGCCAGTACTGACAGCCCCTGAGGAATGCCACTCATCACTGGTTTCCACTTGGACATCGAGCCATTGATGACACTCTTTGAGTGCAACAATCCAGCCAATTCCTTATGCACCGGGTGGTCCATCTGTCCAGTTTAGAGACAAGGATGTGATGTGGGCAGTGTCAAATACTTTGCACAAGTCCATCCAGATAATGTCAGTTACTCTTACCTTATCTACCAACACTGTAATCCCATTGTAGAAGGCCACCAAATTTGCCAGGCACGATTTTCCCTTAGTGAAGTCATGTTGGCTGTCACCAATCCCCTCCTTATTTTCCAAGGATCTGCTCCATGATCTTGCTGGGCACAGAGGTGAGACTGACCAGCCTTTAGTTTTCCCCCTTTTTAAAAATGGTGGTTATGTTTCCTCTCTTCCAGTCAGCAGGAACTGCACCAGACTGCCATGACTTCTCAAATATGATGGCTAGTGGCTTAGCAGCTTCATCCATTAGCTCCCTCAGGATCTGCGGATGAATCTCATCAGGTCCCATGGACTTGTGCACCTTCAGGTTCCTCAGATGATATTGAACCTGATCTTCTCCTACAGTGCATGGTTCTTTATTCTCCTAGTCCCTGTCTTTGCCTTCTGTGACTTGGGTGATGTAGCTAGAGCACTTGCCAGTGAAGACTGAGGCAAAAAAATTGTTGAGTACTTCAACCTTCTCCATATCCTGGGTAACTAGGTCTCCCATTTCCTTTTGGAAAGAGCCAACATTTTCCCTAGTCTTCCTTTTATCACCAACAACCTGTAGAAGCTTTTCTTTTTGCCCTTGACTTCCCTGGTCAGATTTAATTCTATCAGGGCTTTAGCTTTCCTATCCTGATACCTGGCTGCTTGGACAATTTCTCTGTATTCCTCCTAGGCTACCTGTCCTTTCTTCCACCCTCTGTAGTCTTCCTTCTTGAGTTTGAGTTTCTCTAGGAGCTCCTTGTTCATCCATGCAGGCCTCCTGACATTTTTGCCTGATTTCATCTTTGTGGGGCTCATGGCTTCTGAGCCTGGAGGAGGTGATCCTTGAATATTAAGTAGTTTTTTTGGGCCCCTCTTCCCTCGAAGGATTTATTGTATGGTATTCTACCAAACAGATCACTGAAGAGGCTAAATCTGCTCTCCTGAAGTCCAGGGTACTGGGCTTACTGTGTGTTCTCCTCACTACCCTAAGAATCTTGAATTCCACCATCTCATGGTCACTGCAGCCAAGGGTGCCCTTGAGCTTCACATTCCCTACCTGCCCATCCTTGTTGGTGAGAACAAGGTCCAGCATGGCACCCCTCCTTATTGTCTCTTCTATCAGTTGGAAAAGGAAGTTATCATCAACGCATTCCAGGAACCTCCTGGATTTCTTATGCCCTGTTGTGTTGTTCCTCCAACAGATACCAGGGTGGTTGAAGTCCCCCATGAGGACCAGGGCTTGTGAGTGTGAGGCTGCTCTTATATGTTTCTAGAGGGCCTCATCCACTCAGTCTTCCTGGTCAGGTGGCCTGTAGCAAACCCCCACTGTAACGTCGCCTGTCTCTTTCCTCCCTTTAATCCTGACCCATAAGCTCTCAGTCAGCTCCTCATCCATCCCCAGGTGGAGCTCCATGCACTCCAGCTGGTCATTGAGATAGAGGGTGACACCCCCTCCTCATCTCCCCTGCCTGTCCTTCCTGAAGAGCCTGTAACCTTCCATTCCAGCACTCTAGTCATAGGAGCCATCCCACCACATCTCCATGATACCAATGAGAGCAGCCCTGCAGGTGCGCACACATCTCTAACTCTTGTTTATTCCCCATGCTATGTGTGTTTGCATAGAGGCATTTAAGTTGGGCCCCCAGTGAAGCTGACTTACTGGCTGGAGTGGCTTGTATTCCTTTATCCTGCACTTGTATTCCTTTATGCTGCTGACCTGTGATCCTTCTCCAGGCTCTGGGCATTTATTATTGGCATTGGCATCATACTGGCAGGAGTGGGATGGATTGAGGTTCCCCTCCCCCAGCAACTTTAGTTTAAAGCCCTTTTCACCAGCTTGGTAAGCCTCTGACTGAAGATGTTCTTCCCCTCTCTGACAGATGGGCCCCATCAGGCCCCAGTATACCGGGCTTCTCAAAGCGAGTCCCCCTGGCTGTGGCGCCAGTCCTGTAACAATTTATTGATTTGCCAGATTCAAGTGGTCTTATCAAACCCCTTCCCTTTGACTGGGAGGACTGACAAAAAAACTACCTGCACTCCAGAGTTCTTTACTGACTCTCCCAGGTCTCTGTAGTCCTTCTTGATACTCCTCAGACTGCTCCTGAAGGTGTCACTGGTGCCCATGCTAAACAAAGTCAGCAGATAATAGTGGACTGTACAAGGCTTGGTAGTCTCTTGGTGACATCCCTGATACAAGCCCCCAGTAAGCAGAACACCTCTCTAGAGGGTGTGTCAGGTCAGCAAATGGGTGCCTCCATACCTTTCAAAAGAGAGTCGTCTACTATTATCACCCGTTGCTTTTTCTTAATTGCAATGATTGTTTTATGGGGAGCAGATTGAGCTGCTTTACTCAGCTCCCACGTCTCTCCTGATGTGATTGGCCTTTCCTCTTCAGTCTGCAGTGCAGTGAAGCAGTTTGACAAGGGCAATATTCTGCTTATCAAGTCTGAACCTATGTGAATTTTTCTTGGAAACATCACAAAATAGTTTCACATTTCTCTTCCAGTAACTGAAGTCTTCTGTCCTTCAGTTATCCCACTTGAAACATATATCTCTCCTATAGCTGGTCCTAAAAGAATTTTAGGAAAATTTTAATGATTTTTTTTCACTCCCCAAAAAACTCCAAAGCTCTGCAGTTCATTGCTATCACTCCACAGCCCCAGACCACTCAAATTCTGTGGTTCTGCAAGTGCTTCTCATCCTGTCTGTCTTTCCATTGGCCCATGAAATCTTTCAGTAATCTCTCACAGCTATTTAGATCTTTTCCATTGACACTGTGAAATCACCTATTTCAAGCTCTCTAATTTTCTTCACACTCTTACAGACATTTCTGTAGTTCCCTACTCCCTTCTAGAACATATACATTTTAAAAAAGTTCATTTGTGTCAGCAAGCCTGACAAACCCAGCAAATATATGTTGTATTATTAAGATCATTATTTTTGTGGAAAAACTGAACTCACTCACCTAAGGGCTTTTCTGAACTGAAACATTTCTACTGTAACTTACACAGCACCTGAGAGACTGAAGTGTTAGGGACAATGACTCACACATTCTTATAATACATTTATTTTTAAAAACTTGGTCCTGATTTAGAAAATACATTCCTATATTTAAATATGTAATCAATCTACTAAATCTAATCAGACTAAACACATTCGTATAAATAGACACATATTTTAATATCCTGTCAATTTTGTGTATCTATTAGAATTATTTGAGAGACTATTTATTCAGGCCAGTCTATTTTATTGATTCAGAAAAAGAAACCATTTGGTTGACACCTCACTCAAGTTGTAAATATAAAATTACACCACACTGAACAAATCAAAAAAGGAAAAAGCCACCATCTTTTTGAGGTTATTTAAACAGGCAAAAAATAAAACACACGTCTTATAAAAATTTTAAATTATAATTTCAGATTATTTTTCCTAAAAGTGACATTACATAGATATCTGAACTAATATGAGATATATTTCCAGATTTAAGCAAGTATTGTTATGAATGCATAGTTTTATTGTAATCAAAGCGCAGCTTAAGAATACTTCATAGAGAAACATTTAGAACTTTTTCAAACTGTCACTCTGCAGACCAAGACTGATGTTGTTTAAAAGTGCACAGCAGCTGTCTTAAGTTGTCTTTTAGATAGTAAAAATCACTTGAGTAGCTGCACATTCAATTATTCTGTGAAACTATTTTAATCACAGTGGGATACTTGGTCACTCACTTTAAATTAGTGTCATCAATAAAAGAATTAGGTCATAAGCATCAAGTAGTAGCAGTGTGAAATCTGGAGTTAGCAGTTAACATCCATCTTTTAGTTTAGCTTACTTTCACCTAGTCGTGCAAACTTATTTGGATCATGTTCATTTTCAAGTGACATGCACAGCTGGTACTATTTTAAATGATAAAGTAGCAAATAATGAAATAGGGAAAAAGGATTCAGCCTAATTCTGTTGCAGGTTGAGACAGCTGTAGTAGCAAATAATGAAATAGGAAAAAGGGTTGGGGCTAATTCTACTTTGGCAGCACAAAATAGACTCTGTAATTATTTTAGCTAAGAAGCACTGAATTCATGAAGCAGGCAGTTTTCCTGGAGTGACAAGACGCTCACACAGGATTTCTGGACTACTCCATGTCTGAAAGTATTTTAAGACATGTGCCTTGAATCCCTTATGCCTGACTAATCCTTACTGACAAAACAACCTCTTGGGTCTGCTTACAGCTAGAAAAAAGACCCAAACTCTTTATAACTTCAGGATTAGGAGTTGCAAGCAATCTCCTGCCCTGGAGCCATACTTCATGTTCTTTAGTTATAGAATGGGATCAGGGCTATTATATATGCATTAAAAAAATAGGACGTTATTTCAAATCAGTTATGCTTTGGGATAGGAAAAGAGCAAAACAGAAGAAAACAAAACCACTTAATTAGAAAACTTTGAAATGGCTTCAGTTTAAAACCATGTTGTTATTTCTATTAAAAAAATATAATTCCCTAACTTGGCCTGAAGGGCTTATCATATTAATGGCATGACTCCATCTCTATAGTAGCAAATGAGGTTTTCACCATCTAATGTTTTTGTTTTCAACTTCCCTTAGGAGTATGCAGGTAATACGACTGTGTTTTACAGACACAGAAGTGCACATCATCAAAAGGTTTTGGAGTATGTTAATTAATTCCCAAGTGAGTTATCATCCTCCCTTTTCCTTTGGAATAAATACTGTAAATCCCCTTTTCATTGTGATACAGGATAACCACACCCGTGATTCTTAGAATCACGGGATGGCTTCTCCTATTGAAGTGGTTTGTCATACAATAAGAAAAGAGAAATGCAAGGGGGATGTATGTTTAATCTTGACTGAATGGGTGTGGACTGTGGTCGGAAGACTCCACCAATCCGACTGTGTGAAAGAAGCACACATGAAAACAGTACCGTCTGACCTGTCTTCACAAGAAGGAGAAAAAGGAAGAAACACAATGCAAAGCAAAACTGTTCTTGATCAGTTAGATCTTTGAAGTACTCATTAGAAGAGCTGAATAGCTAGGTTATTACCAGAACTCTAAAGATTATATCTATGAGTACCTTTTAAATTTTCCTTGATGTTTCACACCCATGGACTAAAAGTCAGCAAAGAGCACTCTCCTAAAATGTTTCTGGAAGAGATGTGAGATGTCATTTATGTATCAACTAGTTCTGTTCCATTAAAGAGGTGGGCTTCCTCTGTATTTCTTTTTTCATAGAGACCTGAAGCCACTGGTTGTTCAATTTTTACATCGAAACAGGAAGGAATTAAAGCTGTTTTAATAAATTATGACCAGTTCAAGAGTTGGAGGGAACCATTGCTCACTCTGTGGCTGTATGGAACTGAGTCTGTGAAGACTTTTATCTTTTTATTTATCTGAATCTGGTGAATTTATCTGGTGGATCAGCATGCAAACTGAGACACCATCAAGGTAAAAGGCTGCAGTTCATGAGTTCATGATACATAAGGACTCAATAACCATATTACTGTGGTTAAAATCTTAACTGAGAACTAACGTTCAGGGAATGTCATCCCAAGCAGTTAGGTTATTACTGAAGAGCATTTAAAAGATCAGAAAAAAGAGTGAAGTGTGGGGTATTAGAAATAGGAAAATATTAGAAGCAAAAAAGATAAAAAACTAAGAGAAACAGATAAAGAATGCTACTGATAACTAGTCTAAAAAAAACCCCAACAATTAAAATGTTATGTTTAGAAAAATCATTATAAAAATTTCAAATGGAGCTAGGTGAAAGCTGTACTATCGTAAACATCATTGCTTAACTACTCATTGGCAAGGTACAATAGTTACCAGGAGTCTAAAAGCCAAAACTATTCTAGATAATCAGAAGCAACAGATCCATGGATGGATACATGCAGCCAGTAATTTGTTTGTACTCCTGCCCTTTCTATTTCCTTTTTAAAAACAGTGATCTTTAAAACAAGTCTTCTGAGGTCCTTGCTTATTACTTCATATTTCTAATTAATTTAAATTTAAATTTAAGCATTAAAATGAAAAAAAAAATACAAATACTGATTTAAATGTATCTCATGGTAAAGTTTCATAAGCAAGTACTTGGATATGCTTGCTTTTTTTTTTCCTCACATAGAAGGTAGAGTTATTAACAACAAAATTTTTTTTCAAGAAAGTGCTTTTTATTTCTACACCAAACAACTTTTAGGGGTTTTAAAGACCTTGAACATTAATTAAGCCAGCTGAACAGAGTGGTGAGATCATAAATGTTAGTGAAATGACCATTACTCGTCTGCCTATAAGGTCTGGATGACCACTTTAAGAACTTGAGAAAAAATGTTGAATCCTAAGTATTCTAAAAGAAAACAACAACAACAAAAAGGATTTAACTGTTTTTTTTTTTTTTTTTTTTTTTAAATCCACAACTGAATGTTTCAGACTGAAAAGTACTACACTGCATATGATAATTTGATTCTATTTTTAGTGTTTTACAAGTTAACCATTATTGACATTACAGTTCTAAATGAAAACTCTGGAAAATGTTGGAGTTTGTTCTATAAGGTTACATGGGGTGACGACTCATGGCTAATAGCTTTGATAAGATCTTCATGGATCTATTGACTTTCCTTTTGATTCCTTAGAACTGACCAGAGGACAGCTAGAATGGGGTAAGGAATAGCTTGGCTTCAGTGCACTGGTAAGTACAACTTGCCAACGTGAAGGAGAAGTTTATTTGTTTCTGATGGCAACCACTCTCTGCAGAACTGTTCATATGGACTTCGTCTCATTGAGGTCAGAGTGTGATTTGAAATCTATTTATTCTGTGTTTTAAAAATAAAGTTATTCTCTATACATAGACACAGATAGGTATTAAGAACACTTTGTGTACTCTGTTAAAAACTCTGACAGCATCATTTTTAGAGGCTATTATTTGCTGTGAAAGAATTAAGATTCTAGGCATCTCTTTGTGCATTAGGGACTTATATAAACAATATTTACGTTTAATGCTCAGTAAAAAGTTGAATGACATTTTACAAACAGAGGGATGAACATTTTGTAAGGCTTTCCTGTGTTAATTATAGCCCATACCTTGTCACTCTCATCTGCAACTGAGACTAATTGTCTGCCATATAAAGAGACATGCTTATTGATTTTGCAAAGGCTGGAACAGACTAAGCTGTACTCTCTTTCTATTGATATAAAAAGCCTCGCCTGCCCATATTGATTGCTTACCCCACAGAGCAATAGCAAATTGCTATTGTGGAAGCATAATGATGCTGAACATTTGTTGCACAGATGATAGGGTAATGTTTAAATGCTGTGTGTCCTGTTCTTTGTAGATTTACTAATAACATCCTTAATCATTCCTCTTCAAAATACCATGAATCCTGGAGCAGACGCTAACCTAACGATACAACATCATTTATAGACCATAGCATTTCATAAATTCAGAATGAATTAAATGAGCTATTTTTTCATCATCAACTAGTCTGGATGCCAATTTTTCTTAATATTTTGCAAGGCCTGGGTAAGAATAAAATGAATTAGCATAGTAAGACTCTCAGTTCTTTTTAAATGTAGTACTTATGTGGCATCTAGTCCCACCAAATTCAGAAGACTTGAGGAATTATAAATTATATACTGTGAAAAAGACAGATTGAATCTGGTCTATACTTCCTTTTAAGATAAAATTTTGTAACTGTTTTTTACTTTATTTATCTGACATTCATAATGCGTTCAGATTAAATGAGGTTTGAAAAAACATATAAGTGGCATGATTTTTATTTGACCAGGTATTAGTTCTTAAAATAGGAGTTCTGCAAATTCATTTGACTGAACTTTCAATTAAGATAAGAACTATCCATTTTCTAATGTTATTACAAATCAGTCTTGTGAAATTCATACAAGCTTCTGTTGGTAATTCCTTTAACAAAGGCAAAACATTCCTAACATGGCATTTGCAGCCAATATAAAATCCTGACAGAATAAAGCAATTCTTTAAATTATTTTACTTGCTTGCTTGCATAGAATAAACTTAGGGGTGTTCTCTCTCTCCCATTTAGCAATGTGTAAAATTTCACAGCATTTCTGCTTGTCCACGCTTTCAACCTTTTTCTTGAAAAATATTTTAATCCTAAAGAGTAAGATACACATCTGCTAAAAATTCCAGCCCCCTTTGAAACAGAAAAGTATTTTGGAAAGTAGACATTGGACGTAGATTGAAAGAAATAACAAAAGTTGCCTGTAACTCTTCAAAGTAGTGCCAAATAATAATAATTTCTACCTTTCTTTTTCTGTCATACCCTTCTCCCATATACCCTGAAAAATCCAAAATAAATTTAAAGCCATTTCCAAGCTAGTCTTACAAATCATAGAACCATAGAATCATAGAATGGTTTGGGTTGGAAAGGACCTTAAAGATCATCTAGTTCCAATCCCCCCTGCCATGGGCAGGGACACCTTCCACTAGACCAGGTTGTTCAAAGCCTCATCCAACCTGGCCTTGAACACCTCCAGGGATGGGGCATCCACAGCTTCCCTGGGCAACCTGTTCCAGTGCCTCACCACCCTCACAGTAAAGAATTTCTTCCTAATATCTAATCTAAATCTACCCTCTTTCAGTTTAAAACCATTTTCCCTTTTCCTATCGTTACACTCCCTGATAAAGAGTCTCTCCCCAGCTTTCTTGTAGGTCCCCTTTAGGTACTGGAAAGCCGCTATAAGGTCTCTGTGGAGCCTTCTCTTCTCCAGGCTGAACAACCCCAGCTCTCTTAGTTTGTCCTCATAGCATAGATGCTCCAGCCCTCTGATCATCTTCGTGGCCCTCTACTGGACCCTTTCCAACAAGTCCATGTCTTTCTTATGTTGAGGGCCCGAGTTGGATGCAGTACTCCAGGTGGGGTCTCACCAGAGTGGAGTAGAGGTATAGAATCACCTCCCTTGACCTGCTGGCCATACTTCTTTTGAAGAAGCCCAGGACACGGTTGGCCTGCTGCAAACGCACATTGCCGGCTCACATTGAGCTTCTCATCCACCAGCACCCCCAAGACCTTCTCCTCAGGGCTGCTCTCAAGCCACTCTCCACCCAACCTATATTTGTGCCTGGGATTGCCATGACCCAGGTGCAGGACCTTGCAGTTGGCCTGGCTGAACTTCATGAGGTTCACACAGGCCCACCTCTCAAACCTGTCCAGGTCCCTCTGGATGGTGTCTGTCCCTCCAGTGTGTTGATCGTGCCACACAGCTTGGTGTCACTGGCAAACTTGATGTGGGTGCACTCAATCCCACTGCCCATGTTGCAGACAAAGATATTAAACAGCAACAGTCCCAATACTGACCCCTGAGGAATGCCACTCATCACTGGTTTCCACTTGGACATTGAGCCGTTGACCACAACACTTTGAATGCAGCCATCTAACCAGTTCCTTATCCACCAAGTGGTCCATCCATCAAATCCAAGCCTTTCCAATTTAGAGACCAAGATGTCATGTGGGACAGTGTCAAACGCTCTGCATAAGTCCAGGTAGATGACATCAGTTGCTCTCCCCTTATCTACCAATGCTGTGTCAACATCATAGAAGGCCACCAAATTTTTCAGGCACAATTTGCCTTTGGTGAAGCCATGTTGGCTGTCACCAATGACCTACTTATTTTCCCTGTGTCTTAGCAGAGACTCCAGGATGATCTGCTCCATGATCTTGCCAGTCACAGAGGTGATACTGACTGGCCTGTAGTTTCCCGTGACTTCCTTTTTTCCCTTTTTGAAAATTGGGTTTATGTTTCCCCTTTTACAGTCAGCGTGAACTTCACCAGATTGCCACGACTTTTCAAATATAATGGAAAGCAGCTTAGTGACATTATCCACCAGTTCCCTCAGCACCTCTGGATGGATTTCATCAGGTCCCATGGACTTATGTACCTTCAGGTTCCTCAGATGGTCTTGAACCTGATCTTCTCCTACAGTGGGTGGTTCTTCATTCTCATAGTCCCTGCCTTTGCCTTCTGCAACTTCGGTGGTGTGGTTAGAGCCCTTACCGGTGAAGACCGAGGCGGAAAAGTCATTCAGCACCTCAGCCTTCTCCATATCTGGGTGACCAGGTCTCCTGTTTCCTTCTGGAGAGTGCCCACACCTTCCCTAGTCTTGCCTTTACCCCTGACGCACTTACAGAAGTTTTTCTTGTTGTCCTTGATGCCCCTAGCCAGATTTAATTCTATCTGGGCTTTAGCTTGCCTCATGGTTCCTGGCCACTCGGACATTTTCTCTGTATTCCACCCAATGAACCCGTCCTTGCTTCCACCCTCTGTAGGCCTGCTTTTTGCTTTTGAGATTGTCCAGGAGCTCCTTGTTCATCCATGCAGGTCTCCTGGTATTTTTGCCTGACTTCTTCTTTCTTGGAACGCACTGCTCCCGAGCTTGGAGGAGGTGTTCCTTGAATACTAACCAGTTTTCTTGGGCCCCTTCTCCCTCCAGTATGTTTTCCCATATTACTGTGCCAAGCAGGTCCCTCAAGAGGCCAAAGTCTGCTCTCCTGAAGTCCAGGGTAGTGAGCTTGTTCCATACTCTCCTCCCTGCCCGAAGGATCTTGAATTCTACCATTTCATTATCACTGCAGCCAAGGCTACCCTTGAGCTTGACATTCCCCATCAGTCCCTCCTTGTTGGTAAGGACAAGGTCCAGCACAGTTTCTCTTCTCGTTGGCTCCTCTACCATTTGAAGAAGAAAGTTGTCATTGACACATTCCAAGAACTTCCTGGATTTCTTGTGCCCCGCTATGTTCTCCTTCCAACAGATATCAGGGTGGCTGAAGTCCCCTATGATGACAAGGGCATCATGAGCATCCATGGTGTTAAATGCTGCAAAATGTATCAAGGAAACTATCTGTTCTGGATTTTCAGTATTTTCTGCACCAGTCAGTACAGAAAATAGAGATTATTCACTTGAATGCAGAGGGATAAGGAAAAAGCTACGCACTATAGAGGAGGGATTGTATTGATAGGCAGAAGGACATAGATTTAAATAGGAAAAGGAAGATGAGAAACCAGAACAGGAAAAAAGGAGCAGGGAGGTGACAAGGCCTGTGAAAGTATTGATCAGAGAACAATGAAAAGGGAAAACAGGTCCCGTCAGTTTTTGAATTCTATCTAACTGTACGACATAACTGGTTCATGTGAGAGCCTTTAAAGATGATGACCCTTCACAAGATAAAACAAAGAATCATAAACATCCATTCTATTTCTTCTTTCCTGGTTCTGAGGTTGATATAAGATGGAGTCTGATTTTCAGATTTTCTGAGCACATCACTAACACAATATTATACTCTAAACAAGTGCTATAAAATAGTGAGGAATTTTGAACACCCAACCATGCTCTTTTCAAATGGTCATTCCAATAAACTGATATTTTCTGACCTTAATTTGTGCTTCACATTTGTCCAAGAAAATCAATACTACTTTTCCTATTATGGATATATATTTATTAATACCAATTAATAAAGCCCTGAGGAGAAACAAAAAAAATCATCTGTAAAAAAAAATTCATTTGGAAATAACAGCTCATTATTCTGTGCAGGGCTTGTTAATTCCAGGAACAATATGCAAACAGTGATATTAAATGACAAGGTAAAAAAGTATAATAAATTCACCTGTTAGATAAGGGCTGTCTATTTCATGTTTTGAAAAAGGTTTTGGTTAAAAGACTATGTAAACGTGATCTCTATAATACTGTAACTAATCTGGTGTTTCCTCTCTTCTGAATGCTAGTCCTTGCAAACCTGACATTGTTTTGCAAGGGTTTCTCAGGAGATAGGGACTTAAGGGATCCTGGGCAAGGAGAATACTAGTGTTTTGTTATTGAAATAGGAGCTGAAGCTGGGTTCTGTATACAGTAAGAGATTGCATAGAAAGGCAGTTTGAATGTTTGTTTAAAAGTTAAGACTGAAAACCTCAAGATGTTCTGATAATAAGTTCTGTTGGATATTTAGTTCATTGATAAAAACAAATAACGAAGAAAAAAATAGCTTTCTTATTTTTCTACTTCCCTGCAAAACATCCTTCCGGTACTACCACAATGCATGTTTTTACTCTGAATTCAACAGATTTTCAAGCAAACAAATCCTTTTTGATTCAGTTTGCTTTGCAAACCCCCATTGGGTCATATCTTCTACCAGGATTATTTCAGTAAAAAAAAACTGTGACGTCTATACAACCTTGCACTAAGTAGTATATCAGTGTAAAAAAAGATTATTTACAGTCTATTTGATGCTTGGTTTATCCTATGGCTGTTTCTTGCAATGACATGTAGCAGCCCTATCTAAAGCATGGGTGTTTCTTAAACAAACTACAGATTTATTTTTTTTTTAGTGCTTGAAAGGTACAAGGTAGTTGTGTATTGCATTTTTTTTTTTTTTATTAAGTCAGGCTGGGTAAAATGTAAGCTGAGATGGAGAACAACAAAACCATTGCAACAGCTGGATCTGTTTGTAGTCTATATGCAGCAAAATCCAGCAACCAAACCCAGTGAAAAACTTCAATTCCTTTTCCTTCATCTTCTGGTCGCTTATATATTTACGTGTTTTGACAAATTATATACCTGTATGTAGATGACTATTTCAGGTACAGATCTGGTCATATAAGCAGTATTACATATATTTTTTTCAGAGATGAATTTCACCTGCTGTAGCAAGCTCATATAAGCCAACATGCTTATATGAAATATAAGGTTTTTCACATTCTTTATATCATGTCTCTGCACAGGATGAAATTCACCCTTTAAGTAACGTGTTCTGTTCTCTCTTACTTTTAAAAGTAACAATAGTCATGATTACTTGACAATTAGAAAAAAAGCTGCCTTTTCATGAAACAAAGTGATAAACCTGTCAGGTTTTAAATTTAATTTTTAACTTTTTAAATTTTCTAACAAACTCCCTTCTTCTTCCTTCAGTAAATCACCTTAGTATATGCATAAAAAATTGGTCACTAAGCCATTTTCCTAAATTGCTTTGTTGCTCAGTTCCTAGTCAGTTCAACACTGTCCGAAACCTTGAGATTAAATTTATTTTACACCATAGAAGTTAAAATTGACAAAGAAAATAAGTCTTTAAACATTAAAAGCATTTTCCATTTGGTTTCGTCAGTATTTTTGTTACACTATGTAACTTTTTCCTTCATCATGGCTTGAGAGAAGTGCAGGAACCGAAGCACTATCTTTCTACATTTTCCTTAAATTACAAGCTATTTCACCTTATTTTCATTCCTCACTATATTTTCTTCTTTTATTTGTATTTTTACCTAAACACAATGTTACCTATTTAAATTAACCTAAAAACTATTTACCTGTACATCTCCAGGGTTACTTGGCTATTTTTCATTTGGTGTAGGTTTGGTTTCGTTGGTTTTGGTTTTCCTCAGCACAAAAAGGCAGTGAATGAAACTGAATGAATCATACCACTCTGCTACTTCTACATCTACACTTTGAAATCTAAATTTTACAGAAGAAAAAATAATATGAAAGAAACATGTGGAGGACAAATTAATCTTGTTAGGTTTTCCTTCAGCTGTTAAGGCTGATCTTTAGAAAATACATTATTGTTTATGTATACACTAAATGACACTTCCATGCAGGCAATGCATCTCTTCTCAGAGAGTTCAGCTAGAGTTTTTGTTTTCAAAAAAAAAAAAAAGAAATTAATCTTTGAAGAAAATATATACAAATGACGATTACCACAGGGAGTGCTAAGAACATTTTTCTCAAACTGCCTGTCACCATAATTTCAGTTTTGTACTGAAAGATTCAGAAAAAATACATTGTCACGAGGTAATTTTTATGTTTACTTTTCTTGAACTAAGGATCAAAGAAACCAGAATGCTAAAGATAATTGATCATAGTACATTGTCATTGCTTCAATGAACGTTTGGTAGAAATGTATTATTCTTCTAAGGACCTAGCTCAATATATGTCATACACTTTTGACTATAGAAATATACCCTCGGTTAATGTTCAATAGTGTTTATTCTCCAACAAGAAATTATTCTACACCTTGAGTCCATACACAGATTTTGTTGAACTGCCTGCGAATAAATAGGTTCATTGTGAGTTCTATTCACTTTGAAGTTAACCACCAGGAAAACTAGACCATCTGTCCTCTCTGCAAAGTATTTAAGCTTCAGACAAGGCAGCAAAATATTTTTAAAATATTATCCTCTAGTTAAGGTGAAATAATGATTAAGTTATGGTGATGGGGTGAACAGGAATGATAATGATGCTGATATACATAGTGCTGACCTGAAACCATAAGCTGCATAATTTCTTGACTCCCTACAAGTTGAGATATAAATTCTTTAATTCCTTGATAAAGAGTGCATGCTTACCAGTGCATCAGTGATTTTGCCTGCATTCTCAGGAGTTCTTAGCATGTATTCATTAATGTCATGCAAAAGCTTGCAACGTTTCAAATGTTTTTGGAGAACAAAACCCTTTCCATGAACTGATGTTTCATGGCATGACTTCTATATTATTATTGATAAATTATTATTTTCTGTTTTGTCTGGGTTTTGGGGAGGGAGGGAGGCAAAATAATTGCCCAGATGGATATTCCTATTAGGAGTTACAGCTACTTTAAAGTATTTCTTAAAAATTATAAAGACAAGATCTATTCATGATGATTCCCTTGAAACATGAGATTAAAGATAACTCAATCACTCTTTGCCAGTCTTTTCATTATCCCAGCAAGTCCCAATTTTTCTTTCTGTAGTACCTAATTAGTGTGTTTACTTTGGGGTTAATTAAATCAGTTAAATTTTTTGAAATAAACTTCTGAGAAACGATTTATGTTTTCAGGACTTAAAAAGAGCAATTTATTTTATTACCTGGCTAGATTGCCATTGATTTCATTTGAGATATGATAGTGATACAATAAACACATCTACAAACTCAATTGCAAATCATAATTTATTATATTTTTACATAATATTTACGTATAAGAATGCAACACAACTCCAGAATAACTTGCGTGGAGTATTTGCTACTTAAAATCAAGAAAAGAGACAATATTGTTGATGAGTAAGATAATGTGCCTGATCTTTTATTGCAAGGAAGTAAAAAGTATTTAGCATTAAAACAACACTACATATCTTCAGTGCTCTGAAAGAATACTATATTGTAACTGGGATAAAAGTATAAAAATGAATTGATCTTTGAAAAGATTATTTCTAAGACAATATTTTAAACTGTGTGATTATTTAAAAAAACATGAAAGTTATTTTTTTAAAGCTGTTTTAGTACTGAACCTGGAGAAAAAACTTGTGTCTTTCATAAAAGGAGCAAGTTTAGTAATTGGCAATATGATGCTATATTTCTGTTTAATTTATCAATTTGACCAACAGAGGTACTGGTAACATAAGGAACTTAAAAATATTTTCCCATTTCAGTTGATATTTGGAACTGCAACATAAACTGGAAACTACCTATATTTCTAATCTGAAGGGAAAAGGAAACTACATGCAAACATGAAGACAGTTCTAGCATTTCTAGATCATAAGAAGAGTAAAATCTCATTCTCCAGGCAACAGACCTACTCAAGAAATTATTTAAAGAATGTTATTCTCAAATTTTTCTTTCTGGGGCAATAACATTTAAGAATTTGCCTCTGATTAGGATGTGATGTCTATTATCTTGTGCTGCAATACTGGAAGGAAAATTTTCTCTCTAAATGGACGAAACCTTAGACACATACTGTTCCTCACAATTTAGCTAGAAGTTTTTCTTTTCAAGTGAAACTTCTTTGATCTTTTCATAGCAATCCACACAAAGTAGAATCTAGTGATATAAATGTCTCACAAAACTCAAGAAGGAAAAAAATTAATAAGATAAAATGCTATAAAAATACTGTAATTTTCTTTTTCATTACATTTGGAAAATACTCTGAGGAATAAAACTGGGACAAATCCAGATAGAATTTTTATTTTTTAAGAAAATATTTTATGCAGTCTTCCTTATAACACTTACTTTCTCATAACGACCTTCATCTGGACTTCCAAAGCACTTTGCAAGCATTAATTAGGGCACTATTAACAGCACTAGTAATTTGGTGCTGCAATGATCATTTCCTGAAGAACAGTGAGAACACTTCAGACATCCTAGTTACTTCAATGAATGTTAAGGAAGATCAGCACCCTCCAGAATTTTACTGAACACTACAGAAATCCATTATGTTCTGTAAATTGTCCTGTTAGATTTGAAATCTTATGTCATTATAATTTCACAGTTTCTAGACGTTACTATTATTTCAGAATGTCTATTTGAACTAAAATTCAAAAGAATATGGGTATATCCTCCCCTCTTTGTCTCCAGGTGCTGTTATAGAGACAAAGAAATAAAATTCTAATGACCGGATCAGGAGAGGAACGAAAAATATTGCACAACATAATCACAGACATCATGACTGATAGACCAAGCACAAATATAGAATTATGCTAGATAAAATAAGCTTTCTTGAATCTCTCTCGGGAGAGAAAGAAGAAACCAAAATGCATAGTTTCCTTGCATTTTATCTGACAACAATCCTGATTTGATCTGTCAAACAAAGTGTATTGTAGTCACTTTATTAGTGACCTTTACAGTTAGTGACTTTGAAAAACAACCTCCGAAACTGAAAAAGTTTATTTTCTTTTAGTTATTTCCTATAGTATGTTTTATACACAACATTATTTTTTTTTTTTATTTCAGATTACATAGACAGAAGAAATATTTTTCTCATTACTGGAATATACAGTTTACTCCAATTTATTTTTCAGTAAGTTTATGTAAACACCTCTCTCACCTGTAAGACCACTAATTGATTGCCCTCACTTTAACCCAAAATTTACCTTGTACACAAATCTAGATTTATTTTTCCCCTTCATCACTGTGAATTAAAATATAATCAAAACACTGAAATATGAAACTGATCAGATGCAGCAAACCAGTTGTATGATGAAGTAGTCTACTTTCTGCCATGCTGTTAACTGTAGTGCATCTACTGTTAGGCATTGAAATATATGAAGTGTGTCTTTATACTTACTATATGCCTTACGTATAGGAGGTTCACTGACTTGTTAAAACTTTTGTATTTCTGTCAAGAGCTAGCTGTTCATGAAAGCTGATTGTCCTTTTTCAAGTCAAGCAATATAATCGGAGAAGTGTAACTTATGTAACCCTCTTTCATGTTCATGGTCAATTACTCACATGACTGCTCACACTGAAGTCACTAGAACTTTTTATATAAGAAAGTGATTGTCACTGTGAACTCCATTTGCACAGTCTTGACAGAAAACCAGTATGTAGTGCTTCCTACACTCAGTTGTAGATTACAGATCTCTCTATTT